>CM069316.1:14497500-15697500 GCA_035609425.1 Epinephelus awoara | reverse complement strand
ACAATATTGCCACACAAAATATCATAAATAAATATTTTCCCCCTTCCCAACAATTCATGGTGTAAATGTATTTAATTTTAATAATTAATTCAATTGAATTTCTGCTACTGTTGTGTTTTTACTGGGGGTGGACGACTGCGCAAGCTCTAAATATGCTTTTATATTTGTTTCAAATATGTTTTGAATGTGAATCATGTCTGCCTATTTATATTGTCCCCCGCATTGCCCCAAAATCTACGCCTATGCTGTCACATATGACAAGGTAAAGCAACAAATCGTCACATTTAATTGGCTAAAACCAGAGCGTTTGGCCATTTTGCTTTAAAACTGACTGTAAGTGATAGATTGATTAATTAAAACAGTGCTTATACTGACTGCAAATGCTCATAGGATTCCTTTCCTGGCGGATTTTGAAACCCAGTAGGGTGAATCATCCTTTTTGATTGACTGTAACCATCCAGTGTCAACTCCAACTCCTGACTTGTTCATCCCTTTGCATTTGGAGACATGTAGAAAAAAAATATTTCCCTCTATCAGATGATATTTTGAGCAGAAAACTGCAGATATCACAAATGGTCTCTCTCATGGAAAAATATATATGATGCTTTTGCTCCAACCCTCTGTATTGATCAGTAGACACCTGCTGACTATTCATATCCCTACATCTTATATCTGCAAACAAGGCCTTGGTTTGTGCCTGCTGCCTGCCTGCCTGCCTTGAAGTGAAAACCCTTGGATTGACAGCTGGAGGAGCTGAGCTACATCTGGCAGCATCACCGGCAGACATCAAATAATCCTGTGAGCCTGCGGGCCTGCCTGCACCGGCCGGCGGCGGCAACAATAAGCACCAACCCTGCTGCTGCTGCTGCTGCTGCACCGCTCAATGCATCCATTCAGTCCAGCAGCACATCAACACATTGCTTTCCCTCCCTCCACTTGCTCTGATGCTTGCTCCTCAAGATGCAGTATGCAGTGCGGTGAGGCTGCTCTGCCTTTGATGCTCAGCAGAATCCACATTGAGAAAAAATAACACGTCAATCGGCGTCCATGTTGCTGAAATATGTGCACCTGGTCATCCCAGTCAAGCAGCAGCAGCAGCAGCAGCAGCAGCACCGGGGATGCTGGTGCGAATAAAAACGCGCCCACTTGACACATCCACTGCACCATAATTCTCAAGACAACAGGGGTGGAGGAGGAAAAAATGCAATCTCCATCTTCATATAATAATGATTAAAAAAAAAAAAAAGAGGCACGTTCAAACTCACCGTCTGCAGCAACCCGGCTCCTGCTTCCTCTCCCCGGCTGTGACTGTGTGTAGATGCTGGAGAAAATGAAGAGGTGTGCGCATATGTGTGTGTGTGTGTGTGTGCATGTGAGGGACTGTGCCCGGCCGAGTGTGTGTGTCCGTCCCCCCTCAGCCGCTGCAGCAGCAAGCTGTGGTCCACACGGATCCTCGGCTCTCCTCACCAGCTCCCCCGCTGCTGTCAAAAACCAGCAGCGACAAAGATCGTCTATGCTTTGAAGAGGAGGGCGCACTCCACGGAGAAAACCTGGCCATTGAGCGCCTGGAAGATGGCGTTGTTTATCACAGATGGATCATTATAAGCCTTGTTTCATCCCAGTTTTAACACACCACATTAGTTTATATGTCAGGCCTGCACATGAGCTTTTTATTTCTCTGTTTTAAATGACTCAAAATTGAACTACATTAATGTTCTTCCATCGACATAAATACTAAATACATAAATAGATTTTTAGCTCAAGGCAATCCTGCTGTAAACCTAAATTCATCATTGGGGTATTTTATATAATAAAGTTGTTGGAAGTGGGAGGATTTATTAAATGTATAAGGATCCACAATATGATATTAAATATGTTGCGATATGTTGAGTATTGCGATAAAAAATATTGCCTTGCCTCAACTGTAAATTATGTCGCCAAAGGAAAACTTTATCACCATCTGTTCGATCTAATAAATCTAAATCTGATCTAAATTCCTCAGACTGGTCGTCATCTTACTTCAGCCATTTTCTTTTTTCTTTTTGCAGCAAAATGTAATAATTATATTACTCGGATAGGGTACCCAAAAATGTAATTTGTATTTGCAATATTAATAATTTATAATTTTTTAAAAATTGATGCGATACGATATTGCCACACAAAATATCGCGATACCACGCCGTATCGATTTTTTCCCCGCACCCCTATTGTACACATTCACTCACCATCTTTGCTCCCCTGAAAGACTCCCCCTCTCTTCACCATGTTATTTCTCCTACATGGAAAACATATCAGAGTGAGACCTCTTTATTTTCCCCCCACTATCTGTGAGCCGGTGCCAATCCGGTGCAGAAAGAAAGAGAGAAAGAAAAATCTGCAACTGCAGCGACCCCGTTTTAATGAGCGGCAGCAGAGGGACCTGCACACACACACACACACACACACACACACACACACACACACACACATATGTGTGAAGTAAACAAAAACCCTGCAGAGCTGTGTTATTGTTGCATCTAATAAAAGCTCTGGGATAAGGTCACATGTTGTCTGGAGTGTCTGTGGTAAAAATATATATTTTAATATGCAGTTTTGGTACATTTATCATGACAATTAAAAGATCTCTGTCTTATTTCTAGGGTGATTTTACACTTTAATAATATTTATAATTGGATTGCCATATTTTAAAATGTTACAACATAGCAATTTAATCACTGTCTCTGTATGTGATGATCTGTTATACATTGCACAATATTTCTTGTATTACTATATTGCATTAAAGGAATAATTCACCCACAAAATGACTATTTGCATATCAGTTAGTCATGCCGTGTTACCTTGAATTCATTCAGAAAACTTTGTTTTTCTCTCATGCTTTCGCAGAGGACGGCAAACATCTTGATTTATACCAATTGGGGGCCACGTTTAACAACAGGAAACTATATCAAAACAACCATTTACAAAGTCTCACACAACTCGCACCGCATAATCAACGTTTCAGTCATCCAGTGGTATGCTCAGTACTTCTCAAACACATGCATGCAAAAAGAAAACGTAGTATTGGAGTCTGGCTTTGAACAGATCATAAAGAACTTTCCATTCAGTTGCAAATACTGATACCCACTTCTGACAGTCATGCGCTGGCTTGGCTACAATAAAAGCCCCAAAAAATACCTAGAGTTTGGTTCATTTGAACAACGCCTTCTAGAGGACGTATGTGAAAATGTATATCATGGTTAAAAATGGATATCAGCTGCTGGTTCTAGATGTTTCTCAGGTCAGATAGGACTCACAGGTGCTCCTCTGCCATCAGCACTGGACAGGTGTCTCAAGCAGACACAGCCGTGGCGGTGCTGGTGTCAAACGGCCCACTGCACATCACATTATCATTACCGGCTCACCAATGCACATCACAATGTGAGCTGCAGAACTCACACGGCAGCTGTGCGCAAACACCCATCACTCAACTCCAATCTGGGACAGCCCGAGCTTGTCTCACACACATTGAGACCCTGTCATCAACACCCATCAATACCACTAATGTCCACTCTCACTCTCTTTGTCAACCAGGCAAATAAGAGGTGAGAGAATCTACTTGACATCTGTTTAAAGAACATTATTTTAAGTGAAAAGTGAAAAGAATAAAAGTGGTGAACATGGCTTTGACTGCCATGGCCTGGGGGGGAAAAGGGGTATGCATGTACAGTTTCTTCACATGATAAACGCATGTAACACTCATCCAGCACCGAGGGGCATTCACGACTGAGTCATGAGCTGTTGCTACTAGTGCTGATGTGAAGGCCTGAGGGAAGGCTGGAACCAAAACAAAGCGGAGTTTTAGCGATGGAGCTCTTCTCACAAAACACGATTTAACATGAGATAACCATGCGTGTCTGCACGTGTGCGTAAGACTCCCAGAAACCCAACAAAGATCTGCATCAGCTCACTGATTTAAATGGGTAATTGCTTTCCATGGGTGTGACTTAAAAAAAAAACATAGATTATCTTTCCAAACATCTCAGTGTTGACCGAGAAGACTGAGTTTACACTGCACAGACGTTGGAACTGGTGGGCACAGACAGTGTTGTTTGACATTCATGCGGGGCTGTTGGACAAATAGGATGTGTGTGTGTGTGTGTGTGTGTGTGTGTGTGTGTGTGTGTGTGTGTGTGTGTGTGTCTGTGTGTCTGTGTGTGTGTGCGCAGGTGTGTTGCCACACTAACCGACTGGCAGAGATCTGTGGAGAGCCACATGACTGTGTAAACTGTTCTACTGTTTCTTGTCAATGAGGAGACATGACGACGGACAGATGTGTTTTTCTGCAGCATGACATTTCAGACATACTGCCGTGGAGTGTGAAATATTCCCAGGTGCTTTCAACATATTTCCTTTACCATTTCTGAAACTGTGTGTCTACTGTCTCTGTGTGTATTACAGTCCAACATACTGTATGAACACAAATATTTACCTTGGGTCCTGGAATTTATGCGGACGCCTCATGATACTCACCACCCACCCAAATATTGTTGCAGACCAAGTACCCCCCTCATGGCAGCGGCCCCCCAGAAGGACAATGCACCCTGCCACACTGTATGAGGAATGGTCAAAGGAATGTGACGAATACTTCAAGGCGTCAACCTGGGTATCAAATTCCCCAGATCCCAATCTGATCAAGCATCCATGGGACATGCCGGTACCCATCTGATCAACAGCTGGGATCGGACTTGGCTCAGACCTGTCAAGGTATGGACACAGGAGCTCTGGTTGTGTTCTGTGCTGTCTAGTACCGAGGCGTTGCCGACGAATCCTTTGAGTCTTGCGGGGTGCAAGGTGGGGTACCGGCACTTCCCACGCATGCTCGCTCAAATTAGGATCTGGGATCGGCAGATTGGGATGCCAAACGAGCATGAATCTGAGGTTGGCTTTAACTTTCACTTTTGTCAACCGGCAATCCTGTGTTGCACATCTTCAACCAGAAAGGTCCCATTGAGATACAATATCTCTTCTGTCAGGGAGTCCTGGAGTCCCTTTATAAAACAGTGCGTAGAATCTAAAGTACATACAGACAATTTCTACAATCAGGCTCCATCTCCAAATGTTCGTAAGCATGGGTAAAAGCTTCTCCCATCAAGTCTGTTTTTGTCAATGTTCATAAGTGAGACCACTGGTCAAGCTGGACACTTGTTGTGTTGTGAAACTGTTTCTAAAATACGTTTAAACATGTCAAGAGAGGGTAAAGTTCCCAAGGTCAGTATGCCTTGCAGCTCATCCAAACTTGTGTGGTGTGAAAGTTAAAGGCAGATTCACCCTGCTCTGTTCAGATAGTCAGGACCACAAGGAGCATTTTTTCTGGGGCTGCACGATTAATCACAATATTATTGAAATCAGAGTACAGCCAAGTGCAATATCCATGATGACCAGGTGTTATAGCTACTGCAGTAATATGTCAGTAAACTAGATGTGTACTGCAGTAACGAACTGCTCAAGACAAAACACTCAACCTATTTCAGTATCATTTCACATTTTTAGGATCTATGCCAAGCCTTCTCCGGGGCGCAGTGTACTTTAAAACCAGTTTACACAGACCAGGATATATTATAGCACGACAATGTCTCTGTGACAGAGCCCAGCTTCCATACTGTCGTTGTTTATGGCCTTCCTAACTTGGGCAGAGAGCTCCACCACTGACAGTCTGTGATGTGAAACAGCTGGGGTACATATCCTGAGCTGACCCTGGTAAGAAAACTGAACTTGTGAATTTTCTTGAAGTCCTTCAGGTGAGTTCGTCCTCTATCTATGACAGATAGGATGCATGAATCCTGTGTGGGCTTCACACACACACTTCTAACCCCTCAGGGACTTATTTGCCGGCTTACTTGCATCATTGGAGTCGCAGATTATGATCACCTGTTCATGAGTGGCTCTTGTTATGCAACCGTTTTTGTCTATTTGCATCCACAGCCCAGGGTTCTGACACTGCAGTGCATTTAAAAACATAAGCCGAGGCATGACAAAACAAAGTGAAACAACTTGTAACAACATCTCCTCGCACGCTGGGCTGTTGTTTGTATAACAACATGGCACATCCTGGCAGGCATTAAGCTAATAAACAGTGCGTGCCAACTGAAGGAGCTTGAAAACAAGAGCCTGCGAACTTAAACGCGATCTCTGTTTCTTCACTGCAATGCCAGCTGTCAAAAACACACTGCGAAATAAAGGAGGTCGATTGTGTAACAGATTTCAACCAGATCAGGGACATTTTTAGGCAAACGTGGGCACACATACATTGAAAAGACTGTAAACTGGAGGGGAACTATAACGGTTGCTAGGGAACACCATAAGACCAGACAATCCAATTCTGTTTGAGGAGGAGGAGGAGGAGGAGGAGAGACGGACAGCTCCTGCCACAACAAGCAAATAGTAGTGCAGTGGTATGAACTATATATACATATTTCCCACTCCTTCATGTGCGCACAGCTTGGCAGACTTTACCTCAGCGCTTTGGCCTTTCACGCTCAGAGAAACTGCCAACAGGATGAGCATCGCCACAGAGTCTTCATCTCACGTTCACCTCATTTGTCTGTGCTCGTCAAAGAGTCCGTCTCCATGCAGCTGGACAGGAGACTTTGTGGAATTTCACAGCAACATCACACGTCTATATTTAAAGTTTTCGGATCATCAGAGGTGTGTGGTAAAGTCATAAATCTCACCTAAAAATTCAGTCTGTTTACTCGAGATTTGCAAGTATTCATTTTAGAAGTATCGACCTTCTTTTTTACAAACTCTTACACAACAATACTTGGCTCGAAGCCTGTTGGCGCTCCTGGATGCGCCGCCCCGCAGCATTTTACGCCACTGTCCTATTTCCAGCCTCGCTGCCCCCGGAATTAAACGTTGAAACCTGGATTTTTTCCCCCCTGCTCATTCTCTGCTTGAACACACCAGCTCCCGTAGCAGCTCTTTTTCTCTGCTCCTGTGGCAGCTCGACTCCTCTCCTTACCATGGATGCTTAAAGAGAACTCTGTAGCTGTTTCTGTGTCTCGTGTTTGACGAAGAATGGATGTGGAGAGGCTCATTGCTGACGTCAAGAAATATCCGAAGCTAAACGGGGTTGGGGAGTACCTTTAAGCGCTGAAAAATACATTCTGTCACCCCTTTTTTTTTCTCTGACACAGATTGTATTTTAAAAACCTAAGAAAATCAGGCTGTAACTATCTGCTTAGTGAGGTAAATACTATGTTATGTGATTTAGGTAAAATAAACTTTAAAAGAGGGAAGTGTGCTCCAACAAGTCAAATTCAGAAAATGTATTTCCTTTCTTTGGACTTTGCCTACACTTCCATGCATCTATTTGTCTCTGAAACACATTTTCTGCCACACCACCAGCTTTCAGCGTAGATAGTCTTGTCAGATCGCTCACCCCTGGCTGTTCAACCAATCAAAAGACCCTTCTAGAACAAGGCCAAGTGTAGGCAACAATGCCATAAATCAGAAATGACGTTTGGGTTAAGCTCAAGCTGGCACTGAAAACAAAGGGCATGAATCTCTCAGTCAATCCAGTTTTAACTGTGACAGTTTGAAACCTGGAGTGAGGCATCAGTCAAGACATATCTCTCTATCTTTCTGACATGTGTCATTGTGGCAGAGGTTTGTAGGTATGCCTCCTCGTGGCGCATTGTTCACGTTGATTGGGGTAACAACAGTGTGACTGGGAGGAATGACGCTGTGGAATTTGAGCGGATTCTTCAATGGGAGTGAAACAAAACAGAAAATCAATGTGTGCGATTGGGGGAATAAAGGCAATTCATCATAGAGGGACACTTAGCATTCTTTTGTGGCAACTCTATTGAGTGGGCTCCTGTGTGATGTGTGTGTGCCAGCAGAATGTAATGACATATAATTCCAACCTGCTAATTTTATGAGCAGAAAAAAATTAAAATCTTACAGAGGTCAAAAAAGAAGATCATGGTTTGAAAATCCAGGTTTTATTATTTCATGACATTTGTTTCTTTCATTCAACCAGATATAAGGAATGCAGGTGTCACGGCAATTAGGATTCTCACAATGTAAAAAGGGAGTCGAATTTATAAAGTGTGCCACAACGACAGCAGGGCTGAGGAATTCAAGCTTGAGTAAGGTTAAAGGCATGAGCTTCGTACTGAATAATGGGCCACAATGGAGAACATGCTATGTGCCATGAGGAAAACGGTAATCGCACATCATCATCAGTATCGAAACAGTTTTCAGTGTCCGTATGTGTCATTACAGCACCGTGAAATTCATAATCAGCAGCACATCTTATGTCATATTCCTATATCCTAGCAAGAGCACTCAAACAATTCATAATTACTTCTAATATTATTTACATTTTCTTGGTTAAGAATAATATTTTACAAAGTGCATGAGGTCTTTCATCTGTACAGTGTTAGAAATAGGCAGTCAAGTTGTTATTTTCACTGTGCAACCATGTATTAATTACATCTTAATGTCTTCAAGTCACTGGAAATGCAAATGGATATCAGTCTTTTTATCAAAATAAAATACAGTTATATTACTATTAATTCTTCATAATACGGTAATGAGTCAGTGCCATATTACTGCCTTTGTGCATTTCAAAACCAAAACCAGAATGTCACTTAAAGACGTCGTAAAATTCATACATTTATGAACTATGAACATTTCGTTGTATATTATTCTGTCGCCATGGAGAGTTGGGCCGGTGTAAACATGTTCAAACCGTTTTGAAATTAAGCCAAACACCAGACCGGTATACCAAATTTTTCCACAAGGTGTCGCAGTTGACGCGGAAGCCGCTCCAGAGTGGAACATGACGACCCACGTCCCAACAGCAAACAAGCATCCGACTATTGTGTGACATCAGAGCTTTCTGTCCACATTGAATCTATTAAATATGCACTTCTGTTACGTCATGTAAACAAACTAGGGAGATCTAACCACTTAAAAGAAGGGTGAGTAATTGCTATATTTCTACATATATGTACTTTTTACACACAAACACGTTTTTGTTTGATTTTTACTGGCTCCTCCTCTTCTTCAACATCGTCCTGAATATTACTATCTGACCTGTTGAAAGTAGCTATCTGAGGTATGAAATGATTCTGTGCGCCCTGTTCCTTTGTCTTGTTGCGGCTGTGTCTCACCGCCACATTTCCTCCACTGATTCTTGGTCAAACGTCTCTAAAGGCTCTGACGGATGTGAAAAACGCAGAAAATCAATCCTGTTCCGAAAATTTAATGACAGATGAGGGTTTCAGACTCAGTGTGCAAACGTACTTTACGCAACGTATTTATTTTTAGACGTGCAGCAATTTTAGACGAAAAAAAAACCCAGACTCCGTGTGCAAAAGCCTCAAATCTGCCATGTCTCCTCTCGTCACCCCAAAAAAGACACAAACTTTCTAGTAAAGAAAGACAACATGAGCCACTTGCCCTCCTCCACCTCCCATCTCTGCTAAAATTTGATCTCCTCCATGTGCAGGGCCTGTCAGTAGTCAGTCACTAGCGGCTCAGTTACTCTGTTTATAAACAAACATATTATTATGTTAATAACATCACATTATGTATTACCAATGCAACACAAGCTGGATTTAGCACTGTGATGCCGTCAGCACAGGTTGCTGATGTAGGCTACTTTTTAATTTGCCAGAATGTGTCATAATGACAAATACCAGATCAGTGTTTTTGCCCGCTGTCTCGTACCGTCTGTAGTAGTTTAAAATAAAACCAGTTTATGCTTGTACACCAGACTAGACTGGCAAAACCAGAAATGGACCCAACTCTATCTCCATCATAGACACATTCTGTCCATCATTACAATAAATTACATCACATTTGTGATTTCACGCTCCTATTTACAGTATAGTATTGTCTTTTATAATGAATAATTATAGCTCTAAATTTCTCAAACAGTCCTTTTAGTGTCAGTAGGTGATGATAAAAACTTGGGCAAATAATTTGGTGTTTTGTTCCACCGAGGTTCTTAGAAAATGTGTCCAGCTCGCCCATCTAATCGATCAGGGCTTGGGGGTTTTCTTACCTTAAAAACTCACTTGTGGTCACACTGTTTGGTGAGCCAGTAACTACAGCTTGGAGGCAAAGGGGAGACCCTCGTACATGTCAGCCTTGAGCTTGGCCCACTCTGCCAGTCTCTGGATGGTGCTTTTCTCCTGGGCGAGCACGCTGGCCGCCTTCCTCAGCTTGGCCTCGTTGCGCTCCAAGTAGCGCTCCCCCTCTGCCTGCAGGAAGTTCAGCCTCTCCACGCGGCTCTCATTCAGCGGGATGTCCTCGCTCATGTAGGGGTTAAAGCGGAAGTAGGTGTCGGGGGGCAGGAGTGCGTCCAGCATGGTGTGCACCTCTGAAATAAGAACGGAGGGGGGTAGCCTTTAGCTATCAAAGCCAAACACTAGTTGGTTTATATTTCAAGAGGCTACACTCAACCAGGAAAAAAGAAATCGCAGTGCGTCACACCGCCTGTGACCGCACTCCTCTAATCTGTGGTTTATAAATAAACGTGTGTGGGATGCAAAATACATTTTGTGTGGTCTTACCCTCGGTATCTGTGGCGCTGCTGATGACGTGGGTGAGCTTGGTCTTGAGGCTCGTGAAGGCCGTGCTGTTCTTGCCCACCGTCTCGAACCGTCCGGTGCCCAGAGACAACACACACTGCAGTGGCGTGTTAGGCCACAGACATTTACACTCGTGGATGGCCAACGCTGTGGGGTTATTGATCAGGAGTCCTCCGTCCTAAAGATGAGGAGGGAAATGATGCTTACTAAGCAAGGTTCATGCACACATAGGACACCTTGTATGTATAGACTGTGCCTCTGCTTTTAATATATCTGCTGCGACAGCCTGTAGGGACAAATGAGGTGAAGTGGACAAGCTGTCCCAGAGCGCTACAGCTTTGAGCCGGAGGAAAAGAAGCTCCCTGGCCAGAGATGTGCTGCACTGGCAAACAGCCCTGCTCATTCAGAAGTAAACAAGTAGGAAAAACTGTCTTCTTAGCAGCTAAAATATGTCTCGTTTTTCCATAGATTGCTCTGAAATTAAGCTAAATAAAGAATCTAACTGCAGCATTACTCTGAATACAGCTTTGTTGGTACAGCATATTGTATTTAAGTATTCTAATCTTGACCGTCTTAATTTAGATCACAAATTATGTGTTTTTTTCTCCTTAATAATGTTACTGGATCCATGAAAGAGTTGCTGATCTCAATGTTGCCAACAATGACAGAAAGAGGACAATCAAGCTGAATGGATGCCGCCACCGATTTAGTGCTGAACACTCTTTCTCAGTCTTTCCCCGAGTTCATTTTTGGACCATATCCCACTGCTGAAGGGCTTTTGGATTGGATTAATGAAGCTGGAGAGTGTGGCACACAAGAGGTCCGAACGTCCCCGGCAGAGCAGGGTGAAAGGTCATTTCCACGCCTCTACAGGGGTGGGCAGTAGAAAAGTATTAAAAAAAAACATGCTTAAATCCTCTCCTTCATCTGGGATAAAGCAAACAACACACACAGACCCAAATAAGAAACATGAGAGAAATCTACTGATACATAACCAGCTTTTATGGATTCAAATTTGCTTTTCACCTAAACTAGGCTTAACATTTTGCTCTAGAACACTTTTTTTTGATAGTCCGTCTATGGTGACTCGTCCACTCTGCTGCCCTCATATCATTACGGGACCATACTGCCTAAAACATGCAATTCTTAGCCTATCAATGAAGCTGTTTACCCTCAGGTGTGAGCTATTGAAACAGTGGAGCACAGTTCGCACTCATGAGACAGCAGGTTAATTACACAGCTGCTCCTCAGCTCTGACCCTCAACCTCTCACCCTGGGGTGTCACCATACTGAATGACATTCAGCCTGTATCCGCTTGGACTTACATAAAGTGTGCATGTCTGTGAAGGGAAGACATGACAGCCTCCGACAGAGGCGTCCTCGCGGAGTGGACACGGTTAAATTTTAACTTCAGTCTCCGTGAGAGTCTCCTGTCTGTGTGTGTGTGTGTGTGTGTGTGTGTGTGTGTGTGTGTGTGTATATGTATTTCTGAAGCTCTGCAATGGCAGAATTCTCCTGAGAAATACCGCTGCTGGTGCTGAAAACTAGAGTAGGAGTGAGACCGGTGGGTGGCAACGGTCGCTCAAAAACTGTCGATGAAACACTGCGCAGCTCCAAGAGGAATGTGGAGAACAACACAGACACAACTCATTCACTCGCCATCTTTCCGTCCCTGCTGTCATCCCGTCCCGGTCCATGGGAAACGGCTCATGACAGATTCTCTCGGCAGACGTGAGCGGGAACGGGAATGCGCAAACGTAGGAAGTCGTATCCAAACCATATGTATGAATCAACATCACGTTATTAAATGCAGTTGAGATCCTCAGCTGATCAAACGTGAACACAAGCTCTCCAGATTACATTTGATTTTTACATGTGTTACTTTGCTAAATTAGTAGCTTGGGCCATTTGTTTTTATTCTAAATGCCTAGAAGATTCCAGGCTTACGTCAGTAAACATGCAAAGTGGGACTGGAGATAAAAATCTGTTATTGACTGAAACATTTTAAAGGGCTGTCTACAGGGACAGGGAGAGAAATACTTGTCAGAAGCAGGGACAAGGCTAATTTTGCCTAAGTAGGTTATCAAAATGAAGCTAGGCCTTGAGCATAATTGCTGCCCATAAAGACCATCTAAAGATATCTGGCCTAATAATCAAACTTGTGATATGGGTCCCAAGTATTATAAAAGTATAGTGGTAGAAAATAATGAACATTAATGCGACACAAACTGTAGCCGTTTATCAGATGCCTTAACATCCTGTTTTAATAAGTGACCTCCTACTTAAACCTAATCTGCTGTTCTTGAACCTTGAAAAGGGAAACAGAGCTAGACTCCATTACCTAATGCACTGTCATTAGTCAGTGTGAGAAAGCAAAGTAGTGATGCACTTATTATGCAGGAAACCACTAAAATGGCATTTTATCACAACAGTGCAGATATCAGATTCTGCTATCAGCTAACAGTGATGCTGATGTTTTTAACATTGATCCAAACACTATCCTGCATTGTATTATCTTTAAGGGGTAAGTATAGGCTAGTACTAGGACACTACTGAATCGAAAACATAAAATATTACTTTTATTATATGCTTTGTTTTTTTGAAACATGCTTTCAGACAGTGTTGGTCCGACACACAGCAGCCCTGTTAGAAATTCTCTTTGAATGGGAATCAGATCAGAAGCTTTCCCTTTTTCTGCTGGACAGCAGGCTAAGTCACAAGGGGATGAGGCCCCTTTGATGTTTAGGGGGCACATGCCAGGTCCAAGGACTCTCTCTGTACCTCCATCTCACTCTGTTCACTTTCTCTCTTTCTCAGACTTGACAACCAGAGGAGAGGATGAACCAATTCAGGGACCACCTTCAAGGTTATGGGTTTGGAGGAGTGAAACAAATCTACACATATACCCTTAATGTGTGCACACACACACACACGCACACACACAGAGTGCAGTAATGCCCAGTGCTTCTGTCCTTGGCACAGGGTGATTCAGTGCCATAGCGTTAAGTGTATTGATTGGTAACATTTCAAGGAAGTGACACCCTCACACTAAATAAGGTCTCTTAGAGAAATGCGACTCCTTAGATCACTGCGGCAGTCTGCTGTTAATGCTCATGCATGCTTAAAAAGAAAATCATCTCCAAGGACAATGTCAAAACATCATTGATCATGCTGCTGCATTTTCTGCAACACCTAATGCTATCATCTATTCCTTTATCAAACCTCAATAGACTCTCAGTGCAGTGTTGTACCTGATGGAGGTCTTTACCCAGGACATATTCCTGGAAGTAGCCTGGGGCGGCAGATGAGGCCCTGATAGCCTGCCACATTTTGTGATTGCAGTCTCCAAGGTAGTGGGATCTCACTCCTGGCATGAGTCTGTAGTTCCTGAACGCGTAGGCCTTCAGAGGTAAGCCCCTGTTCACAATGGTGCTCACTGCTGACACCTGGTGGACACACGAAGGGCATGTTAAGAGAGGAACATGCCATGTCAACAAGCAGGGCTTTGCTGTACAATGGACAAAATAAAATGTATTTGTGTGTCTTTTTGTAGGCTGCATAGAAACAGGAGTCCATGCACAGATTAAAAGGACAAAAACATGAGACTTACCTTAGGGCAATTTGGGTCCCTGGCACTCTCAATCATTCGCCCCTCACCCATCCGTTCCCTAAAGAAAATACAACAACACATTACAAACACAGCTAACTATACATACTATATGTATACTACCCCAGTGTCTTTAAAATCAAGAATGGAAAAAGAAGCTGCGGAAGAGTCCTGCACACTAACTTGAGGATGTTTTCCCATATTTCGCTGTCGTAGAAACCGTGGCTCCAGCCCATTTTGACCGTTCCAACGATGACATTCTGTTTGAAGACATCCGAGCCCAGCTTCCTGTACATCTCCTCGCACTCCTCTAAGGGGATCTGGAAAATCCCCAGCATGAAGGCCAAAATGGCACCTGAAATAGAGAGGAACGAGTGTGACGCGCCGGTGAGCAAGGGAGCATTGGAAGTTGACGTAAATCTCAGGGTTAGAGAAGAGCGACGATGACAACACACCTGTGCTGACTCCACAGATGTAGTCGAACAGCTGGTGGATTCGTTTGCCGGTTAGGTTCTGCAGCTTATGGAGAGTCTGCAGGGCCAGCAGTCCTCTGTAAGCAAGGCACAAGGTTTACAGACTGACAGCCATTATATGATGACTATAAACATACAGAGGAGGTCACAAACAGTTGGCCTGAAATGTTTTCTCTGGATTTTCTAGGTTGACTGAATAATTATGACGAATATTTTGCCACAGGTACTTTCATTATTACTTTTTTCCCCCTGGTATAGCTTTACCTTGTTCCACCTCCGTCTATGGCCAGGACCCGGATTCCTCTGCCTTTGACTGGTTCGGCGTAGCCAACCAGGGCCAGTGCCTCTCTCACAGCAGCCTGTAGAGGGAGGTCTCTGGCCTGGCGCAATCGCAGCAGGCAGGGCAGCACGTGCTCCTAAAGGTCACAGTTACACATACACATACTGACTGTGCAATATTACTGACATTAAACTGAGCTGCAGGGTACCTGGAAAAAATACCGACGATGATACATACTGACCTTGATAGCTACACCTCGCGTCTCCGGGAACTCTAGAAGGTGGAAGCTGAGCTCCTCCACTCGACTAGTGAGGAGCTTGACGTCACTCACTCTGTGCAGGCCTTTCACCAAGGCTCTGGTCCTGTTGTCTACACTCACCCTGGCTATTATCTGCATGACAAAACATTAGGACAATCAGATAAATATTAAGGGAAACCTCAGTATTTTTCAATCTGGACCCTGTTTTCCCATGTTTTTATAAAAACATTTATAAGTGACAAATGGGAACAACAATTTTTAAGGTTTTAGTGTATTGACAGAGAGGGCAACAGCCAGGAGCAGCAAAACCGGCTTCAAAGTAAACACTTGCCATTGTGCAGTGACAGTTTAAGTCCACTACTACAAGTGCTTGTTTTTGCCACTGACAGGCTCTACTCTTCTCTAGGCATTACGAAAACGATCAAACAGAGATATGAAACATCTTTCTTCACCTTTCACTTGATCCGGTCTGTTTGTTTGTGTGTGACCAAGTCTCGCTCAAAGAGAAGTCTCATTCTGAACTCTGACAGACTTTCATTCTAGGGTCTTTACATATTGTTGTCAGGCATTTGTGATAACAATCTTAGCGATCTTGGCAAAAACAAACACTTTTACCGGACGTAACTTGTTTGTTGGCATTGTAACCTGTTTTGCTGCTCTGGGGTTCTACCCTCTCTGTCAATACTGGACCACTTTCAAAAACTGTTGTTCCCATCAGTCACTTAGGCACAAAAAAACTGGAAAATAACAGGGTGCCGGGTAAAAAATACAACAGTTTGTCTTTTAAGTTCTTCTGAAACTTTTTTAATGAGCACCTTACCTTCTCTCTTTGCTGTTGCTTCACTTTATCTGCTTTCTCCTCCTCGCTATCAGTTTTCTCTCCCGCCTTGTCTGCGGTGAGCTCTCCCTCAGCGACTGCTGCAGACTTGTCTTTTTCAGCGGCGACGCTTTTGGAATCACCTCTGAATTTGGGGACCAGGGGTGCAATGTAGCTGCCCACAAATGCCTGGACACTGGGCCGAGGGTAGGAAAGATAGTGGGTGAAGCCTTTTTTAGGGGAGCTAGTAGGCACAGGGGTGGACTGAGCTGCAGGGGTGTCAGATGAGGGCGTCGCTGCTGGAGGACTGAGCTTTTCTGATGGAGATGGGCAGGGAGGGGGATTAGAGGTAGTGGTTGCGTCAGTGCTCTTTGCCTCTGCCACCGGAGACAAAACTGGAATGTGGTCCGTAGTTGTCCGAGTGACGGCGCTGAGAGTGGGCTCAGAAACAGGATCATCCCCTTTTCCGTGCTGCTGCTGCTGCTTGCTGTCTCCTTCTCCATCTTGCATGCTGGTACCAAAGTAACAATTGATGTGCTCAGCCAGAGTTTTGTAGGTCTCATCCATGTTGGTGGACAGAGCTACTGGTTGAAACAGCTGCATACTTTGTTTTGCGACAGTCGAGGAAGAGCTCGACGTAGACACACTCGCTGCTGAAGCTAAACTGGATGTAGATTTCTTTGTGGCAATGTACGGATGTTCTGTAACTTGCTGTCGCTGCTTATCTGACTCATCCTCTGCTGTGTTCCTCTCGCCCTCTTCTACTTCGTTCATGATGGCTTCAGGCGGCGAGGCTGCAGCTGTGCTGTTAGAGGTTAAGATCTCAGCTTTGACGGCAACTTTCTCTGCATGGGCGCTGTCGACTGTGGCACCGCCAGGCTTGAAGCGGGAGAACTTGGAGATGAGGTCTGTGCTGCCTACTGCCTTGGTGACACTGTCGAGTGTGGTCCTGATTCGCGACATGCGTTTGCTGGCTCACTCGGTACAGGGAAGAACTTGAAGTCCAACAGGCAACTGAATAATACTTGATGTCTGTGTAAACTGATGCAGCATCCTGGCAGACTACCTGCCATCAGCAGATTTTAGTAGAAATTTCATTTTAGAGGAAAAATAGCAGTTTTCTGCTTGGTCCGATGTTGCCTGGAAAAACAAAACAAAGATTTCTTTAAAAAGTATTATTATTAATTGTAAAAGTTTTTTCCTAACGTTTCTTTAAAGAACAAGTTTTAAAAAAGTATCCTGACCGACTGCTGCACAGTGTGGTTCACCAGCTGCACCGCAGAGGACAGGAAGGACCTACAGCGGGTGGTGAGGACCGCAGAAAAGATCATCGGGACCACACTGCCTCCCTCAAGGACACTTACACTGGCCGACTTCTCAGGAAGGCCAGAAACATCAGCACAGACCCAACTCACCCCAAACATTCCCTATTCTCCCCCTCCCCTCTGGAAAGAGATACAGCTCTCTTAAAGCCAGAACAGCCAGATTCACTAACAGCTTCTTCCCCCAGGCCGTCAAAGCCATCACCCCACCCATCCCACCCAAAGACCGACACTGGAACCACATTAAAATGCTGAGTGCAATACCCCCGCTCAACATATTATGTTATTTATATTGTTTACATTGTTTCTTTTGTATATATCCTGCTTATATTGTTATGTTATTTTTATACTGTTACAGTGTTATTTTTTACTATTTCTTTGTACTACTGTCAAATAGGATCTGCTGAACAGATTTTCACAGTGACACTGTCTGACAATGGTGACAATAAAGTATTCTTATTCAAAGGTGGGCCAACAGAGGCTTCCATGTGACACCTCACCCACCCTGGTAGCCATGGAAACCTTTATACCAACAACTCAGCGAAACCAGTTTCCAGGCGTCCTGTTCATTGTAACAAAGACAAGATGGAAGAGGAAAATGCATTAAGTCTGAATATCACGACAGAGTCGGCTCGACTTGTGGATTCGTTGCTGGAGAGACGCCACCGCGCTGTGACGACGGAGCAGCAGGAGGAAGACTCCTCTGACAGTGAGATGAAGAATATTAACTGGGTTGCTTGCAAAGACTTCACAGTCGAAGTGGGGGAAAGGCAGATTGGAGAGTACGTCCAAACCTGGGAGCTGCAGCCCTGCTGGCTCTACAGTCTGGACTTCCTCTGCTCCACCGAGGAGGAGCATCATACCTTCTACCACTACCGGGCCCGCTTCAGTATCCCGACCTCCCGGAGGCCCATTCAGGGGACAGCCAGCGTCTATTTCGTCGTGGACATATCTAAAATCAAACCCCAGACTCTGCCCGTGGAGGTGCGCTTTGTCGTGGAGTCAAACAGGCTGGTGCACACACCCGGGAGGAGCAGCTTCGGGGAGAAGTGGCTGGTGGACGTTATCGAGAGCAAGACTTTGCTCCGACGAGCGCTGGACCTTTGAACCGATTTCTGGAAGCTTCTAAAAGACTCCCAAAAGTTACACCCAACTTGCGAAGTGTTAACATTAAACCCCACAGAGTGAATGTGAGTGTCTCCTTGTCCTATTAAGTGTCAGCCCACGTCGAAATAAAATAAAGTAACCCTAGCTAGCTTAAAAAAATCGTATAACAGTAAACGCTGGTTGACTGTAGCTAGCTAGCTACCGTTACCGTTACATTTAAAGTGACCGTTTTGCGCGACCTCATAATAATTCAACTCGTCATCAAGACAGCGAAGCCATTTGTTTTAGATAATATGCTTAACCCTTAAAAACATACACCTCAGGACCATTAAAAGCTAGCTTGTTAGGCTAACAGCTGGCAAAATGTGTGCACTGAGAAACGCCAGCGTTACATTAGCTTCTGTTAGCCTAACGCAAGCTAATAGAGAATATTTTGTCGCTTTGTCGAATTAACGCAATGTCGTAAAATAAACTTATTCTTACCACACACAACGAAAACAGTCCGATACAAAAGATATTTCATTCAATGACGAGCTGCTGGTGCATTACATGTATGGGAGCTAGTTAGAAAAAATAAACAGGAAGAAGGCAGGAAGTGACGTCAGGGAAGTAAGCTTCAGGCTATGTAAGGTGCACTGCTTCATTTGTGGCACTTGGTGTCGACAAAACACCTTTAGAATAAAAACAAATGTTTACTTGGTCAGTAAATGTATCAAAATAAAACACGAAATACTTGTATGAAAAAGTGTTGAATTGAAATGAAAGTAATTTGTAATTTGATTATACAAAAATACCTTCTAATTACACTGATATTATCACATTTTAGGTATTTAGTGGCCCCAATATGGATCTGATCTTAACCTACTACACTGAAAAGATGAGCTCCGCTAATTTCCTACAAAATAGATATTCTAAGTGGCCAATGGGATATGGGTATGTGCTCCACTGTAAACCCCAATCCATCCATGACACATGATTTGAACGTAAAGTCGACACAAATGCCCGGGATTGTCAAAAACTTCATGTTCACTTGACACAGAAACTCATCCCTTGTGAGCTTGACATAATTTTCTATGTTAAGTCAACAGTTTTTGAGCTTTGAGATAATCTGACTAAAATTTACAAAGCCAATTTCACTCTATTCGTTTACAGCCAGTAAACAACACTATCATTATGCACTTAACATATTGTGGCGTGTTGGGGCTAAATGGATGGAGTTTCCCAACATTCCATGAGACAATATGTTAAAGGCCATGAGCTGAAGAAAACTGTATTTAAATGTGTTCTAAGTCACTCACGTTACCCATTACGCAGTCTTTATGTTCATGTGCATCTAAGAAAATTAGAATATCATGGGAAAGTTTATTTTTTCCCCATTAATCTGAATCAGAAATTGAAAAGTTCATGTATTCTAGATTTATTACGAATAAGGTGAAATATTTCAAGCCTTTTTTTTTTTAAATTTTGATGATTATGTCTGACAGCTCTTGAAAATTAAAAATCCAGCGTCTGTGTAATATTAAAATATTACACACGACCAATCAAAAAAGGATTTAGTATGTTAATTTATGCACTTAATACTTGGTTAGGGGTTCCTACTGCACAAATTACTGCATCAGTGCGGTGTGACATGAAGGCCATCAGCCTGTGGCACTGCTCAGGTGTTATGCAAGCCCAGGTTGCTTTTATAGCCGCCTTCAGCTCATCTGTACTGTTGGGTATGGTGTCTCTCATCTTCCTCTTGACAATACGCCATAGATTCTCTGTGAGGCTCAGGTCAGGCGAGATGGCTGGCCGATCAAACACAGCAACACCATTGTCAGCAAACCGGTTACAAGTAGTTTTGCCGCTGTTGGCAGGTTCCGTCAGCAGACAGAAGCATGAAGTGCTCTAAAATCTCCTGGTAGATCATGTCATGTTGACTTTGGACTTGATAAAACACAGTGGACAAACACTAGCAGATGACATAGCACCCCAAATCATCACTGGATTTCAAGCAATTTGGATTCTGTGCCTCTCCGCTCTTCCTCCAGTCTCTGGGATCTTGATTTCTAAATAAAATGCAGAATTTACTTTCATCTGAAAAGAGGACTTTGGACCAACGGGACCACTGCGAACAGCCAGCCCTTTCAGCAATGGCCTTCTGTGGGTTACCCTCTTTGGGTGGGTTAACTGAAACCCATTAACTGTAATGGGTTTCAGTTAATGTTGTGGTAAAAGATATTTTGTACCATGAGTTAAGTCGTATACACAGTTAGTAACATCCCACCTGTGTAGGCATCAGAGTGACTCACATTAAATTGTGCTGAGTTGAAATAAAGAGCACTTCCTGGCTTAAAATCCATCTCTTCACTTGATTTTTACGCTTGAGAATCCTAAGCTCGCCTCATTATTTTTGTGGTTAAATGAAAAAAAAAAGTTGTAAAATGTGTACTCATGTACGTTCATATGACAGAATTTAATGCTCAAACAACAACAAAAAAGTTGTTAAACTGATGTAAAAAATTAACATTAATTGTGTCAGGTGTTCTCAAAATTTTTATGTTACTGTATTGTACTAAATTAAAAGTTTTGAGTGCAAGCTGTTTCCCCCTAAAATAATAATAAATAATAATGATAATGAAATCTATATTCAGTAAAGTCCTTTCAATATCTAATGCAGCGCACCTTCAGCTGGGTCTGTCTTGAATAACATGCACACACGTACACATTTGTCAGTCACTCTATAATTACTTTGAAGTCAGCGGGTGACATTGTTCTCAACAATTCACATGCTGGGCATCACTTAGCTTTTGTGGGCCGCAGGCTGGTTTGCTATGTGACTGACTGAGGACTGGTGTTAATGATAATAACATGTTTGCCATCTGACAGACAAATGGCTGCCCTGATGGGATAAAGGTTAAACAATCTAGTTCACATAATGAGGAATGAAACATTTGTCCATGTCGAGCAATCACTTGTTAATCTCTTCTTTCAGGCACAGTGGCGGCTTGTATACTGTATATCTTTTGTCGGTATCACGGGCGATCATTGCCAGTGGTATGGAATAAAAAGTGAAATGTGTATACTCAGATCACTGAGACCAGCTCTCCAAAACCAGTGCAACAAATGCTTGATGCTATATGATGTATCTTTTGCATCATACAGGCACAGCATAATGGAATGAACAAATAGAAAGTCAGAATAGCACCGTGTCTACATTTGCATCTGCTTTGGAAGCAATACCTGCGGCTCTTTTGGGTACAATGCAACCTCTTGTTCAGAACAAACAGCTTTTGTTCGCTTGTCATAGGCAGCAGAAGGCAAAGGGTATGATAGAGGCTAAATGACACTAAAGCGCTCTCGTCTTTTTTTCTGCTTCATGCCCACGCCACCTTTTACTGTGCATGCATGAACACCCTGTCATGACCTAGAAAGTATGTATAACATTACATTTGTCATGGGTGAAGTCATTGTTAAGACATTATAGTCTCTCCTTTTGTTATCACTGCTGTAAGTCCTTCTGATCTACTGCCTACACATTCTGTGGCAGCTCGCTCCATTATGCTACACTGGAATGCACAATTTTAAAAACTAAAGGGGAAGGACTAAAGATGCACTGTGACAGAAAGGTAACGTTTTCTTTAGGGTGTATGTTTTGGTGCTTTAAAGGAACTTTACACTGATTTTATACCTAAAAGTCTAAAAAAGTTTACTCATCTTGGAGAGCATTGCTCGGCCTCGGACAAGTGCTGTATTGTTTCCTCTAAGCACCCATTTTAAGTGTTATCACTCTGTTAAATAGGTGGTAGCAGTGTTTATCAGCATTATAGAGGTTAAAATGCCTCAGCTCGATGACTAGTGCTGTATAATCAAAATGCCATTACAACCTTACTAAATTGCAGTTGCTAAAACTTTACGTTTCTTTACGTTTCAACAGCGCTGTGATCAACGTGTGGTTATGTTTAGGCACAACGACCACTCAGTTGTGGTTAGGAAAATACATCTTGGCTTAAAACACACACTTATGGTGGCATAAAAGCTGCTGGAAATGCAGTTACAGGTTGCTTAAAAACAACCAGGTGTGAGGGAAACAAACACTGCTGGTATTCCATCAAGCAGGCTAAAGGCAAATCCAGGCTGCATCCTGCACCTGCATTCACTTAATAGGTTTCCTCATCGCCACTGAATTGATGGATTTGCTAAATGTCATTTTCTACAATCAATAGATAAACGTCATAAACTGGTCATTTTGGAAATGTCATAATCTACAATCGATTATGTGATAAATGCGATGATTCATATAAAATAGTTTGATTAAATGCATCATCTGAAATGTACATAGGAATCAGTAGATAAATGTGATAAATAGTCTGTCACGAATATTAATTTACACATGTGGTGAATTTCATTAGGCATACTTGAATTGTTAGATTTAATATGTGTTCTTATCTACATTGACGCATTTAGCCTGTCGGTAATAGTCTGCTACACCACCTGCCTTGCTTTATTAATTGCTGCAGTACTGCCTTTTTCTTAATTATGTCCACTCCACTAGTGTGGGCTTTTTATTTTCCCTGGGCGCGTGCATGAGGCTTAACAGGTGAGGCTTGAAGTAGTGTCATTTGGAGCCAGCTGATTTCACTTGATGGAGCGGGTTGGTGCTAGATTGGGAGTTGGCGTTTAGTCAAACTTTAAGATTACACCTTAGTATATTATATATATATATATATATATATATATATATATATATATATATATATTCTTAGCTACGTTGATGGAATACCCCCCAGGTTCTCAAAAACACCCTTGTGTGGGGGCAAACACCACTGGAAACTCAGCAATGACTTGCTATAAAAACAAACAAGTTCTTGGGCACAAACATTGCTGGAAGTGCCGCAACAAGTCTCTAAAAAACACCCATGTGTCGGGGTACAAATGCCACTAGAAACACAGCGATGAGTTGCTAAAAAAAACACTAGTTATTGGGCACAAACATTGCTGGAAGTGCAGTGACGGGTCTCTGAAAAACACCCAGGGGTGGGGCACAAACACCACTGGAAGCTCCTTCATGTTAATGAACAAGCGGTGTTGTTGTTGCTATTCACAGATAAACAGGTGCTCTAAACCTCCAAGTCAAAGAAAATTACCCTGGTGACATCATCAGGGTCATCTTAAAGTCAGCTTGGAAACAACATGAGCTCATTATAATGTGGTGTATTTGGATTTCAGTGCATTTTATGATTATTAAGGAAGATTATATCTTGGCAAGCTTAAATTTTTAAAACAAATGGGTAAAATGTCATCTTATTTAATATGTTTGTGGACATACAGTCAACACTGAGCAGACAGACCCCCCTCATCTCTTCAAGTCGGTGGCTTTCCCTCCTCACAGCCATCACAGTCACCCGCACCACGCGCGCAAAGGAGGAAATTGCCGAGATGCTTGTGCGCCAAAATTGCACTATCAATCTCTGGATAATGTGCGGAGACGTTAATTGAACCCAGAAGTTACGGGACACACAGGAAACACCGGGCTTTAATGGATTCCAGTCGCAACAGCAGCTCTAAAAAGCCGCCAGATGAGGATGGAGACGCGTATGAGCGTTTCGCGCTCATCAAAGCTGGCGTGCTGGGTTTGGTTTTTGTGCTTGCAACATGCGGCAATCTTTTCTTCTTGGGCACACTCTGGAAGAAGCGAAAAAGAAACACACGGACCCAGCTGTTCCTGTTGCACCTGTGCTTGGCGGATCTGGTGGTCGCCTTTTTCCAGGTCCTACCACAGTTTCTCATGGAAATTACGCACAGGTTCCGAGGCACGGACTTTTTGTGCCGGTCCGTAAAATACCTACAGGTGGTCGGGATGTTTGGCTCTACGTACATGATCGTGGCCATGACCATAGACCGGTACAATGCAGTGTGTAAGCCGATGGTTTCCTTCCTGAAGGGCTCGTTTAGGAGATACCTCTCCATAGGCGCAGCGTGGTTTATCTCTCTCGCCTTCAGCTCCCCTCAGATCTCCATCTTCTCTCTCCAGCAGGTGGAGGAGAACCAGTATGACTGCTGGGCTACATTTATTGAACCGTGGGGGAGCAGGGTCTACATCACCTGGATCACTCTGTCAGTGTTTGCCCTGCCTGCAGTCATTGTGCTCTATTGCCAGATAAGAATATGCACAACAATCTACTTCAACATGAAGAGGAAGGCGCTGCAGGCAGGGCGCGCGGGCACGAGGGGGGTGTCCAACGCCATGCTGAAGACTGTGAAAATGACTTTTGTCATTATAATGACATACACAGTGTGTTGGAGCCCATTCTTTGTTGTCCAGTTATGGTCTGCGTGGAGCCCCAGCACTGCACCTACTCAAGGTTTGTCCAAATGAGGTCCAGGAGGTCCTCATCCAGATACAGAATATTTAATGTCACTGTGGAGTAGGCCCACATGCTATAATAATAATTAATAATATATTTCAAGATCCAGTGTGTAGGATTCAGGGGGGGGGAATACGGTATAACAAGTCTGTTTTCTTCAGTGTATAATCACCCAAAAATAAGAATTGTGGTATTTTGTTTCCTTAAAAGGAGATGTCTATATTTCTTTTTGGCCAAATTCGGCCAAAAAGACTTTTATCCCAACCCCCTCAGCGCGCTTGCGCTGTTGGCCCAATGATGAAGAAGAAGCACTGATTATCTGAATAATTTCATATGTGGAAATAGAGCTTTTTTGGCTTCATGCGCTACAGAGCAACTTCCACAGAAATTAACAAGGTCTTGCCTCTGCTGCTGTGTCCAGGTCTCTTTCTACACAGGGAGCTGTTTCTCATCCTCGCATCGCCATGTTTGTTCAGTAGCCCACAACAGTCAAACTCGAGAAAAGGCCATTGTTTTTTTGTGTCAGCCACCATAGCTAGCAGTCTCTTCACGATGAGCCGAACAGCATTGGAAAAACACAGATTTTTAATGTGAAACTGCTTTAATCGGTGTATTTCCTGGTTTAAATCACGCGGTTCATTTGTTTGGGAGAGTAAGAGACCTCTGCTGATATTTCGGCTTCCAGTAAAAACCTCCTGAACGTCTGGATCTCAGGTTATCATAGAAAAAAGCTGAGCGCACATTAGCAGATGCTAGGCTAGCAGTGAGTATTTTTACTTTTGTGCCCCCTAAAAAATTGGAGATTTGCGGCCACCTTTCCACTCCTTATTTTAGAGTTTCTTTAATACTTTGCTGTCTCTTTTTTTGTCTTGCAGGTCCAGTGTTTGCCATCATCATGCTGCTGGCCAGCCTCAACAGCTGCACCAACCCCTGGATATATCTTTACTATAGCTAAGAAAATTGCAACTTGAAATACAATCAAAGGTCTGACGAACTCAAAATGAAGTCAACATTGATCCAGTGTTTAAATATTTGTTGTTTTGGATTCTATTTTATGATAAAAAAAAAACAAATGTAACTGGATCAGTGTCAGCATTGCTGTACATAAGCTTCAATTTCTGTTGGCTATTTTCTCAGTTAATGTTTCAGCGTTCTCATCAATACAACATTCATGCCAGCATAAAGGTCTGTTCTCCGGGCATTACACTGCGCAGAGCACAGTACCCTCTTTCATTCAGTGCTTGAAGTAGAGCTGGGCAATATATCAATATTTCATCAGTACTCTGATATGAGAGTAGATATCATGTTTGAGTTTAGATATGGTAATACTGTAAATGTTGTTTTTTTCTGATGGTAAAGGCAGCATGACAGTATAATGTTGTAATTTTCTGAATTTACCAGACTGTTCCAGCTGTTCTTTACCCACTTAGAAAGAGAAATAAACCTGAATCTTCACACACTGTACAGAGAAACAGAATGTCAGGCAATACACACCATCCACAGACCATCTTTTCCCCCGTAGTTAAAGGGTTTTTTGAGGGGGGGAAGTGTCCGCGGCGAGGGTCCAAAGGACAGAGGGATGTCGTATGTTGTAAAGTCCTCTAAGGCACATTGTGATTTATGATATTAGGCTTTATAAATAAAACTGAAATTGAATTGAGACATATCTGACTTGTTTTAAATGTTCCATTAACGTTTATGTCATTAAAAATATAAATTGCGTTGTTGTATCCACTACAGATGCTGCCCAACTGAATTCCCAACAGGTTGTTTTTTTACTACTTTAGATTAAAAGTTTACACAGTTCATTTGGCAGGGTAAAAAAAAGTGAGAATGAAAATACATAGATTTCAGAACGGCAAAGAAAAAAGAGGGACTTGCAGCCCCAACCTGCGGCTATACTACTGGGCAGCTCAAATGCGGTGAATCCAGATGCTACAAATACATGGATTGATATGGAGTCTAGAAATTGGGGTTTACAGACACTAAAGGACTGCCCCTTTGTAAATCACAAGAAGGGGAAAGTGGAGGTTCAAACAAAACACATTGAACACGTGGAATAGAATTAAGATTTGTTTCAAACCGAAGAACCATTTCTCACCTCTGGCTCCTACATGGAGAAAACCAGACTTCCCTCCCGCTTGTCAAGATGTAGTGTTCAGGGTCTTGCAAGAAAAGGCTTGTCAAACTTTATGAAGGAGTTGTTGGTGAAGATTCTCAGTCATCCAGGTCATGGTAATCATAAGTGCTATATCGTAGGCAACTGGACTTGCTTGCGTTTCTTGAAGACATTTCGCCTCTCATCCAAGAAGCTTCTTCAGTTCTAAATGACTGGTACGAAGTTGCAGGCTTTAAACCCTGTGTGGGTGGGAACCCTTGCAGAGACATAGGGGTCACGTGAGCTCTTAGTTTCAGAGTCGCTAAGGTCACAATGTGAGTCGTTGACCCACCTGGCAGGTGGGCAGTGGCAGATTGACACTGAATGTCGAATAGAAGAAAATATTTGGGCATCAGTTACAGAAAACACACATGGCTTCATTGTACGCCATTACTGAGGGGCAGGATTGGTCTGAGCTCGTGTGAATGCATTAAATGCAACTCAGACGTTGGCATGCATGCACATATGTTCTGGAAACTATCCAAGTAATATATCTGTGACTGTCTTGTTACTCCTGCTGTTTTTGTTTGGTTTAAGGTGGTGATGAAAAGGTGGTTCTGCGAATATCCACAAATGGAGATATATAAACTATATAAAACTTTGCATCTCTCTTGTTTTTTTTTTGTCTGATCACACTCAAACATCGAAATGATAGACAATAATAAAGCATTGCAAACGTACCTGTAGAATTTCATCATTGCACTACCTAAACAGATACAGTGAGAAGCACATTGAGATTCTGTTTTTCTTCAGGCTGTACACTCCAAAAAATAATTCACAGATTCACCTTCAAAAATATAAGTAATCAATTAGTGTGCATCTTTTTAGGTAGTTCCAACTCTAGCATCACGAGTCAGTCATTTATAATCTGAAAAATTCAATAATTTTAATATCATGAATATAATTTGCTTTGACCTTGAAAAACTAGTTGAACAAACTTAATATTTGTGGTGATATTTAGTCAGACTGTTCTATTTAAGATATTGTCCGTAGGTGTGAATGTGAGCATGAATGGTTGTCTGTCTCTATGTGTCAGCCCTGTGACAGTCTGGTGACCTGTCCAGGGTGTACCCTGCCTCTCATCCAATGTCAGCTGGGATAGGCTCCAGCCCCCCCGCGACCCCCAACAGGATAAGCAGTTAGTTAAGCCATAGTAACCTCCCCGTTTGGATTCATCCTGCACCGAACTCTCACACTCTGAGGCCCTGACTATTCAAAACTACTCAGATAATCCCACACTGACAAAGGGAGAACCAGGGTTTAAACCAGGAACCTGTGGTAGCAACAATGCTATCCACTGCCCCAAATTCTAACCCATTAAATATGGCCAAAGACAAACTTGTTTGTGTAGGTTTTTCTCATTGTAATTTACCTCCCCACTTGTCTGTGGCTCAGCAGTGAGATGTATTGATTACTTTTATTTAATTCTACCATGAACATTATATTCCTTAGTCCTTTTCTTATTGATTGTTTGTGACATTCCTCTGCCTGTGAATGGCTTTGTAACGTTGTCACTGTTGCTCATTTCCCAACAAAGATTAGTTTGATTACTGCAGCATGCTCAGAGATCAAGACCCGCACTTATCCCTGGAGGATGTAGTCCTCGCCGAGAAACAAATCATGGCAGTGCATTAAGGGTATTAATGCACTGCCATGACGTTTGTTTTTCCCACTGAGATGCAGAGCAACGGTATTACAACAATTCCATTTCATTACTAGTTTTCAGAATCCATTTTCTTACTCCTTTCCGGGCTCGGTCTTTGCCGGGGAAATGTTTCATCTCGTTACCCTTTCGTGGAACGCAAAACCCTGGAGTCATTTGAAATTGCGCTCCACGAATCCTTTCATATGTGCAATCAATATGTAATTATTTTAAAAGCAATTCAGCCTCTGCGCTGTCTCTTAATCACATTAAAGACCACTGCATTCTTGGCCGTGTTAAAGTCTTGATGCTCTGCGCTCAATTAAAAGCATGACGGGTGTTTATTCACATACAGTTCAACCCTACTGTCAGCACAGGTGTGGTGTGTACAAACACAATGTTTTGACATGGTCACCATCCACTCCACACTGTCCAACAGATCCTGTGACCAGGCGTGCTACTGTGCAGACACAGCCTATGGCGCATCTCTTTCTGGAAAGCTGCTTCAAATGAAATTATATATCTTTCTTGGCCAAAATACTATGGTGACTAATTCAGAGCCCGAGGGGAGCCGCTTCATGTTCATGCCATTATCGGGGTCTAAAACAATCACCAGGGACACAGTGGACACAAACGCAGCCCCCTGAGAAGCACGTACCCTAAGGAAAACATTTACAGCAGACTTTATTCCTCCTCAAAATAGATCCATCGCTGGTTTATCTGTGGAGCAGAATATTTCCGACTTGCGGGAGATTGCACATAATGACATGGTGGTATACTGCGATAAGCAGAACTGATAAGAAATAATAACCCTCTGTATAAGTGGACACGATTGCTCATGACTCATGGACACTGAAGACAGAGGCATACATGTATGAATGGTGCTGTTTGTGGCCAAGTGGAAAGAACTCATTTGGTATACATCAACACAGCAGGCAGGAGCCACTTCAATCACGCACAGTACATACCAAGGAATACTTGAGGGAGCACTTCGCCCACAAAATGATTATTTGTATGGAAATTACTCACCCCGCTACCTTGAATTTGCGATGCGTCTCCATGTTGAACGGAGAATCCAAAAAAGGTAACCAGTCTTTGTGAATTGAGGTAAATGTGGACCATATTTATAACACGTTCGCATCATAAATCAAACAAGCCAAGCTGGCACTAACGATGGATCAGCAACAGTATTTTTTGTCGACGCTAAATCTCAAACAAAAGCCAAAGACTGCATAGTGGTAAGTTGCTGTGAGTTGTAAATCCACCACCTCTTAGCAGAAGGCAGAAGATAACGCCATCTCAGAGCCTGACTGGGCAAAGCCTCTTCCTGTGGGCAGCTGCTTCCATCTCTCTGAGACTCACCCTGGGTGTGTGTCTGCAGCTGCCTCTCCTGGAGAGCAGCATGAAAGTGAAGAGCGCTCACTCTGCAGCTACGTTTAGAGACCAAAACACTGAATCTTCCACTTTCAGGGGGCAACCCCAGGACTGGCTGTGCTTACCAACACCCATACTACCCGCCCCTGGAACCCATCATGAGAGTTCATCAACAGATGTTTTCATACGTTTTTGCTGTTCATGAAGGGTGTTCACCTTTTTTTGGATTCTCCGTTCATTTTTTAGTTTATGAATTTAACCTTGGCGTGGCACGGTCCGTCTAAACTGACGATGGAAACCCAAATCAGCACGGCATGGCTTGACCTGGCGCGGCAAAGAGTGCCAATGGAAAAAAAGGTGTTCGCTTGCCAAGCTCTGAACGTACCCTGGATACAGACGATAAAGGCATGCAAGAAAAACACTTGTAGGACACACAAATTCAAGGTAACACGTGGTGAGAAACTATAAAAATGGTCCTTTAGTAGGTGAAGCCAGTTGTACATCAAGGAAATAAAAAGGTTTCCAACACGAGCCAATGAATTCTCATAATGTATTGATCACCACTGAGATCCAATCATGTAAAAACTGTAAACACGTGTCAGCAAATCTCAGACATGTATTAATAATGCATAGCAACAAGCCACTGACAATCACTTCCTGTAAAGACAGACGTACAGTGCCACCATGTGGACAACAACAGATACAAATACAAAAGGCCTTCCTCACAGCAGGCATTTCTAATTGCCACAGCACAGGTGTTACTGATCACATTAACGATGGCTCTGCTCTATTCAAGTCTTCCTGTGAGAGTGACAGTGAGCAACGAGTTCCGTACCAGAAACCTGAAATTAAAGCGGCAAAATGAAATTCGACCGTCACTGATCTGATTATTTACACCTGCGCCGTTGCTATGGTGACAAGTCAAAATGTCATCTGTGGGAAAAGGCATACTGAGAGCAATGCTGTGGACCACTGAGTACCAAGAGAGTTTTAGAAGACACAGTTTGTGCTTTATGTACAGGAGCGTGTGCAACACGTCAGCAAAAATGACTCAATGGTGACGATTAGAATCCATGCGTGCCCAAGAACTCACTCCAGAGTCCATAACCTGTAATTTTTTTTTTGTTTTACAATCAGAGCAACATGGACGATATATAATCTTCTAAAATCTTCTGCTTCTCTTTAAAAACAGCCCCGTCTCTCTTCAGCAGGGCGACCTCAGTCTCCAGAGCACGGATTTTGGCCACCGTGCTCTCCTCCCTGCGATCCAGTTCCAAGACCTTCGTATGCAAACTCAAGATCTTACTCCAAAGCTGATCTCTGTCCGTGTCCGGTCTGCAGTACGAGTGCTCGTACACAGAAATGTGCTCCCCCTCACTGGGTCCCCTCTCCTCCAAAAAGCAGCCCGTGGGTTCGTCTTTGATCGTTTCCACAGGGACAAAGCTAAAAGTCTGGCCCAGCGCTGCTTGAAGGGCGGCTGCATCCACATTTTCCTCGCCGTCGGAGAAAGAGCCCAGTGACTCACAGCACAGCACAGTCACAATGGAGTCGGCCGGCTCTTCAGACTGGGGCTTATCGCGTGGGGACAGTGTGAGGCAGGACACTCCACTGTCACAGGTAGCAGACTGTATCTCTGAGACGTCTGAATGACAGGAGATGATGGGGTCCGAGGCCAGAGGTGGTTCAGATATCACCTCGGTGACAATGCCGTTCGCTGTGCTTGACTGGACTTTTTTGCACGTCCTGCTCAAAATAAGCGGCCTCTTGCTGAGAGGAGAGTCCGATCCTGTCAACTCGTAGTCCAAAGTCCTGGGTTTGACCTTGGGGCTTCTTTTAAAGGTGGTGACTTTTGTCTCAGCATCCTGAGATAAAGGAAGATAAATCTGGTCAATCACAAGCAACTGTGATGGATGCTGAGACAGAAAAACAAGACCGTTACGTACGTCCTCACTGGAGGGAAATATGGTCGGGATGGCTGTGTTCTTCAGGTAGCGGATGCCCCATCGGATATCGAAGCAGTCCTCTGTGAAATGCTCGCTGCACAGGTACTGATGTCGACTCGGGGTCCACTCCTCCCGCTTCATGTTGTCCACCCATTTCTGAAGCCTGACGCTGTCTTGCAGGGGAAACCTTTGAGGGGAGAGAGGGAAACACAGGGTAAAGGTCAAGTTGCATCATTTCTGATGCTATCTTTACTCCACATTCACTCCAACACTGCTTTAAAAAAGATAGTTAGAGGTTCTATTGATTTTAGGTGGGACTGTTTTACATAATAGGCTTGTATTCTCATTTCATTTTTTATTGTTTATGAAATTGCAAACAATTGCAGTTGACTACAGAAATGTAAATTTTACATATCTACATGTATTTTGTTATCTGCTATTTTTGTATTTAACTAAGTAAAATTCAGGAAGAAAAATAAATTAAAAAAATGAATTTATGCTTGTACTTGATTCCTCTTCATACCTACACCAACTATATTTTAGAGTGTATATTTTATCCTTGTTATTTTGTTATAATAGTTCTATGTCATCACCATTATTATTATTATCAATTTAATTTTATTTTTACTCTGCACTCAGCTCTCGCCTGTAAGGGAATGTTCGTTATTTACGAGGGTGAATAAAAGGGGGAGTCATGTGAAATAATTTTTCAAGCACAGGGTAGGGGCATACAAATCTAAATGATTATATTTCGTGTTTATATTATTGGCAATTTTTTGAAGAAAACATGCCTAAAATCATCAAAATTGCACTATTCCATAGCCAGAAACTGTAAAAAACAGAAATTATTGTTGGATTCTCACATTTTCAAAGGTCCTTGGGCACATCATGTGCAACAAACTCTTTTGTCAAAGTCAGAACAAAAACCCACGGCAAGACATCGTTTCATAACTATGCTCTACGTCTGTGGAGCAGCCTGCACATGCCTGCTGATGTTTTTAAAGCCAACTCAAGACCTACCTTTTTAGCCTGGCTTTTAATTGAACTTTATATCATTTTTTATTCATTGTCATTTATTATAACTGTGTATTCATCAATTCATTTATTTTTATTAATCTGTTTTTCTTGCTATTGACTGATTTAAAATCTATTTTGAGTTTTTATCCTACCTCTGGTGTTTCCCCATTCATGGCAGTGTTTCCTCAGTGCCCATTCTTATAATTAATTGATTGATTTCAAACATCAGAAGGTTAGTTTTAAAAATCTATTCACTAATTTATGGTGGAGGGAAGGTCATGCATTTTCTGCCAATCACTCAGGGAGGCTCGAGAGAAAATACCTTCAGGAAGGGTCAATAAAGGTTAAATAAATAAATAAAGGTCACACCAAACCGACCCCTTCCCCTGATAAATAAAGAACAGTCCCTAAATGAGATCATAATCTCAATGTGACGTCCTGATTAAATTAAGTCACACTCTGCCCTTTCCAGGCAGGTAACCATGACTTAAGTGATATCCTACTAATATTATCTGACTGCCCCTGCTATCTGCTATTATTATCTAAGACCAAAGATATTGAGGATGACAGTAAATAAGGCTCTGCAGCTGACCCAAACAATCACTTAAACTCAGTCACGCATCGGAAAGCAAACAGACAACATACGGGTAGAAGCTGATTCTCTTGTTGTCTTGTCTCGACGCGCTTCCTCCGCGGTTCCTGCAGACTTTGACAGCGCAGTATCGCGGCATGTCTGCAGCCAAACCACATGAAACCCCTTCACACGCTCATGTTTGTAGCTAACATTGTCAAAAAACACAAACCAGCTCATGAGACTGTCACTTCCGGGTTGTAAAACTCATACCGGAGATGACGCACACCCTGTTTACGGATCAAGATAGTTACGGGACCGTCTCATATGTGGACAATATGGTATAAAACAAGGCCTGGCTCCTGCTCAATCAATACTTTATCATTTATAAAGTGAAAGAAATGTATGACATTTCGACTGGTCATAGTGGTGAAAAGCACACGTGAAACTGATGACACCAACATGGCTCAATACCAGGAATGCAAATCATTAATGTCTTTGAATACACCTGTGCTTTTCACACTATGACATGTCAGAATGTCTGCCTTGAAAAGGGTCTATATTAGGAATCTATGTGAATATATATATGTCTTATTATGAGAAATAAAGGTTTGGAAAATTAAAAAAAAGTTGCACAACTCTGTGGAGAAAATTAAATAGATTTGAAATGCACACACATGTTTAAACTAAGCATTCATCACCTATTTCAATAAAAAAAACAATATAAATGTAAAAATATACAATATAATGGGCTATAAACATGTTTAAGCCTCACACGTCACTCAAGTATACACAGATTATTCTCTTGCTGTGCTTGTATTCTTTTCCCGCACGGTCCTCAGTCTCCACGTGCGCACTGTTTCCACCAATCACCGCGCTCGGAGTCACTGTGTGAGGAAACGGACCAATGGCGTTGCGAGTCGTGGTGTTAGCGCTCAGGAATGCGGCTCGTCAATAACTGTTAGCTTTCGTTTCACATCAGCTGGAGGCTGACGGCGGCTGATAGACGTGTCCTGCGGCTGAACTCGACTTCGTCTCCAGGTAATACTTGGTTTTTTTGATACGTATTAAGGTTATTTGTCGAGGTAGTTTATCTACAGTAGCGAACAAACAACAGAGGAGCGATAACAAGCTTTTTCAGGGGGAGCTGGTGTAAGTTTCGCCATTATTCCACCATAACAGTGAGTTCTCTCGAGTCCAACGCCTCTTTGTTGAAGCAGGTGACGCTAGCACGGTAATTTCGCCTGTTTCCTGCTGTTCTTTGAATAGTTAGGTGTTTTAAAACACGTCATGTGTGTGAGAGGTGTGTGTGTTACGTGCTAACCGAGCTAAACTGCTCCCTTCGCAGCCGCTAAGGTGCCGAAACCAGCAGTATGGCCACAGCGCAGTCAGCGTTGCTGCTAGCGGTGCACATCCTGCTCATCTCTGAGTTCATCCTGGCCAAGAGGGACTACTACGACTTACTGGGGGTCCCCAAAGATGCCACTGACCGCATGATCAAGAAAGCCTTCCACAAGCTGGCCCTCAAGTACCACCCGGACCGGAACAAGGGCCCAGACGCCGAGGCTAAGTTCAGGGAGATCGCTGAGGGTGAGTGTGTCCACACTGTAGGTGTTTAAAAGCTAAACATACTTATAGTGTAAGTAAAGTGACGGTCCAATTTACAATGGGCAGGTTAGATAACATATTGTGAATTGCAAGCTTTTCCTGATGCAGTGGGTTTATAAAAGGAGTTACCTAAGACACTCCCAGCTACAGTCATGGCCTGTCTTGTGTCTGATGTGAGGTGACACATGCTGTCATGGTGACAGCTGACAGGTCACACACATTCATTAGCACACTTTCACTCCTCTCATGTCATCTGTTGTTTACTATAGGTGTCTAGTATTTTATTCCTACTAAATATAAGTATGAATAAAGACAGGAATAAATAAATAAATAAACATGAAAATAAGTAAATAAATAAATGTATAGATAAAGACTAAAATAAATAAATATGGAAGTAAGTAGATCAATATATAAATAAAGCCTGGAATACATAAATACAGGAATAGATAAATATGAAAATAAATAAGAAAATGTAAAAATAAAGACTTGGAAAAAATAGGTAAATATGGAAGTAAGTAAATCGATATATAAATAAAGACTGGAATCAATAAATAAATATAGCAGTAAATAAACATGGAAATGAGTACATGTATCGGCAAAGACTTGGGAAACATAAATAAATATGGAAATAAATTCAGGAAAATATATATATATATGAAAATAAGTAGATAACATGTATAAATAAAGACTTGAAAAAATAAATATGGAAATGACTAAGTAAATGTACCAATAAAGACTGGAAATAAATAAATAAATATGGAAATAAATAAATGAATATTGAAATCAATAAACACAGAAATAAATGAATATGGGCATAACTAAATACAATAATAAATAAATAAATATGGACATAAATATAGAAATAAATGAATATGGAAATTAGCAAATACAGGATTCCTTTAAAAAAAGGAAATAAGTTAATAAATGTATAAATGAAAAATTGAATAAATACATAAAATGGAAATAAATTAATTAATAAATATGCAAATAAGTAAATAACTGTATAAATGAAAAACTGAATAAACGCAAAACATGGAAATAAACCCAGAAATTTATAAATATATACAGGATTAAATATATATTGATTAAAAAATGCATAAGATTAAATTAATGCTGAAATGCAAAATAAATCGATTTTGAAATAAATAAACGCATACATACATACATACATCTATAAATGGTTAAATAAAAGTTGATAATTGCATCTGCATTTATTTGTTCATGCATTTCTGTGTCTGTATATGAATGAGCAAGGAGGTCCTTACATCTGCACTTATTTCTTTATTGATGCATTTGTGAGTTATTTCAGTATTTATTTCCTTTGTAATTTATGTATTATTACCCGTCCTCCATAATTACTCCAGATTGAACTTAAATTGTCGAAAAATATCCAGGAAGTGTCATAGCAACCAGCACAGCAAGTGATGTAATGCGTCCTTGTCTCTGTCTACCAGCATACGAGACGCTATCAGACGATAAGAGGAGGCGGGAGTACGACCAGTTTGGCCACGGCCCTTCACCAGGGGAGGGCCACCGAGCAGGAGGAGGAGGAGGAGGAGGCGGCAACTACAACTTCCACCAGCACTACCAGTCCTTCAACTTTGATGACATTTTCAAAGACTTTGACACTTTTGGACAGCAACACCACCACTTTCACTCCCACTCCCACTCCCACTCCCAGGCCCACCAAAAGAGACACTTTGACAGCCACTTCCAGGCCCATCGGGACACTATGAACAGACAGAGGAGACAGTTCCAGCACGGGGGCTTCGGCGGCGGACTCTTTGACGACATGTTTGAGGACTTGGAGAAGATGTTCTCCTTTAACGCGCACGGCTCCAGGACTGACGGCAGATTCCACGGCTCTGGGAAGCAGCACTGCAGGACAGTGACCCAGCGGAGGGGCAACATGGTAACCACCTTCACCGACTGCTCCTGAGACACCGCTGGCTTTTTAGTTGTGGTTTTGGACTTTGATGCTAATTTATCACCTGGTGGAATAGAGAACGGTTTCGTGTGGCTTTTGTAATTTTTCTGTTTGTAATTTTCCTCTAGGAACAAATATCCAAGCTGGCCTGATAAAGGGCTGCTTCCAAGCAATAACTCACGCAAAATGTTGCTCAGAGCATCGTCCATCATTTAGCTTGCCACGTGTATGTTTACTCATGATGGTACAATCTCTTAGTCTCAGGTGTGGCCGAACGTTAGAAGATAATTTGAGTTAAAATCTTTTTTGTTTTGAGAGCAACAAGACAATAAGATATATTAAAACACCACACAACATTTATTCTGCAGCTATTTAGACCATAATATTACTGTGCTCTCTGCAACTTTCGCTAATGTAAAACCACTTGTGCATTTCCTCTCTTGGTTTTTATTCATTAGCTTAAAGCAAAAATTAGTTTCTCGATTCAAAGCACTTTGAGCTTTGAGATGTGCGCATGTCGGCCATTATCAACTGTTACCTCATTTTAGTTTCCTCCTACAGAGTCATATCTACCTTCATTCAGTCAGCGCAGGAAGTCAACATCAGCCCCATGACAAATGCTGGTAGCCACAGGCGAAGTTTGTGTAATCTCTCAGCTGTTTTGTAACCAGTTGTTATGACGATTCAAAACAAAGAGAACCTGCGGCCATCTGCCAGTGAAGCTGAGCGGGCTGACGAGTTTCCTCAACTGATCGTAATGTGCAATATTTAGCACTTTTGCTCTTCATGTTGCCTATCTGTCACAGACGGTGCTGTGTTCATGTCATTGTCTTATGTCTGCACTTTGTGTGTGTGTGTGTGTGTGTGTGTGTGTGTGTGTGTGTGCACGCGCCCCCCGAGCGTGGCCTGAATGTTGATTGGTTACATAATGTTTGGAGAATGAATAAAAGTTTCAAAAGCAAATTGACTGCCTTTTGACTTTAATGCCTGCAACATGTTCCAAAGAAGTTTGGACAGGAGCATGTTTACCTCTGTGTGACATCACCTTGTCTCTGAACAACACTCAGTAAGTGTTTGGGAAGTGAGGACACAAACTGTTGAGGTTTTGAAAGTCGAATTATTTCCCATTTTTGCTCAATATACTACTATACTACTAATAACTAAAGTTCAGGGTCTCCATTGTTGTAGTTTGTGCTTCATAACTCACCGCACACACTCAATGGGAGGCAGGTCTAGTGCCCTCACTCTTTTACTATGAAGCCGCACTGTTATAACACATGCAGGAAGGGTCTTGCCGTTGTCTTGCCAGAATAAGCAAGATACTTCATCTGGATGGCAGCATATGTTGCTCCAAAACCTGTATGTACCTTTCAGCATTCACTTTCCATGGTTGGACCTTAACTTGCATTTATAGACCTAGTAACAAACTGTGATGTCTGACAATGGTTTTCCAAAGTGTTCATGAGCCCATGTTGTAATATTCTTTATATCAGGGGTCTCAAACTCCCGGCCCGGGGGCCACTTCCGGCCCGCGGCCCCCCTACATCCGGCCCGCACATTGATGTAAAAAGTACATGCAATTTGGCCCTTCAAGTTTATTTTTATTTATTTGTTTTCTACAATTACAAGAAAAATTAAATCAAAAAATCTAATAATAAATAAATAAGTAAATCCAAAATGATTTCACGGGAAGCACTGACGACATGAAAGAGAAGCGCAGAAGAAGAAGCTAAGATGTCGCTCTCCAAACCTAAGAGAAAAGTGGATGACGAACACAGACAATTCCAGGAAAGATGGACATTACAGTATTTTTTTTTTAGTTCGGTGGAAACACCATCTGCCTAATATGGACAGAGAAACTTGCCATTCTTAAGGAATATAATCTCAAGTGACATTACACGACTAAACACGGAGAGCAGTATGAGAAATACAGAGGAGATGACAGGAAAAGGCGAGCTGAGCTAACCTGAGTGTCAGACTGAAGCTCGCAGAACCTTCAGTCTGACATCGCCTCCATTGAAGACAATTTACAAGGGGGAGGGAATTTGATTTTTTCTGAAGCAGTTAGATCGGCCTGGACAATGAAAACAGGCTAATGGGACTTTGCCAACATCTACATTTTTTGAAAAGTAGTTAAAAAGTAGAATATTTTAGAGGAAAACAAACCTGACTCTTGACAACAATACAATAACCTGTGTATCATGTCAAACAATGTTTGTTTTGTTCCCTCTGGAGTTTCTCACTCTCCATCAATACTCTGTCTCTCTTTCTCCACACTTTAATTTTTTCAATAAGTGCATGGGCCGCACTTTGCTGACACTAAGAAACAGGACTGTTATTGGCCCTTTAATTTATGGACATAAGTCATCATTTTGACTGATATATTTTTACTGTGTTTTCAAATATTGTCGTACGTTTCTTTGTGGTGAAACTTTAATTTGCAGCTGTTTTTGAAAGTTCTGTGACAAAGAATAAACCTGCCTTTTGTTAAGCTCTTTAGCCACTTCAGTCATCACTGCTTTTCTTTGGATGACCAACATGTAACTCTGGACATGACATAACAATATTTGGACCAACATATACCAGCCAAGCTGCAGACCACAGTTAGAGACCAACAAACAACAAAACCAGATGTCTTTTAGCAAGTCATCGCTGCATTTCCAGCAGCTTTTTAGTCCCCAAACATGAGTGTCCTCCACGATTTGTTGCTGTTTTTTCATTGAGTACAGTCCAAAAAAAAGCTTGTTTTTTACTGAGACACTGCTGCATTACTTTTCTGTGATCGTGCCATCAAAACCAGCTTTTAAAGTCCAAACACGGTCTTTTCTGACCATGAAAAAGGTACAATAAGAGGTTGTTTTTATCTGAGAAGACAGTGCTGGATTTCCGGCCGGGATAGTGGCACAAAATGTGGTTGTTTTTGACAAAGATATCGCTGCAGCCCATGACCAAAAGATGATCTTTTTCTAACCATGACCAAGTGGTTTTTGTACCTAAACTTCACCACACAATAACAATGTAAAGAAACGTAAAGTGTCAACGTACCAGCAACACAAATGCAACGTATCTGCGGTTTGCAGAAACGTACAATGTTTTGCCGTTTTGTCCTTATTACACACTGTCATTGATCTGTGTTACCATAAACATATTGATTAGTGCAGCTTTAACTTTAAAATCTTTATGTGAGAATAAGTATAAAATTGTGTTAAAGGTTTCTGAAGCAGTTAGATCGGCCTGGACAATGAAAACAGACTAATGGGACTTTGCCAACATTTACAATTTCTGATGGCAGGGAATCCAAGTTAAAAAGTAGAATATTTTAGAGGAAAACAAACCTGACTCCATTGATCAATCTGTATGTTCAGAGTACCACTATTCCAGACTGAGCATGTGTATGGCTCTAATATAAAAATGATACAGAATGATGCTAAACATGTGTTTGCAGCATCCCATTAATGATAAGTACAAAACACTGAACCAAAAAAAGGTGCACAGTTATTATTAATAATCATATGTATCCCTGGACAAAATACCAATATTTGGACCAACATATAGCAGGCCCACTTATATTTTCAGGCTATAGTTTGCAAACGACAACTCCTTAGTGCCTGTCCCCTGATTCATTTATCTTACAAAGCATCTAATATTAAACATGACTAATGTTTCAACAAACAAATATGGCCGAATTATTTTTTATTCTTTTTAAGAATAAAGAAAGCTTTACACTTTTACACTCCTAACTCCCAAGAGATCACCTCCTGGGGTTAAGAGTGTAAAAGTGTAAAGTGGAAAATCCAATTCAATTGAATTAGATTTTTAAGTGCAATTATCACAATTGCACACACGACATCCCTCTGTCCTTTGGACCCTCACATCGGATGAGGAAAACTCCCCCCCAAAAAACCCCTTTGACAAGGTTAAATGGTAGGAAGAAACCTCAGGAAGAGCAACTGAGGAGGGATCCCTCTTCCAGGACGGACAGACGTGCAATAGATGTCGTGAAGAACAGATGGAAGATGGGTGGATGGAAGTCCTAACTCTCAAAAGGTCACCTTTTGGGGTTAAGACTGATCAATGTGCTCCCACGAGATCTAAGAGCGAGAAGTGCCACAAGCCGTGAAGATCCTGTACCACTTCCGCCTCTTCTTTGTGGCAATTCTTTCCTCGAGCTCTTCAATGTGTGACCTCATGGTGGACTCTGTCTGCTGCATTGCCTGCAGAGTCTCATTCAGGGTCTCTCTGGCCTGAAGGAGAGATGTTCTCTCTTCCTGCCAGATGTTGCGCTGACTCTGCAACTGCCCGTCAACCTTTGTCAGAGCCTCAACAAGGGTACTGTTTTCCTGTTTCTCCTTGTTGAGCTGAGAAACATGCGCAGCTCTTTCTGTTTCTGCCTCCGCCAGCAGGGAGGTTCTCTCCTGCTGCCATTGGAGACAGTCACTCTCCAGTTGTTCCCTGGCCTTCGTCAGAGCATCAACAAGGGCGCTCCTCTCCTCTTTCTCCTTGTTGAGCTGAGACTCATGCGCAGCTCTGTCTGTTTCTGCCGCCGCCAGCAGGGAGGTTCTCTCACTCTGCCACTTGCGACAGTCACTCTGCAGCCTCTGGCCGTGTTTGACCTTGAGAGCAGCCACGCTGTTCTTGTGGCTGTTCTTGGTCGACTCAAGCTGCACAGTGAGGACAGACTTTTCTTGCTGCCACTTGCGCTGTTTCACGTCCATTTCCTGGTTCGCTTTCTTCAGAGACCAGGTAAGATTGCCGTTGGCGTCTCTCAGTTTGGCCATCTCAGCCACGTGAGAGGCTGTGGATTTCTCCGCCTCAAGCTGGAAGCTGGCGCGCTCCCGTTCTAGCAGCTTCTCTGCCATATTCAAGGCTGCTGCCATCTTCTTGGTCTCTGCTTTCTGCTTTTCCAGCTGGACCTGAAGGTTGGTGTGGGATTCGTCCCGGGTCATTCCGGCCTCTGCCCTCTGCTTTTGCAGAACTTTCCCCCTCTGGGACAGTCTCTGCTGAAGCTTCTTGGTTTTGGCCCTCTCAGATACTAGATCGAGCTCTAGTTGATCTCTGCTCTGGGTTGTGCCCTCATTGTTACCAGCAGCTGCCTGCAACTGCTTTGCAATGCTGAGCTCTGACCTCAGGGACTCCACCTCAGATTCAAAGGCAGCTTTCGCTCCCTTGACATCGTCCAATTCAGCCCGCAAGTCCCTGATGATGGAAACCTGATTATCCAGATTTTTCTGGGCTTGCACCTCCAACTTCTTTGCCTCCAGTTCCTTGTGAAGGGCCAATCTCTGACTCTTCATCTGCTCCAGTACGCCGTGCAGATGTCGGATTGAGGCGGTTATTGCCTCCTTTTGTCTACGACATTCAAACATGCTGCGGTCATAGTTTTTCCTGGCCTGCAGCTCCTTCTGCCGTAGGTGGTAGGCTTTGGCGTCCTTGGCTGTTCTCATCTGTTCCACTTCAGCACACAGGCCTTTATTGGTGGTTGCCTGCTGCTCCAGATCTTTCTCCGCTTCTTTCAGCTTTGCACTGATCCTGGCCAGCTGCGTTCTGAGGTAGTTCGCATCGCTGGCTGGCTGCTGACCTTGTTTGGCCTGAGCTGAATCCAGATGGGCTTTTAGTTCAGAGATCTGCTTCTGCAAAAGCAGTTTCTCTTGTTTCAACTTGACAGACCCCTGCTCTGGCAGGGGTCTGTCAAGGAAATTGGCCAGCATGTCCTCTCTGACATTCAGGAGGAGTCGACCCTGAACCGGAGATGCACTGACCTTAGCCTCATCATCACCCAGTTCACTTTGGAGTTGTTCTTCAAGTGAACTGAGATAAAAATCCACCTTGGGTTCCATGTCCATAGAATAAAATTCCTGACTTCAAGCTTAATATTTGATAGTTTTCTGAGACTGCGCTCGATTTGGCTCGATTGCTATCACAGTGAAACTCTCTGAACCAAACTTGGGTCTGCAAGGAACCTGTGTTTGAAACAGGGATCAGCTCCTACTTACTAACTCTCAGAATGTGCGCTGTGATGTCACAAAGGGTTCTTACATGTGAGGGTTCTATTGTTGCTATTGGATACCAGTTTGATTACATTTGAAAATATGAACAGAATGATATCTGATGATATGTATGTAATAACCTGATTCATATGTTTCACATCAGTTTTGTTATATTCGTCTCTCATTTTAATTGTGAATTATTACTTTAAAGAGTTAATAACCCGGAGGAGTTGACTTCCTGTTGACCTTTTTGCAAGGGTAACGTAACAAAGACGTACTGACGGGGACGAGCGGACAGACACGCTGCATGCTGTGGAGACGAGCGGCCGTCGGAGCCTAATTTAAGATATATCATGTTTTTCCTACTTTTATGTTGAACTAAAGACTGTTGTGGACCAACGCGCTCCTACGTGTGTGAGCCAGAGACGGTGTACTGCCGGCGTGTGTAAGTTAGAGACTCTTTATTGTCGACGAAGTGTGGATTTGCAACTACGAGGCAAGCTAATTAGCCTAGCTCGCCTCGGCCGAGGAGCTCCAACGCACCTTAATGCAAGCTTGCTTAAAGAACAACAACTTGAAGAGGGCACTCAGGGTAACCCAGACTAAAGACTAAAAATACAAGGGTCCTTTTTGTTTGGGGTTTATTTATTTTTCATACTGTGTTTTTTCTAGTTCTGCCAAGTGAAATATGTGCAATTTCAGTTAATACACTGTTGAAATTCAGCTACTGTGTTTGTGGTATTATTCATTGTATTTTACTGAATAACTGAACAGGTTAATTCATTTATTTTAGTAAATGAGTAACCTTAAAGGGAAATTTCGGTTTATTTCAACCTGTCTCCTATTGTCCTAAATTTGTTTTCAGGCACGGTATGAGATCACTACCTGTTCTCGCAATATTTCAGCCGCGCTTTGGAAAGCAGAGCTAAATGGTAATCAAACATGGCACCACACTGGTAAGGTAAGACAAGTTTACATGTCGTTTTCTATATGTTCTCTGACATCTATTCTAATGGTATGAAGCGGTGTTTGTGGAAAAAAAGCTTGTTTAGTGGACTAACTATGCACTTGAAGTGGACCTTTCACTTATGTTTTACCAGGTCTGACGCTACTATGTGTCCCGGCTGTATAGCTAACGGATAACATGCTAACTATTATATTTATATCACTATTCACTTGAAACTAATTTAGGACTTCCGGCCAGATGTAGAGCAGAGCACACGTGTGAGGAGTCGCTCCCAAACAAATTGCGCTTATCTCTTAAAACACTGTTTATTGTTGCAGTTGAGCCTCCACCCGCCTTTTATAACGGCAGTTCAAGCTGCTACAGCCTAATGCCAAAACAACTGAAAAAGGTAACTCCGGAGACTCCTAATCCTGCGGGCTCCTCGGAAAGCTTGGGAAGCATGGCCGCTAATATGGAGGAACCTGTCTAAGCTTCCCTTTTAATCAGCGAACTCAACAAACTCAGAACAAGCCTTTCAACTGAATTGGCGACTGCCCTGTCTCCAATTCATACTGCACTTGCTGTCATCTGGCTCACCTCAGACAACCACGGGCGTACTCTCACTACCGTTGAAGCCTGCCTCTCGGATCACAGTGACAGGATTACATCGATGGAGGCAGCTCTCACTGAGTTAGCCACTGAAAACGCATACCTCAAGGCGAAAGTGGATGACCTGGAGAATCGCTCCCAACGTCAAAATATCCGTATTGTTGGTGTGCCTGAAAGTGCCGGACCGATATCTGCTAAGTTTGTCTCTGAGTTCCTGGTGGGAATGATGGACAGCGAGAAGCCGCCGGAGTTGGATCGAGCGCACAGGTCCCTGCACCCAAAGCCCGCACCGGGTGAGCATCCAAGGGTGATAATAGCCCGCTTCCACTGTTTCCAGGATAAGGAGCGTGTAATTCGCTGGGCGAGAGAGAAAGGCCAGCTGTTCTACCAGGGCAAGAAAATATTCATCTTCAATGACCTGAGTGCCAACCTGGCGAAGAAACGGGCCGCGTTCAATGGCGTGAAGTCATTCCTCTACACGAAAGGTGTCAAGTTCACCATGCAAAATCCAGCTGTCCTGCGTGTTTTCTTTGAGGGAAAAACGTTTAGCTTCGTCACTCCAACCAAGGCCGAAGAATTCTATACCAAGAACATTGGAACGACATGAACGGGTCAGACTGATTAAATGCCACATCGACACGCTTTGAGACCGCTTGGATGGAGCGGGACTGCTGATTAACATATGGTAGCTGGCCACTTTATTTCTCCTGGACTGATGTAAGTGCTTTTTGTTGTCAGTGTTTACACTTTCTTTGCTAGTCTGTATCTTACTTGAAAAATCCCGCTGGTTGGCCAGCTGATCAGATAAACTACAGACAAAGTGGACAAAGCTCTCCTTTATTTTTTATTTTCTGTTCTTCCCCTTTCTTCGTATTTATTTTTATTATCCCGGCTATTGCTATAAATGGGTTTATGTCAAATGCGATGACAGTGCGGGTATGGTTTATATTAGGGCTGAAACGATTCCTCGTAACTCGATTACAAAAAATGATCGAGGAATTTTCTCTGCCTCGAGGAATCGGACTACTTTTAATGCGGCACAACGCTCTGACGTCACGCACGTAAAAGAAGAAGAAAGAGGCGGCGGATATGTTTGGTTTTAACCATGGATGTAGAGGTAACGACGAAGAAGGCGACGAAAGCGAAGAGAAAGGCACAAAGAAAAGGCAGAAAATGTCAAAAGTGTGGAAGCATTTCAAGCTGGACACCAAGGCGAACACTGTTGCATGTATTCACTGTAAGACAGCGCTTGCATACCACAACAGTACGTCTTCAATGCTGCAGCATCTCCACCGAAGGCACCCTGTTTACTCCGAGAGCGGAGGACTGTCACCCGAGACAAAGTAAAATTAAGTTAACGTAGCGCTAATTAATGAGATTAACGTTACTGTACCTTGCTAACATAACGTTTGCCCTGCGGAGGGCTAGGTTTCTATTAATTATGAGTACTGTCGATGCGTGGCTAATGTGCCTTTCATACAGGCTTTATTGAATATGTAAAAACACAGCGCTGTAGAGTGATGAGGGTGAAAAATAAAAACATAATAAAGCTAACTGGGTAGTTGTCAATTTTAGCTCAGTAGTCACTGATGGATAAAACATTAAGTAGCACTGGTGCCTAATGTGTTCCAATACAGCAGGTATCATAATTTTATTTTGAACACTGCAAAAACTCAAAATCTTATCAAGACTTTAACTCAAAACTTAACTAGAACTTAAAATTTGCTTGACACAAATGAAAGTTCAATTGAAACACGTGGGAAAAACACCTAACCTTTTAAGTGGTGTGTGTTATCAGGTGTAATGACATTTTTAGGCTAGAAATAAGAAAATTTCTTGGTAAGATCCTTAGTTTTTTGAGTGAAGGCAGTGAATTTGGTCAACTGGTGTAAGTTCAGGGTTTTTAAATGCACAGCCATGAACCTACTGTATTATATCATTTAGTCTTAGTAATGTCAATTAACAAATTATTATTTCTCTTCTTTTTCAGTCAATCATCACAGTCTCGCATGGACAAATTCATCTACAAAGCGCCATTATGTAGCCCCGAGCTAGCAGCTGAGCTTACAAATAGCATTTTAAACATGATAGTCACAGACATGCGCCCACTAAGCATGGTGGAGGATAGTGGTTTTAAAGCAATGGTTTCAACCTTCCATCCCAAGTACGAGCTTCCATCAAGAACTTTCTTCACAAAACAGATGGAGAAAAAGTATGAAGTCATCAAAGCCAAGATGAAGCAGGCTCTACAAGAGACTGGCAGCGTTGCACTCACTACTGATATTTGGACAAACATCTCAACGGAGGCTTATATGGGGGTGACATGCCACTATATTGGGAAGAACTGGAACATGGTGTCCCACTCCCTGACGACGATGCCCCTTGAGGAGAGAGACACAGCTGCAAATATTGCAGAGTGGATTGAGGAGGTGATTGCCAAATTTGACATTCCAGCAAAGAAAATTAAGGCTGTCGTCCACGACAACGGTGCCAATGTCGTAGCAGCAGCAAAGATTTTGGAAGGAAGACACGGATGGGCATCAGTGAGATGTGCAGGGCACACCCTCAACTTGGTTGTGCAAAGCTCACTGAAATTCCACCAGGCTATCTCCAAGTGTGTTGCTGCTGCGAGAAGCCTTGTCGAACACTTTGAAGAGTGAACTGGCATGCACCAAGTTGAAGGACAAGCAGAAACAAATGGGTTGCAAGGACAACATGCTGGTGCAAGATGTCTCCACACGCTGGAACAGCACTTATGCCATGTTGTCCAGGCTACAAGACCAGGCCAGTGACTGCCACACTCTCCGACCCAGCAGTGACCCAGAGAGGGAAACACTTCCTGGACCTCAAACCTGAACAGTGGAATCTGATTGAGGAGCTGAACCAGGTCCTTGAGCCCTTTGAATCAGCCACAGTGTTTCTGAGTGGACAACAATATGTCACACTCTCTGCACTTCCACATCTTGTGCACAAACTTAAAAAGAACATACAGAGTCCAGAACTTGAGACTGCACCTGTGAGTTCATTCCAAACTCATGCAACAGAACCGGTCACAGAAAGATGGCAAGGACTACTTGAGTTTACTCCTGAATCTCCAAACATCACCCTACTTGCTGCTGCTCTGGATCCCAGGTTTCGAAAACTGAGGTTCTTGGCCGCTGAGGAAGTAGTCAAGGTCCAAAGCGCAGTACGAGCCATGGCACTTGCAGCCAAACAGCAAGTGAGGCAGCCCACTGCAAGTAAACATGGAGCAGACAGCACAGCACAGGACTCCCCACCAACAGCACATGCCAAGAGGACTACATCATTTCTTGACTCAGACTCCACCACCAGTGATGAAGAACAAGATGAGGAGCAGCATTTACTCCAAGCTGTACATCAGGAGGTGAAGGAAATATTATTTTTTAATATTGGCTCTTAAACAATTTTCACAATAATGATGATAGAAAAATTGTACTACAGATAATGACTGTAATACAACTGAAAGTAGTGCAAAATACTGTAAAAATAAAACATTTTTAATGTTATTGTTGTCATACTTATTCCACAGGTCTTCATGTATTTTGGAGGACATCCCCTCTCCAAGAAGGAGAATCCACTGACTTGGTGGGAAAAGAATGCAGCACGCTATCCAACATTGGCAGAGCTGGCAAGGTCCCTGTTGTGCATTCCAGCCACATCAACGCCATCAGAGCGTCTGTTTTCAGCTGCAGGTAACGTATCAAAGAAGAGGGCAAGCCTCAGCCCTGAGCATGTTGATATGCTTACCTTCCTTTACTGCAATAAAGTGCTCCTTTAAAGGTTTGCACACACATGCCATGAGAGAGACGGATAACAAGGTGTGGCCCTTGCCTTGATTCTTCTGCATATTGCACTCACAACAGAAATGTGTGGAACTATTGATGCGTGGACTCGTTCTAGTTCAAATGTTTTTGCCTCCTATATGCCACAAAGAATCCCAAAGGAGAAGACTGTTATGCCTGTAAATTCTGTTACTTGTAGTCAAAGTATTTTTTTTTCTATTTTTATTAATGCCAGATGTTTTTGGTACTTACAAGAATACACTAAGTTGAAAGTTATTTTATTTTATATTTGTGTTTTATTTATTTATTTTTTCTAGTCACAATTCCTGAGTTGCAATTGCTGTTGGCTGTTTTAAACAATGTGCATCTCAAAAATGGAAAAAAGCCACCGCTCATCCATCCATCAAGATTCTTCTTAGAGGTGCTGGAGCTGAACTAAGACACTTGAACAAACAAAAAACAGCAACCGCACACTCACAACTCTGTCCAATCATCAATTTATTTCTGCAAGCTTTCGGTCTGTGACCTTCTTCAGGCATGCACACCGAGTGAATGTGGCTGTAGATGTGCAATGTGCACTGCAATCTAAAAATAAAGACATTGATTGTCTAAAAAAGGAAACCAATGGTTCATTATTAGGTGAAATGTCTTATTTTCTCATGTATATTTATAATTGCTCTTTAACTAAACAAAAATATGTTTTATCCGATTACTCGATTAATCAATGGAATTTTCAGTAGAATACTCGTTTACTAAAATATTCGATAGCTGCAGCCATAGTTTATATGGGATTTAACGCGCTGATCCTCTGATGAAACCAGTGCTATGATTTTTGTTGTTTTGAAACTCGAATATTGCTTTAAATGGATCCATCTTGAATATCGCTACGGAGGCAGTTACGAGTAATATATATTTGATTACAGTGAGACAGTTCTCACGAGATTTAATGTGTATAATTTTATTTTTTCAAGTGAGTTAAATGTGGGTTTGCCTCAAGTTAAGTTATATTATATGCTACTGGTGTCTTTTGAATAGCTATGTCGGGGTTGGTGATGGGTGGGGGTGCTGGGTGTGCGCTCCGCGTTGCGCAGTAGATGTGTGGCCACAGATCTTGTGGCAGCACTGGCTGACAATGCGGGGTGTATGCCCGTGTAACTCTGGACTGTCACCGAGTCGGAGGTATGAACAGCTCCGCGTAGCCTATATTCATGTTGGAGCTACTAGGTTGATAAATATATGGGATTATTAAGATGAACAGTGAGGAAGCTGTATTAGCCTATTTGTGGAAATGAATAAGGGGCACTGACTATATCCTATTAAAGATCTCTTTGTAAATATATTTCTTTTTTTTATCCAAGAAGGGGTAAAGTGCCCAAATAATCAATATAATAAGCCCTTCAACAACATTATCTGGCAAATTAGTTTTATTATGGCCAGATCACTTTATTTGTTTAATCATAGTGTAATTTCATTATTACTGTCTTTATTTTCTCACTTGATATGTTTTATTTTTTCTTACAACATGATTACATAGATTAACGTAGGTGCTCTACTAGAGGACTATTCAAAATGGTGTAGATATTTCAGCACTTGGGGGCCTCTGCAGGAGGATAGGGACTATGTTCTACAGGAAGTTATGTAGTTGTAGATACCTGCTGTTTGCCATATTTGGAGAGGCAAACATAGGATTAGGGTTTTTCTTCTTTATTTTGGGGGGAGGGGGGGGGGTTAGTATTAGAGGAAGGGATTATAGGGTTTTTAGGGGGATGCCGATTGCCTTTAAAATATTTACTGAATGGAAACTTTACACTGACATTTATTTTGATGAATATTTTTCATACCTTTATTTATGTATATTGTACTTCTACCCTGCATGCGAGTTACACAGCACCCAAACGATCTTTTTCATGTTTCACGCATGATTTGTCTTATACTTAAAGCAGCTGTGCGGAACTTTTTACCATTAATAAAACTGTCCCTAGTTCGTATCACCCCCCCTTGGAGATACGCATATTAATTTGAACCCAACAGCGACAAAAAAGCCTTTCTCTGTATGGCTATTTAGCGTAGCCTAGCTCGGGTCGGACACACAGCGTAAGTCAGAAAACCAGAATACCGCACCCGAGGCGGAAGTGATTCTGTTCGCCCGCAGTGGCCTGCAGCGATTAAACCACAGAAGAAGGAGCTGTGTTTACAGTGTTCTTCGAGGAAGCAGTACACAACGGGCATTGCTGAACACATAACACCTAACAGTTTTACCAGAGATGTATCTATGAGGAGCATCATGTAAAATTATCCGTGATTGTGACCATGAACACAAATATACAGCAGGCAGTTGTCCTCAGTTTATAAGAAATTCAGAGCTACACTAGAACATTTATGAACAGGTCTTACTTTACTACTAGCTTGTGTGTAACGTTAGCATGTTAGCATGTTTCCACTAATTACTTGGACTGACCTAACCTTCGTAGCATTAGCTTTGCAAGCGAAGACTGCAGGTAACAACTTTGCTGTGTTAGGATTATGTTATGTCTTCACTGTGTATCTTCACATCAAAGAATACTCTGACGATTTGGGAGCTATGGTGAGATCTCCAGAGATGGAAAGTCACCCCTTTATCTTTAGCCGGTAGAGTTCAGTGCATAGAAATGAATATTTTGCCCCGATTTCTTTGTCTTTTTATGTGTTTACCTCTTTTTCTTCCCAAATCCTTTTTTCAGTCAGTAGATAGCCTGATTTCATCCTTTATATGGAGGAGCCGGGTTCCACGTATCAATAAGTTTCTTCTTCAGAGAAGTAGGCCAAAAGAGGGCTTAGCTCTTCCAAATTTTATGTTTTATTATTGGGCAGCAAATATTCACAAAATTATTTGGCTACAACATCCGGACATAAACTGGTGTCGTATGGAGGCTGACTCGTGTTCATCCTTCCTTCGAGCTCTAGTTTGCGCTCCCTCCGTCACTACCACCCAAATCCCGTATAGACACACTCCTTGAAACTCCTCCCATGCCTAGAGGACTTATCTCCCGGTTATACAATAGTATTCTTTCTTTTAAGGACCATACACTTAATAATATTAAGGGCGCATGGGAGAAAGAGCTGGGTAAGGAGTTTGATGATGACTGGTGGGAGAGGGCTGCTACTTGTGTTAACTCCTCTTCCTGTGCTCGTCTAAACTTAATCCAGTTTAAAGTACTGCATCGAATGCATCTTAGTAAAGTTAGGGGCCGTTCACATGTAGCGTCTTTTGCGCTCACAAATCCATTAGTTTCAATATAGACGCGCACCAAGCGCACTCACAATTCAAAGCGACGCCATAGCGGCGTGCATCCGGTGCGACATGCCTGTTTTTTTGTGCGCGTCCGCGTCGCACAGAGATGGAAAAATCTCAACTTTTTCGAATGCAGCAAGCGCACCGCATGTCATGTGATAAGAATTAACCAATCAGCTCCACGGATCTGCTTCTTCCTTTCCGTCCAACGGACTTCACAACATTATGTATCTAATAACACACACTATCTCTCTTCCAGCATCTCCCTCTCCTCCACACACACACATGCATACACCTCACCTCCTAATGCTTGCTGGAAATCCATTTAACTTTTTTGAAAACTTTTTTACTCACCCTGTGAGTGATGTCGGTTTGGGTTGCTTTGTCACGGCAGGCGCGACAGTAGCGCAACCTCCCAAGCGCCTTGGATAAGAGGATGCAAACGGCACAGCTGGTGTTTTCCATGCGCTTTTAGACGCTGTATGTGAACGGCCCCTAAAACTGTCAAAATTTTATACTTAAATAAATGATAAATGTGATCGATGTGCGCAATCTCCAGCTGATCTAACCCATATGTTCTGGTCATGCCCTGCATTGTTAAATTTCTGGTCCTTTTATTTTAAAATGATCTCTGAGATTATTGGGGTGGAGATTCAGCCGGGTGCAGAAACCGCTATCTTTGGAGCTCCTGATATGAGTAATAATTTTACATCAAAACAATTAAACATTATTTCATTTAGCTCCCTCCTTGCTCGCAGAAGGATATTATTACTTTGGAAGTACACTGCCCCTCCTTCATTCTCATCACTGTTGGAGGACCTGATGACATTTCTTAAACTAGAAAAAATGAAATTTGTCATTCGAGGGTCGGCCCAGAAATTCTATTCCACGTGGCAGCCTCTCTTATCTTATTTTGATCAATTAGTTGTCCTTCCATAAGGCCATTTGTATGTATATGTAGCCTGTGTGTATATACGTTTGTATGTATGCATGTGTGTATGTGTATGTATATGTATATATACTGTATTTCTCTGGAAAAGCCCCCCCCCCCCCTCCAGAAGTCTGGAAATTTGGGTATGGAAAAGTATGGAATTTTGAAATTCCAAATGTGCAGGAACCCTTATATACTATGAACACACTGCCATCTAGTGGTCAAAAATGTGTACAGCTTATACAGGGTGAAGTCAGGTCATTTGAGACACTTTATTGTAGATGATAAAAAAGATAAAAACACCTTAAACTTTGAGTGCTAAATTAAGTTTGACCTGTAGAACTGGTAATGGTCTATGCTCTGTGTCTATAAAGAGAATATGTTGCTTAATAAAATAATTTAGAAACATAGCAAGAACCACTACATCTCTCCAACGACATGTTCAGGTAAAATGGGACAGTCAGGTTTGTTTGTTTTTTTAAAGGTAAATTCTATTCATCAGTACAGTCATTAATTCATGAATGTAACTTAACGATTCTATAACACTGTTTTTAACCTTCAGATTGACAAGTACCACACCTGGACCAGCATCTTTGTTCCAAACCGCAACAGGCCCAACAGCCTGTGACTCATCCTCCTGAGGGCCCTCGCACCGATCCCCCAGGATGGTTCCTTGGATACAAGGAAGAGTTCATTTTGTTCTGGGCTTGAACCACATGAATAATCTTACATGTAAATAAGGTTTTCCACAATAAGACCTCCTGTGAAGTGAACTGTTTTAAAGTCAGAAATGAACCAGCTTTAATTAGTTGTGACTCGTGTTTTCCTTATTCTCTTTTTCCATTTAGCTGCACTGCCGAGGCCAAGTCCAGTTATGCAAATGGTGGACACAAACTTGAATCGTCCACTGAGCAGCACCAACGTGATCTGTTTGTGCAGGTCCCTCCTCAAGTTGTATCTCAACCTCATCACAGGCTCAAAGGAGTTCCCGTTGATCCCCATTAGTCACTACCAAGGTAGCAACTACTCTTCCTGGGGTCCATACAAGCAAGTATTACATCATAGATTAAAACATACGTATAACTAAAAATGGAAGGAAAAGGCAAAAAGGAACAAAATACAACCAAAACACAAGAAAACTACAAAACAAAAATTAAAAAACAAAACAAAACAAAACGAAAACAGACAAAACCAAGAGATTAACCACAAAATAGTCAGAAATTGTCAGGAAAAAAACACAATAATATTAATAATGATAATAATGATTTTACAGCTCAAAGGTAACTGTAGTACCAATAAAAACTGTATACAGTGATTGAAAGAATTAAAGACCAGAAGAGTTTCACATTAAGGTTCATACATTACTTAATCAAAGTAAGATAACTTATGACATTTGATTACTCTGATTACATTTCTAACACGTATTTAACTTTTTGCCCTCATATGCACTTGTAAATTTTATTTTAAAAGAAGGGCATAGTGGGCATGATGGGAAACAACACAAAATAACATGATTCCCAATTAATAGTAAAGAAGTAAAAAAAAAAAAAAATAGTAACCTGCTGCTAAACTCAAACATTAATAATGAGACAGATGGTTAACAGAGATCATCGCCTCTTATTTCGGAGGTTTTCTTTTTGTATCCTCCACCACCACTTCGAGCTGGAGCCTGTTTAAAATTATCACCCATGGCTTTATTGATGTCCTGCTCTGTAGCCCGTTCAAATAGCGTTGTTACGGCTTCTGAAATGAAAACATAAAGATACAAATTACCTTTTAGATTGAGTGGCAATTACAGAGGTGATGTCGTCTAGACAAGATGTTTTAGTTAACACTGCACGTCTCGTCAATGATGCGTGTTCATTGTGACACAGTCCGGATGGGGCCAAAGCGTGCGGCAGGCGGCACATCTCAAACACTTAAATGATGCTTTCTGGTGTGGGATGTTGGCCCAGAAATGTATTGACAGGATTCACAGGTTTCACTACATGAGCCATATAAACAAATGTACATCTCTAACAACATGATCCATTCATTTTCATTTCAAGTCTCTTAAAGGCAACGTTACTCTTTTTATATACCGTTGATGACAGAATGGAGGGCTGTCTTCCCAAAACCTCTCTTTCCCAAATTACCACCTCCTTTCATATTGAAGATGGTCATTACCCTGTTTGAGAAGAGTCTGTACCAACGAAGAAAGTTATTAATTTAACACTCAGCAACCTGCAGTGGAGCTACTACTGTTGAGATTTAACTACATCTTAAAGGACACGATCAGAATTTTTGAACCATATTTGAAGTCAATTCATATGGTCCAAAAGGAACACATTGTATGTATGTATGTATGTATGTATATATGTTATTTTCAGCCAGTCCGTCTTTGACATTGCAAACTCTCACTACACAATCCCCAGCCGTTCAGCATATTTTAAACATCTCACATTTTACTTCAAAATGCTGTAATAATTTTCCTCTACATAAAATCATATCACATTTAATTAACTGTATGTTTTGGGAACATTTTTTGTTATTGTTGACAAATTCAGTGCTACAGTTTTCTTTCCCAATTTAAAAAGTGATCCATGTCCTCATTATTAGACTTTATGATAGGAAGTAGGGTTTCAAAATTATAAAATTATCCTTTCATCAGTACTCGTACCTGTCCAGGATTCTTTTGGTGCAGTTCCGCACATCCTTCCCTCCAACATGAGACAGCTGGGAGATCTGCATGACATTATAAATGATAAAGTTACATTTATTTTCAAATTTGGTAGTAAAAATATTTATAGCACTTTTCCTTATTGAGATTACTATTGCTGTGCGGAAGAAGGGTTCTTCTAATTGTTTCTCAACTTTCAGGAAGTGCTCCTCAGTCTGGATTTTTTTCTAGGGTGAAACGTGGGCCAGCCGGCTCAACGTCCCTGTTGTTACGAATGCATATATGCACTGTTTTTCCCGAACGTTGTATTATCTAATCTTATTTAATTGTAGAGTGGCCCACGGCGCATTCACTCAGCCCCTCTGTGCCCTGCTCTTTTTCCGTCTGTTTTTCAGACCACAAATGAAAGAAGAATTAGCTAGCCACCCTTCCATCCCTTCACCTCACTCTCACCGGGATGAGAGTGGGCAGCAGCTCAGGAGATTTTACAAACACATGAGTGGTATCTTCTTATCTAACTTTCGGCAAGACAACCAGTGATAATGATTATAACAAAGCAAAATGTCAAACGGAATAAGTGTGGTAGAAGTAGCAGGTCTGTAGTATTCGTATTGATGGCTGTAAAACTGTAGTTGTGATCGCAGATAACTTGTCTTACCGAGTGTCGGGTCGTACTCCCAGATGAAGCGTCTGGTCAGAAATCTCACCACCAAAGCTGCAGAGAACAACAACAGAAGGAAAACTTAGCAGGGTAGTCGTGTGGATTTTACTACATGGAAAACAAACTGGAAGTGCGTGACCATCACTTATTAACAGTGCTGATTATACCAGGCGCTGGCCCTAATATCCACATCCACTGACAATATGTCTCCTTTAATAGCTAATCAGCTGTGGATGACCACAGAGCCAAACCACTTTAATACACTTCTCATCTAAATGCTAATACCTATTTGAACAGTTCCAGATCATTAAGGCAGAGTTTAAACAGCCTTCATGATGAAATATCGGCTCCCGAAGTTCATCACGAGCTGCCTCTCTAGTTCTGCAGAGCATCATCCTTCATCACAACTAAACAAAACAACATCCCCAGCAGGCCGGTGACTCACTTTCTTAATGATTTACCATCAACAAGTAAATTGCCAGGCGGATATGTTGACAGACTTTAAAATTCGCCTGCCCTGGATAAGGATCGAACTTCCGACCACAGAATTCTCAAGCAGCTCTTTAACAGCCTGAGCTATTCCACCTCACACCTCTGCTGTGTTTCATGGAGCCTTTCATTCTCTCTATGGACAGCGGCCTTTAAAATTCACCTGCCCTGGATAGGGATCGAACTTTCGACCACAGAAAGGACTAAACTCAGTACAGTGTGTTGAAAACACCTCAATGTTGTAATTTTACAAGACAAAAATTCCAGATTCAGACCAAAGTTAGGTGATATTGTATAAATGGGGAGTCCCTTGCCTGGAAAACCAGACTCGACTCTAGAAAGATTTTAAGTCTGGCCTTCACTGATACACCCTTCCTACCCAAGGGGCAGCACTAACTGAGGCATATTAAATGCTGGCTATTAAAAGTTGGCTTAGCGTGTCTTCAAAAGCTAAATTGAATGGACGTGGTCCTTCAGCAGCTGCCATCTTGGCTGTTTACTATCCGACTCCTACAGCGCAGAGCTGTCTTCATCATGTTACGCCCCATTTTCAATAGTTTTGACGGTGTGTAATATAGTTTATCAAGTATTTTAAATTGTCTTAGTTTGTTCTTTATACCATGAAAAGGTTGCCTTGCATTATTCCATATATCATTGCAGGAAAGGTCTTCCTCTTGTTTATGTACATCAATAGTCCTTTTTTTTTTTTGCACAAAAGGGTGAATTGATCATCAATGCTTTCATTTAGAATTGTATACCATAATTTAACTACATTTGTTTTGAATAAGTCATGGCTGAAAAGATCGTTTTCAAAATTGTGCACAATTTATCAATTGCAACACAATTTGTAATAGTATGCTGTAATGCAGGACAGTTTAAGTATTCACTTTATGGAATATTATGTTCAGTAATTAAACCATTAAAAGTTTTAAACAGTTATCACAAAGCTTAGTTATTCCATTATCCTTCCATTTTTCCCAATTATCTTTTTGTTCAGTTACATTTGAGTTCTGCCATATTGGTTGATTTATTGTGGTATCTGTGTCAATTCCAAGAATCTTTTTGCATGACTTGTTATATAAAATGTTAAATGACACTGCAATGGGGGTTTCAATCATTTCATGAAATATAGACATTTTGTGCCAATGTTTAAGTTTTGTAACGTATTCTTTTCAATGTATTTCCAATCTTTAATCACACAAGTATCAAATATTTGCTGACAACCAAATGATAAATAGTGAACGAAGTTGAGAAGCTGTTGTCCACCTTTTGTTCGGATTAGACATGAGATTTACATATCATGTTTGATAAAATGCTTGATGTCATTCTTAATCCTAGATATTTCTGTTTGTTTCCATTTTATTTTAGTACTCCCTAGATGTGACACCGCGGGTTCTGTTTAAAGGTAGCAACTTGTATTTCTCCCAATTGCCCTTGTATCCTGACAATGAACCTTGAGTAATGATCTATCGAGATGAAAAAGTGAGGGTTCCACATCGGTTAAATATAAAATAACATCGTCACAATACAGATGTTTTATACGTTTGGCTTCCAGTTTGTATACCTTTAATACTTTTCTCAACCAGTGGCAAAATGATTAAATTAACTAAGAGTCCTGAAACTGGGCATCCTTGTTTTGCCTCAATGTAAGTTGAATGATTTTGAGAAGAGGCCATGAATTCTTACTGAGGCAATAGGTTTTAAGTACAGCATTTTAATCCACTGTATGAAGTTGGTGCCAAGTCCATATTTCTGCAGGGTACTGAACATAAATGGCCAGTCAACACGACCAAAGGCTTTTTCAGCATTGATCATACACAGTGCAGCCAGCAGAGGCAGCTTTATTGCAAACTGTGACATTGAATTATTTCCTTTTATTGTCAGCCGAATATCGTTTCCTCGTGAAGCCAGGTGGGCAAGTGTGTATCAGCTTTCCGATTACCTTAGATAACTTTGCTGCAAGAATTTTGGTGAGGATTTTATTATCAATATCTGTTAAGGATATTGGACGATAATTTTTGCACCTTAGAGGGTCTTTACCTTTATGAATTAATGTAATATGCAAATAAAGGTGGAAGACTGCAAAAAAGGGGGTGATAAATCTTCACTGAACTCATGACAGAAGCTCAAATATCTTCAAGGTCCAGCCACAAACTACCTGATGGAGCCAGCACTCCAAAGAGAAATCAGAGCTTACATCTTCATACTGGTAGTTGACAGATCCCTGATATATGGTATCTCTCCGTCTGAAGTTGTCTGCAAGATCAGGAGTCGACCATCACCTTGGTAACACCTTGTAACATTGATTTGTGCACTGAACAAAGCACAGTGGAATGAACCTTAATGCAATTTCACTGTCAGTCACCATGAAAAGCATGTATCTGCATCTGGACACAGCAGGCACTGCAGTCATCAAAGATGATTCTCCCTCCTTTGCTGTAGAGCTTGTTGATTGTATTTACAGGCTGTGGACTGACGCTGTAGCACTGACATAGGTAGAAAATGTCATTTCAGCAGTGTTCATGAGAGATACAAATGATTCAGCAGAGTTCCTTAACATAACAATAAAACCCAAAACGTACAAAACTTCACTGTCTGTATTTGCGACATCTCTGCTGACATTACATTACCATATGAGCATGATGTGTCACAGCACGTAAAAAACATTCATTCCTGCATGTGCACTGTACTTCAGTGAGTGCTTTATAAGCAGAGTCCTGCAGAAGTTAGCGTCTTATGAACTGAAATATTACAGGATGGGCAAATGCACAGCACTGGTGTCTGATAAATTACAATCAGAGGGAGTGAATTATTTAGTAAATTATGTAACAAGCACAATTTATTGCTAAAGTTAAATGAGAAAAATCAATGTCAGGTTTTTTCATGTAGCAGCAGCTGCACCTGGTGAGCTCCAGCTACTTTATCCTGAACTACACTTATTTAAAACATTCTTAAATCAAAAGAAGTTTAATAGATAGTGATTTAAAAAAAAACAAGTTTTGACTGGAAAAAACAGCCTGTATAAATTATAAATAGGTACAGCGTGGTGTTTATATGGGTGATGAGCGTGTGTTTCTCGCCACCAGAGGTCGCTGTCCTCCGTCAGTGTGGAGATGCAGCGGCATGCAGCAGCAGCAGCAGCCCGGTCAGAGGCAGCAGAGTGTCGGGAACTCCAGCAGCTCCGCTCCGTATATTTCCACTGACCCTCCGCTTTACGGATTCATTCATCCAAGTCAGAGCTGCTGCTCGGTGTGTCCGGACCGGATCTGTCCACCCATCCATCCACCAGTCTGTTCATCCAGCTGCTGACGGAACCGCTCCTTTCATCCAGCGGTGCGCTGCGTCCGCATCTGCGTCCCGGAAGGTCAGAGACGTCATTTTAAATCAGCGGACCTGACAACTTTTCTTTAATTCCTCTTTTCCTGATCTGCGGTTCATCAGCGGGAGGTTGTTGCTGCATTCAGCGGGCATTGGTGAGTGTTGAGCCGGTGTTTATTTAATGTGAGGTGCGTCCCCTCTGGACACAGCACTGCAACACTGAGGTGTGGGGGTGATCAAACCTGTGGTCAGGCCACGAGGTTTCATCTTCTACTGACACAATGACACCTGCATGCACTGTCTGCTCCTCTCATGACATTAAATAATATTTAAGACATGTGGCGGACATTTATGCGATTTAAAAATGGGTTTGATATTCGGATATGTTGCATTCAGTGTCTCAGATGAACAGTGCTGTAACATCCTAAAAGTTGGACAGATCTCTCAAATGGGAACACGTTCAGGTTTCTGTAATACAATCACGTGTATCTCCACTTCAGCCCTCATGAATATGCAGTTTTATCTTACTCTCCCTCCACCTTCAGCGACTGAGTTCCAGGACGTCATTTGCATTCATGAGCAGCTCTGAGTGTTACATAATAGCGCACATCTCAATGGGATCTGGGGTCAGTGGACACATCCGACACGGTGCCTGCCAAGCCGGGTCCGGGGGGGGGGCTGGCTCCCAGCAGGGGTTCTTAAGGATGTTGTGGGTGGCCAGCACAAGTGGAGATGGAGAGAAAGAGAAGATGAGATGACAGAAACTCTGAGCTGAAACGCACATAAAGACAAAGTGTATGTAACCAAGTACAGTTACTCAAGCGCAGCACAGTTCTGAGGTACTTTTCATGCAATCTTACTTTGTAGAATAAGATTTTACTACAAAGTTTACAATCAATAAATTATGCCGTTAATTAATTCATATATAATAGTAATACAATAATGTAATATTGACATTAATATCATGCATTGGAAAAGACATACATACTTTAAACTTTAATACTTACCCTGTGGAGCAATGACTGGATCCATGTTTTGTTTGGACTGTTGTAAAAAAAACAAATTGTAAATACAAGTTTTGTTTTACTCCTTTATGACTTCATGTTAAAGTACAGTGAATTTGCAGCACAGAGCTTTTATTTTGAAGTGCCATTTCCTGCTGTAGAGTGAGTGACTAAAAGACAGCTACCTGACAGAGACTGCGAACTACCTCAACGACATGGCCAAACATATGACGCTGAATATATTAAACTGTGTGGACCTTGAATTAATGACGAAGGAAAAATCTGGACCCCATGGCTGGACCAGCATTGAGGACTGCAGATCGCAACCAGCTGAATCTTCTCCCATATGCCAAGTCTGAACTCCAAGTGTGTTTTCTGATGCTGTCTAGCATGTCGGAGACGGATCACTAGCCCAGCACCTGGACTCACTTTTTTTTACTCTGGTAACTTAAGATTCAGACGTTCAGGAGGTTTTTATAGGAAGCCCAATTATCCACAGAGGTCTCCTCCTCTCCAAAACACACAAGAGGTCTCATTTATAAACATTGCGTACGCACAAAATGAGGCCTGAAAGAGGCTTATGCTACTTAGTTATGATCTATAAAAGCAGACTTGATACGTACGTACATTTTTAGTTTAGTTTAGTTTCACGTGGCTTGTCGCAGAGGGGTTGCTAGCTACGGTCGCTGACGCAAAAACGTACATTGCCCTTTCTAGAGCCAGTGTTTGGTCAACACGGTCTCAGTCGAAAGTCATTGAAATCCAGATGTAACTTGCAGCATCAGACACTGACTAAAAAAACCTATTCTTTAACGTCAGCATGATGCACGGTCGGGCACCATTATTGTTTAATGGTCCTTGCCAGCATCAGGGGAAAACGCAGCGGGAAAAGAATGAAGAATTAAAATGGCAAAAGTGCGAGTAGGGCAGGTAGGGGTGGTGGTCGAGGGGTTCAACGAAAACCAACTTTCACCCGGGCAAGCTGTGTTCGTGTCCTGTCCTGTTCTAAAGCCAAACTCGGCTCTCTTTCCTAGACCTTACCACGTGCTTTTGTTGCTTAAACCCAACTATGTGCATTTGTTGGAGGAAAAAACATCAATCCGCGTTGTTGTACCGGTGAAAACAGAAGTGTGTTTTGAGAGAAGCCAATGCATGTGACAGGCAGAACTTGACGTGTCCCAGAAAGTCCACAACCAACACACCCAGTGTACCTTTCACTCCGTATCTGGACCTGGAAAGTCCATGACCGAACGTGGATGTGTGACAAGGTCGAAGCAAGAATGTGTTGTTTGGGTTTGTACATTCTGGGCGACTAGATACATGGCAGACTCAGTGAACGTGGTCCCTCTCGCTTTGTACATATAAACGTCTCATTCGGAAGTAATGAAAACACAGCAATTCTTATTTTAAGGTGATTATACACTAAGGAAAACACTTATTATATTATAGTCCACTGCTACCAGTATAGCCCCCTGAATCAAATATACTGGATGTTGAAAAAGATTTGAATTCTTCTTTCAGCTTGGTTGACTCATAGAAAAGCTTGTTTTCTTCCCTGGGACAGCACAGAAGATACAATCTTCCCAGGACAGGAGTGCTTGAAAAGTTTGATCAAACAGGGCCAAACTGGTTTCAGAGTCTCTCAGTTAAGGGCGGTCTGACCCACAACTGTCACCTCTTGATGACAAAAACAGCAGTGAGCAGGACGCTGCAGCTTTCTTTCCCCTTTCAGACGCAGAGCACCAGTTCACTGTATGCATTTAGATGACAGGCCTGTGGTTTGCAGGCTTTCTATAGCCTGTGGAGCAGCAGGTCTCCTCCCATGGTTTGGAGCTCAGAGGTCTGTAATCTCCCTCGACCGCAGCACCACCACCCAGATTCATTTCTCAGGGTAAAAATGAAACAAAAGGCAGCTGGGCACACAGCAGAAAAAAGCATACACGTGCCCAGTTTGACAGTTTGGATGGGGTCCGTGTAGAGCAGAGGTTCTGTAGGTGGAAAACAAAAGAGTTATGGATACAAGAAAGAGGGCGTTGGATTCATTATAGACACAAGCGATGTCTAGTCATAGTTAGAGGGTGTGGTGAGGGTGGAGTCCCCAGCCTGTAAATGCTGGAAGGCGCGTTTTTCAAATTCAAATCAGAGACACTATTACATTTACTATAGATATAATTAAACTTGCCATGATATCAGGACCCTACAGTCATGACAGTTATGATGTAATCGACTGCACTGTCTTGAAAGGTGAATGGACTTTGCTACATGATGCTAAACGTTATTTAACGCCACTGAAGACGTGTTATAATGTTATCACACGGGGATTTGCAACCAGAACAACTACATCTCCTTTGAGGCTCACAACTATTTTAGCAGTGGTTAAACAATCCAAAACTGTTTAGTTAAAGCTGCAGATCCTTTTTGTTCAACCCCCAAAAAAAAAACCTGAATTCACCATCGCCAAACCCACCAGACTCCATTTAAATAAACAGCAATTTTAGCGTGTATAGAGGCAGCACATTTTCACATCTAGCTGAGTGAATGAAGGGTTTATTTCAACCAAACCAGAGATGGTGATTGTTAAAACAGTGGAAACACAAACCAAAATCTTTTCTGTGACTTTTATTTTGTTTCGGTTGACTTCGAATGAAGTGTGTTTTATGACAATAAAATGACTGTTTATTTAAATGGAGTCTGGTGGGTTTGGCGATGGCGATTTCAAGGCTAGTTCTGGTTAAAAGAAAAGGATTCTCTCTTTAACATAAAGGTCTGTCTCAGTAGGGACCTCAGCCTGAACACTGTTACTAATTTAGATTTGTGTTTATAGCAATGTGGTTTGTACTATTGGTTTTGAATGTTGTAGTTGTACTTGTACATATTTTGTAGAATAGAATGGTTGTTTTGAATTTTGCAATACTGACAGAGTGACGGTGAGAAAACCAGTCTGAGACACTGGCGCATCACTGTGTTGAGTTTAGCAGCTGTTTCAGCCTCACTGAAGCGGTTTATCCTGTGATTTCATTACACCACTGAGGTGTGCCAGTGTGTGTGTGTGCGCATGAGAGGAGAGGCAGGATGGTGGGTGGAGTGGGCGGAGGCCATAAATGGCAAAATCTAAAGAAGAATGACGGTCGGTGGGGAGACCCTGCTGTGATGTGCCTCTTCCTCTTGTCTCACTGGTGTTTCCCTGCTGCTCCGTGGGAGAGCGAGGGAAGACTGCAGTAGTGTGTGTGCGTATAGTAATACATGTAAGATCTAAAACAGATATAGAGCAAGAACATGACAGTGAGATACGAAGCAGGAAGAACACTGAACAAAGTCTGTTGTGATAGAAAAGAGGGTTTGGGTTGCTAGTATTTCATTCATATTCTGTTTACAATCTACACACGGCAGTCCCCCCAAAATGACTGAAGACATTCCTGTCCTCAAACCCTCTTGTCTTTCTGTTGTACGAACAAGTTCTCAGTTGGTCTGGTTCATTTCTGATCAATATGCAGGGGCCACTAGTTACAACAGTTTTAAGTGCTTTTTAGGCTCCATCTGTAAGGCAGCACATTGGCAAAACTTTTTCCATGGGTAGATGAGAACTGCCTGAGATGTGGGCGTGATTCAGGCGCAATCAGATATATGAGCTGTGACTCTGGTTGTATGCGAAATATGAAGCTGCAACAGCTATGGCTATACCTATACTCTGTGAATCTGGGGTTACGTCATGAGTTACATTTCCTCACCAACACAGTCGTCGTGTTGGAAACAGCTGAGTTATATAAATAATTACCCCATACGATTGTCACAAACGAGGAAGTGACCTAATCGTTATTGTACCAGACTGTAAACATGTTTATTTCTGCTGTACAGTTGGGCATTTTAACATGGGGGTCTATGGGGATTGACGCGCTTTTGGAGTCAGCCTCAAGTGGCCATTAGAGAAACTGCAGGTGTTGTCACTTGCGCATAGGCTTCATTTTTCAACCCCAGAGGTTACTGTTTGGGGTTGGTTTAGACAAAAAAAATAACCTGGCTGAGGTTTGGAAAAATATTATGATCTGGGTTTAAAAAAACAACAAAAAAAAACGTACTTTGTTTAGGGGACCTTTGTCGTTACGGTTTCAATACTAACCATGTAGTTCGTGTTAAGGAACAATCATGATCATGCTATAAAAAAATTCTGACTGACAGCTGGAAAGTGAAAACAAACTGTGGTTGACCAAGTATTTGTCTTTTTTACAAACAGGGCTTTGTCTCCTGAACACAAACATGTCAGTCTAGGGCGATTGCTGAAATTACTAAATTTGTGGAGGTTTTTTTGTCGGAGAGTCTCCAAATGTATGTGGCAGTTATTGCTCCTAACTCTCAGGCAGCCACAATCCAGGTGGTCCTGGAGAACGTAGGGTGCTTTCAGACCTTGAGTTGTCTTTCTTTGGTCTGAATCAGGGACTAATTTTGTTCCAAAGTTGCATAATTGCCTAGAGTTGGTTTGTGTTCTCACGGCAGCATTTACAAGTGGACCAGATAAAATGCCTTGTGTGAGAAAGCTGCTCTTGATTAGTCAGAATTTCCATGCGGGAAAAATCCAGGAAGTAAACAAAACGTTGAAGAAGAGTACACTTGCAAGATAAATGCGACACTTTCTAATGTCACAATGGAGGGACAACTACGCAGATCGGTTCAGATCGAGGTCGGAACACATTCTCACCACAAACGAACCGCACCAGAGTTTGTTTATAACCAGACCGAGACCACCTCTTCAAGAAGGTCTCGGTCTGGTTGGTTTGGTGCGCACCAGAGTGCGACTGCTGTGTTCCCACCTGCCCAAAAGAACCGCACTTCGCAGGCAAACGAACTTGAGTTTGATTGAACCGAACCAAACAGGGCAGATGTGAAAGCACCCTTAGAGATTACAACTAACCCAACTGTAGCTGTAGCCTGCAGTGCATGCTTGACAAATGATTCACCCCATGTAGAACAGACTGTATCACCATTTCATAAATGCTCAGAACACCTCAAACCAAACTGAAGGACAGAACAAAATGTTACTGATGTCACTGCTATTACCATTACAGCATTACCACAATATAATGCCCTGTTTTGACTGTGCTGTCTGGTTGGTGGGATCTTGAAGTCCACATTAATCATGATAAAAACAATAATATTTAAAGACTCTGACGTCTGCCATGAGGGCCCTTGCTGAGAGAAAGAGACACAGAGACGGATGATCGACCTCCACTTGAGCCACATCAAGCGGCACACAGCCACACCATATATGGACGTGTGTGTGTTGGTATAAAGGCGAAGGTTAGCTTCAACTCAAGTGTGTGTGTGTGTGTGCAAAGCGCTGGAAGTTTGCCACTTCATAACTTCAACCAGTGTGAAGCTGGCTAACATGTCTCTGGCACTGATACACACACACCAAGACATTTTTCAGCTTTTATTTAAGCACGCAGGGTGCGCTGGACGTCTGTTTTTAGTTTTCTCCCATTTTTCTTGCTACGGGCGGTTTAATTTACATGACATTAACTGATGATAGATCATTTCTCAAACACTTTAGCAGGCTATATATTGGATCTCACAACTGCCAGATATTTTTGAAAGCCAGATTTCTGTCACCTTTGATCACGTATTGAGTGTTTTATTGTTGTGCATTTGTTTGACAAGAGAAAAAGAAAGATGTTAATATTATACTGATTTTAAAAACATTAAGTGATCAGACAGTTTGAGTCAATAAAAATCTGGACTCTTAACTCTCTGGCAGAGCCAATCTGTATCATGCCAAAACAAAGAGCATGAAAATGTCTTGCCTCCACAATGGGAGGTGAATAACTTTTACCTTGACCACCATCCAATTTTAATTTCATCCAAGTTCGCTTTTAACTCTAAAATCTAAATCCCCAAAGACTTTTTTCAGCCAAAAGAAGAGTATGGCACTCTTTAAATTTCAACTGAACCATTAGCACCATGTTTTTACCCAATGACAGCGCTATATTGTCTGTCCATCTGCTCCCTGATGCATTACATGCAAAATCTGAGATAGAGAGGCAGCGATCTGACATCCTCATGGATGCAGATTCTGACAGGTGCTCAGTGTTAGTGCCGCTAGATTTAAGTGACACTGCAGAGACCATCAAAACCTAAATGACAGTCTGAAGCTGTGACAAACTCACAGGAAGGTTTCTGTTGCAATGGGCTATGCCCTGAGGTTGACCTTGATCTCAAAAGGTATGCAGGATTTCCTAAAAATATAAATAAATAAAACAATGTATAGACTAGGGCTGCCCCCTTATAGTCAAACAAACATTAGTCGACCAGAAAGGTTATTAATAGGCAAGATTTCATTGGTAGTTCAGAACGTGAAACTCTGTTAGCAGCTGCGCAGTGTCAAAATAAATCAAAACCTATATGACTGGACCATGTGGGAATTTAATTTGAAAGGACAGACACAGGAAGTGGCCACACTCAGCAGTCAGACAGGAGTCAGGTTAATTTCCAGGGCTGGTACCTGCGGTTATTCCACAGGCTAGTTAATGACATGTCGGGCAGGAAATCCAAAGTGTGGGATCATTTTGAGAAGGTGAAGGACGAACCCAAGGTGATATGTAAACTCATCTTCATTGGTCGACTACAAACATGACGTATCATCTGAAACATGGACATTTCCGGGACAATATATCGTCTGGTCGACTAGGCAAATTCTTAGTCGGGACTTGCAGGGCAGGGGTGGCAGGGGTGACGACGTGTCTCTACTGCTGTACTCTACAGAGGATGTTTTCTTCTGCTGTCTCACAGATGCAGCAGCAGAGGTTCAAATCCATGACCCTCCCTCACAAACAGGCCTGCTGCCACTACTGATGAGTACATTCAATGTAAACAAACCTCCGCCTGCTGTGTTTGTTGTTGTGTTATTTCAGTCAGCACTGCTGCCAATTGCACATGCAACATTCTCAGAGCTCAAAATACCATGTGTATGTGCACGGAAGTAGGTAATTCTCACCTGGTTTTGTACAGCTGCCAACTCAACAAGTGATGGTATCCGCAGTCGACACTTCTCACACGCTCTCGTGTCGTACGTCTATATTCTTACGCAGTGAAGAACAAATTTATGACGTCATGGTGCAGAAAGAGGACACTGACAGCGCAGGGACAGACAAGACAGAGCAGCCAAGCAGCGGAAAACACAGCAGTCAAATCAGTCAGAGCCCAAGTTAGTTTTAAGTTTAACATCCGACACACGATTACTCCTGACCCAGCGGCGTCTTCTTACTTCTTACTCCTACTTTCACCTGATGTTGGGTGAAATTCAGTATTCAAATAATAGAAAACCCATTTTTTTTCAGTACCTTCATTTTGACTTGCTAATATCAGTGAGATTAAAGATTAAAAAATTAGACTAATTGGCCTCATGTAGGACACTTATTTTCATTATTAATGTGAAGTTAATTTATTTTACATTAATATTTTAATAGAAAATAATTACTGTTTTTTTAATAACTCTGATTTAATGAGTCCCTGGGACTCAAATTTAATACTAAACTGCATCACGTTACTGGACACACAGGAGATACCTTCATATGGGATTCTAGTGCTTTCCCAATTTTTTATTTAATTAATTTTGTTTATTAAAAATTCATGTTTTTTTTCCTCCAATTACTTTCATGTAATGTAACCCAGTGACTAAAATTTAATACCAACTACACAGAACACACCACTTCATATGGGATTTTAATGCTTTTTATTTTTTTTAAATAAATATTTTAGGGGGGGGGGGGGTAAATTCCTGATGACATCCAATAACTTCCAGTGTCAAACAATTACTGAGCCAGTGTTTCCCAGGATTCCTCTGCAGTCATTAAGATATAGATTTTCAATTAGAAATTTCTTTGTTGTTTTCTGCTTGGTTTTTTTGTAAAAATGTTGGAGGAGCCGGCAGAAGATAAAGTGTCTGAGGCAGAAGTTTATCATCAAATACCCTGCGCGATAACTGCACAGCGGGTTGTTTTCTCATTAAACAGACCTGAGCTCGGTTGTTTTAACGAACCGCGGCTGTGTTTTCCTTTTGAATGAATTCAGCCCTGTGCGTGCGTTATTTCACGCTCCCCTGGCCTCTCTGTCTTCTGCTCATTATCTGCCTGTCACACCTCTCACACACCTGCATGAGAATCACAGTTACAGTGGGAGGTCAACAACTCCCCAAAACGGACTGACACCACTGTCTCTGTGCCACATACGCAAAGTAAAATAAGTGAATGTTTTTTATGTAGTTTTCACACACCACACTGGTGTCTTTCCTCAAAGGAAGATTCATTTGTTCCACATTACTGCGCATATGTAAAAATAACTAAACATGAAGACATGCTTAGCAACTGCACCTGTTACTTTAGGGCTGAAATTAGTATGAAAATATTATTAATAATATACTTTTCTGATATCAGATAACCAGCTATAAGATATTGCGGGATATTACAGTATGACAAAATTAAGTACAAAAAGTGTTAGTATTTATGCATTATCAGACAAAACTCCAAATGTAGAAAACAAAAACTTCACTAACACATTTTGTCTGTCCTTTGCTTTAAATCATGAATTTAAATGACAGTTTATATTATTTCAATACAGTATTAAATTAACCCTTTCATGTACTGTAACTTAGCACAAACTACTGTTTTTGAAGTTACATGAATGTAATGTCTCCTGAGCTCAAAATCAAAGTTAAAGCTTTTATCTAAACAACTTTTAATATATTTGCTGAACCTGTCGCCACATCTCAACCTGGTCTCACTCCCAACTCGTCGAATCCTGCCCCTTGGTGAGTGGCCCTTGGCGTCAGATACGGATGCACGCAGGTACCCTTGAGTGGTGGTATGAGACGCTCCATGAATCTGCCGCATTATAAAAAGCAAGAAAGTGAACTTGCGGGTCAAATAAACTCTGGACTTTCACCCAGGAGACTGCTGTTTGTGTCCCATTTGAAATTAAGTCTATAAAGTTATTTTAATCAACAACGCAATGTGCTTGCATGTCTAGCATTCTATGCTATTGACGTATATCATGTGATGTTACATCATGTTAGTAACAAAAGCATGTTTAAGGCAAACTAGGATGTTTTTGTCTATACCTAATCACATGCTTTTGTTGCCTAAACCTAAAGATGTAAACCTTAAAAATTTTTTAACCTATGTTCTAAATTTATTTTGAAAAGACACAATGCATGAAAGAAGCTTACATTGACACACCATCCTCGAGGGTCCAAAATTGATACTGGAGAGGTACCTAGCGTGTCATATTGACATGTACGACCACTGACTTTGACTTAGTGTCAGTATTTAGCGAGTTGAGATTGAGAATGTGTTGTATAGCCAAATGATGGTACATGACATAATCTGTGAAAACAATCGAACTGTGGTAAAACTGCCAAACTAGGCAGCACTGATCAAAAACGAATCAAGATTATGTTACAACATTGCCTATTGCTCAGCTCAGATGTTTTCAGAGACATATTTTGTACTGTGCAGCTGTATACCGAGAAAGTTTGTGAATCGGCTGGTGGGCGCTGCTTCATTGTGGCTGGTCTCGCTCCCAACTTGTCAAATCCTGCCCCTTGGTGTCAGATACCAATGCAGTGAGGTACCATTCACTGGAGGCATGACACGCTCCAGGCGGTGGACCCTCCAAGAAACTGCTGTTTCCAAAATGGTGGCAGGGTCTCAAACTTTGTCATTTTACAGATAAACAGTAAAACATGCTTCTGAAAAAATCTGAGGCAAGAGTGAGGCAAAGCAGCAACAGAATCATGATTCATATTTGATCAACGCTGCCGGGTTTGACAGTTTGACTGCAGTGATTGACAGCTTAGCTAGACACTGTTCAGTTAAGATTAGTTGTTTTCGTTCATCCATTGGGGATTCTTGCAATTGCCATTAGAAGGACTATGAGGAGGAGGAGGAGGAGGAGGAGGAGGGATGTGACTTTTTTTTTCAGCAGACTGTCTCATGTACTGTTGTGTGGATAAAGTGACAGTTTCAGCAAATATGACAAAAGTTACCAACTGTAGCTTTAAAGGAGGACACCATTCTCCCCTGGAGGCGTACTCTGAGTTCTATTCAAGTCAGCAGTTACCTTTTCTTCCAAACATAACTGGAAAAACAAATTTTGAGTACACAAAGGTAATTTCTGGAGGGCATGGTGACTCTGTCTTGATATGATCGACTATGAGCCTCTTTCAGTTTAGTCATTCTTTGCCCGCCTTTTCTGCTGATGTGTCCTGCAGCTTGCTGGAGGACACAGAGAAATCACTGCATGACTCACAAAGGACGCTGGGACCTAAAAGAAGAAATACCAGCAAAAAGAAAAATACAGCATTCACAATCATATGCCAGTGAAACAATTAAGCTGTCAGCACTGAAATGTACCTCAGCATGAAAACTACGAATGCCTTGTAACGTAAACGTGTCCTTCATGTTTCTGTCAGACGCTGCGAGGATGAATGGCTGACCTCAGAGCTCACTGATTGGTTCGCTGATCTTTGCTGGCCGCAGCTGCAGTCATGGCGAAAAGCCCGGAGGTGAAACTGGCTGTCTTCGGCAGAGCGGGCGTGGGCAAGTCAGGTAAGCTGCTTTATAAAAGTACTTTTTAAGTTTGTACAGGTCATAATTACATGTCCCTGTTTCTTACTCTGTTCATCCAGAGTTGCAAAAACCACAGCAATGTTAAAGCAGACTGATTCGAACCCATTTTGGAGGTTTAAATTATCATAAATCCATTTTCACCCATCTAAAAAGCACAAACCCGCAGGTTTCATGGTGTTTTACCTCTTTCTGCCTCATTTATATTGCCACTGTGCGTCTCAGCACGACCTCTGCTTTCTAATGTTTCCCTCCAATGTCAGTATTTTTACGCTCGCCATAATTTCTCCTCGCTCTCAGTTTGTTTGCGTTGTCAGCAATACAGTAGGAGGTTGTTTTTGGTCTAGCTTAAATACCTTCACTCCCACAGATAAGTCCGTTGAGTCATTATCATTTGGTTTCAGCATTCCTCTGTAAGCTGCGGCAGCTCGGCCTCAGCTGGGGCCCTGTATGTTTTCTCCAGTAGCTAACACAATAACACGGACCATATGTTTCCTGCCGGCTGCAAATCAAGACGGATTGTTTCTGTGTAGCAATCAGCTGTTGGAAAACATGCTTGGGGATCTGCTGCATGTAGTAAGAGGCCATTAAAATGCCTGAGGAGGTCAGCTCGAGTACTGTACTGAAAAGTATAATGACTGCAGGGTTCATAACCTTCAGCTGAAAGGAGCGTGGCTGTAAAACAGTGCTCAGTGATGCAGACGGTGACACATACATCTGAGACCTTGTTCAAGAACCAGAGACATTGATGCTCCAATCTGCAATGTCTTTCAGGGTTCCTACAGCTTTAGGCAAGATAGATTTTGGGGAGAAATTTAGAATCAGTTTCAGAATAACCAAAATATAAGTAAATAAATAAAAAGATGACATCAATTATGTTGGGTTAGGGAAAATTTTGCCAAAATTTTTATAGCATAAAACATTACTTTTGTTGTTGCGTGACAGAGACGAGGAAAGTCGTGGCATTTGTTATGAGGTTTTCTTGGACATTTTGTGTTTCTCAGTCTGCATGTGGAATTCTTTGATTCCCACCTTGCAGAGTTTGAAAATTTCTTCGCATTAAGTACGCCAAGCCTTGTGCGGATTGCCTTATATTGGTTTCAGTCATGCTACAAAATCTCGATTAAACATATTTTTGCTGTAGGGATGCACGATATTGGATTTTTATCCAATATCTGATATGCCGATATGTAACAAGTCATTTGACTGATAACCAACATCGATATATCTACTTTTTTCCCCCCACCTAATTTTAGTGATCATCAAGTCTCTTCTGTAGTGGAATTAACATCGCCTTATGCATGCACACTCTTATCATGATGGCCCACCAGCAGACGGAGACATGAAATACAATGCTTGGACGCAATGTATGTAATATTCATTCATTGTGCAAAAAAAAAAAAAAAAAAAAAGGCTTGTTGGCCCAGTCTGATAATTCATTTTAAAGCGGATAAGAATATATGAATGATATGAATTTGCACTTCCCCGTGTCGTCCAGGTTATAGTGACAGCTAGCAGACAATGGATCATCTGTCATCTGTCTATCAACCTTACTTAATTTGAATGAGCATTCATAAATATGTTTTACCACAAGATGGCTACTCTGCAGTGGGTTATTAAGATATTATTTGGTACTCTAAATTGACAGTAAAAGCAAACAAGAAGTGTGCACGAACTATTAAATTCTCTATTTTCCTCTGAGACTTTTCCTTTTTGGGATTTAGAATCCACAGTTAGCCTAGATGGACTCAAGACTAGCCATCGCTATTGAAGACAGCAAAACTGGTTTGGCTGCAGCACCCCTTATTAACAAGTGGTGGAACAACATGGTCAGTAAATAGTTGGTTATTTACCCATAACTATTTGGTTATCTGAATATTTGTTCGACGTTTGAACAGCATATAATCAGGTGTCTGTAAGAATAGGAGGGGAATTGTTTTGTTTTTTTGTGCTATTTAAATAATTTCTCTGATCTGACGCGACAATATCATCACATCAGGTCCAACTGGCCAAACTTTGGGAGAGATCTGTGGTGATGGAAGCTCGTCAGTAGCATCGACAGGCTGAGAAATATGAGAAAATTGCTAGGACAGTTGCTTTTGAGCTGCTTTTAAGATTCACAAACTTTTTTTTGACCGACATGGTCTTGTCCGTGAAGAGACAACTTGATGTCTGACGGCACTCGAATGAAACATTAGAAAGTTTGGTACATGCAGTCCATAGACAAATTGTGTCTGACATGAGGGAGCTCACGTTCTTTGGACTAGCGGCTGATGAAACTGTTGATGTAAATACGTCTGAGCAGTTTCCCTGCAACTCTTGTATGCGCGAGCAAACATATACTGAACATCTCAGCAGAAATGTTGACTGTGCACATGCATTTAAGCTGACGAAATGTCATAAAAATTCATAAAATCCTACTTCCAAAATCTTAACAGTTTTAGGACTTTTTAAAGATTGATTTAAGACATTTTAATACCAATTAATTCCTTTTTTAGATTGATGAAATCAATGCCTTTCAAGGCTTTGATAAGGTGAGCAGAAACCCGTCTTTGCTTGAACTAAGAAGTGTAGTGTTAGCCCATCTCCTCACTTTATAAACATGGTCTCTCCCGAAAAAAACAGTCAGTCATCTTGATCGGTTGTCACCTGCCCTGATCCATCACTGCTGCTGTCCTCTCTTATTTTTCCCCTCAGTCTTTACTGCGACTCTCTGCTCTGTGGCTGCTAACCTCATGTTCCATTTAAAAACCAGAAATAGCTGACTGGGTTGTTGTTCTTGCTTCGGGTGCTGTATTTTCTTTTAAAATAGCACTGTGATGATCATTATTAAATCTGAAGACTTTCAAGAACATGTTCACCACGTAAACTTGTTATATGCTTACTGGAAATGTTTCCTCAATACCAACTGCCTCCCTTTTCACGTAGATTCTTGATTTTCAAGTGGACAGTGCTCTGCAGTTTCTCTTCCGTCAAGGGCACACTCTCTCTTTAATGCACCAAAACAGACGAGCAGCACGATCGCAGTCGTCGCTGTCACATCTGACGCTACATGTAGCCCTGGTGATCCCTCTAACAATGAACGGCTCTCATCTAAACATAGCCCTTTAGTAGAAGCCCACGGATGATAATGAATCAGCGTTCTCAACACGGGGACTCGGGCCGTACACTCCCACTTCATACACAATATGAAAGAGGAAAGAATGTTTTGAACCTCGGTGTGTTGGAGTGAGCACTCTTTGTGGTCTAGAAATCTCTATTTACTGTACTTCCATTCTAGATGTTATAAACCAAGCATTTACGCATTTAGAGAGACAGTGCTTTGAATAGAGGGGAACAGGTCAACCTCCCACCTTTCTACCGAGCGGAAGTGTCCTTGAGCAAGATACTAAATTCATGCTAGTTCTCTATCTGACCGTGTGTAGGAGGTGTTAAAGGTCCAGTGTGTAGGATTTAGGGGCATCTATTGGCAGAAATGGAATATATTTTTATTTAGTTTATAATCGCCTGAAAATAAGAATTGTTATGTTGTCATTACCTTGAAATGAATTGTTTATATCGACACACGAAGCAGGTCCTCTTCCACAGAGTCCGCCAGAACAGACAAATTGAACAGTGGCTCTAGATCAGGAGAAGTTCCAGTTCTGCAACCTCACTGCTTGATGCCACTAAATCCTAAACACTGGACCTTTAAATATTCCTATTGTGGGAAATAAATTCTAATTACACTTTATCTAACAGAGCTGGATAGTGCTGAGATATCCAGCTGATTAATCAGTTTGCCAACCAGAAATAAGCTAACAAACAGTGGTTATAATCGATGAAGTTTAAAGAGTTCTGTTTCCAGCTTCTGAAGCCTGAGAACTTGCTGCTCCTCGCTGTTTTGTATGACAGTAGATTTAAGTTCTGGACTGCTGGTTGGCCAAAACAAACAAGCTGAAGACATCTTCTTGAGCTCAGCAAATGTTTTATGCAGCGCTCTGATTGGATGAAATCTTTTCGTTCCGCCTACGCGCCTATACTCACCGAGCATCAACTTGTGAGTGACAACTTGCATAGACCAATAGACTGAAGCCGGCGAAATGCGAGATTGAGCGATGCGCGTACTTTTAGAGCATCAAATCGTACCAGCGTACTTTGATGTCAAATAGTCTCTATATAGACTCTACATTCAGTGAATGTAGAGTCTGTAGGCAAACCCCGGAGATCTTGCCTCCGGAAGAAGAGCAGAAGAGCCCTGGTTTCCGGTGCTAGGCTGTTTGTAGTACGCGTGATATTGATCAATCACGTTTGAACCTGGCAGTTGTTGCCAGGTTAAACGCTCCGTGCAGTGAACTAACGAGGCGGAACATAATTGGCCTCTCTGCAAACTCTGAATCCATCGCAATGGTTCAGCATACTTATATATATACAGGAAAGTCGGAAACGGAAATTAGCCTCCTCAAACCGGAGTGCTAAAAAATCGGGGGTCTGCCCCCAGAGGCTGTATCGCCGTCTGCCGGAAGTCAGACGCCAAATACAATCAATGGGTTCCAAGAATGGATGTCAAAATGCGTGCCTGGTACGCAAAATTCGTACAGGTTGGCAGGTCTGCATACTTATTGGCTAGGGCAGTGGTTCCCAGCTGGTGGGTTGCGGGTCCATTCTGAATGGACCACAATTGTGTTTTATTTTGAAGAGCGGTTTCCTGCTGTAAAGCGAGTGACTAATGGACAGCCACGTTTTTGAGCTAGTTTGCTGTCTCCAAGTATGACACTAATATATTTAACTGTGTGGACCTTGAACTAATGACTAAGGAGAAATCTGGACCCTGTGGGGACCCTCAAGCATGACGACAGAAAATCTAGGGCATGATTTTCACAAAGTCTATCAGCTGTATGATGCTAGTCAGCTTAGCCTGGTTTGCTGGCTTACTGAAGTTCACTGGACAGCCACTTGTGTCTAAATTTTCAAATAAAGTTAAGTATGTCTCTTCTTAAAACATTTCATTTATGATGGCATCAAGCAAATGTGAAAATTAGCAAACCAAGACAAAAATAAACTGGAAGGTGAATCTCTCCTGACACACTCTGTGAGCCTCACACTGCAGATTCAGACAAAGTAATAACTAATGCTATGGAGTATTTATTGCTGCATATAAGCGACCATGTATTTGAGTGCATTTAAGTCAGTGTGTTGTGCCAGCTCTGAGTATACATGTGAGTTTTAATAATCCAGTTACCCGAGTTGTTTCATCCCCAATAGACAAATACACCAACAGGTAATTAGCAACACTTGATTCACCTTGGACACAAAGTACGTGTATGTGTGTGAGTTAGTGTTTATGTGATGGTAGTGTTTACTATTTTAGAGTATTTGTGCTTTAGTGGTGATCTGTCACCTCCAGAAGCTGTTTGTTCCCCTGCTGGGTGGAAAAAATGCTTTCCTAACGAGCAGGAGCAGACCTGCTGGGTGTCTTGGCATTGTTGGGCCCTTTGTGATGGTCTGACCTGGACTCCTACAGAGCCATCTACCATAATAAACTGCAGAGTGTATTGACTCATGTTGCTTGTTCTGGCACTCCGAAAACTTTTGGTTTACTGACCCAGCGGAGGGAAACTGTGGTTAGGAAATAAGATAAATTTGTCCAATTACTGCACCTCCAACTTGGTCCTTGCTAAACACACACATCTGTACATGAGCACACACTCACAATGAGTTGATCCCAGTAAATAGAGTCGTCACTGGCAAGGCTTTGAGGGGTAAATACCCAGCTCCATGACTATATCTGCAATCCTTTTACTCGAGTACTATTGACACATATTTCAGGAAAAACATTGCAGCAGATGGTTGACAAGTTGGGATGTTGTACTGCAGAGATCTGGACTCAATAAGCTTGGAGCCATTCTTTCCCTCTGTTGTTTTAAGCAACCATGAGTGTTTAAATTATACAATCAATTTATCATGTAGAAATGGATGAATAGATATAGAAAAAGGTTGCACAGTAATGAAGTCAGATAGATTAGGTTAAACGTGTACTATGCAGGTATTGGCGGTTGCCGTTTTTCAACAGTATGTCAAGCTAAAGTGAACTCCAGATTTACTGCACTTGGCATTTTGCCTCACTATGTTTGCAGGTTTTTGGGCGCTATATTCACAACTTTTCTAGCTTCCTCTTGGATGTGTGCTGTTAATGTTCTGCCATCTGGTCGCTACCTTTCTTTAGAGTCCCCATCTCTACTGCACGCTGTACGCAGAAATGATCCAAACAAAGCAAACTAATTAGAAAATCAGAACATACAGGCAGAGGGTAGGGTCTCTACTGATAAATACACCCCCACTCGCCTCTAGTGGGTCATGAGCAGGGTTTACACTGGTATCACGTGTAGTTGTTGGGCAGATGAAACTATCAACGCCAAAATGCAATGTCAGAACTATGCCAAAAAAATAAACACATTCATAGATTCCTAACAGATAAACACAGTTGAGTATTTAGCAGCCAAAGAACCAGATTTTTCCCTCAGAAATTGGTGGAGACCAAAGCAGAGCCAAAAGGTGGAATGTATTGCATTGCTAGTGTGTATCCCAGTGATAAACAAAAATGGACGCCCCATCACCCCATAGATCTACAGGCTTGGTGTTTCCCTAAGAATTGTTTCCAGCCGCAGCGCTGCACACGGTTGCAGATGTTGGATTACGTTAAAAGAAATGCTTCCGATACCCCATATTCTGTTACAGCTGTACCTACAGGTGGGGGCAGATGTAACATTTGACGTCTAGTGTTGCGACCAATACTGTGACTCCACCATTGCTTGTAAAAACAATTGGTGACTGCTAACAAGTATAATACAGATACAAGTTACCTGCATAAAAAATGCATCCAAATAATTCAAGAGGTTTTTGAGCGATGACATCATAACCAAGTCCAACCAACCAGTCTCCCCTAATCAACCCTGCATTTACAGCCACAGAGACAAAATGACTCAAATCCTGGAGAAGTGTAGATGAGAAAGAGCTGGTGTACATAAAGATGCCATGTGAGTCGTCTGGGTGCAAAGCAGAACAAAACAGAGCTAAATGTAAACGCTGTCAGAAAAGAGCAGGGTGTAACACAGCTTCCACAGAAACGCTCAGTGCACTGTGGGTGTGTGTGGCGAGCGAGGAGAGGGACACTCAGGACAGGCAGGTGAGCAGTAACCATGAATGTGACAGTGAAATGTTCAGTGTGAGCTACAGTTTGTCAGAATTGACAGATCAGTGAAGCTATTTTAGCGGCACATTGAGAGTGATTACCATGTTTTGCCTCATCTGGCTCTTCTAATCAGCCGTCAAACTAGCTGGGATGAATATCGGCCAGAAATCATCAGTGGCTGATCGATCAGAGCACTGTTATCTGGGGGGCTTTGATTTATAATCCTTACTCTTCTCCGACTCTGGTTGCTTAAGCAGAGAAAGTAGGTTAATTGCATATGGGGTGGTTTTTATACAGCAGCAGCAGTAATCACTTGGGAGCAGTGCAGGGGGAACACTAACACAAGCTCAACAGTGTACCTTTAAAGCTTATAGATTTTTGTGCTACCTTCAGTTGGTTAAAAATAAATCAGTTAGGGCACAAGTTCCTGAAAAGCTACACCCAGAATGGGAAGTACAAACTAATAACTACTGATTAAAACTAGCTTACAGAAAATGTGATCTGATTAAAATCTGGCTGTTTATCTCTGTGAAAACACTGGAGCACATTCACATATAGTGCATAGTGTGCTTTGAAAGATGGTTGAATGTTGTTCTTTTGGGAAATTAACTTTATGGGGTGCGAAGCGCCGGCTCGTAAAACATCTCGTCTCGTCGCTCCTCAAACATTCCGCCTCCTCCCCTCAGTCTGTCTGACGGCCAGAGAGCAGAACAATAACAAAAGAGCGCGCCAACATGTGTCTGCCTCAGAAATACTACTGTTTACCACCTTGAGCGCCGGCAAGGGACCATGAATCAGCCTAATGTACGTGTCGGACTGGAGCATGATGTAAACAGGCATTCAGAGGGCAGGCAGGCGAAGCAAAGCCACAAAAACAAACACAGCGCTGGACGGACTGACAGCTACTGTGTTAGACTGAGTGAAGGTAAAAATCCTGAAAGCACTTTGTTCTTTTATAGTTTGACTTTTAGATTTTGACCATTACTGTAGTGCCTCCGCACTGATTACTTGTCAAATTGGATAAGCTGATGTTTCCCCTGAAATTAAATCCGCAACAAGGACCTTACATTTTCATAGAGGACAAAAATAAAGACCATATTCCTTCAACATGAAAGCAACAGAAGCACCAGATGGATCTGCTTTTTTCCCCCCTGTTCATCACATTAAAAGGTTCTCGTCGTGTCTCCTCTGTCTAATCCTTTAGCTGCAGGGAAACAAATTACCTCTACGCTCCTTATTTGCATTTTTTCTGTTTATGAGTCACTCTTGTGTCACAGCAGTTAGAGGGGAAAAAGACAATTATTAAGAAAATATGGCAAGAGCTTATATTATTAGTCTAAAGACATTCTAGCTGAGGAGCCTACGGTATGTGAGGCTCTTGAGCGGGGTGCACAGTATAAATTAAAAGTTAATAGAAAGACGAAGCAGCTCAGCTGCCAGAAGAAAATGTTGATGTTGTACATTTCTGCAAACCATGGATACGTTTCATTTGTAAGTTCCTTAAATATCAACTTTCCTAAGTGTCGGAGTAGATGAGTGGATTTTGTCATTGGGCAGTGGATGGTGAGACACCTGCCAGTATGCGGACCACTACTAACCAGTGTTTGAGACCAAAAAACAACAAAACAGGTTGGTTTAGCGAGTCATTGCAATTTTTCCAGCAGCTTTTTAGCCACCAAACATGGATGTTTATTAGCGACGCATCTCTGTTTTTTCACTAGGGAAAGTGCCATGCAAAGCAGTTGTTTTTCACTGAGTCATTGTTGCGTTACCTGCTGGAATATTGCCATGAGAAGCAGTTGCTTTTATACTGAGACATTGCTGCATTTCCTGTCAGGATACTGACATGAAAAGAGGTTGTTTTTAACCAAGATATTGCGGTTTCCTGCTGGGACAGTGCACAAGAAAGGGTTGTTTTAAGAGACGCTGCAGAATTTTCTGCTGGGATAGTGTTCGAAAAAGAGGTAGTTTTTTACCTACACACTGTTGGATTTACTGCCAGTAGGTGCCTTAAAAAGCATTTCTTGTCAGGATAGTGACACGAAAAACAAAGGCTTGGGCAGTATATACTTTTTCCAAACCTTCACATCTAACTTAGATTTCACTGGGTGTACGGTATATGACTGTATTTCCCTTCAGTCAATAAATGAACAATATAAACTCATAAAGAGAAGTTAATATTCTTAGTCTTATTTTCCTTATTAAACAGAGAACATAAACCCTCTGAATACAAGTTTCTCTCATTCAAACTACAAAAATATAAAACTCAATAAAACCGTCTTGGTTAGTCTTGTTAGGCATCTAGTTGGTTAGTCTACTGCTCCAACAATTACCAACTGGTGGAAATAAATCCTTAATTCACCAAGTTAGATGTGAAAATATACCGTTTTTCCCTCGGACTCTCTCTCTCTGCTGCTGGCCGACTGTCAGTCTGCTAACGTTATCCACACCCCTCTCTTTAGGCTTTGATAAATGGTATGTTACGGAAAGATTATGCTTAAATGATATAAAGCTCAGACAACGTGCGTCTTAACACTAGCCCTTTTTAGATAGGATTGTGCATATTTGCAGGAAAGCCCAATCAGTCTTTTTTCAGCATTGGCAGTATAAAAACAAAATCAAGGAGTGCAGCAAAATGCCGCCTACCTACTTTTGTTTATATAGAATGCGCCTTTTTCGGGGCAATGGGGGGCGTGAGCAAGTAACTAAACTTGTAGGTCAGCGTGTGACGTAAACAGTAACCGCGGCGTGCAATTCCTTGTCTCCCCAGTTGCTCATCTTTACAGTGTCTGTCAGGTTTGTGTTTCCCTCTTGCTACTAGCTTCTCGCTAATTCCTGCTATAACAGCTCCTCCCACAAGTCGGCCCAACATTTGCAGAAAATCTGGCAGTGTAAAAGGGGCTACTAAATTTCGTAACCGGAGGTCCCCTTAGCTGCCTGTTCCACCAGTAGAGACCAGAGACTGACCTCTGGTGGAGGATGATGTGCACAACAAACAATGAGTTTAAGAGAGAAAGAAGCACCTGTATTTTTGACAGTACTGGAAATACACCATCGGGATTTCTTAAAACCCTGGTAAACTGTAATACTGTGATACCATGCAAGCCTAGAAATTAGGTTGTTTTTTACCGAGACATAACTGGATTTCGGATTTCTTGCCAGGATCGCACCACCAAAAGTGGATGTTTTTTCCCCACAGATATCACTGAAACGTGATATTTTTCTGACCATAACCAAGAGGTTTTTGTGCCTAAACCTAACCACACGTTATCCACAGTGTTGGAATGTAAATCGTTAAGTTTCAACGTATCCGCTCCATAATAACATACAAATGTAACGTATCTGTGCTCTGAAGAAACGTACAATGCCAACATTCATTCTGGTGATTGGGTTGGACGATAAAGTGCAAAGTATACAAGGGAAGTTTCTCTACGGTCACCTCATTCAGTCTGAGAGGTTCACCAAAGACTCACGAACCACACACAGGACACTATCTCAGGAGGGATGGCAATGATGGTTAAGTCATGCAGATTTCGTTCCTCTATTTTAATGATATTTTAAACTGTATAAAATGTGACTGTATTTGGATCTCTAATTCATTTTAATGTAATACAGTCTATGAAGACAATGTACAAGATAACAGCAGGTCTCCAAATAGTTTTGACAGTATCACATTGTGAGCTCCTGTTAACGACTGATATAGGCCTCCTGCTGAAAGACAGCCCAGCCAATCTTTTCCACTCAAATCGCTATCACAGTGATCACGCTGCTTCCAAAATCAACTTCCTGTGATGCCTGCAAGAGGAAATGAAAGCCCTGGAAAGTAATCAAATAACATCCATCAGGCTCTCTGTGCATTGCTCCTCGCTCTGCACCACAGTAAAATTAATAGGATGCAGGGGCTCGGGGGACAGACGCCAATCCTGCCGCACATCTTTGGCCTTTGACAGCTGAGAGAGCCCACAGCTGTGAAGTTGGCTGGCTGTTTGTCTCCGCTGATTACATTCCGAGTGTCGAACCCGGTGAGCAGCTGTAAGCTATGACTCATCGAATGCATTATGCTGCGGCACAAGTGCTCTAATCAGCATGTCAGAGGTAGATTTTACTCTTTTAGATAAGAGATCCGAAAAGGTTGACGAGTGGCTTTCAGAGCGACTGCGGTAATGTGAGTGCTCAGAACATCAAGCGACTTTTACCTACTTAAGCATGTTGCGTAAGACTTAAGTTCACTTTAAGGTTTTGTTCTTTTTAATTGTGCTTGTTTGTTCAGTGTGTGTTGAGTTCAGACTCAGAGATCACGGCCTCTTGCGGCTGTATGGGTGAAGTCAAGTAGGCCTTGGCAAGCAACTTGGTATGAAACTTTGCGTGTCTTTATGTTTCAACAACGCTGTGGTTAACAGGAGTTATGTATAGGCACAAAAACCACTTGGCTGTGATTAGGAAAAGAAATAAAGAAGAAATACCTGCTTTCAGTGGCACTATCCTGGCAGAAAACGCAGTGATAACTTGCTAAAAAACAACCAGTTTTGTTGTTTGTTGGTCTCTGACAGATGATTTGCAGCTTGGCAGGCGTCTCGCCTTGGTGTCACACCATCTACCACTCTACCTCCTGGTGACAAAGTCAGCACATATACTACATCACTTTGAAAATCATGGATATGTTACATTTCATCATATCAACATTTCCAGAGACGTACAATGCCAACATTTTCTTCTGGTGACTGACCTTAAGCAACTGTACAACCAGGGCCAGTTGGGTAACTAAAGGAACACTAGGTTGTGAAACTGAACAGGATTCTTGTCGGAGATAAATTGGCTGTAGTGTAAGAGACATCGTTTCAGGGCTATTTCTTGTTGCTGTGGAGGGGTGCAATCTTTGCAACAGACAGGGAAAGGAAACTGCTGTGGTAAAGTATTTCAGGATGGTGTGGGAAGGAGATTTGTTGGGATTAGGAAAGAGGTGAACCTGCTGAAGCGCGACACAGACGTAACTTTTTAATTCTTCACACAGGTGTTAAGAGTTTTATCCAAGCTGCCTGTAATACAGGAAACTGGCACAGAGAAGAGACGTCAAGGACATCAACAACTGGAACAAAATTGAATGTTTCTATCATCTAATGCCAGCACGGCACCAAACAACTTTTTAAGCTATTTCACTGTCGCAGGCCAATTTCAAATGTCTGAATAAAATCATGAGTGTAACCCCTTAGTGCACGCTCCTGTGATCCCGATTGTTTGACTTTTGAGTTTTATGACCATCTTACAGTCTTTTTCTTGTCTTGGCATTCTGACAAAACCAAACACGATAATATTATCTCAAGTTTTCAGTCTTGGCTCACGCAAATGGCGAAATTCAATGTGAACATCGTCAACAACCAATAGCTGCACTCGCTCCAGCACCAAACAGGAAGCAGCGAACCAGGTAGACAGTAAACATGGAGGGGACTGTGGCAAAGAACGAGAAGCTGGTGGAGTTGTGGAGTGAACAAGAGCATGCATGAATCTGATTCAATGGCCAGCACTCATTTTCATCTTAATTTTTTAAAAAGTTAATCTCTCATCACCACAGTCTCCTCCCACAAAGATAGCTCCGCTAACCAAGAGAGGCTGGTAATGAGTTGAGTTGACAAAATCCAAATTTGTACATAAATACAGTTCATCTTGATGGCATAAGTTGAAGCCGAATTGACAAGAATACTGTCGACATTTGATGCCTTCTGTCTTTTGTTTCTAGATTTATGTGTTTTTGGGGACATGTACGGAGTTGTTACATATCTTGAAGGGAGTTTGGCATAACATTTCCCACCAGGAGCAGGATGGAAAATAATCTGATTCCTTTTTAGTCATTTTTATGATGAAACAAAAACGAAATACAATTTCACATCTAAAACTGGCAAAATTAAAAGGTTCTCAGTGCAGTAAAATTATTCAGTTAATTAATAGATAAATAAATAAATCTTAAATAGAAGCTACTAAAAAGTAGACTTGCACCGATTACAATTTTTTGGGCCGATACCGATTTCTGATTTGCAGAGTGTCTGGACGGCAGATTCCAATTTTGGCTGATTTCGATTTCATTTCTTTAAAACCACTTTACAGCACACAAGGTATTGCAGTATTTTCTATCTTTCCTTTATAAGAACATTTTAACCAAGATACAACCAGCTTTTCAATAGTGACACAGGTTAAGAAACATTTTCCTTTTTGCTCAAATATAACTTCCGGTACAGTATTAAAATAAAAAAGTGGGAATTTGACCAGCGTTTTATATCTGCATATTTTAGAGTGACCGGCCGGTTGCAGGTCATGGCCAATCATGTGAAAACCGGCCCGACTCCGAGCACTGCCGATAAATCGGTGCAAGTCTACAAAAAAGGCCGATAAAGTGCAGGGAAAAAGAGTGCAGTCAAAAGACTGGGTGAGTTCATGTGTGCTACAGTTCAACAATTCAACAGTCTGATCAGATGATGCTCCTGAACTGGCCTACAACTTGAATATTTTTATTCAGTCCCATCGCTCGCAAACAGCTGTTGCTACTAAGGAACTCTCATGATGGAGGCCAGTGCCTCTGCTATTACCATCATAAGTGTAAGAAATAACAGCATTGATTTACCTGATGAAGTGTATTCTAAAATGACAGCATTAAGCCTATTACTGTAAATCGATATTAGCTTGACGTACCAACAGAGACAAATGGATGATTGAGCCGATCAGGTGAAGCTGATCTATAACAGAAAATGTGTTTAAGAGAGGATTGATTAAATCCTGATAGATAATAGCAGGAGCAGTGAACGCTATAGTGTGGTGCAGATGTATCAGATTATCAGCTGCATCACGTCGCTCTGTTCTTTCTTACAGTAACACCTTCATGTGGATGATTACAGGTTGGAGGCGAGCAGCATCTTCAGCGTGTTCATTTCGCCTTGAAAATGAGAAACTATCATCAGTTAATTGCAGTTCTGCCAATTTACCCACCCAGCTGAGACAGGTGGGGTACAGCTGCAGTTTTATGTACACACACACACACACACACACCCCTGTATAAATTAATTAATTACGTCAACGTCTAATTAATTCTGTATTTGTTCACAGAGAGTTGGCGCTAATGTGAACATTGTTTTCAGTTCACAGGAGCTGAAAGTCACAATGAACTTCAGGTGATACAAATAATTTGGATGAATTAGCACAAACTTGTTACAGATCTCTATGAATCTTAATGACTTTGGTGTTCCTCTGAGTATTCCTCTGGCGCACTGCTGCTCAAAGTGCGGCGTGCGGTCCAATGGTGGAACTCAAACATTTTGTGTGGCCCCCAACCTTGACCCACACTTTCACTTTCTAATGGCCTACATTTATACACTTATAGCTGACCGCATGAAACTGTGCTTCCCTTACAAGCGTCTTTCAGGTGAGGAATGACAGCTACTGGTTGCATGGCAACTAGTGGCACCTCACAAGTGTCACCGGCATTACATTTTTTCATCAGTGCTTGTGCTGTTTCGCTGGACAACTCGCAGCTATGCCTTTCTAGCATGGCCCTGGGTCACATCCTGGCTCCCTAAACTGGCACTCCGTCATCAAAACTTCGAGCACCCCTGCTCTAGCACCACCCTGAGGCTGACATTGTTGGTTCAGAGGGACATCCCTTAACAACCACTGGATGTTTTGCACTAAAATTCTGCACGCACACTTATGAATCAGATCAAAACTTTTATTTTGCCCAATACTTTTGTTGATCCCCATCAGCCTCAGCTGTACTGTGCGTTTCCTATTAGGTAGCAAATGCTAGCATGCTAACATGCTTCAATAACATGGTAAGCATGTTAGCATTTTGACATTAGCATTAGGCTAAAAGCACTACTGTGTCTAAGTACAAAGCTGCTAGAGTGGCAGAAGACTCTCAGTGTTTTCACACAGAAAGTGAAGCAAGTTTTTACCTTGCCTCACTGTCCTAAATTTCGAGTAGGTATAGCTGCGGCTAGAGCAGCTACCTGACCCGCCCACCACACCTACACGTCAATCCACAATCAGCCCCATTCGCCCCTTGGTCCGGAAGCAAGTTAGCGTCTAACTAGCTATAAAGGGTTAGGTTTCAGAGAGGTGGTTAAGGTTAGGGTTAAAATGCAGTACTCCAATGAGACATGAGGGCCAGGTGAGCAAAATTACTTTTAGAATTTTCTTTTTTTCTTACTCAATATGGTTGTCTGAAATCCCTTAAAATGATTTTCATCCACTGGTTGAGGAGGTTATGGAGGAAGAATAGGAGGTAATACTCTTAGGCTCCTATGGCTCACTGTAGCTTGGTACATGAATTAAAATTGAGCAATGTTAAAATGAGTTTAAATAAATAAAAAAATACATAGGAAAGGGAAAAAAATATTTGAATTATTATTATTATTCATTTGAAAAAAGTAAAAATAAGTTATGACATATTCTAAAAACACTACCAAACACTGTGGGTTACCTCTTATTACTTATAACGTCAATCATGTCTTCATGTTTAATAACTTACGCCAGGTTCACACTGGACACAGAAGCACTGCTAAGCATCTTGATTTTCCATGGAGCGCTGCCCACTTGCTTTTGGCACCCATATTAACAGATTAGGCTGTTGACACTGGAGGTGGCGTGGCGCTGAGCACCCTGGCCGGCTTGCAGGGTTTTCCACAAGCAGTTATCGAATCTGCCAAGAAAAGACTCGGAGAATGTATTGTAAATTTTATGAAGTGTATATCAAATACGATTAAATGATCTGCCCATGATAAGTAATATGCATCTCATGCTTTCACATTTGTCAGTTGTGTCTAAAGAGAGCGAGAGAGACGAGCAGAGCCACACACTGACTCACACACAGACGCAGGCAGACAGAGACAGATCTCTACCTGTGATTTACACAGAGCAGAGAGCAGAATCGCTTGCTGACCAGCTCTGAGAGATGTGCTTCTGGTGTCAACGGCCAGGCAGCTGCCGACAGGCTGCTTTACAACAATTGACAAATCGTGGTGCCTCTGCGTCCAGTGTGAACCTGGCGGGTTGCAGCAGGGCTCAAATAACTGTCGCAGTGGCGGGTTTGTCTTGTATTGGTGGTGGACGCAGCTTGTAGGGGGCTTTTTGTGTAGGTTTCAAATATGGCTGCAGCTATACCTGTCTCGCAAATTTGACAGCTGGTCCATTTGCGCAGTCTGTGTTTATCCACCTAGAACAGTAACATTCAAAATGTTTGCAGTAAGCGAGCTGACAAGTGACCTCACTCAGAGGAAAGTAACAGAGCAGGTATGAGCCGTAAACAAACGCCTGAATGCATTTTTCTCCCCGCCTACAACAACAGTCTGAGCAGCGGCACTGTTTGAATGGCAGGTATATGCAATCAGTCCCTCCGCTGCTGCTGCTGCTGCAGCCTCACAGCTCCGAGACTTCATTAAACTGCCAGAAGACCTGAACTCCCTCTGCATGCCCACACTCTGCCTGGCTTTCTCCATCCTCCTCCACTTCCTCCTCTCCTGAGCACATCATCTGCTGCCCGGAGCTTCCTTTTGTCCCAAGAAAAGAACAGGGTGTCTCTGCCATTCACCTTATCTGCTGGAACTCTCTAAAGGCCATCTGCCTGTTTCAGTTTCCAAACCTCCCCCTAGTGTTTCTATTCACCTGGCACACATACACAGCTACACACACATGGGCTTAACTAAAGAAAGGATGTATTTCTGGAGTGGAGTTCCTGGTAGCCAATGTTCTGTGCCACTCGTCAGTATAAATATCAGCAAATTAATCAGACCCGCAGCGGACCCATACAGGGAAATGGCTGTGCCACAGGAAGGTGGGCTTCTCAAGTGGCCGTGCTTATTTTTTTCTTTTGAATTTATTTTTAGTGCAAACCTCCGACTCTCCTCAGCCTCCGCACATTGTCCGCTTTCCACCCGTGTCCTCGTCCAGCGCGTGAGTCATGGCTGGTTATTTCCCTCCTTGCTTTTAACAACCTTACTCTCTGGAGATTAGCAGCGCTTTTAAAGTTTCATAATAGATCCATTAAGTATTTCCTTTCTTTGCTTCTGAATGCACGTTATCAGCCAAGGCTCAGGTTAATGTTTAATATTCAGGGCCACTTTTAGTGATATTTGATTTATTCAACACTGTTCCCTCCCACCTCAAACCATCTCTTTCTCTTCGGATTGTTATGTAACTTTGTACTTTCCTGTTAATCATCTGCAAACTTTCGAATTAAAGCTTTACTCTGCATACATTTATTCATGTCATCTGGAAGACATTAGAAGATTAGTGCTATATTTTATCTACAAGTGCACATCACACACTGAGCGAGCCGCCTGTTAATGACGCTGTGGGCTAATGGGCATGTAGCTACTTCCATGTTTCAGATGATACGTCATGTTTGTATTCCACCAATGAAGATGAGTTTACATATCACCTTGGGTTCATCCTTCACCTTCTCAAAATGATCCCACACTTTGGATTTCCTGCCCGACATGTTATTAACTAGCCTGTGGAATAACAACACGTACCAGCCCTGGAAATTAACCTCACTCCTGTCTGACTGTTGAGCGTGGCTACTTCCTGTGTCTGTCCTTTCAAATTAAATTCCCACATGGTCCAGTCATATAGGTTTTGATTTATTTTGACAAGGTGCAGCTCCTAATAGTGTTTCACAATTTTATTTTTTTTCTGCAACTAAGTGCCCAATTAAATCTTGCCAACTAATCACCTTTCTGCTTGACTATTGGGGGAAGCCCTAATAATATTAGTCATTTTAAGACCACTTTATGCCACTGACATAATGATAATATAGTTGCATTATAATACAGTTCCAGAAATGACACTAGAAATGTATAATACCAGAAATGGCAGCAAAATGTGGCTCAGCATAATCTTTTTTCATGTTCACAGAGCTTAGGTGATGCATCCAAGTTTATTCTGTTTATTCTGGAATCATGTTGGCTAAAATGTTGATGAAATTTGCATGTAAACACATGTAAAGACAAGGGCAATACTGTGCTATATATGGACATGACCTGACCGACAGGCCGAGCACCACTTTGTCTCTCCTGTATCCAAAATATTGGCAGACAGCTTACGTGCCAGTCTTGTAGGCACCACTTCCCATCTGGCATTTGCACTTTCATCGACACTCATCTTGTCACGCTCTCCTCCTTCAACCATGCAGAGCAGTTTGGCAGCACTAGTCTAATAACTGACATGCAAGCAGATGCTGACCAGTGAGACAAGAAGTCATTAAACCATTGGTGCTATATTCAGAGTGCAATATAGCAGTCTTTTGTGATGTGTTGACAGTTCTGCAGGGGGTCTTACTTTTAAGACCCGCCCCCACCTTGGCACTGTGACGATCAGGAACACACCCACCTCGCCACCTGCACATATGACCAATAAGATCTGCAACCCAACCCGACCTGCTGACATAAGATCCAAAACCCAACACAAAACCTTAAATCCTATAATAACCACGCACTGTTCAAATACATTTTCCGTAACTGCTTATCCTGTTAGGGGTTGCAGAGGTGCTGGAGTCTATCCCAGCTGACAATAGGTGAGAGGCGGGGTACACCCTGGACAGGTCGCCAGACTATCACAGGGCTGACACAGAGACAGACAACCATTCACACTCACATTCAAACCTACGGACAATTTAGTCACCAATTAACCTGCATGTCTTTGGACTGTGGGAGGAAGCCGGAGTACCCAGAGAAAACCCACGCTGACACGGGGAGAACATGCAGACACAACACAGAAGGGCTCCCACCCCCTGCGTTCGAAACAGGAACTCTCCTGCCGCGAGGCGACAATGCTAACCACTGCACCAAAGAGACATTAGACTTTAAATCAATGGTAATTCAAGAAATACAAGTTCAGTAAATACTGATGTTTTCAAGGCCTTAGAGGCTATTTGTAATTTCTGATATTGGGCTTTATAAATAAAACTGAATTGAATATTTTTGGCTTATTCTCATGATATTAAGCAGCACATCTCCACAGTTAATGTGTCCGTTAGTAACGCCTCAGATTGAAGCAGCTCTCATATTCTAGGTGGCACAGAGGATCGAGCCGACACAAAATCAGCAGTCGAAGGATTAAAACGTTAAAGCATAAAATTAGTTTAGCATTATTTTCATTTTATTTAAATACATTTATATGAAACACCTGAAATCTGACCCCCACACTTCTTTGTTTAACCCTCTGTGATCTAACGCAGCACTCGGCATTGTGATGAAGATAAAATAAAATAAAATGAATAAATGATTAAAAAGAAAAGATCCCTCGTCCCTTTCAGGTTCTGTAGAAAAGACGAAAAAAATGGTTGGAAAATGTGATTTTCTAAGTAATTATTTGGAGAAAACTCAAAGAAACACGACAGACAAAATGTCAACAGGGCGGACATCAAAGTTTCCTTTTAAATTCTGTAATTTTTACTGTAGCTGCAGTGTCATCGAGGCCATTATATAAAAGTTTACCCAGATGAGTCTTCATGCTGAAAAATGTACTTCACTTTTTCACAGCCGCTTTTGTACACAGAGCCTCACCTTCGCGTGTGTAATCACAGTGAAGATCTCTGGCTAAGGTGTGGTTGCCACAGCATCTCTGCCCTCATCTGCCTTACAGATGGCTCTTGATGAATAGCGCCGTGGTGCTATTGTTAGAGACTAAATTAAAGGGATGAATGCGGTGTTAGAATCCTCACGCCCTTCCCGTTCTAACCCCACAACTGCGAGCTTCTGCCCTTTTGAGTCTTCAGAGATGTGAAATCAAAGTCTCTCTGGTGTCCTATTTTACAGAGCCGCAGGGCCCCCGAGGAGAATCACCGTCTCTCCCTCTGCCTTTGTGTGCTCGTGGAGCTCGTCCAAAGTGGAGCGGAGGGGAGCTGGTGTGACCTTTACTGTCATTCAAAGTGAACTTGATACATACTGGGACTTGTGTTCAGACAAAGAGAGATCCATCTTCATAATGCGAAGTGGAAGTGTATTCAAGCACAGGTGTATTGAAAAGTTTCAGCATTACATAAGGCACACAAATGCTTCTCAGAGGGTGAGCAAACAACTCTGAGTTTGAAGGGAGTGAGTCACCAGTGTAAGAACTGGTTGCATGATAATTTTAAGCATTTGTCCAACTCCAGTACAGCTTGTTTGTCACCACTCTTATGGTTAGCTTTTTACTTGTGCTTGTTTTTCAGCGCACTTTGTCTGTGTTTGGCATGTGTTGTCGTGATCCACAGGACCGGTCCTCTCGACAAACTATTTATTCATTCAGAAGAAGTGATTTGGTGTTTTTGGAGCTGTGTCAGCGGCCTCGTATTGGGTTTAAAACTCAAAGTAAGATGGCTGAACCTCCTGACAAAGCTAATCAATCCTTGTAAGAACATTGGCCACTGTAATTTAATTATGTGTGAATTAAATCTTTTTCCATGATGTGTTTACATTGTGTCGTCTGTCCTGTGGTCAAAAAGTCATTTCCCAGAGATGGAGCTGCTCGGAAACAGAAATTATTTTATTAGTTGAGTCAAATCTCTGTGGAGATCTGAGTAATTTTTATTGAATAAATGTGAGGACACTCAGTACTGGGCTCTGACTGGCTGACAGCAGACGATTGTCTAATTCAAACAAACTGAAATCTCAAATGTTGAAAACCAATCTGATCAGATCAATTCTAGTAATCTCTTTTGTGCGAAGGCTAGTCATCAACAAGGTACAGTTATGATACATAATACTTCAATGGACTCATGGGCTGTTTAAAAAGATCAAAATTGATTTAGCAGAAACAGGAATGTCGTTTTAAAAACACACTCTTCTTCCTTCTTAAATTTGGAGCCTTCATTACCCAGAGATAAGGAGCTACAGAGGTCTGGTAAACAGGTCTGTCAAACTCCACAACCCCAGATTTTCTTCATTTTCAGACTTGTCATCTTAAAAGTACCACATCTAGAGAAAGATACTTGATTGCATAGTTTCGTTTTCAGGTCATCAACTACTGACAATCTTGAGTTGGTAGTCAGACCGAACCACCAGCCCAAGCGGCAGTATTTGACGACGTTGAAATGAAACTCTTCAAACTCTCTTTCTCCAGTATTACATAATGCACCTTTATTACAGAGGCGTACGACGCGCGTCAAAACAGATGCCCCCATTACTCTCCATTTAAAAAAAAAAACACTGCTGTCGTGTTGACGCGTGCTGATGTGATGCACCACGACACTTTTCGCTATTGTCCTATTTTCCAGGGTCGCCTCCCTTTAAAAAGCGATTCTTTTTCAGAGAAACGCCTATTTTGTACTTCCCAGATCCCATAGTAGCAGCTCTAGTGCGTGGCCGGTGTGTTTTGGGCTTTAAACCCAATCTACACTGACTCAAGTGACATCACAGAAGGCAATTTATCAGATTTCAAAACATCGCAGGTTTATGCAACTTTTATCACATTTGTGGTACTACTCCTGAACATTTGTAAACAGATTTGGATGAGTCATATCTGTGGACAGGGTGTCCATGGATAGGCTCCATCTTCCCCACAACCCCCAACAGGGTAAGTGGTGTCTTTTATTATACATGCAGATGTTTATGTAGAAGACATTCTGTATTCCCATAAAACGGCTGTTAATTTTGTACCAATCTGTCAACACAATGCAAACACTGTCTTTCTCTGTTTTACTAACACTGCTGGCAAATCTAATTACACTGCTCATGACTGCAGCAAATCCCTCGGCATTGGAGATTTATAGAGGAAACGATTTAATAGCTCAGGAGAGTAAAATATTGCGTCTGATGGCTTAATTGCACTTTGATTCATTATGAGAATGTGGCTTGAGGTGGCAAAAAGCATCTAGCAGCCAAAATGCCATCTTGTGACGCAGAGAATGTGCTTACCGCACAACAAATTTGGATGGTGCGCTGTCTGCCAGCCACAGACTGGAGGCTGCTCATTCTAATATTCAGAGAGACGGATTAATTTTCCCTGCTGATCACAGCAGCTCAAGTGGTAATTTATTTGATATATTTTAGACAAGCCAGGATATCAGATAGTAAGTGCGGGATTAAAAGGGGTTCATACAAAACCTCTCAGCGCTCAAGGGTTGTTCATTTAAAACATGTAATTTATTGTTTACGAAGATATGCCTAATTATTAATTATCCCACAGGTAATGACTCATCAAGCATGGCAGAAAACAAAAAGCTCATCTACTCAGTCTCAGAGGAGCAGTTGCACTGATTATGCCCCACATCTCATTTATTCAAATGGTGCACAATATCCAGGAATCTGCAAAACTCAATCACTAACGAGTTTACGAGCATGGAGATGAAGTGAAGTAATGAGTCATGTGCTGATAATTAGCCAGCTGTAATATAATCCGGAGAACAAGCAATAGATTTCTTGAGGTATTACTTGTGTAATATTATGGGAGCAGATGTTGTTTCTCGAGGATGCGCGTTACTCACATCTGTTATTTTGTTATCAGTGTGAGCGATAAAAAGCTGCATCAAGATGCGTTTTTTCCAATTCCCATCTGGGTCACACAGATAATCAAAACCCTGAGGCGTAACTAAGCAGCATGGAGAGCAATGGCTCTCAACAAAAGGAGAGCGGAGCAAATAGCTGATGGCTCAATTGATCATTTGCTAAGCCCCTTCCCCTTTAGTTACTGTTGCCATGGCTGTAGCAACTCTCACATGGCTCAGATGCAGCTCATGATTTTAACCATGGCCCTCACAATCAGAAAATTATGAAACAGAGAGACACTGATTTCAAACCATAGACTGGATAAATAGGGAAGTAGCTACTGTGTGATGTCACCTATTGGTGTGTGGACTCCCATTTGAAACATCCAGTTGGGCAGTTCAGTTGTCACCATGGTGGTTTGTTGGAGCCCAAAGTGACCATATTTGGACGCAGGGTTGGCACTGTGGAGGAGCGAGGGGTGGATCTCACTCAGACTGTAGCGACGCCTCACAGACAGCAAGTCAACAAGCTGCCACGCCCTTAATTATGCACAACTATTAGCCTTTACACTTAGAGACCAAAAACATGTTTTGTGAGGTCAAAGCGAGTTTGACTTTTGACCTTTGACCATCGAATTCTAATCAGTTGGAACATTTGTGCCAAATTTGAGAAAATCCCTTATGGCCTTCTTAAACTTTTAGGATGAGTGCTCGCCAATGTGCTTGCAAAGGTGATGCTATCACAGGTAACGCTGGCTGGGGTTTCTAGAGTGTAGAACAAAGATCCAGTAACGTGACCAACGACTACATTGTGTGAGTCAGACTATCCTAAACTTAGATAGCACCCAGGGCCAACGTCTACACGTTGGGGAACGCTCCGTTACTACAGCAGGAAAGCTAACAGAGCATGCTAACAATTATGTTAATGTAGATATATACTATTTAAGCCAGTCGTTACACTTTTGCTCTTTGCATTTTCATTTTGAATGAGGCACAAAAAAACTAAGCTCAGTCACTATTGCTAAGCTATGAATAGATAATCGATGGAAGGACTGTTGCGTGATTTTTCATGACTTTGTCTGCTGCATGTCACCGTTCAAAACCACAGTTTGGCCCAAAAGCTAGATTCCCCTGAATCCCAGCTCACACAGAGTGAAATATGTGTTCCTGATTGGCCCAGACAGTGACGCCATGAGAGATGACATGTTTATTGTTGCCTTGTGTGTTATTGTTACTGTGCTCACTTTAGACTTCCCACATTCCTTCTTAAAGGGTATTGGTTAAGTTCTTGAATAAATATGAATGAGGCCTGATTGGCGAGCTGTAATCTGATCTGGAAAGGGGCAGAGATGATAACATGTCTGACTCGATCTCATTTATAGTTGGCAGTAGACAGAGATTGAATATTTGCCCCGGCACCATGGGGACTCTCAGAAGTCCCTAGACGTACATATATTTCCTTATAGTGGGTGTAATGGATCTGAACGGTGAGAAATACGGTTTATGTCTAACCAGCAGTTCCAGAGAGGCTTGGTGTTGGTGTTTAGAGATGCAGACGTGCCCCAGGGAGGTACTGGTGGTGACAGGAACTCTGGGAAAGCTCCGAGACTGAAAACAGTGACCTGACCCCATGTTCAGGAAGTGGTTTGGGTGCTTTTGTAGCTAATTTGTTTGCCTGTTTCAAGCATTCGGGTTCTCAATTGTATAATGCATGTTTATTTATACGGAAGATAAATGTGTCTAAGATGTATTGAGCTTTTTCTTACAAAAAATACTGAAGAAAAAGGAGAACGTGCTGCTGCCAGCATTCCAGTAGATTTATCACAGTACTTAAAAAGTAACTGTGTCTGTCACATTAATAAAACAGCTGAATAAATCTGTGTGAACTCTGGAAGCCACCTTCTCCTGTGTCCATCCGTTGGTTCACATCATGTTGTTTCTCTAATTATGCTTTAGTAAAGGTGATTAAGTCCAGCAGCACCTTTTTTATATGCTAAAGCTCCAAATGTTCAGGATTAATGCTTGAGCTGTGACAGAAGTGGCTCTGTAAAGCCGCAGGACCTAAGTGTCCTAATTGTCTCAGTTCCTTTTCACTGCTGAGTGAATTTGCAGGAAATCATAAATCAATAATCACTGCACAAAGTGGAGCAATCTTTAAGGCTGTTCTCAGCATCTCCAATAATAGGCTGTTAGTGTATAAATTAGAGATGAGGGACTGCTGCAAAAAGACTAACTTCACAGTCATTTAATCTGGTAATGAGTTGTACAATCTCAAACTATTTGACTACGTTCACAAGCACATAATGGCTGTCATATTCTGGTCAGCTGGTCGATTTGTTGATCAATATGTTCTTGTCTGACCAAGTTCTCATTGGTCTTTAGAAGGCTGTGTGTCCCCCAAAGCGTTTCCTCTCCTAGCTGGAAACGGCAGCTGTTGTTCAGCGTCTTGTAGATGTCCTGCGTGACAACTGGTCTTTGTGGTATTGGTCCCGCCCTACTGGTGACAATGCAGGTGCAGCGTTTTCACCAGGAAAATTTCTAACCCTAACTCTCATTTTTAATCACAAAAACAAATAAATAATCACAGAAGACATTTTAGTATGGAAGCTGTGTTTGTTTGTTCTGTTGCAAAAAAGCAAAATGGCTCAAGCTATCCCACTGTTCCATTTTTTTGCCATGATAACATGTTAGTGCATGCTGATCAGAGTCTGCACATCTGCAAGTAAATATTCATTTTCATTAGCCACGTCAAGAGGCTAGTCGAAATATTTTGATTTTCGGAACACAGGCCAAAAAAAAAAAAGAATATTTTGTACATGTAAACACAGTCAATAGGTTTTGCAGTCTAAATGACCAGATGTCGTGTATATTCATGATACAGATTTAATGGTGGAATATTCCTGTTACCATTGTCTTTCCAAAGTCCTTTACAAGTGTCTGGGAGCCACACTGTGTGTAAATTGGAGCTTCTTGTCTGCCAGCACAACAGCAGGGCAGCGAGAGTCTGTGTTTCTTCTGACAGAAATGCAATAAACCCCAGAAACAGCTCATTTGGTTAATGATTCACCTCTTCTTTATTCACGTAAAACAAGAGAAAGACAGTTTCCTGCCAGCAGAGGAGCGAATTTATAACAAGTCCAGGGACATAATTCTGCACAGCCGAAAATCATAATTAGTCTAAATCAGATGCGAGATTTAATTCTATTTAGAGATGAATTTGAGTCGAATGAGGTGTTTCTGTGGATTTTCTGTCACAGATGAATTATTGAAATGTCTTGCATCGTTAATATTTCTGAGCTCTCATCAGCTTATTAGAGATGATTCATGAATCACTGAGAACATTCAGTCCATATACAGTCTGAATATGGAACAAGCATCCAATGTATGTCCGCTTCCATCAATACTGCCCTAACAAGGGAAGGAGCAGGAGCTATAGAGGCAGTGAAACTGAGAACTTTTTTCAGCCTGACTAGCAAACGATGGCTTAACTCAGGCCTTTTTAGGGCTGGTTATTTTACATGACAAAGCTTTGCCATAGAACCTATATACAGTAATACCTAAAAATGCAGATCCTGCACTCTACATTTGAATCATCTTTATGGGATGCAAGGAGAAAAACACAACATCTACAAGCTAAATGCTTTCTTGTGTGCCTGTTGTGCTGGAAATCCATCCAAATCCAAATCCATTTGTCCAGCCAATACGACAGTGTTTCCCTTATACACAGGCATGGCGTGCTGCCAGACCAACGGAAATCCCTGCCAGACCTAAAACAACGCCACATATCTATTCTAGTGTTTCTCAGATATTCAATCTGTGAGTCCATGAACGAGGCAAGTGTCTGTGGTTTGTTTAAATGTCTGTAATACAGCAGAACAATCAAGTGTCTGTTGTCTAAACTGCGAAAGTCAGCTGAACAGGTGAAGTCAGAAGAACACTGTCGGTAACGTTACCAGGTAAAAACAGGCAGGTTAATGAACGACACTAACCTGCTGACGGATTCTGAGATTCTTTATTTTGTTTTTAAGCAAAGCTAGACCAGACAATATTCACATAAACAGACTGTTTGGCCACACTGTTCTCTGGGTATCCATGGTGTGTTTAATGTGGTGTGAGCACTGCGCCCAACTCCATTAAAAAAAATAGCCTTTTAAATGGTACATTGCCTGTCTGCAACCACTTACATGGTAACTTTGGTAACCATTTTTATAGATGAAGGACAGGAGTAGCAGGCAAACTAGCTTTAAAAAAGGGACATATTTTCAATAAGTGCTGTGCGTTGGATCTACTTTATGATGATGTTAAGGGTAGTTTATGTGGATTTTGAAAAGTAATTGATAAAAATTTGAAGAAACTTTTAATAATCTTTGATGATTTAAATTCAGGAACTTATATTTGGTGTGGTGGTAGCAGGTAGAATGAGTATTTTCTGTCTTATTACTTTTAATATTCTAGGTTTTATTTTTTATGTGGTAAATTAATTGAATTAACAAGATGTCAGTTCATCAAAATCTGTATTTTTACAATTACAATTTCAAGTTGTGAGGCTTCTGTTTGAGCTAAGGCTATAGTTGCTATCTCACCAGCTAGCTTTTGTTTCACACATTAAGTTCTCTAGTTAAGCTGCCCATAGTTTTCCGTCTCCCTGGCAGATAGTGAATTAAGTGCAACACCAAGTTCTACAGCCACAGATAACAGACTGCAACAACAGTGCAGTTTGGCTTGGATTTTAGTTCAGTTTTGTTTACTACACTTCCTACAATACTTGTCCAGTGACACAGATATCAAAAATCCAATTCAGTCTAAAAAAGCTCAACCTGGACTACACACTGAGTCACTGCTTTTTGTAAGTGTTGAGCAGAACAGTTATGTTTTGACAGTTCTTTTTATTTCATTGATTAAATGCTCGTATTTTTCTGCTTCTGCTGTCAGATTTTGAAGTCAATCACAGTCGAACCATTTTCCCTCCCGTCTAATCTGGACCGCTGGTCAGTATGACATGACCTGACGTGACATGAACACAATAGGTACAAAACTTGACTGCAGCTGCACAGCACTGGGAGAGCTCTACTTGCCAGTAAAGAGGTGTTTTTGTGGCCGAAGGGAACCAAAGAGCCGTGGGTGTCCGTCTGATGGCCGTGGGGAATCAATAGAGACTGTTCAATGAGTAACACAGCGCCGGCTCAGAGCAGGGCTACGGGCGCCGCTAATTGCTCCTGCTTTGTTTGCAATTAGTCCAACATTCTGCTATTAATGTGATTAGGTCACATTGGACAAAAGCAGCTTTTGGCAGACACCTCCTCCATCCATCCGCTCACAGCGACCCCTGTGAAGTCTGGCCTGGAGAATTATATGATAATCAGACCAGTTTTTCAACTCAGTTCAGCCGCAGTATTTGTTGGGAAATATCAAGTTGTTCAGACTGTGAGAAACGCAACAGCCCGGCTCCAGAAGGCAAAAAGGTATTGATTTTGTCACCATGCCAAGATACCAGATATTATATGGCAAAAACTGAGGTCAGCGTGGCAGGGAATTTCTACTGCAGACATAATCCTCTTTCTAGATGTAGCATTTTGCTCACTGGCAACCTTGGCAAACTTTCTTCATTCTAAAAGTAAAGAACATTTCAAACACTTCTATACACTGTACGGACACTGAACACACACTTGTGTGACTGACTTGCACGCCATCCCCTTATTGTTTTAACCTTATAGTGTGTCTCCATTCACGGTCTATGTAAGCAGCTGTTCAATACGTTCTGGTAGTACAGCGTTGTGTTTCAAGAGACAGGGCATCTGCTTCTACTTTGTGTAAAGTTCAATCTAGATGACACTTTATGCAAATCAGGGGCGTCCGGTGTAACTTGTCTCTGGAAACTCTGCAACTAGCAACTTGACATCACTATCGTGATTGGGGATGTTCGTGGCGACTAATTTCCCCATCAACTAAAGGAACATTTTAATTAAGACTAGTCGACTAGTCTAAAAAGGGAAAATACTCAGAAAACAAAAACAAAATTTAGCACAATTTATTGTTAAGTATTTGAAACACTGTCTTAAAAATATTGTGTGTATCAAGAGCCTTTTGAAGCCTCTAATCGCAATCTTCAACAACCATGTCGGATTTTAAATGCCGCTGAAGTACCTGACACTTTGCACCATGCGGTATGAATGTGAATGTGAACATGAACATTCAGGCTCAACATATTGGATTAACTCCCTGAAGCATTTACCTGCAGCAAAGTTAAGTGTAAGCATATAGCAGCCGTCGTTCTGTGCAGGTTAACATCCAAATGCTTGAGCTGAATGTGGTTGCACATTGCTCCAGTATATGCCAGTTTTTCTGACACAGCCTACATGCTACATTGTTTTCATTTTCTAGATCAAAGTACTGCCTAACTTCTTCCTCCATCTTCATCGCTTCATTGATTCTGGTTTGTTGTGGCCGCTGCTTGGTGCTTTTGTGACGTCAGGTCGCAGGTTACATTACGTAACATGCATTTACCTAACCTACAACAGTTCTGTTAACAAGTAGGCTATATCCGACATATTTAATCTTTAATGAGCCGCTCCACCCGCATCGCCAATAAAGTGAACATTTCTTAACCCGACCCAACTCAACCCACGCGTAACCCGCGAGACCCGCAGGTTACAGGTCGGCTCGCGCATCACTATGATGTCCGATCTGATCCTCGAATCAGGTATAAGCTCCGATCTTGTTATTTTTTACAAAATTGGAATCAAAACAACAAAAATGGCCAGGTTTTTCATCTATGTTGTTCATTGTTGCCTCCGCTTTCCAGTGTATAAAGATATGGGCCTAGTTTGTTTGTTAAAGACAAGAAGAAGATATTGAATCTGTTTACATTTTGTGCAGCTGAACAACCGCTAAGCTTTTTGGATACTATTTAAATTAAAAACAAACCTTATGGGACAACTTGGATGCTTTCTTTCTTAATGCTTTGCAAAGTATCGGATCGGACTCGGTTTCAAAATAAAGGACTCGGTATCGGATCGGATGCAGAAAAAATGTGATGGGGACATCCCTACTAATTGGTTTAACTGACTAATATTTCTGGTGTCGACTAGCGAGGGGGCAGACGTTTAATTCTTTAAGTGACTAATAGCGCAAATCCCTGATTGCAATATTGTAAGTTTTGTCTTTTGCTGGTTTTAAAGGCTGTATCTTATCTTATTATTCTTATTACAGTAAAGGGATGTAATTTTCTGAACTCACCAGACTGTTCTATTATTTGTCTTTACCCACTCCGTCATTTTATCTACTTTGCTGATGATTATTTATCAAAAACCACAGTTTAAATATTTTGTGAAAGCATCAACAGTCAACCCTACAATATCGTCATAATATCTAAGTGTTTGGTAAAAAATATCATGAGTCTTGTTCATTGACAGTCTAAAATTAGGGATGATTCAGTAAGCGCATGGCATATTTCTTACACATTTGGATGAACTGCTTTTGTAATATGAGATAACGTTTTCAAATTAGCCACCATGTTGGTTTGGTTTGAAATCTGGGAGCAGACCACCTAGTGGCACACGCATCAAGTGTCCAATGCTGGGAGCTGACGCAAAGGTTTCTGGGTAGGACTCAGGTTTGTGAACTTTGGCTCTGTATTACACGCTTCTATCGACATACTGTGAATTCTGCATGCTGCTGTGTGCGGCCGCACGCACCAGACCGTGACCCCTGGACTGTGATGGTTTGGTATGAATTCACAAACTGTTTCAGCCCTACCTGCAGTTAAATTGAACATAACCGGTGCGACAAGGTTTCCACAGCAGTGGTGTGTTTGACTGTGACAGGTGCAAAAGAGGTTTCTTTTCTGTTATCAGCTTTCCCCTCGCTGCACACAGTCAGTGAATCGCCTGTCTTTGTGATCTGGTCAGCTTGGCGATACAGAGCACATTATTCCCTCTGCAAACCTGTACTGAATCTGGGCCACAATGTGCATATTGACGCACGTTAACAAAGGCTCCTCTCTTCCGTGTGTACATTTCTTCTGGTGGCAGTGAAAAGCAGGAGATACAGTTACCTCTAATGAGGAGAGGACTTCACACCCCATTGGTTGTTCTGTCCACCTGGAATCCAGGCCACTGTGGCCGAAACAACACGAAATAACCTTAGTGTGAAACTCAGTCAGCAGCAAGAGAAGTAAATGTGCCTGGAGAAGAAACGTGTGTGTCAGTGCGCCTTCTTAACAGCTTGACAAATTATCTGCTGCTGTTCTGCTTTGAGTGCGTTCAGGGAAGTTTCATGACGCACTCTCGCCTCCCCTGAAAACACATTACGTGTGTTAGGACAGAGAGGGAAGAAAATCAGCAAAACAGGGCTGCAACAGGCTTTTCAAAAGGGACTGCCTGTCTCTCTGTGCATGTTGTATTCACTGGACTAACTGATGTAACAATGTGAAGTAAAAGAAATGTTTTGCCTAATAAAAAGAGACCACGGCGAAGCCTTCCACAGCTCCTCCGTATGTGCTAAAGATAAATTGGAACATTTGAGCACCAGGCTCCCAGTAATCATCAAACACTGCCCTGAGCTCAAAGGCTGGACTTGAGTTCTTTAGGAGCGTAATGAAACGTGGCAGCGACACTCTGGCCGACATAATGGGTTTTCTTCCCGTCCCTTGTCGTGGCTAATTATGAGCGGAAAAAAGGCCTGGCCGAGATGGATGGGTTTTTTTCCCAGTTCAAAGGCAGAGCCGTTTCTCCATTGTCTCTTTGCTAAAAGCAGCAGCTCAGCAACTTGACATGGGGATACAGATACACGCCTGGACTCAAGTGGACCACTCAGGCCTATAGCGAGTCACTCAGGCACAAGACAGCTCCCGCAGAGAAGTGAATTGAAAGTGTGAACACTTGCTTGTTGGTGTGTTAGCAAAAAAAAAAAAAAAAAAGGTGCCTTTACGGGTCTGCAAACGTGTTGACAGTGTAGCATGGTGGGCTTCCCACTTTGGCTTTCAGCATAGCAGTTTGGAACACCAAGGAAACACTTATAATTTGTAACATGGTTGAATACCTCTTACAAACCAGTATGGAGCTAAAGCCAGGAGACGGTTAGCCTAGCTTAGCATAAGAGCTGGAAAGAGGTAAAGCTAAGCTATTTTTCCCAAAATGCCGGAAATCAATCATCCCCCTGCAGAGCTGAAGAGCCGCCGTTTTAGACACACAAGTTTCAGAGCCAATGTTTGAAATTTAAATTTATTTTCTCTAAGAAACACATTATAAATAGCTGCTAACTGTACACATTTTTGCTTATACTCAGTCTCAGTGGCATCATGCCTCTGACTCTCCATTAACTAGGGCTGCACAATATCAGGAGAACATGCGGTATGCGATAAAATTGTTGAATACTGCGATGACTATGTGACTCATGCTGAATAAACAAATACTGATCAATTATCAGTTGTACCTGCACTGCTTCACAAACCAACAAAAACCTCAGACCTCAGAGAGGGGACACAGACTGATACACAAGCACACAAAGGCCAAAAAGACAAAAAAAATTTACAATCAAAACAAACATCAGCGGACCCTGCCACCTTTACCAGGAAACAGTGGCGCACTAAGCTTTAGACAGCCAAGGTTGAGAGCAGGTGGGCAGGCAGACAGGTGTTAAATCTGTACAGAGTACCACAACAAAAACACAGACGCATCACGAACCACAAGTGGTGTCTGTGACATGAAAAATACCTCAAAGCCACCCAACACCACTGTTTCAACACAGATTCAATGTCACTCCCTTACATCTACATCTGGGCATCCAGGGCAGTAGGGCTCCATCTCATTGGCCGTGGGGGCACGATGCATGGTGTCTCAATTACATTACACCGCAGAGCTCAGGTGTGATGTACCAGGGGATGTAATAATATAATGAGCAGCAGAGAAGGCACTGATGCGACAAATCAAATGGAAGAGTCGATGTTGGCTTTGAGATGTAACAGGCCAAGTGCTGCTGAGAAAGACAGCCAGGTACGAATCATGCATCACAGAGCTGTCGCATTTTTATCGCCGAATAAATGTTTTTATGCAGTTTCTAGACTTTCCACCAGATGAGTCAACATGTCGAATGGGTGTTTACAGGTACTTAGACTCCGGCAAACAGCACACAGATGGTTTGTAGCTCTGCGTGACACAGAGGTAATGGCCTCCTGATTCTGTCTAAATGAAGGAGATCAACATATCCGCCTGGCAATTTACTTGTTGATGGTAAATCATTAAGAAAGTGAGTCACAGGCCTGCTGGGGATGTTGTTTTGTTTAGTTGTGATGAAGGATGATGCTCTGCAGAACTAGAGAGGCAGCTCGTGATGAACTTCGGGAGCCGATATTTCATCATGAAGGCTGTTTAAACTCTGCCTTAATGATCTGGAACTGTTCAAATAGGTATTAGCATTTAGATGAGAAGTGTATTAAAGTGGTTTGGCTCTGTGGTCATCCACAGCTGATTAGCTATTAAAGGAGACATATTGTCAGTGGATGTGGATATTAGGGCCAGCGCCTGATATAATCAGCACTGTTAATAACTGATGGTCACGCACTTCCAGTTTGTTTTCCATGTAGTAAAATCCACACGACTACCCTGCTAAGTTTTCCTTCTGTTGTTGTTCTCTGCAGCTTTGGTGGTGAGATTTCTGACCAGACGCTTCATCTGGGAGTACGACCCGACACTCGGTAAGACAAGTCATCTGCGATCACAACTACAGTTTTACAGCCATCAATACGAATACTACAGACCTGCTACTTCTACCACACTTATTCCGTTTGACATTTTGCTTTGTTATAATCATTATTACTGGCTGTCTTGCCGAAAGTTAGATAAGAAGATACCACTCATGTGTTTGTGAAGTCTCCTGAGCTGCGGCCCACTCTCATCCCGGTGAGAGTGAGGTGAAGGGATGGAGGGGTGGCTAGCTAATTCTTCTTTCATTTCAAAAGAGCAGGGCACGGAGGGGCTGAGTGAATGCGCCGTGGGCCACTCCACAATTAAATAAGATTAGATAATACAACGTTCGGGAAACACCGGGTTACTGGAAGCATGTGCACAAGCGTGTCGTCGTCCGGTGGGGAGAAGCTCATGACAAAGAGCAGGGTGTCTTTTTAGCTTTAAATCACTCTAATTATTGTGTTATCATATACTCTGTGCAGAAAAATGCAAACATGTCAAGTGGTGGTCTTACAGGAAGCTACGTGCTGGAACAGTGGCTACTTAAAGTCTCTGATGGCCAGGAAATAGTTTCAGCACATAAGGCTCAAACAGACAGCAATTAAACAAACTAGATAACATGTTAATGAGCGAGCTCTAGATTTCTTAAGGCGTTTCTCAATACCAAGTACACCAAGTTCGGATCCCCGATCCCCGATGGAACAGGCAGAGCAATATCACATCCGGGCATTTGGATTGTACTTGGCTGGATGCAGACTTTGAATTAAGGCTGCAACTAACGATTATTTTTATTGTCGACTAATCTGTCGATGATTTCTTCCATTAGTCGACTAACCATTTTATCAAAAAAGGGGTTAAAATATTGAAAGATGACGGTCTGTCTCTCCCAAACCCCAAAATTATGTCATCTAATGTCTTGTTTCATACTCACTCCCAAGAGTTTTAGTTCACAGTCATGGAAGAGTGTGTAAAGCTGCCAATATTTGAACACATGAAGCTGCAATAAGAATATTTTGGGTAATTTTTTTAGTACTTTTCTATGAAAAGTAGTCGACTAATCGTTGCAGCCCTACTTTGAATTGGAACAGTACTTGGGCTGCGACTGATGATGTTTCACAAGTCCGCAAGAACACAAGTACAGGCAAGAAATCAGATTGAGAAACACCTTTAGTGATGGGTTTTAACCATTAGATATAACCAGGCAAGCTGATTTCCCTTGACTCTAGCCTTTATGCTAAGTTAACCACCTGTTGGCCACAGCTAAACATTTAGCACACAGATCAAGAGTGGTATCATCTGATCTAACTCTTGGCAAGGGAGTGAATAAGCATATTTCCCAAAAATGTTGAAATATTCCTTAATGGCTTTATATACAAAAAAATATTCTCTAAAGAGTTTTTGTGGTACCAAAAGCTGTAAAAAAAATAAATAATAATAATAATGACACTTACCAGAAAAAAAAAAGACATTAAAAATCTATAGGCTATGACAAATAAATTAATTTACTATGTAGTGATTTAAATGAGTCTGGTGTTTTAAAAGCACAAATTAAAGTGATGCAATCAGCTTTAATTCAGACGATATATTCCTGCCCTCATTAGAGCATCATAAAACTGGCCTTTTTATACAATGATGCAGATTGAGCCAATTCCCCGCACTGTAATTACAGGGCACAAGGACATCACATCTCCGTAAAGTGCTTTTCTTTTCCTGGTTGTATACGACAGGTCAGAGCCCTTCGTTTGCTCACACGGTGCTCTCTTCAGCACCTATTTTTAGTGACGTCAGGTGCAGCATCTCGGCTGAGTGCAATTACCGCACTCTGGAGCACATTCGCTTTTTTTTTTAATCAATCTCCTCTTCATGCAACGACATGATCATCGCAATCTCATAGCCATTATGCCCTCTGCTTCACAACACAGCATATAGCTGGCAGGTTGTTGAGATCATTTTAGCTCCTGAGGCGACAAAACAGGAACACTTATTTTCCCAGGTACTGAGTGACTTGTTTTTGTTCGGCAAAGATGCGACTTGAGGGCAGAACGCAGGCACCTGTTAACATGTTATTAAGAACAGATTCATTTTCTTTCCACCCTCAATAGCTTCTTTTGTAATTCAGTGTGTTCTTACTGTGTGTTCCCGTTTCATACAGCATGTGCGCCGTATTAACTTGCACATGTTTTAGCTAAAAGAAAAAAAGAAGCAGCAGAAAACAGAACAGAGCGATAACTGCCTCCATTACCACAAGAGTTGGCATCACGAGCAAGAAAGCACAGCTTGAGGTGCATAATGGGAATAAAAGCACTCTGGGAGGGTGTCTGTGACCAATCAGACTGCCTGGCTGAAATTACCCATGAGGTTGTCAACACATTATTAAAACCCAATTATGGGCACATCACACAGGTGGGGTGGATGCATGCAGAGTGCTGTTCTGAGAAGCTTGAGATTACCGCCAGAATGTGGGCTGTACTTCATCTATTGTAACAGGACTTCCAGTGTCTACAGCTCACCGTTGATTTCCATTTATTATCTACCTATTCATTCTGATCATAAGCGTGTTCTTCTCTAAAATGAGGACTCTCTGGTGTTCAGATTTAGCATGATTGCCCGTCCTTCCTCCAGCATGTCCTGGGTCTGCCGAAGCAGAGGTGTCTCATGCACCTGAGGGCAAGCACCCAAAGCACATCAGCTGGCTCAAGTAAATGTGACGTACAAGTTGGTGGCAACTTTAAAAGATATATTTTCATCAAAAACATAAACTGAGCCTAAGGTTTGTTTTGGGCTGCGTAACTGACATTTGTATTTTCAGGATCTAGTCCACATCCAGGCATCAAATGTTCTTTCAGCCACCTGTGGGTGACTCCACTAGATGTTAGGGGAGCAAAGAATGACAATAATGTGGTAAAATCATGTCATTTGGTTTGTTGCCCTCATTTCCTGCATGTATTGTCGAACTTGCGTACTGTGTTCCTGCATCAAATGAATGAAGCAAAAAGACATGAATATGTGCATAAGTAATAATTAGACTTCTGCTACGTCATCTGCTGCTTTGTTACAAGATGACCAGTTGGATGTCGTTCACTGACATGAGAAACTGTAGCTGTTCAGAATGCAGATGGCCTCGATATATTGCATTAGTCATTTCTGTCCCTGCACACCGTCCACTTAGAGAATCTAATCTCCTTTGGCACACTGAGGGCATTAACATTGCTACTTTTACTGCGGTTTGGCATCACAACGGCAGCAGTGCTTTTTATTGTATCGCATAATGCTGAGGGAATTTCTGGTATGAACATTTTGGAAATAAAGCACTGTAAAGCACATGTAAGAGCGATAGATTTTACGAGCTATATCAACAGACTGGATTCTGCTTCCAGTTTTGACACTAAGAGTCTGGCGTGACACTTTCTCTTTCTTCCTTTTGCCAAAACAGCCCTCGGGCAGCGAGGGGTTTTGAATTATGAGGGAAGAATTGCTCGCTGCCAAGAAAATTACTGCTTTTGTTTCTCTCCAAGGCCTTTAGAGGGGATGATGGAGCTGGTTAAATCATCGCGGCCCTGCCCCCTGTCAGTGCATTTAGCGACAAATACACAGAGGGGTGGACGTGGACAGATTAGGTGCTGTTTGCAGCTGATGGAGTGATGACTCCTGAAATAGGCTGTCCCACGGGTCACCATGCGAGACTCTGGTTTTCCTCCTCGCAGATGCTCCGCATGCTTCCGGCCAAAGAGCTATAAATTGCCACTATTATGCCTCTGGCTCTCTATGACATTTCATTTACGTCACAGGACGCAGTTTATCCCCTGGAGAGGTGAGCGCACCTGGGACACAGAGAGTAAGACGTGCAGAGACTGGAGCAACAAGTTCTGAATCTGCTATTTAAAGTCTGAGCAGAGTTTTGGGACTTATCACTGAGCTATTTGGCTGCAGCTAGCACCAATCTATTACTTTAGATATGAAGGAAAAATGGCAATTCAAAAGTTTCAGAATTAATTGTTCAGTGTTTTTAATTCATTAAGTAGATTAAAGTGGGGCTGGGAGCAGTTCACATTTGAACCAATATTGGCACCAGTACTGGCACCCAAAGGTACCTTTATTTCAGTACTTTACTTTCTCTGCGATTACAGAAATTACATTTTAAAAAGGCTGCAGGTGATGTAGTGGGCTAAAATGTAATTCTGCTCCGTTGCTCTTTTCTAATAACACACAGAGCTAATCTTCCGTCTCCGTCTGTCTGATCATCCTGCAGTGACACCAGGCTATTACTAAAATACTATAGAAAAGCAAATAGACCAGACACCAAAACTACTGCGGCACATTGGCACTGCAACCATAGTTTTGGTTTGCTAGGAACCAGATGGACGACGCATCACTGCAGAGCTCTGTCGCTGGCTTCTACGCTTCCAGGCACTTCGCGACACTTCTGCCTCTTGTCTACAGCCAGCATTCTCACCCAGATGTGCTCCCAAGGACCAAAATTTGACACCAGCAGTATAGACGTAATTCAATCAGTACCCTTAAAAGTAATGAGTCCAGTATCCAACCTTAATGGTTGAACAATTAAAGTTAAACAAGCATCCTCATATCAAATATAAAAAATATAATATTCACATAGTGGTCACAGGTTTTAATACGTTTAATAAATGTATAATGAGCTGTCTTATGCCTGTACCTCAAACCACCACAGCCTGTAGCTTGGAAAACACTAGCTTAGTCATTTTGAACTGTTAGCTCTATTAGTTAAAGTGCAAGCTAATAGCTTTGAAGTTTGTAATACATGACATACACACATCCTCACATCTCTCTTTTTGTAAAACAGTTAAAAGACAAAAAAGCACTACCAAAAAATAAAACAAATGTTAAGCTAAGGAAAAAGCAAGGATGTTTTTCTTTTCTTGGTTTTGGAATAAGGGATCATGTTGAATGATATGCTAGGTGATGGGCAGTCAGACCACTGTTATCTTGGTCTTTCATTTAAGAGGTTAAAAATTAAAAATGATGAGACCAAAAGGATGTGTAGCTTTCTTGTCTTTCAAATATAGATTTCTTGACTGACAAAGCTTTCTGGTGTTTTTCCTTTACAAAAGAACCATACATCGAGACGTCGCAGAGCAGCCAGGTCATGAGTCACAAGCTGAAAGCAATTGTAAGACCTAATTCACAAACTCAAAAAAAAAAGCTTTGAGGCCTTCGCCCTCCGGTTGAGATGACGGCAAAATCCGTCAGAATGTCTCTCTTTACAAGGAGGGTTTGAGGGGCTTCAGTGCTCTCTGCTGGGTGTTTACACAGATGGGTTTTTTTACAAGGGGGCAATTTAGGCAGATAACGCCTGTGCTGTTCAAGGTGGAACGAAAGGTCACAGCCACAGTTCAAACCTGCGCTCCTGTGCCAGGAATAAGAAGCTCTTATCCTGCTTTTTAAACCAGCTAGGAGGTGAAGCTCAGGCCGCTGCAAGAGTGAGCCTGCATACAGCAACCACGAAGGTCCAATAACCTGCTGAGAAAACTGAGGCCACTCTTTTGTGGAGAATGCAACGTCTGTCTGAGCCAGGCAGAAGCTGTTTTGACCTCCATTAGTCTAGAAAAACATGGATGTACGTGATGTCCATATCACACACAAGGGAGCCAGGTGTTTGCTGTTTGGCTGTATCAAGCTGACTGGAAACAAAAGACAAGTTTGTGAAGGTAACATCGACTTGCTTTGAGCTGGAAGGACTGGGAAGCTGCAGCAAACCACCAACTCCAAACCTTACATCCAGTGTGTATTTAATGTAAAGAGACGTGATTTTAAACAGATCGAAACACTGCGTTCATCAGTACTGCGATCAGGACTGCACAGCAAGAGTCTCACACACAGTATCCCTTGGTTTTATAGGCAAAGTTATTAGTCACTTCAGTAGTGATGACTTATTATCCACTCATTCAAAACTCTGCCTACCTTCACAGTGATATGTAATGTAGTAACTCAAATGTGCATAACAATGAGTCTGACTCCCATTTTAGGAGTCTGTTATCAAGTGATGATTCACATTGGATTGAATTTCTCTTATAGAGTAACTCTGGTCTTTTGTGTCTTACAGAATCAACATATCGTCACCAAGCCAACATTGACGATGAGGTTGTCACCATGGAGATTCTGGACACGGCAGGGCAGGTGAGACAAATGATCCCTGTGTCAAACATTTGGATTTGAGGAGTCAAAATAGAAACACAAAGACTTGAGTTCTCTACCACCATCTGCAACTCATCTCTGCTGTACCATGTACTGACAGGAGAGCAAGGATGATCACAGTACCAGACTTCGTACTTGAGCACTACAAATACTGTTAGTGTATGAACACAGTTAAATATCTGTCAACTAGGGTTGATCGATACGGACAAAAAATCCTTACTCCATATTTACAGGCTGAATGGCCACACACGATATATGTCTGTGTCTATTTTCTACAAAATGGGCCACATGTTCAGGTGCAAGACAAAACCACTGTTGAGATGTCACATGCACTGTGAACAAAATTAACTACAAAGACACTGATCTTCCTGCTTGAAAATATTCAGCTGCACAATATGTTAACGAAAACTGTTACAAAATAAATAGCAGGGCTGTACGTTAACTTTCTTTGTTAATCTTATTTATGCATATAGCATCAACAGAGAGACTGAAGGAGGGAAGGCGCGAGACACTGTCCAAGTTAGGGTTGGGTCGGTTCACGGTAATATCAATTCGGTACTCCGTCTTGGACCATTTGGGGGGTTTTTTTTGGTTGTTTTTTGAGACCAACCGGACCGCATGCGTCATTTTATAGGCAGTGTCTGCCTCTTCGCCAAGCGCACAGCGAGCAGGAGAGAAGGGGGTGGGGCGGGGACCGAAGAACGGTGATGTGCTACGATCCATCTCACACTCAAACTAGCAGACAAATGCTCACCTGACACAAATCAAGCAGCTCTGTCTCCCACACATGCAGCACTGGACTGCACGTGTACTACTGTGGTAATTTCATTCATCTCACAGACTGAGTCAGCGTAGCACGTGCAACATATAGACTGATGCCGCACTGTAGACTAATTAACAGACAAATTAAACAGAGGAGCAGCTCTGTGTCACCCTATATCAATGCAAATGGTATTTCCAAATCTATATGTTGCCTACTGTCAACTGTACTACTGCTGTGGTTCCAGATACATACAATGGAGTATCTTAAGTGCAGACAAAGGGGCACTTCAGTGATTCAGTGTTGTAGCTCTATAACACACTGGATACTACACTTCCCATGATGCAAGTTGACTGTTTTTTATTAGACCCTTCTTCCTAATAAATGCCTATATCTTTCAAACTCGATGCCCCTGCTTTGTAACACAGACTTTGTTTAATATCTGAAGTGTCCAGACTAATTCCGACTCAACTGACATTTTTATGGAGTAAATGTTCAATAATTTGTACACCAAATAGCAGACAGAAGAAAATGCATGCCTAAAGTCGGTCCAGATAAATGAAGTTTTTCCCCCCACTTCTTCCAGACATTCTCCAAGTAATTGCTTACTTCTGTGTCAGCAAAGTACTGTGTTGTTCACAGTAAAAAAATGACACGTTTTCACTTATTTTCTCATTTGTCTCTCATGCAAGTCAGTCTGCACACTCAAGTGTCACAGATTTTGCCATTTATTTTGGAAAGACAGTTGTTTGAGCAACAGTAGGAGTGGATATGAGACTGAATGGCACTACAAGATGGTCATTTCCTGCAGTCTGGCAGAGGTATAGCAGGGTCCTGACCACGAGGGAGAGCTTGCGTAAGTCCTCAGGCTGAAGATAAATATGCTGCAGTGCTGCGTAGGTGTTCTGCTGGCGGCTGATTTCCCCTGCGACACTTCAGCCAAGTCATCTCACTCTCTCTCATTATATTGTAGCCTATTTTCAGCTGGCATTAGGATGAGGTCTGAATGTTTCCAGGCACGGCTGCATTGATGTCAGGCCCCTCCTGACTCTGTTGTATCAAAGCGCTGTGCTAACTCTATCATGATTTGTGGAGGTGGAGTCTTCTGGGGAGCTCATAAATTCCAGGTTCAGAAGTCGGTCAGGTATACAAACGTCAAACTTTCGCGTCTGTCCTTTGGAGGGATGTGGTATTTTTTAAGCTTCCGCTGACAATAATTATGAGATCAGGATCTGTGTGCCTCCCTCCAGTCAGGTTACGATTTAAAGTCTGCCACACGACTAGTTAAGTCCTGTTATGACCGGGAGGAACCATCTTGGCTTCAACATGATCAAATTAGGAGCACATGCCTGAATGTTTACAATCCTCAGACGGCTCGGCAGAATTTTATTTCTGGCTTACGCAGGTGTGGGAGAGAGCAAAGCGTCAGGAACTGGAGACAAATCTGCCTAACGAAACTAGGTGTGTTGCATATGTGAACATGGCTTAAAACTACCAAGACTGAATATTTTCTGTTCAAACACAAAAAGGCATAGAATCATAGTGTCCAGTGCTGGCTTTGAACTGTCGCCTATGCAACAGAATTTTCTATAAGTCCTTGTTTTGAGCATTATCTTGTTTTTAGATCATTCTTTAGATAATCTGACTTTTTTTTTTTTTTTTTTTTTTTAAAAAGGTTCAGAGTCACAAAATGTAAAGGAATAGTTATATATTTTGGGAAATTCACTTGCACAGTTGTCGGATAAAATTAATACAACTGTCATTCTTTAGGGGAGACCGGGGTTATATGGCAAAGTTTTTGCTCTGACATAGTTTAATGGCATAATTTATGTTACAATACTCAAACCAGCAGCAGATGAAACATATTAGGTCTTAACTGTAAATTAATGTTTTAATTTATACAAATGTTTTCTAAAGTTTGGTGGTACATGCTTTAGGTAATGTGCATTTGTGCCAACTTGCCCCATCATGAGTTTGGTTGGCACAATATTAAATGATATAGTTACCAAAAAATCAGGCAACCAATAGAAACAATTTGAACATTTGATGAAAACAAGAACCAGAAACCAAGAACAATTGAGTATCTGTCCATTTTTAAAACCCAAACAACATTTTAAAGCAATTCATCAGTAATTATTTTTCCATTGACCATTCAAAAAATAAATATTTCAATAGTTTGAAATCTCTCAAATACAGTTACAGTTTAAACTTTAACTGTTACAACTGGTTGGCATATGTGCCAACGAACCCCATAATCAGTGAGCCAACAAATCCCACTCACATTTGACCCAATTTTGTGATGAAATTATGTTAGCCAATTAACTTCCTTTGTCCATTAACTACAAGTAACACATTTCCAATATCTCAATCAAACAAAGTTTTATAACACATATAGTAGACGGACTTTATCACATTTAGACAGAGCCAGGCTAGCTGTTTCCCTCTGTTACCAGTCTGTATGCTAAGCTAACTCGCTGCTAACTGTAGTGTTATATTTAGCGTACATATATCAGAGCAGTAGCAAGTGAATTTCCCAAAATATCAAACTACTCATTTCAGATTATTCAAAATTGAAGTTTTAATTTGAGTTTGTGATCAACTTTTTTTTGTCTTCATCTCAGGAGGACATCCAGCAGAAGGAGGGTCACATGCGTTGGGGTGATGGATTTGTCATTGTGTACGACATCACAGACCGGGGAAGCTTCGAGGAGGTGGCGCCGCTCCGAAGTCTCCTAGAGGAGGTGAAGAAGCCCAAAAATGTGCCTCTGGTCCTTGTGGGCAACAAGTCCGATCTGGACCACGTCCGGCAGGTCGGCACAGAGGAAGGCGAGCGGCTGGCAGCTGAAATGGCGTGTGCCTTCTACGAATGTTCAGCATGTGCCAATGAGGGCGGCACAGTGGCCGAGGCTTTCCATGAGCTGTGCCGCGAGGTGAGGCGCCGCAAGGCCGTGCAGGGCAAGGCCAGACGCCGCAGCTCCACCACGCACGTCAAACAGGCCATCAACAAGATGCTGACCAAGATCAGCAGCTAGGAGAGAGCCACGCTGCCGTCTGATGGCACAAGAAATGTACTTTTTTTCTCATGTAAATGTTTAAGCAACCATTGGCTCTGAAAAGGACAAGATGTGACTGATTTAATGTGGAATGTGTTTTGTTTTTTTTACTTATTCTCTGATCATTTTCCATCTAAAAGTGCAATCTCTCTTCCCTGGAAGAGGTAACTCCTGTTGTCACGTCAGCATGGGAGCCTTAACGGATGATTTCCTGTCCAAACTTTGGAGCTCATTTTGATCAAAACAATCCTGGATACTGGTGAGACGTTTCATGATGATGAATTAACATGGTGAGGTTCTCAACTTTTTCCTTTACTCCACGCATCCATCTCTTTAAAACCAATAAATGAGGCCGTCTGAAATGATGCATGCAGGTCATCTTATTTAGCATGCAAAGAATCCAAGGATTTATTGACGTCGAATGAGAAGATTCGTAGTTTCCTCTCTGTATCTCGTCCGTAGGGGAATATTGTGATGTGCTTCGGCCCACATGTGTGTAACTCTTGTGTCAGCAGTGGTCAAAGAAAACTAAGATCAGAGAACTACTATTATATATAAGTAGATCCACTGTCCTTAACCCATGTCAACCTTAGAAAAATCCCCAGCGTTGTCAATACCTGTTCTTCAAACAAACCTTGTAAAAAAGTCCAGTATGTTCTATTGACATTAATGTTCTGCAGTGCACTTCCTGTGTTTGTCCACAACATATGTACTCAAGATCTTCTCTCCAAAGAACCAAAGCACAGGTTCAAAACACATCACAGCTCAGGAGAGAACATTTTTGCTGTTTTCTCTGTACCTACGAAGGGAAGCAGTCGCCATCCATACCAACATGTCACATTCCAGGGGTGTTCTTAATGGCTGTAATTTTAATACTGTAAACTACGGTACGTACGATATGGTATATTGCCTTAAGCAATGCTGTGTCTTGAGTGTGTACAGAACCCAAAGGCATCTACAGTACAAGGGACTGTAACTGTTGACATGTAATGTTTTCTTTATGTATGTTATTACCTGTATGATCAAAACAACCAGCTGTGCACTTGTAATTAAAGACTGATATATATATACTGAAATATCCCAACAGTTTCTCACTTAATGAATACATGTTTGGCTGACAGTGAAAATGTCACGGCCGGGTGCACGACGTACCACAGAGGCCCTTAGTGGTGTCCCAAGTTTCAAATAATAACCATTGTGACTGATATAGACGCTTCCAGCCACACCATTAAATGTCACATTTACATAGTGACAGAGTCCAGATGGGCAGAGCAGCGACTGCTTAACATATACGCTTACTTCTAAAACTCATTTGCAGCCCGAGGCTCATCTGGCTCTCTAAGGCATATGCTGACACTCTGTGCTGATGCTCAGGTTTAAAATCCCAAACATATTAACAATGGCAACATATCCAGCCAAGTAAACTGTTTTGCATCGTGTGCAGTCACGGACCTCCCGCCGCCTGCTCCCGTCTCAAACACGGAGGTCTCCCTCTTCGCAGAGCACCCACGGCGGACACCCGGCTTGTTAAATACCCTGTAACAATAACAACTGTGTGACACAAACTCAGTGCTTTAGTCATTAAATAATGTCGGGCTCGGTCGGGTTCGGACAGAAATTTGCGGTCCGTGCCGTACTTTTTTTTTTTTTTTTTTTTACAATCTAGGAACCGTTACTCCGAATGTGATGGAACTGGTTCTGGAACCGGAACTTTGGACCCATTTCCAAAAAAGAACCGGATCCCAACCCTCGTGGAACCCAAACTAAAGTCATCAATATGTGAAGCATTTCTCTACCGCAAAACTCAACTGGACAATGGCTGAAAGATGGATAGACAAGAAAATAAATCACATGACAGAGGTTGTGCACACAGATGTAGTGCATATGCTGAAAGAATCAAGGAGTTAGACTACATATGCATGGTTGGTGGTAGCGATTACTGTGTAAATCACAAATTCTGGACAGTGCGGTTTTACTGGAACAAGTTGCCTTTGATTTTTATTAAATTATATATTTTTTTTTAAAACAAATATATCACTTGTTCCTGCAATTTAATTGAAAAAAGGCCTAAAAATATCACAACATATAAAATATTATAGGACACTATGAAATGGATAATACTAATACTAGTTCCACATCACTTGTCAAAAATATTAAGATTACTTTATTAAATTAAGACCCTTATGAAGTCTTGGATGTGGTCATGTGAAGAGAGGCAAAGCCCCTCCCTGTTTGGTGCCTCAACATAGGACCTCATTTCAGAAAAAATATGTATGATAGTGGAGCGACAGATTATTTTTTTATCCCATTTATATTGTGCCATGAATTACACATTTGATGTTTGTCCATTTAAATTATAATTTTGCAAGCCGAGGTCACAGTTTGCTGTAAAACTGTTGAAGTATAAGACTGTTAAGAAATCTCTCCACCTTCAGCTGTACTATCAATTAAAGGCAAAACGCCCAAAAAATAATCTTATAAAAAAAAATTAAAAAAAAATATATATATATATATATATATTTTTTTTTTTAATTTTTTTATTTATATATATATATATATATATATATATATATATATATATATATAAATAAATTTTTTAAAAAGAGCAACCAGCAAGTTGCTGAGTAACATCAGAGCTTTCTCTCTCTTGCTGAAGCTATGATTTGTTTCGTAGCAAGATGGATTCACTAAATGATGTTCTTTCACTTACTGGCAGAAAAAAAGACAAGGAGTTGCTGAATAAAACACATTTAGGTAAAATAATGCTAGAATGCATGGAACATAGCAAAGTTATCTGGCTTGTTAGCTGGTGTTGGTGATGTATATCATGAGAGACGAGGGCTGTAGTTCACTGAGCACTTTTACACAAAGCTAAATGGTACTATGACAAACCTGGTTGATGTAGCATATTTTATATTTTTAAAAATCACAATCACTCTGCAGGACTTTCCTAATAGACAATATATAGACTTAAATTATGACCCACTAAAGGTGTGCAGGTGTATTTATCTGCAGAGACTCTGCCCTCTGGCTGCATTTTCTCATTTTATTCTTATTCTGCTGGGACACGCTCCTGCGCACGGTGTGCAGGTGAGGTCAGGACTTTATAATAAGGCAGCAACCAAGTGCCTGTTGTGGAGTCAAGACAGGAACAAAAGCATTGTAGCTGTGTGACATATCTGAATGTATGTAAACATTTTGAATACATTCAAATGTGTGAAACGTTTTGATCAAATGTTTGTCAGGAGATCTGTGCATGCTATATTGAAACAACTGAAAATATGAATGTGACTACACATCTGTCTGTTTGTGGGTGAAAGAAGTTCACACAGAACTTTACAGCGACAAATGAAATCTAAGGAGCACAAAGCGGTCCCAAAAGTCATTTATATTTGGCGGGCTGCCACAATCAAAGCATCTGTCACCACGTTTAGATTTTCTATTTCTGGAGCTGGATCATTAATTAGACGCACTGGCGGAATACATATACCATTGGGTAATTATTTACTCCACAGGTGGCGGGCATGGACAGATCAGCACAACAGCAGGCGCTCACACTAGCACAAACACTTAGAACACTCACAAACAGCTGCTCCTCTTATCCATCGATCTGATCGGATGGAAGAAAGCAAGCAAAATGTAAAGTTAGAAAGTTAGTCCCCTGTCGTCTACCTCCCTATCGTCACCTACAGCACACACAGATTGTATTTCTGTGGGAAACACTACATAAGTACAAGTACAAATACTTTTGTCCCACATTTGACACTTCCTCCTGAATGGCCAATGGGGATTCACACATTCAGATATGGTCATACACAGCTACAACACTTGTGTCCCTATTCTGACACAAACGGTTGGCATCCAACAGCAAGCATCCAAGAGGAAGCTACAAAAATTGCGGCCACGGCACCACAAAAATCTGATTAAAAAAAAATAAAAAATCTGGGAGCAGTGACACTGCTTGAGCAGATATTCTTCCAGAAATACAACAGAAGAGGTAGTGGTTGCAAACACAAACGTCTTTTTTTTTTATAAAGACTGTCAATAATTACAGTGAACAGTAAACAGTGAGATGATCAAAAAGAACATTTTGTCAATCTGCATCTACCAAGAGAATGGCAGACCCTGCCACTACCAATAAAATATATATAGATAAATAATTATAGAGAGTCAATACATAATCAAAATAAAGCCATAACTAATATCAGAAATTGGGTTTACCTTCATGTAAATCTGAGGTATTATAGCTTGAAACTAACTGAATTTATATGTAACAAAGACCCCAGTAGCCTACAAATACTTGTTATAGAACCGAAGTATTTCTAACTGCCACCAAAAGAATCCAAACATCCACTCCAAGTTTGTACACATGCTGATTGACACACACTCTCTCTCACACACACACACACACTCACACACACAAAACTCAGCAAAAGTTTCCATATCATATTACAGTCACTGACAATACTGGGTGGATTCCTGGTAACGCTGCAGCTCACTGTCTCAACAGTCCAGCAGTATTATAAAAAGTATGGATTTCAAAACATACACCTCCTTTAAATCTTTTATTTCCACTGCCCTGAGGACTGAAATTAAAACCTATCCATGCATTTTCTTACTTTCCCATTTACTACCCGAGCAAATTAAAACCGTTTCCCCACTTCTGTCACGGCACTGTATTAAAAAAGGAAACCTCCCACCGACTACACCCTGTTGCTTCAAATAGACTGCTGACTCAGCGAGAGGACACAACAACTGCTTTCTTTAGTCTGGGTGAAGCAGCAAGGAGTGGCCGAGCTATCTGACAGATAATTACTAGAGGCAAAAATCCCATAATAACCAGGGCGAGGAGCCACAGTGCTTCTCCTCCTCCTGACCACTGAGACTGCAGAGGACATTTCCAGGTCTTCCCGCCATCACTGCAGCGTCACAATATGAATCCTGCCTGTTTAAAGATGAAAATCAGCTGTGCTATCCTTCAGCTTAAAAATCAGTGAGTCATCACTGTAAAAGAGAAGGTGACCGCCTTGCTGTGTCACACACAACATGAAGATGAGTGAATGTCATGGTGAGATTGTTGAGGCATTAAGCAGGCTGGAGGGCAGGTCGATCAGCTGCCATTACCCTCCAGCTGTTTTAAACGCTGCTGGACCCCGTCACCATACCGGCCAAAGGGTCATACTCCAGATTTGATGCCCTAGATGGCCAACAGCCTCTGCTGACTTAAGTGTGTGTACCATGTGGCTGAATGTGCACACTGACACACACAATTTCTCCACAGCATTAGCGGAAATGACAAGACATAACAATTGTACCTGACAAAACTAGAATTCCAGCATCACGGTGCTGCAAAGGAGCTACAAAGAGGAACCGTCGTAAATTTTCATAACCAAGGAGAAAAATAAAGCTTCACCTAATTTTATGTTCTTCATATGTATTTGTAGCACTTATATTTAATACGTGTGTGCTGCTATTGTTTACTGTAATTCTTGTATATTATGTTTACATCATTAAAAGAAATGAATAACTTGACAAATTGATATTTATATAAAAATATATATGCTTTATACAAGGCAACCTATGAATGACTTAGTTTGAGCAGGCTACATTTATAAGGGTAGTCGCGGAACTTGATGCGGCGTCTTCCAACACAATACGTGTGCTGCACATGGTCAGTAAGTTGGTATCAGTGCAGGCTCTTGTCAGAGGGTCTTATAACCTACTTCCACTCCTCACTAGTTGGTTTGAGATGGCACTCAATGTGGCAGACCCTCTGCGTGAACATGGAAATGGAGTGAAAGTGAGTAGGGAGAGGGTGGTTTGGGAAAGGCCCAGTATCTGACCAAATGTCTCCCCTTCTGTTCCTGAGTTATGAGTAGAAAAATGTCCGGAAAAGTGTTTGGGGAGAATATTATGATGTCACAGTGAAGTTGACCTTTGGGATATTAAATGTGATAATTTTATCCTTTTAGATATTTGTGTGAAATTCTGTCATAATGAGCAAATTAATTCCTGAGTTATGGCCAAAAACATGATTTCTGAGGTCACAGTGAGCTTTCATCACCAAAATCTAATCAGTTCATCCTTGAATCTGAGTGGACGTTTGTGCCAAATTTGAGGGAATTCCCCATGGGGCATTCTTGAGATACTGGGTTTACAAAAACAGGACAGACAAACCGAAAGCACAATGCCTCTGGCCCAGGCTGTTGCCAACACAGAGTTATACAACCTGTGTCTGGAGGCCAGTTTTTCTGCAGTGTTCACAAATAATGTGATGATTGCATTCTCCCATTTACTATGTTTTTCATTATTAAGATTACAGCACAAATCTCTTGGGGTTTTGGCCACTTAAAGGCAGCAAAAAAGCTAAAAGCACAACACTGATATAATGTATTATTCCCTTGTTTAGTTGACATGGAGAACGCATGAGCAAACAGTCGCTTGTTTACACATCAGACACAGAGCAGTCTTTGAATTCTCGCTACCTGTTGAATAAAAGTCCAAAGGTCCGTCCGTGTATAACACCTACAGACATAACATTTGTAGTTTACAGACAGTGGTCATGCTGTCTTGCTATGGTTGGAGAGACAAGTGTTTAAAATGCACCAGAAGGGAAGGGGGTTGGTGTGTGTGTATCCTCTCCTCAATTTCCTGTTGTGCTCTGATGCTCTTAAAGTTGATGTGAAGTGGGGTCAGGAGCTGGAGGCACTGTGGCACCACTCATTGATCCCCATCCCTCTGAAGAAAGAGACATACATGGTGGCTTTGTGGAAAGTGCAGCTGCAGCGAATAAGGGGAATGGCAGGTCCCACATAGTTCTCACAGCCAGCAGGGTCTTTGCTTTGGTGTAGACGTGACGTGATGCGACGCGGCAGTTCACACAGATCTCATCTCTTACATCGGTATAATGTCGATTGGAGACGGGGGCAGTCAGAGGCCAAATGGAGGGACTAAGAGTGGAGACAAAACTGAGAAAAAGCAACTTATTGACCAGAGGAGGAGATGAGATATTCAGCCTGAGCGCCATTCTTGGTGTAATTTCACAGCAGGCCGGGGCAGAAATGTTTCCATTCTGGCTGTGATTTGGCTCTCTGTGCATCACAATGGTTTAGACACATGGATGGGATTTCTGCAAGCGGCATTTTCCAAATCAAATACAATTGAATCCCCTGCTGCGTCTTGGCTGATTATATAGTCCAAAATAGACATAAACAGCAGACAGTTGTGCTTGTGTTTAGACAGCTTTGGGTGTCTGCATATACACGTACAGATATGTCCACAGACGTTTGCCAATGTATACGATCTGCACAATAAGCTGAATGTTATGAACTGACCAGAAAGAATCTCGATGCATAGCGTTCCCTATGCAAACCTTAGAGAACGGAAATCTTGTGACACCAGAGCCTCTTAAATTTGTTCTCAAGAGAGATCCCAAGAAAAGTCAGATTCATGACATATTCTTAAATGGCATAATTGTTCACACCTGTGTTCCTGTTTTAATGACTCCCAGTGTAAGTCAAAAGCCATGGGAGTTGATCCTCATTAGCAAAGGTAAATGCCACACAATTCCCCATAAAAGGGCACAAGACTGCAGGGCCGTGTGCACGCAGGGAGACTGAAGAAAAACAGTTATAAGGATTTAGTCAAGAATACTGTATAATACTAATTAATTAACTGTCATGCAGCTGCCCGCCACTAGTGGATGCTTCACAGCCGACAGACAGCAGTCACCCTCCCTGCAGTAACGCTCGAATAGACTGGAGTTTAAAAACAGCACGGTGGGAAATTGGAGAGATGTCCTCTCGCAAAACCAGCGAGGTTCTGCAGTGCTTTGGCCTAGAAAATGAAAACAAGGTAGCATGTAGGCTGTGGCAGAAAAAAATGTCATGTAATCACTCAACTGGAGCAATGAGCAACCACATTCAACTCAAGCATTTGGATGTTAACCTGCAAAGAACGATGGCTGCTGCTACTAGCGGTGCTAGCCACACTCAGACCAATTTGACTAGGGATGCACCGAATATAATCGATGGAAATATATTCATGCGATGGTTCATGGTTTCACTGGTGCGGCCCACTTGTTGTCAAACTGGCTGTATGTGGCCCCCAAACTAAAATTGGTTTGACACCCTGGCGTAAGTGGTTTTAAGTTGGTGTATGAGGCCCAGTTGTTTTAACTATTATCCAGCTGTGGGGGTTTTCTTCAAAAAAGGTATTTCACAATTATATACAGTCTGTTTAAAACATTTGTCAACACTCATGCCAATATCTTTATGGTAAGGCCTATTTTCACCTTGGTGCAAATATCATCACATCGCTATTTGTACAATTGGAGGCGCATGCTATTTGCACCAAGGTGTATATAGCAATGTATGCTAATTGCAACCCTATACAATTAGAGGTGGATGCTATTTATACCCTGGATTATAGTGATGTGTGCTGTTTATACCCACCTTGGTACAAATATTTGTACCATCATTTTGTAAATGGCTTAATAGAGACAATTTCAAACACAAGTACACAAATCAGCTTCACTATAACTCGCAGCATTCACAGACAAACACTTGTTTTTATCTGGACACATTTTCCCCACCAATACAACATGCTAATGTTATTAGCACAAGCCTATGGCATTTTACATTGTATAAATTAGCCTAGCGACGAGCGGAGACTTCCTCAGGTTATTTGAACGCGTAAAGTTGTCACACGTCATACAGGGGTGAAAACAGCCCAGCTGAGAGGCCAAGGCTGTTTATACTGGGATGCAAACAGTCGCTCCGTATTTTTATACAGTCACAGTAGTTAGTGCAGCAGAGAAGAGCGATGCAGTCTGTGGAAATGGCGTTTGAAGCGTAATGCAAGGCGTCCTGTCAGTACTCACACTTCCTTGATTAGCCTCCAGCGGTGCACGGTGCGGGGGAAACACGACCTGACCCTCCGTCCATGTTCACGTGCAGCGGGCAGGCTCCTCTCGTGGCGCCCGGTCTACCACATCTACTCCGGAAGTGCATCCCCTGCGCGCTAAACAAAAATCTACACACACCAAAACCAACTATGTCTTTCTAACCGTTAATGTCCACATGAATTCATTTTATCGATAGTGACCATACTTACTCATCCAAGCTAATGCTAGCGAGGGAGACAGCTAGCTTAACAACACTCCACGTGCCACGTGAACGGAAATGCTGACAGTGACAGGAAGCGGCTCAATTCAAGGCTTATTTTTGCAATACACATAATAATAATAATAATAATAATAATAATAATTAATACACAATACACAATCCCTCGGTATAAGACTCTGTTGACTTGAGCCCATCTAGGAAGTAATATAAATAAATAAAACAGATTAAGGACTCCTCTAAACATAGGACATTTCTATTGCTTCGTTAAACTATCAATTTAACCACAGACTATTGATACTAAACTTATTATATATAGAATATTATATTCTAAAATGCACTTTTGTCGACTGAAACAGTAACAAAGACAAAACAATATAGAATAGAATAGAATAATGTTTATTCGGACATGTTTAAAAGAAACAAACAATCTTTGGTTAGAAAAAAAATAACTAAATAAATAAAAAAAATAAAAATATAATAAAACATAAAAAAAATACGAAAGACATGAATAATCAAGTTGCGTAAAATAAAGGTCAGCCATTCAGCAAGTCACAAAGACAACCAAAGAAAACAAGAACAAAAAAAAAACAACAAACATATTTGCATATTACACGTCCGAAAAGGAGCAGGAGGGAAGTTTGTGTTTGTCTTTCCTTTCTAAAATCTTCTGATACAACAAAATGAGTTATGCAAAGCTATGGAAAAGATTTTGTGTCCTCTACTGCAGTAGTTTTCAACCAGGGGTCCAGGGACCCTCAGGGATGCTTGAGGTTATCCCAGCATCCATCCATCCACAGCTTACCCAAAGCCTGGACGCAGGGGCAGCAGGCTGAGCAAAGTATTTCAGACTTCCCTCTCCCCAGCAAAGCTTTCCAGCTCCTCCTGGGGGATCCCGAGGCGTTCCCAGGCCAGACGAGATATTTAATCCCTCCAGCGTGGTCTAGGTCTGCACAGGGGCCTCCTACCAGTCGGACTTGACCAGCAGGTCCCCAGAAAAATGGTTAATAGTTTATATTCACTACAGTATCTAATTCCTGATAGAAGCAAGCCCGATGTAAGTGTCCGTATGACATCCGAAATACATGGGGCATAGATGTGAGGTGTCACATGCCTGCTGCTTAGACTCTCTGTCTTTGTTTGTTTTTTGAGAATATTTATCAGCTTTCAAGGTACTTCTTTCTTCAAGCCATTGTGGTTGTGCAACAAGTTGTTAGATGCACGTTTAAATAACTCGACTCTCCTTTAACTGTGAAGTGGCACGTGTTTATAACCCATCATCTGACTTCCAGTCTCCTGCAGCATGGTGCTCAGCAAGAACAAAATATTCTGTAAACACTCTTGGAAAGGACATAACTCTCTCTCTGGTGATGCCACTAACATCTCTGGAGGGAAACCGACGTCTCCAGAGCGAAAATAATTCCCACATCCTTGCAGAGACTGATATCCCCATACATCCTGTTTAGATATGCAATCATGGAGAAAATTAGCTCCACACTGATTTCGGCACACTCACATAAATAACCATGGGAGAACATTTTGACTGACAGAGATGAAAACACAGTAAAAGATAAAATCAATCCTAGAAAGTTAATCAGTGATTTTAGAAGTTCACATGTACTATTTTTGTTATTTTTATGAACTTATTTGGAAGCAGACACGTCGAGATGATGAAATTTTCCGTTATAAGGCCGAGCAGGGGGAAAAGGGAGAGGAAAGAGTTCCACAGCAGAGGAAATGAAAGGCCTACAGAGAGGGGTAACGTTCCCTCTGTAAACAGGCCCACTCTCCGAGGTTCTTCTCTCCTCTTCAGCCCAGTCTCATACAAACAACACGTACTTCTTCCCTGAGTGGGCTGGAGACACAATGACAAGCTGTTTAAATTGAACTTGGAGAGTTTATTTCCAATGTGCCACACATTATATCCGCTGTAGGGAGGAAAACATCACAGCCTCGAGTTCATGGTATGGAATATACAGTCTGTGAGAGTGTTTGCTTTCATCAGCTTCAGACCATTACATTAATCGTCATATTTTACAATGAAAAATAAGTTATGTGAAGCTTTTACACACAAACTGACAAAACACTTTTTCCTCCACAATTTTTCTTTTCCGTATGTTTGCGTTGTCGGCAGCAGGGCCTTGGTGTTGAGAGCAATGCATCTCAATAATCATGACCAACGTGCCATGAAAGTTATGATTGTTATTCGTGATCTCCAAAGGATGATTCAGTCACCACTGTGTTAAAAGGATCTGAATTTTTCCGAACAATTTACTAATACTTACTGTGAAAAACCCCCAGTGAGATTGGAAAACTGTCCTAAATTTTCCCTAAGTCTTAAATATGACTCTATTGCGTAGTCTTTAACAGCATGCTTAGCTCTGCTCACCTGATGTGTGTACTATCATTTAACATTTATTTGTGTATATAAACAGTAGTACATATCTTTGCAGAATCAATGAAGTGATATTTTATATCCAAAAGGTCAAAGGTCAACTTCACTGTGACATCATAAGACGCTACATAAAACACTTTTCTGGCCATTACTCAACGTCAGAACGCAGGAACAGAAGGGGAGACATTTGATGAGATACTGAAATGGTGACACTAACCTTGGGTTTCCATCTTGAAACTGCTGATTGTAGAGATCTTTTGAAGGAAGATGTGTGTCAAGCATCCGTGTTTGGTGCGCAGAGGCATACAACTACAGGGCAGTAATTCTTTTCTTCATGTCTGTAGGAGTTAAGTTCCACAGGTAATTAGAAAATGTAAACCGCAGGAGAACTAGTGTAACTTCATGTCACAGGCATCTTTGTTGCTAGATAATGCATAATTAGCTAAATGCTATCGAGCCATTAGCAAGTATAATATTTATGTGTTTACCAGAGCTGATGGCACACCATCCAAATAAGTTCCGAGATGTTTCAACCTGGATCAAAGTGACCAAGTGGCTGAGCAACATCTCAGGAGCCACGCAACTAACGTACGAACTACAGAGCTGCATTGGTCGCTGTCAATTGTTGGATATTTATGCCCGTCCACTTACCTTGCATACTTCACCGGAAACAGTATAATAGCATGTTAGTATGGAATTTCAGACGAAGCACAGAGCTAGCAGGTGGTAAACGTAGCTTTCAGTATCACTGCTAAGCTAAACATCATCTTGCTAAAGCTTCATACTGACCGGACAAGAGAGTGGTATTCAGCTTTGTGTCTAACTTGTGGCAAGGGAAGAGCGTATTTCTCAAAATGTGTAACCATTCCTTTAATGACACCATGACTTTCGTATCTTGCACTAGTAGCTTCTTAAGTTACTGAATGACGGCCTCAATAGACTTTCCCACCCACATGACTCCATACTGCTATGGGATTAACAGAGACGTCAGAGAAGCAGCAGCCTGGAAAATATCTACAAATTCATATGCAGGCTGCTGTATTCTTCGAGAAAACTTTATTTTTCTTTACCCGTGTTGGCATCTGGCCATGCAGATGGTTTTTGGAATATCTATCTTTGAGATTTCCGCTGTCAAAGTACCATGGGAATGAGTGAATTCACCTACTTTTGCAACTATAGAAACCATCAGAACAACAGTCACTTACCAGGACACTGTTTCCAAATGCTGTTGAGTTTGTTTTCAATTCTTTGGACAGATTTTATTGCCCTCCATTGTGTGTGAAAGTTTCTGTGCCACTGCGAATAAAACCATTACACTTACCCATAGGAGTAAATAACAGGTATAGACTTTATTAATGCAGTTTACTCTTTATAAGGTTTCAGTCTTTATGTGCACACACACATGGACACACTGCAGCAGTAGAAACACAATGAATTGTGGAAACCAAAGTAGAGGATTTCCATCTCTCTGTTTCCCTCTCCATCCTGTGCTCTGTGAAGCATCGCAGTTGCCATGGCGACCAAGGCCTTTCCTTGTTTTAAAGATACTCACTATGGAGACCAAGGCGTTGTTGTACAGTAGGCAGGTCTTAGAAAGGGACAGAGGGTTTCTCTCAAATACACACTCTCACACAAGTGATGGTGCACTTAAAGGCAGAATCCGCATGAACCCACCCACACGTTATGTGCACACGCACACTGGTTAAATGATGTGGTGAAACCGCTGATGCATGCTGAGACCTTCAGGGGTCTGACGTATAAATTGAGCTGAATAAAATAGAGTGAGGGTTACATTTAGAAGTGCCACTCTACCCATTTAAATCAATGCTGCTTCTCCTGTCGGCACAATTATACACCCTTACACCTGCAGCACAAAACATCTGGGGCCTGTATCACGAAGCAGGATTAATGTCTTAGCGAGGTAACCTCAGGGTTAACCCTGAGTTTTCGGTCTCATGAAGCCAGTTCAGTTCTTATCGGGGTAGATCGCTATGGTAACTTACTCTGAACAGCTATCCTGCTCCGGAGCAGGGTAAGTTCAGGGTTGAAGCTGATCCTATAAAAAGCACCACCCACTGGCCAATCAGCTGTTTGGACAGAAATGCAGTCCAGTCATGATGGGAAGTTTAATTAATCTGATTGATTTTGATTTGAAAGTTTATTTTGAACATTAAAAACAAAAAGAAAGCAACAACAACAGACAATGAAAAGATTGTTCACAAAGTTTTTTTCACACTTTTTTCCCCTCACCTACGGCGCTCTGTGAGGACGCTCAGTGAAGACGCTCAGTGATGCTGTGCTTCTCTCATGATTGTGATTGGTCCGCTGCGTGCGCGTTCACGGCTCTTGATAAAGCAACTCTGGGTTGAGTTACCGATTTGATATCCAGCGTCGTGATACTGATTATCCTGATTGCCATTGTTGGGGTTAGTCAACCCAGGATAGGTCTGGGTAACCCAGGAAAGGTTGATCTTGCTTTGTGATACAGGCCCCAGCTTTCCTAAGACTCTGTAAAACAATACAGATGTGCAAAACAGATTTTATAGAAACAAAAAGTCAGTCTGAGAAAAACTTTGGTGATCTGAAACTCCTGTAGAACTACACTACCCACAATCCGCACAATGTTGTTTTTGACCCTCTGACAGCAACTGTCTGCTGACAGCTACATCACAATGTGCCAGTATTCATGTTTATGTTTATTTATGTCTATTTCATACAACATTTGTTTTTCTTCTTCAGTGTTCCACAAAAAAAAAAAAAAAAACCCTCCTTGTTGCTAAGCAACATCCTGTTGCATCCTTCCGGTTCACATTCACCTGAAGTTAAAGGGGCTCTATGCAAAATTTAATGTATGAGTTGAATGGATATGAGTCTTAACGTGGAGGTGGCTGAACCGGCAGCTAGCAGCTAATGGTACTAACTCCATAGACAACACTAAACAATGGCAACAGTGCTAACAGAGCTAACGGTAGCACCTTTTCTACTGCCTGTTCCAGGTGGGAATTTCCTGCCGTTCTTCCACCTTGTGGTTCTTCATAAAAGGTACTATCACAGAAGAGGAGGACAGAGCTGTCTCACCTTTAAACCAGCAGTGGAGATAGTAACAGCGCCGGATCAATGTCTGTATAACACTGGGTTCACGCTGGACAGAGAAGCACTGCAAAGTGCACCAATTTTTCCGAGGAGTGCTGCTTATTTTCAGCATCCAGGTTAACTAGCTGGGTTGTTCACACTGGACACAGCGCAGTGTTGAGCGCTCCGGCCAGCACATGATAGTTTTCGCACATCTGGTGTGAAAAGGCAACCACTGAGAGTCAGCTGCATGACAATTAACACATCGTGGTGTTTCCGCATCCAGTGTGAACTCAGCGTGAAAGGGACAGCCAGTAGGATGGAACCATGGATGGAACCAGTTTGACATTTTGACAACATGTTATGTGTGCGAACCACCACTGGGAGATTTAAAGCAGCTAGCGGCAGTTAACAGCTAACTCAAAGAGGAAGAACAGCAGTTGAAAACATTGAGGTCACGAAGATCTCTGAGCAGAGGATGAGATCAGCCGCCATATAACAGGGATGCTAAATATGTGTTATTGCCATGTGTTTACTATTTAGAAAGCACTGCCAATACATATGTTCTATGTCACACTAGAGGGCGACACTGTTTTGTTATATGTCACAACTGTCACGCCTCTTTTGCTTCCAGGAAGCCGGCATACTGTCTAAAATCAAGCATAGGAGCATCATGATGCCGCTGTTGTTTGGTTCTGTGTAAAAATGCAAAGCGGCGTAAAGAACTGACTTCATAGCGGCCCTTGAGCACGATCTCAGTGTAAAATGGACTAGGAGGGAACCAAAGGGTGGGCACTATATGCTCCTATAACGCCATCACTCCACTATCCTTACATGTTATATTAATGCTCAGATGTTGCATTCAGAACTTTTAATTCAAGTCTGACTCTGATACCGTTGGATTACAGCTGCATTCATGCATAGTTGGTCACAGGGGGCGGAAAAACACCACTGTACTGACTTATTCTTGAGAAAAATATTTCCTTTCCTTTCCAGCTTGTCTCTTCCCCTTTTCTGTGTGCAGTTTGGTGCAGGACAGGTAGTGTAGAGAGTTCCTGCTGGAGACAGCTGCCTGCTGTCAGTTGACTTTTTCCACTGCAGCTACTTCGAGATGTTATAGCAGGAGAGCACAGGTGTGTTCAATAACTAACGATAGCTGTATTCTGCTTAGGGGAGGTCTTGGCAGTGTGCATGCTGTTACAATGGGACACATAATGGACCTGAGCATGTTAATGTTATCAGCTTCACTTGTGCTTTTCACTGCTATACAAGTCACAATGTCTGCTGTGAGAAGGGCCCATAGAAACAGTCAGGTAAGAGTGTAAGACTCCATAGTAGGGGGTACTATAAGACTGTGCGACAGAGTCACTTACACTGTGTAGTGCAAAGGAAAACAGCGGGACTATGCTGATACAAGATAATGTTTGTTGAAGCCATCACAGTGTTATTCTGCAGGTAAATCACTTCCATGGTAAATTAACTCACAGCTGGCTTCCAGACAGATCCGTGTTACAGGTGGTGGTGTTATCAGGTACAAACTCCCTTTCCACTGCACCTTAAAGTGTGCAGATACTCAGAGATATTGTCCTGCTGAAACATGATGAAGACAAGAGATTAAAGATCCTGTCCACAGTTAGAAACTTGTCAGACGATGGATAAGTGGAAGGTTTTGTTTGGGAGGACAACGCCCCCTTCTGGTTTATTTATTCACCATAGGACTGTGTGACAACTCTCTAGATCTGAGATTTCATCCTGAAAAAGAACTTTAGGATGGGATAGGAAGAGTAAAGATGCACAACTCATATTTTCAGAGTCAGTATAAACAGAACAGGATGTGTTGTGGAGGTGCACGACCAGTGACTCGGTGTGTCTACAGGCGAGGTGGCTGCAGGCAGGCAGAGACCTGTGGCAGATGAGAGATTTGACATTCCACCTTAAGAATGCAAGAAATCGCGTCGGCAGCAGATTACCATCAGGCTGGTATGCAACACGTGTCTCAGACTGGGAAACAAATGTGCAGCACAGGATAAAATGTAAGGATGGCTCCCAGTGTCGTAGAGGGTCAGAGGTCGACTTGTCTGGACAACACCAAACCTGATCACACACAGGAGGAGAGTTGAGTCACTTTTAAGGATAATAAAGATGCACTAAACAGTAAAGTAGGGATGGATTATTCCCCAAAGACACATAATGTCATGTTTAAAATCTGTATTTTCTCTTGCAGGTAAATTAACTGCTGTTGACTGAAGTCAGGGTGGTCTGTGGTCTCCAACCATCACCTTCTGTACTCTACAGGCAGTGTGTTTTTAATCTTAACAAAACAACCTCTTATTAAACTTGTCAAGACTTTATTTCCCCACTGAGATTTCCTATACAGCAGCTGGAAGACCTAACAGTATCTTAATAAAGGAAACATGAAGGAGAAGATTTAAACCTCTCCTGTCTCTATCTTAAGCCCCTCCCACCAGTTGATCACAGGCATGTGCTTCTCACAGCAACCCTGTGTTTTCAATACATTCACAACCCCTCCTTGCCCTGGGGCCTGTATCATGAATCAGGATTAATGTCTTAGCGAGGTAACCTCAGGGTTAACCCTGGGTTTTCAGTCTCATGAAGCTGGTTCAGTTCTTATCGGGGTAGATCACCATGGTAACTTACTCTGAACAGCTATCCTGCTCCGGGGCAGGGTAAGTTCAGGGTTGAATCTGATCCTATAAAAAGCACCACCAACTGGCCAATCAGCTGTTTGGGAAAAAAATGACTCCGATGACAGAAATGCAGTCCAGTCATGATGGGAAGTTTAATTAATTTGATTGATTTTGATTTGAACGTTTATTTTGAACATTAAAAACAAAAAGTTGAGTTACAGAGTTGATATTCAGCGTCGTGATACTGATTATCCTGATTGCCATTGTTGGGGTTAGTCAACCCAGGATAGGTCTGTGTAACCCAGGAAAGGTTGATCTCGCTTCATGATAAAGGCCCCTGCTCTCCTCTGTTTATTACACCACAAATGAGACAAGGGTTAGTTAGCCATCCAGTGAACCCTTCGCCCCGCTTCCCGCCACTATGAATTTCTTCACCAGGAGGAGTGTGGGTAGCAGCTCGGGAGATGAACCTTCTGTCGATGGCTGTTGTGGCTCGAATTCAGCCAGCGCCAGGTGTCACAGCAAGCTGGTGGAGGCACAGCAGAGGTTAGAGTGTGGATACCCAACCCGAGCCTGAAAGGACCAGTCTGAACCTGACCGGTCAGGTCAGTTTTGGATAACAAATCGTGCAGTGACCGGCGGACTAAAATGTCGGCAGTGTGACATCACTTTATTGTAATGCAGCCTTGAAAACCAGGAAAAGACAAAAAAAAAACAAAAAAAACAAAATGGGTTAACTACCAAGAATATTTTTGTCTGGTTATGCATTTCTTTATATTGGTTAATTTTGCTGCTCTTTGGTTGACTGCCCTCTGTAGCACTTAGTTCTGGTGGGAGGAAGGCAGCAGCGCCAATCACTCTGTGATTCCCACTAGTATTGCCATCCCGACCAACAGTGTTGCTGTGCAATCATTGTGCCCACACTCTGGTCTCCACTGATGAGCCAGCCTTGGCCGCTCTGCACTGTGCACCACCTTGGTCAGGGAGCTAGCTAGCAGCTTCACTCATACATGATTACTGCTTTTAGCGCAGTCTCCCCACTAGGACACTGAGAAGGCTGCAGAGAAACTTGTTGTGGAGGATTTAATAACTTGCATAGTTTGCATGCAGTACTTCAAATGTAGCTCCTGCCATCTGGTGTTATCACAGTAACATTTCAGCTGGCACATGAACAGCCACAGTGACTGAAATAATAGCAACAATAATACATTTAGGACAAGAATAACCCGATGACATCACACACATCGTGGAAGATGACCAGAGATGACTGGTCGTGGACCAACGTGTAGTCTGTCATGTCTGCCGGCCAACTCGTGGGGATTGTATGACCCCACAATCCCATAAGCTGACATAGTGACTGTCCCTAACCACTAGAGACCAACGTATCTGCCTGAATCCAACGTCATTTTAAGTCCACTATAATGCATAGCTATGGTAACATATTTGTTTTGATGTGGTTTTAAGAGCTGATTGGCTTCTCATCAGTCTCCCTTCTGTACTCATCTGGCACTTTGAATTTTAACAAAGAAACTGCTGTTTCATGTCACAGTGCCAGACTAATCAGTCAGCTTGACCTCGGGGGAGTGGGTAAATTTAAAGGTCTGGATCCAGACAGACATATTTTACATGTAACCCTTTCACCCCAGTCTTGTACTATTATGACCACGTTATGCACAACACAACTTAATATCAAACCAAATAAATGTTCAAAAGGGTGAAAGAGACATCTCAGTGTGAAAGAACATGTCTAGGGTAACCTATGACTCTCACTCTCATTAATAATCACTGAGAGGCTATGGGGATAACCCTGGTTATGATAAACCCAAAGAAATATTGAAGGGAAATTTCGGTTTATTTCAACCCGTCTCCTATTGTCCTAAATTTGTTTCAAGTGACATAAAAATAATAGTTAGCATGTTAGCCATTAGCCTAGATACAGCCAGGGCGCATAATAGCATCAGACCTGTTAAACTGCTGCGCTTTGGAAAGCAGAGCTAAATGGTGAATAAACACATCACCACACCGGCAAGGTAAGACAACACGTTTACATGTCGTTTTCTATATGTTCTCTGACATTTATCCTAACAATATGAGGCGGTCTTTGTGGGGAAAAAAAGCTTGTTTAGTGGACGAACTTTCCACTTGAAGTATGCCTTTTCACTAATGTTTTAACAAGTCTTAACAGCTAACATGCTAACTATTATTTTTATGTCACTTGTCACTTGAGACCAAGTTAGGACGATAGGAGACAGGTTGAAATAAACTTAAATTTCCCTTTAAAGCTACTTATTTACTAAAAATAAATGAATTAACCTGTTCAGTTATTCAGTAAAACACAATGAATAATACCACAAACACAGTAGCTGAATTTCAACAGTGTATTAACTGAAATTGCACATATTTCACTTGGCAGAACTAGAAAAAACACAGTATGAAAAATAAAATAAACCCCAAACAAAAAGGACCCTTGTATTTTTAGTCTTTAGTCTGGGTTACCCTGAGTGAGCTAGGCTAATTAGCTGGGCACACGAGCCAGGCTAATTAGCTGGGCACACGAGCTAGGCTAATTAGCTTGCCTCGTAGTTGCAAAACCACACTTCGTCGACAATAAACAGTCTCTAACTTACACACGCTGGCAGTACACCGTCTCTGGCTCACACACGTAGGAGCGCGTTGGTCCACAACAGTCTTATCAATACCAACTTTGAAGTCAGGAATTTTATTCTATGGACATGGAACCCAAGGTCGATTTTTATCTCAGTTCACTTGCAGGACAACTCCGAAGTGAACTGGGTGATGATGAGGCTAAGGTCAGCGAAAGTGCAGTTGAGAGTAGACTCCTCCTCGATATCAAGGAGGACATACTGGCCAGTTTCCTCAACAGACTCCTGGCACAGCCGGAGAAAGCGCTTTTGCAGAAGCAGATCTTTGATCTAAAGACCAAACAAGGCCAGAATCAAACCAGTGATACAAATCACCTTAAAACCCAGTTGGCCAGCATCAGCTCAAAGCTGAAACAAGCGGAGGAAGATCGGGAGCAGCAGGCAACCGCCAACAAAGACCTGCGTGCTGAATTAGAAAATGTCAATGGAGCGAAAGCTGCCTTTGAATCTGAGGTGGAGTCCCTGAGGTTGGAGCTCAGCAATGCGAAGCAGTTGCAAGCGGACCAGGAAAAGGACGTGAAACAGCGCCAGTGGCAACAAGAAAAATCTGACCTCACTGCGCAGCTCGAGTCCACCAAGAAGAGCCACAAGAGCTGTGTGGCTGCTCAAAAGTTAGAATTCCAACAGAAGCTGCAGACTGACTGTCTCCAATGGCAGCAGGAGAGAACCTCCCTGCTGGCGGAGACAGAAAATCTCCGAGCTGGATATGAGTCTCAGCTCAACAAGGAGAGACAGGAGAACAGTACCCTTGTTGAGGCTCTGACAGAGGCTGAGGGGCAGTTGCAGAGTCAGCGCATCATCCGGCAAGAACAGAAGGCATCTCTCCTTCAGGACAGAGAGGAACTGAATGAGTCTGTGCTGGCATTGGAGCACTAGGAGTCCACCTTGAGGTCGCTCATTGAAGAGCTCGAGGGAAAAATTGCCAGAAAGAAGAGGCCGAAGTGATACAGGATCATCGCAGGTTGTGGCACTTCTCGCTCTGTCCCACTGGAACACAGTTACGGCTCTACTAGTACGTTGGAGTACATTGATCCTAACCCCAGAGAGTGACCTTTTGAGAGTTAGGACTTCCATCCACCCAACTTCCATCTGCTCTTCACGACATCTATTGCACGTCTGTCCGTCCTGGAAGAGGGATCCCTCCTCAGTTGCTCTTCCTGAGGTTTCTTCCTACCATTTAACCTTGTCAAAGGGGTTTTTTGGGGGGGAGTTTTCCTCATCCAATGTGAGGGTCCAAAGGACAGAGGGATGTCGTGTGTGCAATTGTGATAATTGCACTTACAAATCTAATTCAATTGAATTGGATTTTCCACTTTACACTTTTACACTCTTAACCCCAGGAGGTGATCTCTTGGGAGTTAGGAGTGTAAAAGTGTAAAGCTTTCTTTATTCTTAAAAAGAATAAAAATAATTCGGCCATATTTGTTTGTTGAAACATTAGTCATGTTTAATATTAGATGCTTTGTAAGATAAATGAATCAGGGGACAGGCACTAAGGAGTTGTCGTTTGCAAACTATAGCCTGAAAATATAAGTGGGCCTGCTATATGTTGGTCCAAATATTGGTATTTTGTCCAGGGTTACATGTTATTATTATTAAAGGGAGGTTTGGGTTGGAGGGGTCTAAGATAAGGAGCAGATATGTGCAGATGATTACCAATTTAGATTTGTGGGTAATAACTGTACACCTTTTTTGGTTCAGTGTTTTGTACTTATCAGCAATGGGATGCTGCAAACACATGTTTAGCATCATTCTGTATCATTTTTATATTAGAGCCATACACATGCTCAGTCTGGAATAGTGGTACTCTGAACATACAGATTGATCAATGGAGTCAGGTTTGTTTTCCTCTAAAATATTCTACTTTTTAACTTGGATTCCCTGCCATCAAAAATTGTAGATGTTGGCAAAGTCCCATTAGTCTGTTTTCATTGTCCAGGCCGATCTAACTGCTTCAGAAACCTTTAACACAATTTTATACTTATTCTCACATAAAGATTTTAAACTTAAAGCTGCACTAATCAATATGTTTAAGGTAACACAGATTAATGACAGTGTGTAATGTGGACCACAGATATGTTGCATTTGTGTTGCTGGTACGTTTGCACTTTACGTTTCTTTACATTGTTATTGTGTGGTGAAGTTTAGGTACAAAAACCACTTGGTTATAGTCAGAAAAAGATTATGTTTTGGCACGTACTGCAGCGACGTCTCTCTAAAAACAACGTCTTTTTGTGAAAAAGATCATGTTTGGGCTTAAAAACAAAGTTTTGGTGGCACCAACACAGAAAGAAAATGCTTTTTATAACACTATTCCCAATGGAAATACAGGAAGAAAAAAAAACGCTGGAGGAAAACTCACGTTTGAAGACTAAAAAGTCACCGGAAATGCAGCGACGACTCGCTAAAAAACACCTGTTTTTTTTGTCTCTAACTGTGGTCTACAGCTTGGGAGGCGTTTCATCTGTGTGTCACTCAATCCACCATCCCCTCCAGCTGCTGATGACAAAGTCAGCTCATATCCCACATCACTTCATAAACATTTTTATATGATAGGTATGGCTGATGTGAAAGGTGTCACCCATAGAGACCCACAGTGAATTATCACCCAACTGTGTGGATCCCGTCGGCTTGTTATTTATTTTTTTTATTCAACTGTGTTTGTTCCGTCATTTGGTTTTGTCTGCTCTCATCTTCCTAATTCCAGCTGTGTAGCTCCGAAACCAACATTATGCTACCTGCTCAGCTCCACACGGCAGACAGACAAATAGCTGGTAAACATAGTGAAGTATTCAGGAACTAAAACGCAAGCAACAAAGAGATAAAATGTTGGACTCAAATCCAATGCTTTTGTTAACACTCCCCCCAGTGGCCAACAAATACATAAATAAATGCGGCTTTAAACTTAATACCTGATAAGTCGCTGTTGTCTAGTTTCTCATTTGGCCCCTAAGTGAACATAAACTCTATAAACTCAGGTTTAAAATGATTTACCAACTACAATGCTTAGTGATACTGACTCATGGAAAACACTCTTCATGATCACACCTCCCAACCTTCAAGTAACTTTTTCTTTCAAGTGGTGTAAACTATTTTGGAAATAAGTGTGAACATTTTCAGGCACATCCAGACATTAAGTAGTCTCAGAAATATCTGCGTGATGAAGCCATTGTTTGAGGAGTAATAACGTGTGTGTGTGTGTGTGTGCAGTGACATATTCATGACTGAATGTGTTTCATATTACCTCTGTAACATTAGCACCAAACACAATTCATTTGAAAGCTTGACGTGAGGCGGGCAGCAGATGAAAGGCAGCACTGGTGTCCAGCAGGTTTCCCTCTGCGCGGCCTCGTGTTGCCAGTCAGCTTTTAACACCCCGAGCCTCGTGCCAAGAGGAGTAAAATATGGTCGTAATCCAACATGAGGGGATTTTGAGATTATCACCACATATTCTCAAAGTTGCGTGTTTCAAACAGGACTTTTAAAAAGTAGAGTAAGAGCCAGGACTAATGCTGCCATGACCATACATGGAGAAAAGGAGTCGAATCTCGTGTGGAGCACTGCGGAGGACTGAGAGAAACTGGAAAGCAGCACAGGTGTAATAAAAGTTGTTAACTTTAATAACAGAAATCTTGCTTTTCAGACAAAAGAACAAAAATACAGAAAACAAAATAATCTTGATACTAATAAATTACAGAAACACATGTGTTGCATCACACGTCTCACAAATAAGCAGCCAGACATAAAGATCACGTACTGGAACTACCAAATTTACACACCTGAGGCACACAAGAGGGGTTGGTTTTTCATGCCACATTTACACCAATATACAGAACGTTAATACACTTAAATCACCATACGATACCACCCACCATTCAGCAGAGAGGAGGGGACACAGTGGACTCAAAGATCGGCAAATAAAACCCGTGCAACGACATTATATCTCTCATTTACAAACGCCACGTGTAAAGTGGACTTGCAGTATTAGCTGTACTTATGGCAAGTCTCTGCGGCTGCATATTCATTTCAGTGTTAGGCGATGTTTCGGTTCAACACACCTAAAGTTGAGCCTCGGACTCAACCATGTCATGATGGAAAGAAAAAGAAATGTTGGACGGAGCAGAGTATTGCCTTTGCTCCAAACTATTTGGCGTGTTCAAATGAAATTGCGTGGAGAAAGAAAAGATGGAGTGACGCAACTCTGTCTCGCAGAATTCTGTGAAATGAGCACAAGGCTGGCAAACACTGTTAAAGAACATGGACGCAGTGTCTGTGACATCAACAACAGGTTGGTTAGTTGTACGAAATGTGATTTCCCATCTGTCTGCGAGGACAAAGACTGCAAGCAGCTAATAGACAGTCCTTCAGACTGTTTTAAGCCCACTTGTTGCCGTGGAAATGTTCAATTATCGCTGCTGTCATAGTCATGTCACATAAGTTGATGAATAGTGCCTACACATCTGCCCCTGCAGATAGCAAGATATGAATCCCTTGTGGAGCCTTTTTTTGACTAGACAAAGACGTAGGCTACACAACAGAAATGTTTGTGAATAAGGACAGGACTATAACTTAATTAATTTGGCATAACTTGCATAAGAAGACCTTCTTTGCTGTTTTGCTGCCTATACTTCTTCTCTTAGATGTGGTTGAATATTATTTCTGGCCTACACAATTCAAGCAGCATTTTAATACGCCTAACTATCAATAACTATTCTAAACATTCTTTATTTTCATCAGTTGAAAAAACCCCAACGTCACGTCCGTATGGCAGTGAACTGGGGGTTATTATATCAGTGGAGTTTGTGAAGTCTGCACCCCAAGTGGACTCTCTGGAAGTCTGCAGACAGTCCAGTTGAGGCCCGTTGTGGACTGGATGAACTGTGGATTTGGACAGCTCTCAGCACACCCAGACTTCCCTGGAATGCAACCACAAAGTCTGCAAGTGCAGTAAAGGCCGGACATTTGGAGTCAGCCTGAGGGCCTTTTCATAGTCGATGCATGCAACGCAAGCAAGCGACACAAGTGACGCAATCAACGCACTTCCTTCCATAGCCAACACACTCGTGTAATAGGGGCTAGCAGAGTCACCGGTACATTCCGGCTAGCTAGTACTGCTGTAGCTCGCTATTTTATTAGAGTGCAGAGCACTAGAACTGTCATATAAATGGGGATGTGCCCGTACGAGTTTGTAAAGTTTTTCCTCCTCGCCCGCCATATTTTATACCTGCTTCTTCTGTGAATAACAAAAACTGGTTAATTTCAACTACATTGCTTGCATTATCACCCCCGCTGGTAACGCATGGTATTACACGCGTCACTGCGTCGTGTATCATAAAAAATGGACAACACATTTTGAGACGCAAGCACACATCAAGGCAGCCAATGCATCTCGATGCGCCCAATGCGTTCGCGTCTGCGTGCCTTTGCGTCGACTATGAAACGGCCCTAAGAGTACATTTATTTGTAAAAATGTAAAATTCCTGTTAGCAACATTAGATCCAGTGCTATTTTGGTCAAGTCTGCTATAGCACAAAATGTCGCCTCATTGGTGACGTGTCACAAAGGAGACTGTGTTTCAAGCCAAAAAATTGCCTCAGTTTTCTCTGTCGAAACGTCAACACTGAAAACACAGTTTCTGAAAAACAAATGTCACCCTGGATGGAGTTTTACGAAAGGTTTTTTTCAGTGAACCTAAAACACAGTTTGCCTGTGGAAAATGCCACATTTTCCAAAACACCTGTGAACGTGTCGACAAGTCCTGTGACAGAGCGCTCGGAGAGCTGTCAGTCAAGTGTAAGCTCATTAACTGCATGTCATGACCTCTGTCTCTCCTCCTTTCACGCTTAACCTGTCCTGTCCAATAAAGGCAAAAGCCAAAAAACTAAAGTATATTTGAGAAGTGACTGTGTAACGCTTTTACGGTGTTAGTTGTTACACTGAAGGCATTTCCAGTCTCCATCCTGCTGCCTATGTTTGGATGTTGCAGGGAACATCGACTCTGCTCCTCCTCAGGTTGATGTCACAAACACTACATTGTTGTTTCTCCACAGTCCATGAATCAAACTAATCCCTTCCAGTTGACGGAGCGATTTCTAATCCCCGCTTCTCTTGCACTAAAATGGAGTTCTCATTTCACAGAATCCTTTCCAGTACTACAACTCTATAGTCAGTTTCTGCAGAGCACTGCTGGACTTGAGGTAGTTACTAGTAAACTTTGCAGCTCAGTTCGAATTGAGTCAAATCAAAAGGATCAGGTTCGTTAAGATGGAGCAGCTGAATGAGACTTTATTTGGCAATGCATTAAACAAAGCAAACTAAAATCATCTGACGTTGATTAGACCCAACAGATGGGTACATGTACGGCATCAACTGGATCCTAAACTGCATTTTTAAACCCTAAACTGAGAGAAGTGACATCAATGTTCATCTTTCATCCTGACACAAGTACTCGTAGCACATAATTAAACTGTGTGGCATTATTTCTCTTTTAAAAATCAAAAACAGCTACTGCCTCTGCAGGGCAGAGCAGGCTTCATAATGTCTTTAAAGTTAACGGACACAGTGATCTAAGTTCATGTCAGGTTATCAGTGACGTCACAGCCATTATTGCGTGGCATATAAGGGACGGTTTGATTATGGCTTATCACACTGCAGTATTACACACTAGGTGGTAGGCATCTTTATAATAAAGACAAAACAATATGATTTAAACCTTCAAGCGGACTCACAATGAAATGCTAATTTGGTCCATTTTTTACACAGTGCCAAAGGCGATGAAAGGCTCGTGAGAGTGCTCATAACAAGACACTTTGAGATAAAGCTGACTGTTGCTTTTACAAACAATAACCGGGGGACTGGTCGGGGTGAGTATAAGAATCACAGTGTTATTAAACTTTTAAACGGCAAAAAAAAATCACTAACACAGACTTCCTGATGTTGGAAGGTAAGCAGGCTAACTGACCATTTACTAAAACCCTCCCACCCCTAAATAGTGTTTTTTCTGCTCAAAGGTACGCAGCTACCTTTAGCATGTCCCGCTAAAGTTAGCCATTAAAGTAACCTGCTAGCATTACGGAGCCAATGGTCCAAACTAAATATAGGAAACACAACCCACTTCAGACCAAAGATTCATGACGACGTAAAGTCCAACTGTGTCATTAATTACAAGGATTCTCTATGTTTAAATAAAAGCAAAGCTGTCATTATCATTGTAAAGTCCATATTTAATGTGCAAGAGCAGACAACTTGACAGATGGCAACAGTAAGAGAGAGAGCAGGCTGAGCAAATGGTCAGTTAAAACTGTGATTCTGTGACTCCGCCCACTGACAATAAATGCAACCAGATTATTTTTCCTCCAGAGCAACTGTTCGTAAAATAAAAATCACTATCTCTATCATTGCTTTGTACGGTTGTTGGTGACGAGCACTGTAGTGTGAAACACGCTGAGCTTTTTCAGCTCAATGGACAAACAATGTTAGTTTTTCATGTTTCTGCCAGTGAGACTGACAAAGCATCAAATAAAAGCTTCAGAACAGAAAAAAAAGAAAAAAAAGGCTTCTCTTAAAGTGGCAAGCTTCATAGTTTAAAATCAAAATGGTGTCAAACTTATTATTAACATAATTATTGCAAAAATGGGCAGTTCTTTTTTGTGGTAGTATCATTATTAATCAAAATGGCAAACACACAATTTTACACACACACATACAGACACTCACACAGCCCATTATAAATGTTATACAACTTCATGCATTTAAATAAAATTGACCTTTAAATGGGCCATTATTATTATCATTTTTATGAATAATAATACTATTATTATTACAAATATCTTTATTATTATTATTATCATTATTATTATTACAAGCTTTGGAATCAGGACAGGTCCATTAAAACTACTGCACACTGCTCACAGATATTCAGATATCCTGTTTGTGTTGAGCATCTGTTTGGAGTACGGGTGGGAATATGAATTATAATTGTCTTTTTTATCCATGTCCATCTAAATGGAAACATCTCTAGGCTTTTTCAGCTTGTAGTACAGATAGCTATAGAGTAGTGTTGTCACGATACCAAAATCTTTGTTTCGGTACCCATACCAATATGAATTTCAATACTTTTTGATACTTTTCAGTACTTTTCCTAAGGAAAAGTCCTTTTGGCTACAAACCTTTAGAGCAATAAATAGTAGGGGTGTAACAGTACCAAAAAATTGTGTTTCGAAAGTACCTCGGTACGGACGTCACGGTTTGGTTGCTCAAATGTTTCACCAAGTTGGTGTTGTCTCGTGTTGTCTCCCTTTGCGAGGCAGACTTTCTGTTAATACAGGTGTTGTCATATACACCACTTGTGCAATCTGTGCTCCAATAGGAACAAGGAAGGCGTTTGTGTGCATTAATGAGTAAAATAATTTAACTAAATTAATGAATTGAATCAATTTCAAAGTACCGGTATTTTCTAAATGCAGTATAGTACCGTTTGGAATACTCTGGTACTGTGGTACTATTTTCGTACTGGTATACCGTGCAACACTACTATAGAGTTGACGACAGGACAGCTTATTAATTTAGATAACTTCCTGCAAAAAGAGCAATTCATACATAATTAGATTGTGATTGTGCTCTGTGTGGAAAGCCAAATATACTGTTAATCTCCTTCTGTAAGTCTGATGCAACAAAAACGGGATGCACCACGGAATTATTTTGAGAACCAATTACTTTGCTGAGAATTTATTTTTGGGGGGCATGGTTACATTTCCATTTTACTGTATAATCTAGAGCTAATTATATAACTGAGACAGCATTCACACCTTTGAATACTTCCAAACAAACTGATAGCTTGAGCGTCTTATACCTACACTTATACCCAAATAAATAAACATCTATATAAATTCAATTTTTGCCTGTTTTTTAGTCATTAAATCTGAATGACAATAACAAAACAACTAATTTTTTTCAAGGCTACAACATCATCTTTAGAGCAGTTTAATAAAATACCTCTGGAAGTCGACAACCACTTAAACTGTGAATGGTAGCGCTGTGGACACAGGTGCCATAAATAAACATATTCTATTGCTATACTTTGCACCAAATTACATCGTCTTTTCTAGGAAGCTTCCTAGGAAATTATTAAGACAATCGCAGCACCCATAAAATAAAGCATTACCATTGTTTTTACTGTATTTTTTGAATAGATAAGATCAACTGGACCAACTGGACTCGACGTTCACTTAACTTTAACATGCAGTTCCAAAGCAGGATGGAAGAGGACGTCTGTTTCTGCTGCTACCACTGCAGATGTTGCATACACATAACTAATGATGATAAATTATCATTGGTTGTAGAGAATAAAGGAAAATAAACATGTAAGATGTGGTGTCAGACAACCAAATCTTTTCCCGTCTCAGTGGAAACTCAAACACATCAAAATATTACATCCTCACTGTTCGCCTTTAAACACACAGCGGTAGTAGTTATGATACAGATCCCCCACAGGAAATACTATATAGTGCTATTCACAAAGCACGAAACATTAAGAAACAGAAGAACCACAGGGGAAGATCTGGGCTGTGATGGAAGACGACGGCTGTAGGCCAGTACAGCATTTGCACCTTGTTAAATCACAAACTGAAAGGTTGGTTCGCTGTGATTGGTTGGTTGGTTCCTGACCCATTGCAGGTGTGTGGGTGTGTGTGTGTGTGTGTGTGTGTGGGGGGGGGGGGGGGGGGGGGGGGGGGCGGCTATTTAATGATTTTATTCAAAAGCACTTTGGTTATGCTAGGTAGAGGAGTCACTACGTAAGCCAATATGTGTCTACAGCACATGGATGTCTGAGAAATGTGGCTGCTGGCAAGATGCTTGAAATTCGCTGGTGAACCGTGAGGATTCAGTACATTTCTCAAGAGAGACAGCTTCGGATAAGAATATTGCCGTAGACGTCTGCAAACCGTTTGGAAGCTGCGAGTCAATTAAAAGAATTCAAATAAACTTAATTTCATAAATAAATATATATATATACACAAACAAAGAAACATGACCCAATAATGAACAGTTTCACTGGCTGGACAAACAGAATGCAGAATAACGACTATATACCGAGCAGTATGAGATAGATTATGATTATTTACTGTGATTATTTACCACTAGAAAGGCCAAGCTGCCGACAGATCTAAACTCTGGGGGGAATTCACATGTGTTTATTGATGCTTTTCAACTCTTTTTCAACTTTAAACACGCCAAAGTACAGCATCGAAATGCCTGAAAATGACTCAGTCGTCTAACATGATCACTGCAGTGCTGTTCTATAAAAACACAAAGGATTATGGGTATAAGGGGAAGAAAGACTGCCAAATATCAGACAAACTGATGCTTATATTGACCTTTTTCTGCATCTATTCAAACTGGCATGACCAACAAAGAGGAAACAGACATAATCACCAAGCTATTTAAAAATTGCAGAAATTTGAATGGGGTCTGGTTTGATTCTGCGTCTGTACTTATCTCTTTACATGTCCTGTAAGGAGGGCACATGTAAATAGCTTTTAAAGTTTGACATCTTCATCTCCAACCCCAAAATCTAGTCTTGGCCTTTCTAGTGTTAATTTAATCACTGATCTGAGGACAGCAGGATTCACCAGGTGTTCACAAACAGTGAGAAGGAAAGAGGAGGAACAGGAAGCTGAGGCTCTGAGGAGGAGGGAGACTCCAGAACAGATTAACCAGTCAGGTTGTTTTCTTTTTTTTTTCTTCCCAAACCTGACAACTGACAGAAAGAGGAAGCTTCTGGGGAGGCTTTTAGTCGGAGAAGAGGCTGGCGAAGGACTGTCGGAGGCTGCGGATGGTTTCAGCTTTGGCCTCGTCGTCCGTCAGGGTTCCTCGTAACGTCTCTGTAAAGGTGTTGGTCAGCGACTGGGATTTGCTGCGTGGTAAATAGAATGGCAGTTAACAAGAGTAAAACATTTTATACTTAAAACAGTCAAATTTCATACTGATGGGTTCGTATTCATGTATGAATGTACTTCAGCTGTGGTGACTGTTTCTGAGCTCCAGGCCCGGAGGTGGCAGGGATGGGGCCGGGCTGGAAGGCCTGGCTGGGTGAGGTGGTGGCTGATCGGGCTCGCTGAGGTGAACCCTGGGCTGACTGGGATGGAGATGCAGAAGCAGAGCGGTGTCCCCCTGCAGGAGGTGTACACAAATTACATGTAGATTAGCTGTAATACTTGACCATCACACTGCTGTAGCCAGTAGTCATAATCAAACAACAATATAAAAGTGTCTCCTACCTCGTCTGGGCTGTGTGGTCTGTGAATAAAGAATGATACAGGGATGTCAGTTGAAGGTGTTTAGCATATATTAGCTAATAGTAATGTGCCTGCATGTGCCTGTACACATAGACAGCACTGCCATACCTTACAAAGTTACTGTATAAATCTTGGCAATAGAAGTTATAGTCATGGTAAAGTAATAGCAGCAGGAACATTGCTGTTAGTAGTAGAGACAATTATAATTTCTGTTTTATTTTGCAAAATGAAGGTCTAAATGCTACTTTAAAGCCCATCCACATGTAAGCTCTTTCTGTTGGCCTCGAAGTTGTACTCCGCTACCGTACAGCACTGTGGTCTTTATTTATAACCACTGCATAGACACAAAACAAGGCATGAAAGAGGTGTACGGCACTTGATAACACAGATATTGTGGTGAAAACCTGTCGTAGAAACTGTCAAATATTTGTTGGTGCATGCCATTTTTGGCTTCTGTACATCCTTAGATTTTTAGTATAGATCCTACCCACTTTTTTATAAATGAGACTGCTTCTATTTGTTCATAAATAGAGTCCAGAGTAGTGGAATGATACTAGTATTAAGTGGGTAATCAAGCTGATTTGTCAGACGTAATGTATCAGTGTACCTTGACAGAGGAAGGCTGAGGTGTAGTGACTCCCAGCAGCACCTGCGCCATCTTGTTGATGACCAGCTCTGTGATCAGCTGTTTATCCTCCTCCACATGCTCACCAATCAGAGGCATGGAGCTGTCCATCACCTGCAGAGACAGAAAATATCAGGTTCCTGGATGAACACCACAGAACTGAAACTCCAGAATTCCTCCACTAGATGGCAGCATTACCTCTCTTATGATGGACATCAGTGATAATGGACTCTGTGGTGCTCCGCCAGCAGTGATGAGTCATTTCACAGAGATCACATACACAGCAATGTTCCCCACGGTGTTGCCGTGGTTGAGTTCAGACAATATTTGCTGCTGGCCTTTGATACAATTTATTGCCGGATGCACCGAGCATGACTTTTGTGTTTGTTCCCATGCACTGTCATGCCTTTTAGAAAGCCCCTTGTCCTGGATCTGTCCCTCTACATCCTCCAAGAGATTGAGCCGTTTTTAATCAGGGGTGCAAATTTGGCTAAATGAGGGAAAGATAGGATAAAATATCTCTCTTAAGTTTGCTTTTTCTTCTAAAAGCATCCGAAGCCATCAGCCCCTCAGTCCTATCTGATAATAAATCACATGAAAGAGGAGAACTTGAAGTATAGCTTCAGGAGGAAAAAATATTGAGAGCTCCATTTAAGCAATAGATAAACTGAATAGGTATATTTAAACACACAAATCTCATCTTTCAAACTGACTGCTATTTCTCTGTGCCGCCCTCTGATGGGCAAAAAGGATCCAAAATTAGAGTTTCCAGTCAGCAGCAGATAAAATGTGACTCTGTAAATATTATGTTGCCCCGGGTATGACTTGGAAGGGCACAGACCGCATCCATTGCCCCACACAAATTATTAACCTCAAAGAAGAAGAAAAAAAAAAACAACTTTCCCACCACTTGAGCTCACATGCACGCACACGTGTACTTGCAGAACCACAGAGCACATGAGACTCAGAGACCCGTCATCCTCCTCCCTGAAGACCAAAACAAACAGGAGCAGAGAAGTGTGGCTGCTGGCACTGCTGGCTTGGATGCAGATGCCCAGTGTGGTGGATGAGGCTGCTGCACCGCGCCCCGGCCACAGGCTGTAAACACAGCGACGGGCATGCATTCATGTGCTGATCCTCTTGTACACAGCGTATGCCAAGCAGAGCCCGACCATGTGCTGCAGAGAGCGTGCAGGGATCCAGTTCCAAACAAGCACTGGGGCAGCTCATTTCACTGAGACAACTTCCCTTCTTTTCTGGTTCAAGTTGTTTTATTGGCGGCATCAGTTAAAATCAATTGAAACTGCTTAATTGCTGAAGAGCAGTTCCAGCCATGTTAGTTTGGAAACACAATAACACACAAGTCATGTGGCTTGGTGTTTTGCTGGACTGAAATCCTGTGACCTTTGACTGAGCAAGGTTCTACTTTTATACAAAAAGACTTTACAGAGACAGAGACCTGTTGTACCTAATGCTACAGTCTTAAAAAAGTGTCCAAATATTATAAAGTACTAAGTTCTGATTGTAAATCTGCCGTAATTATCCTTATACACTGCATACGTGCTGTGTGGGAATGGACAGGCATAGCAACAGTAACCAAGGAGGTGTGTGGTTAGGCCAAGGGTCAATTAAAGAACCACTCAAAGGGATAGTTTGCATTTTTTGAAGTGAGGCTGTATGAGGTCATCTGTCAGTGCTTCTCAAAGTTAAGGATGCTTCCTTGGTAGGACGGGTCAAATGAGGTCTTTCTTGCAGAGGCTACACCAGACTCCATCCTTACATTCTGTGAACACACATTGGAACAGACTAGCGAGTGCCCAGGGGTGCGTCATTGAAGAGGCCCCACCTTCAATTCCAGGACATAGTGCGTGGAGAATTGTGAGTACTTCATGCAGGCTGAGGATACACACATGCATCCTTTTGTCAGTGAACCTAAATGTTGCTGTTGTCCCTGGCTTCAAATGAGTGGAGGAAAAGTCTGCTAGCTGCTAGGCTAATTTATACAACGTAAAATGCCATAGGCTTGTGCTAATAACATTAGCATGTTGTATTTGTGGGGAAAATGTGTCCAGATAAAGACAAGTGTTTGTCTGTGAATGCTGCAAGTTATAATGAAGCTGATTTGTGTACTTGTGTTTAAAAGTGTCTCTGTTAAGCCATGTTTAATGTGTGTTTAATGTGTGTTTTGAATCAACTTAACTTTACAGCACTTCACAGAAACCCGAAGACAACCAGTGTTTTGGAGGTGTAACTGCAGAGTGACACAGACACCACCGCACAAGTATGAATGCTCAGAACGGCATAGGCCACGTGCACAGGTGCAGTATAAATTCTGCTGTACTTGGTGATTGCTCAGCACGTTCCTCATTTGGAGAAGCAGACAGCAGTACGTACACAGCTGCTAAGCAATGTGCTGCTGTAGGCGGGGGCAGCAGCAAAACATATTTTAGCCACTTAGGAAAAGCCCACCTCTTAAAATCAATTTTAGTATAATTTGATGCTATATTTAGAATATACCCACTATTTTACGATGCCATCAGACAGCCCTTTCTTTTGGCGCTACATTTTCCCGATAACTTCCCTATTCCTGCGTAAAAGCCCAAATGTGCTGTACGGTGTGTTAGTCAGCAGATGGGGTCAGACTTTCAGCAGTTTATAGAAGAGAGAACAGGTACAAGAAAATAAAAAAACGGAGTGATTATGACAGCGACAGGAAAATTCTGTTCCCTGTGGAGACAAAAGGATACCTTTGTGAACCAGAGTATTGAGAGGAACTTCGCGGAGGAAGACTCAAAGGGCTAAAAGAGAGAAAGAGAGGGGAAACTCCTGTTGAATCTAGAGGCCAAGAAGGAGCAAAAGCAAACTGTATGAACTGTAAATGCATGCTCACAGGCCCAGAGAGTTACTGCTGCCGTACGTGGGACTTGGTTCCAACCCAACCTTAGGCTCTTCCTGAATCAGAGGATGCCAACGCTTCACACTTTCCTGGTTGTTTGGTGAGTCATTTCATTTGTTTGTAGGCATTTAGCATAATTGTACCTGCTGGGTGGGAGCAGCAGCGCTCCTCAGCAAGTGTCTCAATCCTCTGGGGAGAATTGTTCACTGCAAAGTCCAAGTTATGTCAGTTATGTTGCGGGTGGAGTGTTGATGTCTATATTCAGTGAAACAAGCCACAGCTGTTTTCATTTCTTTGTTAGAACAGCCTGGAAAAACACAAGCACGCACCATCTTAGATATCTTTAGAAAAGTGAGGTTTTGTTTCGGTGTGAGCATTTTCTGACCCGAACAGCTGACCTACGGCGTAATACAGAAGTTCTAGGGTTGAGAAAAAGTAGTGCCAAAGAAAGGGCTGTTTGGTGATGAGGTAAAGCAGTGAAAATATTCTCAATATTGCGTCCTCTTAGACTGATATTAATTATTCTAGGTGGCTAAAATTTGTTTTGCTGCCATAGCAGTACATTGCTTAGCTCCTGTGGTGGTACTCCTGTCTGCTTCTCCAAACTGGGAACTCATTGACTGCCATCTACTCTATGTAATATGGATAAGTTCTTTATATAACCCCATTTCAAAAGATCCAAACTATCCCTTTAAATTCCTGCTGAAATTCCACAATATATTGTTCTCCTATCTATCGATCCATGTGCTGTATGAGAACCTGTCTTTCTGCTACAGTTTTTTAAATATACTCTGCAGAATATATAAAACTTCCATCCAATAAAACACGACATAGATTTTGGTGAGACCCCGCCAAACCACCCTTGACCAAGTCTCCTTCAGGTCCCTTTGGTTAAGCCCTTCCTGATGTTAAATCCTCTCCCAGCATCATGTTTCATGTGGAAACACGACAAGCCACAAAATAAAATTAAAATCTTTAAATGGGACCGGATTGTTTCAAGAATTCTCTAATGTAATGAATCCAGCGTAAAGTCCAAATTGTGTATTTATGTGACAGGGTTTCTTAGTTTTTCCCTCTGTTTTTCAGATCTAACCACTTGGGTTCATCCTGTTCTGCACAGAACCACTACCCATACCAGAGAACCCTTTAAAGCTCTTCCTTTTCTGTGTGTACCAAGCGTCTTGGCCGGGATTTGGCGGTGAGTTGGGGCGGGGCACTGTGTTTTGGCCAGTTGAGTCATTACCACAGGGGACTGAGCAGAGGCCTGGCAAGCGACCGCCAGGCCCCACTTCAAACGGCGTGCGGTGGCAAGCAGAGCCGGGATCCACCCTGCTGATTTATTAGGATACAGAGTCATCGAGCAGAAGACTGGAGCTGCCACTGGCCTTCTCAGCACTGGAACACAGAGGTGTTATTCTGTTCTTTTATTGAGCTGCACAGTGTTCTGTCTGGACAATGTACCCCGCTGCATGGGAAAGTTCACAGCGCACAACATGTGAAATGTGCTCATTCAAAATTATGGTGCAGTCGCGGTACAGGGATGGGCGCAGGGTGATGTTTTCCTGGAAAAACACTTTCAGCTCTAAGATAGCAACGTTTGTATTCCCTCCACCTACTGGTTATAGAAATAGGACAAGAGTAGAACAGACATTCCCATTCAAATTAACACAGCAGGATCATGGATGTATAAAAAGAACTCAATACAGTGTTGGAGGTGTTGTTCTGGTTCACTTGTCTTCAAGTCAGTGGGGTTTTTTTTTGAATGGGTTTTTGGTCAGATGCCTGAAATTAGATCACCTGAACTTTTATGTTTGTTCTATGACATAAAATGCATCAGTAAATATCCCACTTGTGAATTTTATAGCTTTTTTGTGTCTTAAAAAAGGCGGTTGCTAACAAATGGCTAAATGAGACTACAGAACGTCATCACGCCGCACACGGCTTTACAGTCTCGTTGTGGTAGGGATGTTATATTATTATTATTATATTATTATTGTTATATATGTTGTTTTTTTTAAATAAAACTGGGCTGTCCATGCAATAGAAAGAGTCAAATACTTTTGAAATTGGTGCCACATGACCAAAGAAAACAGAGAAAAAGGGCTGTGGCATTTGCTTTTGCTCAAGAGGTGGAAAACCTGAAACTGAAAGAATGCAATAAATGCTCCCGCTGGTCAGTCACACAATGCAAGCTGCTGAGAAACAGGCAACATAGTTACATAATCTTGGATCATATTTGATCAACACTGCTAAGTTTCACAATTTGATGAGTGATGTCACCATATCTGTCATTGTTGAGCAGTGTCAAATGTGTGTCCAATTGTTGGGATGCATTATGTGATTATGATATGATGTCATTTCATTTCATAGTGTTGTGTCATGACACTGCATTCTGTTGAGGTCATTAGTCATTTGGCTTTCTTCAGTATGCTAACATACTCACAGAAACAATGGCAACACGATGATGTTCAGCAAGTACAATGTCTTTTTAAACTTATTTCATTTAGTGTGTTAGCCTGCTAGCTTTTGCTAACCCACACACAACACAAAATACAGCTGAGGCTCACTGGGATGGCGTTAGTTTTGCAGACAGGCTAATGCAACAATGTTGGAAGTCCTGGACAAAATGAAATGTCGACCTGATGACAGCACTTACAACACTGAACATTGTTAGCACGTTGTCATGACAACACCAGTTAGTCATATGTGAGATCCTTTAATGACTGTTTAACTGTTTTTTTATGCCATTGTACAAGATTTTCTTAAATGTCATTTCAGGATACTTTCTGAGCTACAGTTAAATATGTTTTTCTTTGGACATCAGTATAAGCGTGGACTCTTTCATGACCAGTGTAGAAACGACGACTTCATTTTTCACTCATGCACACAAGTTATTATAGTTTTGTGTATTTTATAAGCTTTTATTCCTATTTAGTTTTTAATTGTCATTGTTAATTCAATTTAGCTTCAGTTAGTCTCCAGAGCAGGTTTGTTGTTTCAGTTTAGTTTTTATCAGTTTCAGTATTACGGTGGGTATTAGTCAGGGGCAAGTTTGGACTAGACATTACATTACAAACCCAACACTATCAAGACAATTGACTCACAGTCATGTAGACGTTCCAGTCTCAATAAACATGTGCCCCAACACCTCCGTTTCCAGGCATATTTTAAGATGACTTAGGGGCAGTTTGACAACCTGCTGTGTATCGTCAGGCCGTATAGCTCTGGGTATCCAGCAACTGCTACCACCAGTTTCCAGTTTCTCCTCCATTGTTTACCAACCGTAAACTTGTTGTCGTGACCACCGCAGAAGGCCCGCCTCTCAAATCATCTGATTGGATGATGGGGAAAAAGAAGACGATGTGGGGCGTTTTTCCGCTCTGAGATGAAGTTTTTTCAACTCGAGGAGTTCAGAGAGCTCTAGCAAAAATGCCAGGCACCTACAGCGCAGAAACACCAGGTGCACAGCAACACAAAAACTGTGAGCAAAAAGCTTCCTTGTCATTAAAAACAATTACAACAGATGCCTCCAGCTGCTAAAACACTTACTGTGTGATCAGGGCCTTACTTGCGTGAAGATTTGGTCAGGCTAGACATTTCATGTCATGTCAATTTTCTGTTGTCATGTTTTATAATTACCATCGTGTCATCAGCTGTGCCTTGCTGTGTCATGATGTTGTGTGATATCATGCCTTGTCACAGCCTCCTCCATAGTGTCTGCAAACGTTTTCAGTGCATCGACACAAAGCGGGAGTTTGTTTCATGTTAAAACCAGCTGCAGTAAAGAGCTAATGAAGTGCCTCTGAGCAGCTCATTACTTTTCATTAGGGAGAGGTGTCATGGCTGATGTCTTTGTCTGGAACAAAAAACAGATTCCCACTGTGATGCACCGGCAGCTCTTCCCTGTCGCGGTTAATTAAATTCCATCATGCTGAAGGGTTAGAGGGAGACAGCGAAAGGAGGAGGAGGTGGAGGAGGAGGTGGAGGAAGTGTGGCTCGTCACAGAACATTGTTACTCGACTGTGTCACCAGTTTCTCTTTCCAAACAGTCGGGCTCTTAGAAACATATCTCTGGGGAGCTGGTGGATATTTCCTGAGATTGAAGTTTAAAAAAAGAGGCTTATTTTCTCACTGCTGACTTCACCCCTTGCACAGATAGAGAGGAGTGTGATGTCATGGCCTCGAGCTAAATATGGGACCATCAGACGTCCCAGACCGGCCTGTTTCCTCAGATTTGAATACATGGGAGACCACTCTGAAAACACAGCTGATTACAGACAATACAGCTCTTCTCTCCTGGGTTTAATCCTTTGAGGAAAATTCCTCCACCATATTGTACTTGCGTGTAGTATATCAGTCGTTCTGTTTTGCAGCAGCCCTTGTACAACAGAGCTGAACCTGCATGAGCATTTTAACAGTTTTCAAAAGTTCCAGTGGAGAAAATGACACCAACACTGATAGCAGACTGAGATGTCTTCCATTTGAGAGGAAGCCACTTAAAAATCTCAAATCTGTGTTGCCGAATTGCACTCTGGTCTATTTGCAGGTCTTGCAGAGATAGAAATTGGTCTCTGCCTCTTCGATGATGTCTGTCTTCCTTTTGATTGTCGATCAGTTTAGCTAGAAGACACCAAAACACCCCGTAGATTTGAGGGAAACTGCAGAGTCGGTGATAACTCTCTGGGGTTTTATTACCGTGAGAGACTCTTTTCCCATTACACACCACAGAGCTATTTGGCGGAAACCTCATATGCCCAAAACTGCTACTTTTAAGGAAATGAAAAAAGTTTTTTTTTGGTTACAAAAATAGACAGGTCTGTTGCCACGACCTGTAGTTACATTTCTGGGGAGGTGCACATCAGTTACGTCAAGTTACAGCATAGGCTCTACGTTGAGGCAGAGTGGAAGACCAATAGGACAAATTCAAGATGCTTGTTAGCCGATTAGCACATTAACAACAGAACCCAGTGTTGAAAGAACAAAGAATATTTACGGTGTACCAATTAACATTCACACAGACAATTACAAAACTGTTTTTGCTAAAGAGCTCAACGGCAAAAAAACATAATTTCACCTAACATAATATATAATAATATAACATTACTGATAATACTAATGTAGCAAGTTTGTTTCGATCTCATGCACTCATTTGTTTATTCTTTTGTTTACTTTCCTCACCTCCATTTCTCTTCTGAAGCACTCCGCTAAACTGCCAAACAGAGTGATTTCATTCACCAACCGGCTTCACTGGGTTTGACACCAATTCAGCATCCTGAATCGGCCATAAAGATCACTAATAAGGGCCAATAAGTGCTAATGGTGCGGGATACAAACCAAAAACTAGAGCTACAGATACTTTCTGATGGCCAGCATTTGGCTGGACATGTGAGGGCCCTTTGTAACATTAACCTTCACAGAGTATTTCTTAAGTAAGCACTATTTATTCAAAGAACCAAGTCAGAAGAAACTGCCTCGTCACCGTTTACATGTTCCTCTGGTTTCCCTCTCTGAATGATGTTTAGAGACGACCACAGTCTGCTGGTGTGGAGTTATTTCCTGTCATGCAGGCACAGAACGTACGTGCTGTTTGGCCATCAGCTGCAGTCTTTGCGGTGTGTTCATGCGCAACTTTAGCCGAGACACAGGTGATGTGAGGTGATGCAGCAGGGGGCCTTCCTCACCACGAGCTCTCTGAAGTCGGCTTGGTGTGTCTAGGCATTTACAGGCATGTTTACCCCACTGGGGAAACCTACAGCTTGAAATTCTTCCACTTTGTGAGGAAAACCTTTGGCACACTGCCCGTGTCTGGTCATGCAACAGCTATTTTATTTGTGTCCAAACTGGAAACTGCACGTAAAGCACCAAACTTTACTATTGGACTGAAAATAAACAGACTGTGAGTCAAACGCTGACGTCTGATGTTTCCCCTTCGCCTGCCTTTGTTTGGTCTACACATTAATCATTCTTTCAAGGCTGCGATGATCTTGTGCCATCAAGTCTGGCTACGCCCTTCCCTGTTGACGTTCACGATGATATGAGACATATTATCAGCAGGAGAGGAGACTGAATCCAAGGTTCCTTACAATGCAAAGGTGTTTTACCATGCAGTGCTACTAAGAAGTGGTCCACAGAGGACTGGTGTAGGTCGAGTGCTGGCAAATTGTCAATAATGATAATTGATTGATGGTTAAAATAGACCTTAGTATTTGTTCCAAAATACACTGAAGGTCCAAAAATGTTCCTGATAGCAAGTTTCAGAACCCTTTTTCTTGAAACTATGTCTTAAATTTTCCTACAGAAACTGGAGTTGGAGCTTAAGTTATTCAAATAACAAACCTACCTCGATGATATAGTCGTTGCCGTCTTTTCCGTGGACGGCCTTCACTGCACAGATGTCTAGGCCACCAAACATCTCGGCGCAGGAGTCCACCCACAGCCGATATCTAGAACATAGTGACACCAGTTATTCATAAACACATAACTGAAGACCCAATAATCTCCGGAGAATACACAAAGGTCAGGTGGGGCTTCGTAGCGCTCAGAGTTACAAATAAGTTTAAACCATAACACTCCAAAGATAATCAAAAACTTCAGAATTCTTAGACGTGTTTATACATAAAAGCTGTGTCAGTCCAAAGGGTAGTAAATAGTCTAAACAGGTCATTATTTTCCCATCATGTCTCTGACTCAGCCCACCTGTCAGTCATCGCGATCTGTTCCAACATGGCAGAGCCCGTGTTAGCCTTCCAGTTCCCAGAGATGGACGTTCTCCTGCAAATCAAAGACAAACATCAACAAATGAATCAACCAGCCCCCGGTTATAATGCCCCACCAAGACTTAGTCACTCACAACTTCTGCCTGTGTAGCTGAATAGAGAAAACTCATGGGAGAAGCTATCGTCAGTTCATCAGTGCAGATGAACGCCATCCACACCTACATGATGTTTGTGTCGGAGCCGTTTAAAGTCGTGCTTTCATGGTGAGGCCAGGGGAAAACGAGATGAGATAAGACTTGGCTACAACTGTTCCTCTGCTTTTGGTCAAGTCATTGTTTAGATACAGAGACTTGAGAATTAAGAGGGTGTTGACTCATGGTCTTTGTTAACATACGCTCGGCTGAATTTACAGAACAAGGACTCTCCCAAATGGGTGTGTGGTTGAAGGAGGAACGGACTGTGACTTTGTCAGAGTGCAGACATCACAGAATTTAGGAAAAAAGCAACTGTTTCTTTATTTTTCTTTCCTTTATAGGTGGTTTAACATGAGCGGCCCCACAGCAAAAATTAATAGTCTGAAATTGCCAAAAATGTAGATTTTGAAAATCAGGATGTGACCAAAAAAGTAAACAAGATATGATCAGACATTCAAAGCCAACTTTTGGTATGATTGTACATACTGTATGCTTCACATTGTATTCTTTTTATTATTTCAGGTCGCCTAGTAATATCAGGCAAATGCACAATGGAAGAATACTAGCTTTTCCCCTAACTCAGGTGCAATTAACATTTGTTTAAATGTGGATTAATGTATATTGTCCCTTCTTAAATAAATAAAAAACAAATTGCAAATTTTTGAAATAATCTTTTTTTTTTTTTTTTTTACATTGTATGACTTGTTTCTTCTGTTTTGACCAAGCAGCAACTTCTGGGGCTAAAGAATGAAGCCAATGCAGAGATGCCCAAAACTGCAATTCCTGGGGCGCTGGTGGGTTAGTGGTAGAGCAGGCGCCCCATGTACAAGGCTGTTGCTGCAGCGGCCCGGGTTCAACTCCAGCCTGTATGTTCCAGATTATATATTATAAAAGTTGGGTGAAATTTATTTTATAACATAAAAATAATGTGAAGTAAAAATAAACTAAATGATTAAATTTTTGCCAATTTATAATATTTGAGTTGTTATAATAGTACTTAAGTACATTTTAAAATATGTATTTTTGAAAATAAAAAAATGAAGGTAGTCTTTTTAGCCAAATCATTTTATGTGTATCATATTTTGCTAAAATAATAATCAAATTAATTATATGTGTTTTATCAACAGAGAAAAATGGGAATGTTAAAAATGAGTAATACATCCATCTAAGGAAGAGAGTTGGTTGTTCAGTTTTTCCAATAAGTATATTTTGTGATAATGGTTTTATGCCTGTTTTTGCCAGTGAAAATAAGCATTAGAATAAGCATTAGGACAGCTGACCAAAGCTGTAAATTTACCACGCTAACTAAGCTAGCACCAACTGCTCGTCCAAATATGGTCACTTCTGGCTCCAAAAATCAAAGATAGTAACAGCCAAAATGCCAAACTTGAAGATTCAAAACAGGGGTCCACAAACCAGTGGGCGACGTCCATTATTTTATACAGTCTATGATTTTGACATATTTGAAGACATAATATAAAAATGTAGTTGATGTCATTCTTTTACGTGGTAAAAATGTAGAGTGAAAAATATGAATTAACAAATCTTGTGCCATGGGACCCACAGATGTCTAGAGAGAATAAAGTAAAAGTTTTAGAGAAGAATTTACCTGCACGCACAATACATAATATCCTATTTTGTTTCTCCCTTTCTTTCAGTACACTGAAATACGTATGAGCCCTTATTACTATTTTAAGAGGCCAAAAAACCAAAGCAATATTCACAAGATTGTAAATAAGCTGAATGTGCACTGAAATAATGGAGCAGATGTTTTCTCTTGAAATGAATACACATTGCAGATAATGTCTCGAACACATAAGTGTGTTCAGTTCCTGTGTCACTTCCTGTGGCTCCATTGTTCCTGGAGCTATTTACTCTGTACTGTCTAATGATGGTTTTAATACTGTGTCAGACAATTTTCTACTTTGACAAAATGTAAATGTGGCCAACACTGATGATATTGGCCCAAAAACATGCAGCTACACTCCATCTGTGTATGTAAATGCACGATGCTGGTGGTGTGAAACATCTTACATGTAAGCCTTGTAGTTGTTGCCGATCTTCTGGATGCGGATATCGTACTTGGACTGGACGTAGGGCTCGGTGGTGGCGTAGGTCCCAGCCAGAGCCACCACGCTGGTGATGTCCTGGAAGTCCTGTTGATTTTCCACTTTGATCTGTAGGAGAGACTCCACTCGTTAGAGAGGGGCTAATTAAAAAGCGCGCCGTCAAAGCTGGCGGTGGCCCCTTAGAATCCCACAAGGATTTCACACTTGTACACAGGCGGGATAATGAAGGGTCCCTGGGTGGAAACATTACCAGGGATGGCTTTGAACTACGTCAGCTCATTCCCATCAAGTGATTAGACTGTAGACTGTACACACAGACTGAGGGGAAATGACGTTATGGGAACCTGTTGACACAAAACGTGGCTCTTACATAAAACTCAAAGGTATTTTTCTCTGTAACTTTCAGATAACTAGGTAACAATGACGTGTGACATTGAAACAGGAAGGGGACAACTAACTGCCCCTCAGCGGTCGCCTGCAAGACCCTCATGTATTTCTATCTGCACTCTATCTTGGATTAAAGGCTCTCATTGGCTTTCCTCTTCTTTGGATGATATTTCTATAGGTGGTGCTCTTCTTTTTCTCATTCAGCTATGTTGATACACAGATTCAGGAGGTGTACACCATCAGGTCATGGGAAATGGGGCATCTTGGCGGACAAACTCAGGAATCAACTTTAATATGTGGCAAACTGTCAGAGCTCAGTGTCTAAGATGCAAAACGATCCAGTCCAGAGCTTCCACTCACTCATCACCAGCCCTCTCACTGGTATCGTCCCAGTTCTACACAGTGGAAGTGGTGGGAACTTATCATGACACAAGACAAAGCAGATAACACAGTAACTCAAGTCAAAAGTCACATTTAAGTTGAATGACTCAAGTTCTGATCTAGTAGAACATTGGAATTTAAAGCTGCGGTTAGAACACAGTCAAAAGGTTTACAGTACGCTCTCACTGCTAGATCGGCACAACCATTCAGCATGCTGTCATACTAATCAACATGGAGCGCTGACTGGAAAACATGAGTGAAATCAAACACTTTCATGTAACGATTTGTGAGGTCTTAGGAAACACTGTAATGCTGTGTTTACAAGGGTTTAAGTTTAGCGGACCCTCTCACACACACACACAAACAGTGCTTAAAAAGAAATCCAAATTGCCCGGGTGGAACAAAGAAATCCCAGGGAGCTTTTAAAAATGATGCAAGCCTCACAGAAAAATGAAAACGAGAACCAACAGTGGGAAAACAAATAAAACAAATCTGAGCCAGGGTGACAATGGTACCAAACCAATAAAAACAGGTTTAAATGTTTAAAAGATGGGCGGACAACTTTGATGGTTAATGTGGTCCAGTAAACAGGGTTGTCACTTTGATGGGTGATAAAATGAGAACGCTTGTTGGAGCCCACATTAAAAGATGTTCTGCTGCAATTAAATCCATTAGATTCTCAAATGAGCTCAGAGGGCGGAGTGACAAATATCTTCAAATTTTGAGCTGATAAAGAGCAGGCCTGATGATTGAATGTGAATTTAAGAACTGGTTCTCTTGGAGTTGAAGGAAAGCGTAAAGTAGTGAGGCTGAGTGTCTGCATAGGGTTTTGTTTTTTTTTCCTGAGCGCCAGCTTCTTCTTATTTTTTTTTTTGTGCAGCTGCTTCAAACACTTTTAGTTGAAATCGACATTTGGTCATAGACTTTCCATGTTTAAACACAATGTGAAAGGTACCCTGGGTGCGTTGGTTGGTCAAAATACACATCTGTTTTCACAGGAAATTTACTGTATACACACAGTCACTTACAAAATAACGCACTACGTCAGTACAACACAGTGAATTGACATGGTTAGGAACAGGGTTTGGCTTTTTTTAATCTTACCAGGTACACCACTCTCCTGGATGAAAGTCGGTGTATGTTGAACCCATCCACCACCATTCCCCCCCGGCAACCAGCAGCTTATCATGCTGACATTAAAGGACGCATTTATCATCAGTGTCTGATGCCGCAAGTCACTGCCCAAGTGCCGGATTTCGACGACTTAGGAGTGAGACCAGGTTGACACAGACAGAAAACCCTTTTTGTGGGAGCAGCTGCGACCCTGTTGATGTAGCATTACATTAGCTACCTGGCTAACATTAACGTCAGGACATCATTATTTTTTATTGTTTTTTTGCATCTGTTGCACGGCATCATATTACACTGGGAAAAGTTGATTTCGTCATTTTTCCTTGATATTTATACTATATAATATTATATAAGTTGGCTATGTAGTTAAATGGTTTCTTTTCTTGTCCGTTTTAATTGTGTTCATTGTTGTTATTTCCTACTTAGTTGTGCTGCAGCCTACAGACAAACATTAAGTTTGTCTGTAGTTAAAAGTTATGAATGACAATAGATCAAAGATTTGCAGCTGTTTTTAGTTCTTAAAAATACATTCACCGTCACAATTTAAATGTATCTCTGTTTCACATACAGTGGCTGTTAGCAGAAAAACTCTGTGTTTCGCTCTGTGCAACACGCTGTGGCTACATCAAAACAGACAAGGTGCTTATTTTTCTTATGGCGCATTCCCACCAGTTCATTTCCGTCTGGCGATGAAGGGTTACTCAATGGTTTCTATTCATTCTTATACACTGTAGAATAAAATAAAAGAAACACAAAGAACTTAAAGTGTATTCTGGCAAGTTTGGGGAGGGTTTGCGGTGTGTTCGCCGGTCTGCATTTGCATAAAGTAGACTAGATTCAACTTTACGCAAATGAGATGTGCCTGGCTCACAAAACTCTGACCAAGCTGTCAAACTAGGCGATGTAGTTCTACAATGAAAAAAGATTTAGCAGTAGCATCGGCCATTATCATCTCAAATGTTTTCAGAAATACATTTTGGTGGACTGTTTAGACCAGTGGTTCCCAACTGGTGGGCCAGAGTCCAAAAGTGGGTCCCAGATCCAATCTAAATGGACTGCAAGTGACTCACAAATGTGTCAAGTTTGTGGGAAAAAAACAAACATTATTTTGATGTACAGTGAATTTCTGGTACAGAGCTTTTATTTTGAAGTGCCATTTTCTGCTGTAGCATGAGTGACTAACAGACAGCTACTTAACGGAGACAGCAAACTAGTCGGACGACATGGTGAAATGTGTGATACTAAATATATATATAACTGTGTGGACCTTGAACTAATGACTAAGGAGAATTGTGGACCCTGGTTTAGACGGAATAACAGAAAGTTTATATGCAGGTCGTCATGTTTGCTGTTTAAAATGGTGAGCAGAAAACCAACTAGCAGCACATATATCCAATCGAGTGCATTCCACAATACGGTGCGTCACCGGTGGGAAGCCCATTAAGCAACCAGTTGAGTGGAGTAGCGTGTCCCCTCCTCGCCGAATCTAGTGCAAACAATGTAGTGTTAACTTCTGGGATGGTTCTCAAAGCAGGAGTGTACTCCCATATTATTTTGTAAAAGACAAAGGTGGGTGCATACAGTATAACGAAGTTATTATAGACATGTGCTTTCAGCTGCTAACAGAGACTAAAGCACTGAGGCTGAGCACTGATCCTTGCCCGTTTACAGTAGGCGGGCAGAAGTTCAAACAACAAAGTGGACTGAAATAAGGGAAGTGACTCACAGTTCACGTCATGGCTCCAGAGGTGGAACCTGATAGCAAGTGGCAGGTCCAGCTCTGAGCTGTAAGCCCGCAAAGCCATCCAGAGAATTACGCAATTCCTCTGGGAAACTAAACAAACCGTAATGATGCAAACAGAAAGTAAAAAGGTGAGCCAGAGAAGGTGAAGCACTGGCACAAAAACGAAGAACAGCGCCTGGTGGAAAAAGCCGTGACACACTGGTCGACGTCCAGACTAAATGACATACCAACTAAAATACAGAGGCTGACTGGTCTACAAACACGTAATGGGAAACCTGGGTATAAAGCTTCACTCTGCTACTGTCGATGTGTTTGTCAAATGAAAAATGTTAAGTGAGTAGCCACGTTTAGTAGGTACAACCTGTTCAGATGTAAATATATAAACACTACTGTTACTATGTGATGAGGTCACGCTGCACGTTGATGTTTCTTCTGGAACATGTTTACATCCTTTGATGGTCAGAAACATTCTATGTATTTTAAACACTTGAAGGCAGGCACACTATCACTATTAGCAATAGTAACTGAACTTAAACTGATACTGTTTGGTAACTGGGTTAACTCCTGGGGTAGCCACAATTGCTGTCCTCTTCCTGTTGTGGCTCCACAGAAGTTGACGCACTTCCTTTGTACCGTAAATGTAGCCCTATTTTCCCAATGGCAGACTGACTTGCATGGTGAAAGTGAGGCTTAAAAGGAACCAACTTTAAGGCAGATAGTGTGCCAGTAGCGTGTCTGAAGCAGACGACCATACAAAGAAATTCTTGACAATCTGACGTCAGCTTGCCCCAAAAAACATTGGAAACAGGGTTTTTAGAATGGTGTGAAGCCTGAGCTGCTCACAGGGAGGACTTTTACATGTATCTACCTCATTATTTGAAACTTCGTCCATGTTAATATGAACATCTGACATTGAAAAGTTACACATATGACAGAAAATAAGGGAAAAGCATAATAGGTCCCCTTTAACAACAAAATCGGAATGCTGACGTGCTTCGATGAAGCAGGTCCCAGAGAACAAGCCATGTAACTTTGGTTCCTACAGCAGATTTGTTCCAACAATGGATATCAAGAAGTCGATTACTTCACTCAGTCCTTCATAATGTGTCACTGTTCAATTACAGAGACCAAAATAAAAAGAATGAGTCTTCCTTGCTTGGTTTGAATGGGCTGACATACGTTTTCTGTTTTCATTGACCAAACATAACTTTGTGTAGGCCAACTATGAGCTTTTTGACTGGACAACAGCAAGCAGCAGCTACACTGCTTTCACGCCAGTAGTCCGCTTTGCAGCTCCTTTACATTGACAAGCACAATCGAGCATTTAGTGATTCACGTAATGAGCGACTACAGCGACCAAAGCTGCCACAAATATTTTGACGCTGCTTCTTAGGCGTCCGTGAGAGACTTTGCCTCTTTGGAAGCTTCTGGTTTGAACGTACAAAAAAAACAAAAAACCTCCAATTCTTATTAGTCAATGAACTGTGGGATATATGGAAAACCTTACACCCTAACACAATAGAAAGACAAATATTTTTCACACCCTCAAAATAGCTACAGTCAAATAGATTACTTATATCTAAGACAGGCCTGGACAGAGTACGATCAAGTAAGATTTATGAAATTATAATGTCAGATCATTCAAAAGTCACTTACATTATGTCCCTGAAACAAAGTACAAAGTCCAATATTCTATGGAGAATGGATAAAAAATACTTACTGGACTCTGAATTTTTGAATTATATTAAAAACCATATTAATTTATTTATTTAAACCAATGTACATAAGGTGGACCCACAGGATAGGCCAGAAATAGGTATAATTCGGGATGTATTCAAAACATACCTAAGAGGAATAATGTTATTTGCAGTAAAAAGGAAAGCCGCCTTAAAAAAGGAAATAAATAAATTGAAGGAACACAAATATCCTGGGAGAAAACATAACAGGTAAATAGTAAATTAATAACTTATAGTTGAGGCAAATTCTCTCCAGAGCAGATTTTTTTTTATCATCAGCAAACAAAACCAGTTTCAGTTTATGAGCTATTTGCCATATCAGAGTACATGTGAGGGCCCTGGCACACCAAGCTGACCATCGTTGATGAGCGTCTGTCACCCTCGTTTTTGTGCTTGTTGGCCATTGGCTGTAATCTGCATCTGGGCCTTTAAGGGTGTAGCAGCAAAACTCTTGAATGTATCAAACTCAGAGAAGCTATGTTATTATGTTTCAAGAATTACATAGTTTTGCTCAGAGCTGCGTGTAGCACCTTTAAATTAGGGTTCATTTAATATGATATAAGTGGTGTCAGCGAGCAAGAAATGGTGAATTCATTGTCTTCGATCCACTCACAAAAAAATAACAAGGTTCTGTGAAGAGCAAACAAAACAGCAATGACCTAAATCCCACATGTTCCTGTCCGTTCTCAGAGCTCTGTGAGGTCTGAGGGGTTAAACGAGGTCCCACTCTGCAAGGGCTTGCCAAGTTCTTCTTAAGCCTTTTGGGAAATTCTATAGCATGTCTGGCTCCTGAAACGGAAACCAAGCCCATCCAGACAGACGGGGGCAAAAGACATACTTTATAGGAAGTGTATCGCTATGTGAATCCAAACAACTGGAGAGAGAGACGCAGTGTGTGAGAACTTTCTTTGTGCTGCATCAATTTGTGTAACTCCACGCATACATCAGCCAGACTGTTGTATAAGAGAACATCAAAAGTAAAACTGCAGACCTTATCAGTGGTGTGTCTGTCTGCGTGCTCTCTGCCTTTGTAACAATCAGATATCAGCTCAGTGAAAGTAAAGCGGGAACACACTCTGCAGCTTGATTATCACTGCGATTTGGCCACCATGACTGATTTTACAGATCAGTGCAAGCTAGAAACAAACAGGGGGTTTTAGGTCTGCGATCTCCTTTCCTGTGCTTTGAAACGTACACCAGTCAAAGCTGGTATGATATGATCACATGTTTGTTATGCATGACTGGACTCTGGACAAGTCTGAGTGCAGGCCTGTAATGTGAGGTGGAAGGTGGGAAAGTGAACTTGAGAACTTGTGTGACAAAGTCAATTGTTGAAAGTGTGACGCAGAGTCTATTCACGATGAGTCAGGGTTAGAGTTCGCCCTCTAGTATCTTTCTGGCTTAAAGGAATAGTTCGGGGAAATGAGCTTAATCACCTTTATTTTCCTCACACAGTCTGTGCTGAGACACCTGTATCCACCCCTCTGTCTAAGAAGACTCTGTGGTAGCACCTGTCTCTTTAAGCTGTAAGATGCTCTTTTTAGTGTGAAATTCAACCAGCTGAATGTTACACTTTTGTTAAATGATCTTGTTGTTAATCTGTGTTTTATGGCTGCTGGAAGAAGTCTGCCTTCAGGGCTTTAAGCCAGCCCTAGAAGTTTTATGAAAAAGATGATGGTTTGGGTTAAAATGAAAAGATATGCTAGAAAGGGAGTTAGTGGAGTCAGTTAAAAGTGGACTTTATTGCACGTACGCAGTTACAGTTACTTACATTATTCATGTGTTGTTTTTATCTTTTATGGCCAGAAGCAAAAAAGAAAGCAGCTTCTTCTGTAATCAAATATGTAAAATGGTCAGTTGATATTGTATCGTGATTTACACCCCTAACCTGAACACAACCAGACGTGTTCGAGCAGGAATAAATTGACCACATGGGCACGATGTTAGCATGTTGCTACATGTAGCAGTGTAGGCTACATCACATCAACACTTGCAGTAGTGTTTCTGGAGCAGTGGCCATGTAAATAAACCCATCATGAGGTGATATCAGCTTGCGTTGAAAGTAGAGTTTTTTTGCTCACAGGTTGTTTTTTTTGTTTTTTTACATATGTTTACCTCATTATATTTCAAACTTTGAACATGTCAATATGAACTTCCTGTGATGTAACTTTATGTATATTAGGGATGTGTGCGCGATGTCTCTCTCTTGCCTTCACACACACAAACATGCATATGCATTCTCAGACTCAATAGATGCGACCACGTGCACATGACCTGTACATCTCAGCAGTTTGTTTGTTTTTGAAGATGAGTTGGGATACTAAATATTCGGTAAATAAATGTTATTGTGTTGCTGTGATTGATGTTACAAACTCATTTTAGATCATGGGCCACATACAGTCTAACTTGATCTGAAGTGGGCCAGACCAATAAAACCACTGCAACATATAAATAACAACAGCGCCATTTTTCCCCCCTTTCTTTTCGTGTAAAGAAGTACAAGTACCTTCTATAAACGTTCATCTGATTATAAGACAGATGAACAACCTGAGATGTTTTAAGAAAAATAAGTGCAATTTCAATAATACGGATGATCCAGTCTGCTTCTCACTGTCATTACATCTGCATTTATCCATACATTTCCGTTTGAAATTTTTAAGGATGGAAGTCTGATACAGATTCTCTGGTACTGAAGCTGCTGATTGACAATATTTTGTACAATGTTCAATATCTATAAGTATTTAGTGTGTTTTAAGAGAACTGTATTGTGGTCAGGGTGAAAAGCCTGTGAAGCAGAATTTTACATTGAGCAGCTACACCTCTTAGCCTAGTCATCTAGAGGGCCGGATTGGACCCTTTGGTGAGCCGGTTCCGGTCCACGGGCCATATGTTTGACACAACTGATTTAATGAGTTGTCAAGTCATGTAGGATAATGTGCAATGCTCATATTGCACACAGCAAAGTTTCACATTTCAGTGGCATTTAAAATACAATGTGGTTGTTAAAAAATGTGATTAATAATTCTAAATGGCTCTTATTAGATATGCAGTATTTTTCGGACAATGTTTAGCCTTATAGATTAAATATTGCACAGTTAGGACAGTGTTTCTGAGCAGGTTAAGTTTAAGGTAGCGTAGGGTAACACCAGAGAAATTTCAGGAACACAGGAAAAAATAGGTGATGCCCAAGCCAAAGGTCCCTTCTACTTTAAAAGTCTGGGGTTTGAACTTTCAACATCGACAAACATAAAGAACAAATGAATGTGTGTGTTGTTGACGGTATATTTCAAGGAACTCACCTTCCCCATGCCAGCGTGGGCGTGTCCCATCTTGACCACCACAGGGTATGACGGGGTTGTTACCTGCAGACAACAACATGAGATTATTAGCTGGGTGTGATAACTCTTGGTCAGTATGGAGATATTTTGTGGTTTCAATTATGTGTTTATGGACGTTTGAATCTGGGGCGCCGTAAGCCTCCATTAGGTGGAGATGTGTTGCTACCCCCTCTCCCCTGGGATCTCCGCAAGTGTTGTGAGGACTCTAAAACTTCACCTGAGCCTCCATCAGCGTAGGGGTGAGTAGATAATGGCTGATTTTTTATTTTTGGGTGCACTATCCCTTTAAGACGTCAACAGGTCTGAAAGTCAGTTTTGACATTTGCCTTTTCAACGTGTGAAGAGGGTGTGTTTAAGTTAGAATAAGGTGTTAAGTCGCCCTTTAAACATGCATTAACTGATTTTTAGGCCACTTGAGGACATTGGAAAACAAGCTGTGAACACGACACTAATATATTATCACTCTGTGAAGTTGATAAGTGGGTGGACAAGTTAGCAAACTGCTACTTGTTTACATCTTCAGAAGATACAGGCAAATTCCTCCTGATAAGTCCAATATTAATCTTCTTTTAGCTCTGATTTTTTCTGCACCAAGTCCTGACAGAAATATCTGGCACTTAACACTGCTAACAGAGCCTCAGCAACTTATCCTCATACAGCGGTTTGTATGATTTCTAATGAGTTTGTGCCTCTACTGGTTAGGTAATGGTTAGGAATAGAATCATGGTTGGGCATCATCACCTTACATAATTATGTACTTAACGTAAAGTTATGCACTCGGAATGTGATGTGATAACGACGTACCTCAAAATAACTAAAAGTTTACTTGGTTGCACACGAGACACAAACACCAGTCTCCTTGACCCATACACCGCTCCAACCCGCCTCCTTATCCAGAGTTTCGCTCTTTATACTACTTTCGTGATCACAGCCTTCCTGATGATGTGTGTTATATACAAATTCTGTTACCTTACTTTTGTAGGTATACATACAAACAGTAAATGAGAACAGCCTGGCTCCAGACTAACTTTTTGACCAACTTTCTCAGTTGGTTGCACCCTTTTGTGACCCACTTGATAAATTCATAGAAAAATGTGCCACTTTGGCTTTGATGCAGCGGCCTCTCCGCCTGCAGTCACTGCTTTGCAGACTCCCTTAATGTCCCGCCCACATCACTATCTGATTGGCTACATGTCATGAGTGATAGCCTATCAACACTGACAGCTGCCGTGCCACAGACAGCAAAGAAGAACACAGACTGGAGCTGCTCAGGTGTTTGTTCTGAAGACTGTCTGTTTCTAAAATAAAACACTAATGACAGCTGAAACTGAAGCTGAAAGCTGTTGTTGGCCACCAAAACAAAACAAAACACTGAGCTGAAGGGTCTGAGGGCAACTGCAGAGTGCAGTGCACAATAAAAAGCTCAGGGATTGTTGATGTCAACAGTTTGGAAAAGGATGTCACACTAAGTAGGAACATTCAGGATACTCAGTGTTCTAAATATACAGTAAGACAGACATGTGGTAAACACCACATTGAGACACAACCAAAAGCAGAAAACTATTTCCTCTGCAAATGATCTGGATGTGTACATGAAGTGTCCAGAACCGTGGCCTTGTAAAGAAACACGCTGGCTCTCGTGCCATCCAGCTGAACTTATAGCTGCTCAGTTTAGGAGGCACGAGGTGGAGTCGGAAGAATGTTGGGTTATTACACAAAAGAGCAACGTTCTGGGAAACTGGGTGGAAGGCACCACAGCTCATTGGGATGGGTTTGGACTAACCCGACAGACCGCAAACATGCTATTCTCATAGTTTGTAGAAGTGAAGGGGATGAAACATCAACAGATTATTTCAAACCTCCCTGTGGTTTAAACGCCCTCTGATAAATTCACTGATAGGATTGTAAGTGGGATGTAATCTAAGAGGGACTTTTCCAGTTTCACAAGTACTTTCTCTGGTCTCGTGTGTACAAACTGTCAGATTATGTATGGGACTCTTTGCTCAAGTTTACAGTAATTATGATGACAAACATAATGTAGATAAAAGAATCCAAAAGTTTACACGAAGTTAACAGCAACAACCTCCAGGTGATGCCCATGATTAAACAAACAGAGCAACAGAAGACGTTCAGGCATGAGGCCAAATCACGTATGCAGAGATCCTGTAGGCTCGGACCTGCGAGGAGGAAGGGAACGCCTCAACAGCTGCTATCACTTCATCCAAACCCTCCCCGCCAGTTGACAGGACTGTACATCCTAATGTTGCTGTCAGCTTGTTTTGCGCCGAGCCTCGAACAGACATGGAGCTGCTTGAGGGCGTGAGCGGCACTTCTGTTGACAGGTTTTGACAGCGCAGGCCTGGCCGACAAGCTGCCAAGATAAAGTGTACTCTAATTGTGTCCATTATCACTTCACAAGTGCCAGAATACAGAAGGGAGGTGGGACTGTATCAAGGAGTCCACTTTGTTATCCACTTTCAACTGCTGCACTGTATCAATGAGGCATTTAATAACGTGAGGAAAATACCAACTAGAAGAATACAGCTGATTTTAACAACAAAAAAATCTTACATCTGATAAAATCAAATCCTTTAAATATACTTGTAGTAAAAAAGACATTTTCTGTAGTTTTCACTCTGTACTGTGGCACCCTGGAGAGAAATGAAGCAATGACAAGACTGAAGTCACACTACTGTTGATGGTCAGCTACTCACTGTAGTTACATAAATTACTTCTCTATATAGTAGTGGTCATTGTCAGTGGCGGAGTCCGCCATTATCTCCCTATGGATACCTCATGTTACCTTCAATTAATGATGTTCAATTCCTGAATTAAATTAAAACACTTCCAAGTAAACAGTCTCACACATGGGTGAGTAGTGCGCCCTTGCTGTTCACGTTTAAGTGTTTAAATAGTAACATTTATGTGAAAATGCATGTGTTTGGGAAATACTGAGCATGCAGCTGGATAAATATGATGAGAATATACTGCACTAGGTCGTTTGAGGGTTTTTAAACAGATGCTTTGATATAGTTTTGCTGTTATTAAACATGGCCCCCTGTGACTTCAATTCATTAAGAGCCTTTGTCTTCTTTTGATTCTTTGTTCACTGTGAAGGCATGCAAGGAAAACAAGTTTTCTTTCTGAATTCAACTTAACACAGAGTGAGTAATTGATACACAAATTATCATTCAGGGGTTGACATGCTCCTTTAAAGTGCTGCCTTTTATTTCTAAAGGATGTTTTGACAAAGCTGGACCACCAATCAGGGAAAAGTGGGCGACTGCTGCAGGATCCCAGATCTCCAGGAGCCCCGAAAAGCTCTATGTAAACTCTGTGTGAAATGTTTCAAACATTTAATTAAAAATTTGCTTGGGAACGTGCACCAGTAAGCACAATATCAACTGACATGATAAGGGCCTTCAAGTGCTTTATTATCTGACCCATCTTGAGGAAGCCCGTTGATCCAAGAGGCTAAAGAGGGCCAACTAATTTGGCAGCCTGTTCTCATTCCCAGATTGTAAAATACTGACGCTTTGTCAAGCCCCTCGGCATGCGATATCGAAACCACAGGCACACAATATGGGGAAGTCTATGTCAAGCAGGAAGGAGAGGAGATGGATGAACCGGACTTTCACCCAGGAGACTGCAGTTTGTGTCCTGTGTGAAACCATACGTGAATGTTGTTTTAACCTAATTACGTACCTATGTCTCCTGTGAAATCAGAAATAACCCGTGTATAAGTGTTTTGTAACTTTTTGTATGGTTGCTGTGCACTGACGTCATTCAAGTCATGTATTTATGTCACGTTACAATTAGTAAATGTACTTATTAAAACACGATTTAAAAAAAACAAAACAATTAACCAGGTAGTTTTGTTGCCTGAACTAAACTGCAGCCATTTCACAGAATTAACAACGTGTCCTGTTGAAATGCTAAGGGCGCCCTGCACAGAGGGGCTTTACAAAGCATAGTTATTTGACATCCTGGGAATGAGAACAGGTTAAATTTGGCCATGGTGTTTGAGGGGTGTTTACATCTTTTTTGAGTCAGCAGTGAAGAACTTGGAGTGCCTTTAATCTACATACAGTAATTTCCCAATTTAACATCTATACAGCAGGATAATGTTCTGCACTCTGTAAACATACAGCATACACAAAGCAAAGCAAGTACATTTTTGAGGACAAGTAGTGAGATATTCTAGACTGGAGCAGTTTGTCACCTGGCCTCAGTCAAAGGGATTATATCTTTTTTTACTGCTGAAGACCAGAATGAAGTCAAAAAGTCCCTGAAACAAGCAAGAAGGCAGCACGGGCCTGGCAGGGCATCACTGGGGAAGATACATTGTGGTCATTGACTGTAAAGGGTCTGCAACTTATTAAAGAAATGTTCTAACGATTCAGTATTGCACCTCCATTGAGTTGGTGGACCTTTAAGAGACGGACGTCAAACAAAACTGTCAAAGCCACTACTGTGAATGAACACAAAATAAACTCCATATAAATGTGTTTAAGCTTTTATGATTAGTAGGGATAAGGGTGGTTTAATTGCTTACAACAAATGAAGATTATATTTTACAAACACTAAGCTATACGAGGCCAGTCAGAAGTTCAAAATTTCTGCCGCAGTTACGCTGGGCGTCACATGACGAGTGATAAGACGCCTGCGGTTTAGCATGTATCTGAGAAGTAGCACAGTGTGGATGTCTGTTTGAGTGTTTTCAGTCGAAGGGGCCGCATCCACCCACTCTGTCTGGACATGTTCCTCACAGTCATTCCCATCAGTGTGGCAATGACGGCAGACGCTGAACATGTTGGGGAGAGTCACCCACATCCTCTGCCTCTGATTAAACAGGAGCGTCAGAGAGAGACGTGCGCTCACTGTTGTTTTCTGACCGAATCACCAAACAAAGGATTGCAGCAATTCAAGAACATTTACACTAGTTTTATCACACGCTAACCGCAAAGGAATTCCTGACATTTCGGCACTAAATGAGCCAGACAGTCTGCAGGTTGTCTCAGGTTGTTCCAGAGTCTGTATTCTGGCTGTTACAGTCCGGTAACACCAGACAGTGGCTAAATTCATTATTCAGAAACATGGTTCAAGGAGTCACAACTGCTCTCCAAGCTTATGTCTATTTTGTCTGTACAGTGCCGTCCCCTCCCCGCCAATATCTTGTTCTTGGGATTGTACATCAATTGTCATTTGTGGAGCAGATTAGACTCCAGCAGAGATGAGTTAGATAAGTTAAAAAACTAAGCTCAGAATCTCAAAGATATACCCCTCCATCGATGATTCTTGTTCACCTGCAACACCAGCTCAAACATTCTGGTCTTTCCTGGGTCTCTAAGTTTACTGGATTTCCATTTATAAAGCCCTTTCCAAAACATTTGGAAGAACAATTTATCCAAATCCTCTTACAGCCATGTTTGGTATTCAGTGTGAAGACACCATTAGTGACCACCTTTTTGAGGACACATAAAAGCTTCCAAATAAACAAGTGCTGTATTTTCTGACATATTTTGTAATGTACAACAAAATGTGAAAATCCCTTAAGCTTGTGTTAACCACAGCAAAAACCCATTAAAAAAAAATCCACTGACTTTGAGACAAGGAAACCATAAGATCAAAGATGCTAACTCATTTCCGGGTTTTAGGACTCATTCCTGGTGAACTTTATATTGTAAATACATGTTTAATAGTTAATACTGATTTGAAATCATAGCGGCCAAAATGGACTTCCGAGCAGATCAAAGGATGTAAAATACACTCTTAAAATACACCCCTCACCACAGGGAAATCCAGCTAGATGATCTTTAGAACCATCAAACAAATTGGGGCTTTGCTGATGATTGTCGGGAGGGGAGAGCTGGGCCCAAAGTCAGCCTGGTTCCCATGTAGTGTGTGCCCGGCATTAGAAAACATCCTGTGTCACTGGTGTGAACTGTGACTGGGCCCTTTCGTTCAGACATAATGGAGGCTATTTTATGGGAAGACTCTTTTATTTTACAGTGATTGATATATTTTACGAGATTGTTCAACAAAACAAGTTTCCATCCTTCAAAAAGCCTCGGTGGCCATTAGCGTGTGTGAGCTCTCAGATGTGGAAAATTTGGTTTCAAACTTCATCTTGCTGTTTCATCCCAGCTGCACGTGCACCACTCTGCCTTTTGTTCCCAGCAGAAATCTGCAAAAGGCATCCAATGTGGTAAAGACGTTAAAAAGTCACATGCTAAAAAAGCTAATTATATGGTGGGTGATTTCACCAGTCTCGGTTTTATTTCGTAACACACAGGCTCCCTTCATTTACAGTAAATGTGCCAGACGACCAGGCCTGGCACATGATGGAAATACTTCAGGGAAGCCCGTCCGCCCCCACACGCATCCCCTCCCTGTGGCTGTAAAGCTTGTTGTAAGTGAGTCACATGGGACTGTCGCTCAGGTCAGTGTCTGAAGTAAATCATGCTTCTCTAACTACCAAACACCTCCATGTGACATTCCAGTCCCCAAAAACTTCCATCCATAGTGGACTGGAAGTTTGCAGATCCCACAGTGCACATTTAAAAAGTAACGGGGCCGTGAAAGCAAGACTGTATCCATTGTTGAAGGCCCAAACAAGGTGCATATCTTCCATCCGTGTCACATATTAAGACAAGTCACGGCTAAAAACAACCCAACTACCTGCCAAAACAATTACTACAAGTTCCATTTAGTAGCTGTTCTGAAGCTCATACCATATGATGTTCCTCTGCAAATAAGATAAGTCCTTAAAGTACTAAAGAAAATGGACATTTTAACATTTACAAATCCTGGACAGAGTTCATCTGCTGAGGAAGAATGTGAGATACACTCAAAAGCTCCAGAACAGCAGCTAAATGGAAGTTGAGGCAAAAATCTGTGTATTCTTTAAGACATGATATGAATAAGTTTTAGTAACTCCCACATTTATATGTTATTAAGACTGAAAATTATGCATAATGAAGGGCATGGCTGCTTCGAGTGACGGGTAGGTTCCCTCCATCGACAAGTTGATCGACAAGGCCACAACTCTAATTCGCCAATGCAACCATGGTGTAACGTCAGATCCACAGAGTATAGCTGTAGCATTAGCTATAACTATTTCAATGCGTTTTGAGGTCATGAAAGTTAACTGTAACATTCTGGTTGCTAATCCATTAAGTACATTTTGTTGTGATGGTTTTAAGCCTGTTTTTTGTTAGCAAAAACTAACATTGGCATTACCATAGCTGTAAATGCAACATGCTAACCAAGCTAGCAGTGAGTGTTAGAGTTATCTAACTTCGATACAATATACCTTTCCAATACCAGTTTTTCTGATACCATGTGGAAAACTAACATGGAGGGTATTACATTTTTAATTTGTATTAAAAGATAAATATAACAAGGCAATAACATGACAATGACAACTTTTCTTTTCTTGATTAGTAGTGGGGAAGAGCAGAACGACTATAGTAAACATTAAGAATAAGAGAAAGCAACCAAAAAAAGGCCCCTCACTCTGTTTGTGCGTGTGTGTATTATGGGCCTGTGTGTTTATGTATATGACAAACAGAGTGAAAACACTGAATTTCCCCCTTGGGGATTAAGAAAGTATATAAGATTAAGAAGATTAAGAAGACTGAATGCAGCTGGAAGTATCGATACAGCTGAAAATGAGTATTGAAACCTCTTTGAATATTCAAAATTGATATATATCCATAAACTGATACTTTTAATAACACTTCTCTGCCCTCTCGTCCGAATATGGTCACTTCAAGCTCCGAGAACTCCAAGATGGCGCAACCAAAATGCCAATCTTAGCCACACAAACCAATGGGTGATGTCACAGTGGCTAAATCCATTATTTTGTACAGTCTGTGCTCTAAAGCAGCAGCAGCATTTTTCAAAAAAAAAAAACTATGACCACAGCTTTGATCATTTTCATAAAAGTCAATACTGATTAGTGCATCCTTAAAAGAACTGTGACCTTCATCTGCTATGAGGCAACCAGTAGGAATTGAAACAACACTGACCAGACTCACTTCTTCTGCATTACACTGAATTACTACAGACTGATTTAAATATAGCCACACTGTCATAAAGCAGGAGGAAATGCAAGAAAAGTGTGTGTATTTCTAAAGTAGACTACAGGCCTGACATTTGATCAGGAACACTATAAATGCTTTCAGATTACAGATATGTTTTGCTATATATTGCTATAAAATTGCCTTTATTTCAAGTACTGAACAGGAAGCCGATCAAAAATGGGTCAAACACACACACACACACACACACCTTATCCCATTAAAAGTGTGTGGACAGCTTCAGTGGCTGAGCAGAAGGACTTGAATCATTCTTTGGGGGCACATGCATTATCCAGCAAAACACATGGTGCATCCATCCCGCATTTATGATCTCTTAATTTTTATTATGGCCACTCAAACCTGCCACATCAAGGAGAAGACATGAGGCGCAATGGTTTGGGCAGACGCCGAGAGCAGGGGACCCCGACCCAGAAATCCTTTTCAAGGGTCCGACCGCAGTGGGACCAAAGACAGCCCGCCCACATCAAACCCTGGCTGTGGATTAAGTGAGCCTCAAGAGACCAATAATGTTTATCATGCAAGTCCCAGCTAAGTTACTGACTGAATTCATACACCTGACAGGAATGGACTCAACTCTCTTTGAAACTGTTGCATGTAAACGTTTCAGTTCTTTCAGATGAAGGCAGGAGTGTAAGCTTTCACTGTGAACCAATACACACTGGATAGATGGGGACAACAGTGTGAGGTGCAGATGAGCTTTTTGAACACGTAAAGTGGAGGTGTAGCGTTTGAACTGTCTGAACATTTACCAAGCAATAAAACTGGAGAATCAAAGGAGTGTAACTGTATCACAGCTACAGGCACCAGTTATTGTCATCAGTAGGCTGAGTGATTGGAGAAACTAAGTTTTTTTCTAATTTTAAAGACTTTTTTTTTTTGTGTGTCCAAACTTTTGGCCTGTACTGTACAAACAGTCATTCTGTGAGTGAAGTGTTCCTTTAATTCCCCAGATCCATTTTATTTGACCAGTTCGACAGCATCCAATCAAGGTGCGGGAGAGAACCATGACGAACGTTACGCTACTGAGCCATTACTGACCAGCTGGAAAAAATGACCCCAAAGGTAAATTCATACGCTAACAAAAACTATGCAGGGATCAATAAAAAATGAATCACAGTGTGAAAATCGTGGGGGTTTAAAAGTACAGACGGGGACGCAACAACTTTCAACTTCGTTTGTCATTTTACGGAGGTTTGTTGACTGGCCGTCTAGTCACAGTGGAGGAGAGCAGGACAAATACCACAAAGACCAAAAGTCACATAGGCCACCTACATGTTTTTGAACAAGAACAAATTCTGCTTTGGTGGACACTCGGCCTTATTTAAGTAACACCAGCAACTGCCTGACCAATGATTTGGTAGGACAAGAGCATATTGACCAACCAATCGACAGACCAGAAAGTGAGAGCCCTACTTGGAACTTAACTTGGGACTTGAGTGCAAGACTTGAGACTTACTTGCAAAACAATGACTTAGTGCCACTTCTTCCTATTACTTTAAACCAACAACTTTCTACACTCCTCGTACTACAAATTAACATGAGGCCTTTAGTGTGCCCGATTATCTTGTTTGTGACGTTTTAGAGGTGTTCATCCTGACCTGTATATTAGATGAACTCAAATGACTTTCAAGCGAACAAAACACGTGCAGGCTGGATTCATCAGACTGTAGACCTTCAAAACAAATTGTACACATGTTCCTACAGTGGGAGTGACATAAGCATGACACACAGTAGTTCCTGGATACGCCTCCACAACAGAGTTTTACGAGTTGTCATGGTAACCCCCTGGACTAACATCTGCCCAAACTAAGAGAAGATGCTCATTGTCTGAAAGTGTGTACAGTAAAAACCTTCTAATGGGGCATGGTAATTATTATTGTGGAATTTAAGCTCATCTGGCTTCCATTAGGGTCCATGGTGTATTTCCATGAGGAAGACAGCTGTCTGGAAAACACAACTTATTCTAGAGGATGGAAGTTTCCAGGGCGGACACTTCCTGACAACACTGGGGTGCTGATGGAGAAGTGAGAGGGATGGTTGGTGGCGTCTTCTGGTGGTCAAGCCACCTGCTTCGTCATCACAACTTGCTAAGTGATGGGGAGCGGAGGAAATGGACAGTACGGTACACTTTATCTTGCCACTTTACTCAAGCCAGTCATTACTACACAATAAATACCACACAGTTGTATTCCAGCCTATAGCCAGTGACTCAGACTTTGTGACTTTCATTTTTTTACAGTAATAAATGGGTCTTTGCTTTCTGGAAAAGTGAATCAGCAGAAATTAGTTTGGAATTCACTTAGATGAGATAAAGAACCATCTGTACAGAGTGTGTTATCTATTACAAGCTGAGTCAGTGTCAGATCACCAACAAAACAGCTGCAGATAACTAACAATATCACCAAAATCAAGATTCTTGATGGTGAAAGTTGTCTAATTGTGGAGGTTTCATTTATACAGTGCTGACAATATCTGCCTCCGAAATCAAAAGATCTGGGGATGGTATCATGTCGATCTGTAGGTAGGTCTACTAGGACTGAAATATGTCAACAACTCTTGCATGGATTGCCATGCAGTTTGGTGACTTGACCCAACCTAAGTACTGCTCCCCTTCACTCTGTGCTCCTTGAACAGTTGAGCAAACTTGGAAGACAGCAAAACCTTGGTCAAATTTCCCTTTCCTGTTGTACTTAGATGTGTGTTAGGCTCCAATATGTTAAAAACATAACTGTTGTTTTTAATGATTAAAAGATCTGGCTGGAGGACCCATAAAAGAGACACTCATTAGCCAGGTTGGTTGATATTTTTTTTTAAAGGGACAGTTTACTTAAAAATTAAAAATACATATTTTTCCTCTTACCTGTAGTGCTATTCATCACTCTAGACTGTTTTGGTGTGAGTTGTCCAGTGTTGAAGGTATCAACCAGACAGATGTCTGCCATCTCTCAATTTAACAGAACTAGATGGGTTTGATGGTTTATGGTGCTCAAGGTGCCAAAAAATACAGCAACGTCTCTTTCCAGAAATCATGACCTAGCTTATAGCTCAAGATAATCCACAGACCTTGCTGTGAGCAGTTTTTCTCTACCAAACTGTACCTGCCAAACATATCACCGTGCAGAAGGAAGCGTGCATCTACTCATGGATGAGACACCTGTGCTCACGACTGCATAAGATGTAAACATTAATAGCGTCCTCCTTGGCTAAGTTGTGTGGTGACAGGTAAGCTAGCTGTAGATGCAAACTTCCATCTGCATGGTCATACAGTTGACAGGTGTAGTTTGGTAGAAATAAAATAGTTACTACGTGAAACTGCTCACAGTAAGGTCTGTATCTTGAGTAACCAGGTCATGATTTCCGGCAAGAGACATATGTTTTTTGCACTTTGAGCACCATAAGCCAAGTTCCATTATATTCGAGAGAAGGCAGACATCTCCAGCACTTGGCTACTCACACCAAAACACTTTAGACTGATAAACTGCACTTCAGGGAAGAGGAACAAAATATATTTTTTGATTTGAATTATTAGCCATTAGCCAGATCAAGGTTCCTTTTGTTAAACTATCTGTGTAAGGCCGTGTGCCACCCAAGAGGAACTTTTGATGTTATTTATCTGGATATATATATATCCTTCCATTGCAACTGTAGTCCCTGCTGTCAGCTTCTTGGAGCTATATTGCCTGATACTCAAAGTAACACACTGCTGCACCTCGCTAAACGTTACTGCCGATGCCCTATTTCTTTTTGTCAAGCTTGTCCAACATAGTACCAGTAACTAGGGATCACTCAGTTGCAATATTTCAACCATTGCAAGCAACATGAGCTTCAGCATCCGGCCCAGGGATGTAAGACACTGGGGATCTAACCACCAACCCCATGGCTAGGGACTACTTCTTGAGCCACAGCTACCCCTGTCGCTTTCATTACCGGGTATTTCCTACAGAAACTGTATTTACAGCCTTTCTATTACTTTGTGACACAGAATGATATACAGACATATGGTACAAGTTAATCATTCACTGCTCTTGTGGTCTCCATGTGACATCTCCATATTGTCCAAACATGTAGTTACATGTTTGAGGAGTCAGTGACGCTGTAGTCTACACTGCATCTATGGCAGCAACATGTGCAGGCTCCTAAGCTACACTATAACCCTACACACACCACTATAGATCCCTCTTTATGCTGTCTTATTCTGACAAAAACTGCTTTTATGAGAGAGTTTCTTGTAATATCTCAGTGATCTCACAGGTGGTTAATATTACAGATGGTTAACCAATATCATTTAATAACAGAACACAGCCACTACTTGAGTCCAGTCCATTCATTTTAAATAAACAGAGATTTGTTTGAAAGTCAGTGTTAAGTACATGTCCAGACTGTACTAAAGCAGAGCTATTTCAATCCAGCTTCTCTGCGGTCGTGCTGTAATAGGGACCTGGACAGGCCTTATTAACGCTAATCAATTCACTAACCTACATTCCTGCTTCAGAAGAAAAAGGACAGACGGGCCTCGGGCGAGCCAATCCTGCAAAAACCATCAACGCTGTGCCACATTCCTCTTAGTCTAAAAGGAAAAGTGATGTTTCTTTCCCATTTTCCAGGAGCTCCGGCAGAATTAGGTCTCGGAAAAGGCTGAGCAGAAATGAGGTGACTGTGTGCCGTTTTGGATTCCCTGTCCCATGATCCAAGGACTGACTGGAATCATTCACTGAATCCTTTCAGCTTAGCGGTGTTGGCGAAAACAATCGTGGATCCAAACGTGCATCTGTGAGCAACGTGACGGATGAAAGTGTACGCAAACAGGAAGAGAGTGGATTTCGGAGGTCAAATGTATTTTTCCTGGTACTTCTTGTTCTCTCCAACCCATTTCTGTACACAGATATTCACACATAAGGTCAGAGGTCAGGGTCACACATTGCTGGTAGTTCTTGCTGAGCGGCCATATAACAATTCAGTTGGATTTTTGTCATGTTTTTTTTCCCAAGAAAACATCTACGCAGTCTTTCCTTGAATAACTCCTTTCCGTCCCAGTATCCTGTCTCTGAAGAAAATACATGACATGAAGGAGACAGCGTGCTCTAAACATGCAGCTTCATTGTCACATTGAGGATACAAAGCAGATGTGGGCGTCTGGTTTTGATGGAGTGTTGCTTAAATTAACGTTTCACCAGGTTTTACTCAGTGGTTTGCAATTGTTTCATGCAAGAATATTACAGCTCGCCAAAGCATCAGTCCCATAAAGTTAGTATGAAGATATCTTCTTTCACTTGTAAACCATGCTATGTAAAACCAAGGGTTATTGTTATTCATTCTCTCCAGCGTGTGTGTACAACACATCCTCACTTTCAAGTTATCAAGTACCGGCACTTGGTCAATGGCCCTACATGTCAAACTATGCTCTCAGTACCCTTTCAGGCTCAGTTATGGATGTTCAAGGATAGCATGTCAATTTGCACTCGTTACATGCATTGTGTCTTTTCAGAATAGACTTCCTTTTTAACAAGAAATACAGAGTTTTAGTTTGTTCAATGTATACAGTCTCTTTTTAAAATAAATGAAGGCAAAAACTTTGTTTTTAGGTTAAATTCCTTTCCTAAAAGTTTAGGAAACAAAATTGCTGGGTTAGGTTTAGAAAAAAAACATGGTTTGGTTTAAAATAAGTACAATTGTTACTAACAAAGTGTAACGTCATGTGACATACATGACATTCGGGCTGCCCCTTTACAGTCAACCAAAATTTAGTTGACCTGAAAGGCCATTCGTCTGCAAGATTTCATTGGTCAATTAGTCGCAGAAAAAAATTGTGAAACTCTATTCGGAGCTGCACCTTGTCAAAATTAATCAAAACCTATATGACTGGACCATGTGGGAATTTAATTCTTTAATATATATTTAATATAATTTAATATATAAGTTAATAATTATATTAATATCGTAATTATATTAATATCGTAAACATGCATCCCTTAACGACGACTATTGGTCGACTAGGAAAATTCTTAGTTGGGGCTAGCCCTACGTTACATACTTCATGTGACAAACATCACTAGCTTAGTATGCTGCACATACTAGCACACTCTTTTGTTGTTAAAAGAACTCGACTGATATTTGGTCTCAGCAGTCTCCTCTGGAGTTTGTTAGACCCATTTGCCTCATGCTTACGCAGGGTGGCACAAGAGCGTTTAGGGTGTTAGTGAAGGGAGAAACATCATGTGACGCAAAGACACTGCATGAGCTGAAAGCATGGATTTATTAATGTACTCAAAAAGCCACAACTTGCTTCATGAGTCACACGCATTCCTCGAGTCATAACTTAGGCATTTCTGAATGCATAGATATGATGCTCATATTTTTAGATCCCTTGTGACTTATGCTTGACAAGAGATATGCATCTCAAATAAACATCCATAAATCTGCGGCATAGAAAAATACACTACTTGTGACTCCAGAACTTGCCTAAGTATCACAGTGTTCTATGTTTTCTTCTGTATCAAAGTAATCCATCGATAGCTGTGTTCATCCATGGGTACACTGCAAACAAGAACTGCCTGAAGCTACTTCAGCATACTTTTGATGGTGCCACTTAAAAAAACATAAATAAGAAAGTGCAACAGGTGCAAACACAGAAGCTGCATTCTGGATTTTTTAAAGTAAAGGGCATGGCTGAAATAGATAATACTGGCACATTCAAATGTCACAATATGACAGGAACTCAAGAACATATTAGGAAATGGTTCAAGGTCTCCGTTGCTGATAAAGAGCAGTGGATGAAGGCATACATGAGGCAAGAGAAGTCAGCAACTTTTTTGACAGCAGAGGAAGGAAAGGCGGGCTTCTGCAGAGTACATACCAGGGCTCAGCCCAAATGTCAGCACTGCCACTGTTTTCAATTAAGACACAGTACACAGGGAGGAGAGAGGAGAAACATCAAGGGGGAAGATGTTTTGGAACAGCTGGATGTGGCAAACCTAGTCTGTATTTAAACCGGCTGTGCAAGCAGCTGAAATGGGTGGTACTGTGTAATGCAGTGATATTAAAGCACTGACTGCCATACACTTAGTTATCATAGACAAATAGAAAGCACTTGGTTTGCTGATTTCAGGCAGCTCTGTTGTTAGTAGAAAATGTTGGCATTGTACGTTTCTGCAAACCACAGATACATTATATTTGTTTGTTTCAAATGTATCGTATCATTGTGTCTGACGTGGTATATAAGCTGATTCTGTCATCGTGAGCGGAAGGGGATGGTGGATGGTGTGCCACTTAAGCAAGATGCCTGCCAAGCTGCAGACCACTGTCCGAGACCAACAAACAACAAAACCAAAAGTCATTGCTGCGTTTCCAGCAACTTTTTAGCCACTAAATGTGGGTGTTTTTTTAGCAAGATGTCGCTGCGTTTCCAGTGGTTTTGCGCCACCAAAAGCATCTATGTTAAGCCAAAACATGATCTTTTCCTAACCATAACCAAGTGGTTTTTGTGCCTAAACCCAGCTACATGCTAACCACAGCATTTTTGAAATGTAAAGTTTCACCGTATTAGTAAAAAGAACAAATGTAACAGATCTGTGATTTGCAGAAATGTAAGTTTTTCTGGCAAATGAACTGTTACAGGAAAATGGTAATGGTATAGAATTTCAAAAAAATAAGGTGGGTTGAAATGCATGGCAATTTGTTAGGGTTTATTAATCTTGATTTTTATTTCTTTTTGTATTTTTGCAACAAAAAATCAATCTGGCAAGCTGTATAGCAAGAAATACTTATACTGAAAGAATTGCCATGAGCAAAGGCATCAAGACCATTTCTGTTTCTATGCCTCAGGATTTAAGAATTAGTTTTGAGCCATAACATAAACACAAAGCATTTAAATAGCCAGGTGGTGGCTCTAATCACACTAAATAGTGAATTCGTGTTTTACCCATGGCCTATCCGACAATCGAATGGATTTTTCAGAAATCTGTTGAGTAGAGATATCCTGAACTTGCAGTACTCCACTCAGCCCAACTACCATAAACAATGCTGGCACTGTACGTACGTTTCTGCAAACCATGGATGCATTACATCTGCACATTATTATGTAGCAGATATATATTGAAGCTTTATGCTTCAACAATGCTGTAGATAAAGTGAGGTTTGGTTTAGGCACAAAAAAACACTTTGTTATGGTTAGAAAAAGGTCATGTTTTGCCTTAGAATAACCAATTCTAGGGGCACACAATCCAGGCAGGAAAAGCAGCAATATCTTGGTAACAAAAAAACCCTTTTAGGCCTAAGAAGCTGCTTGAAACACAGTGGCAGGTCCCTAAAACACTGACGTTTGGGGGCTAAAAAAACCACTGAGAACACAGCAATGACATGCTAAATCACAACCATTTTGTCTGCAGCTTGGCAGGTACCTGGGTGACACACCATCCATCTTATACTTATACATATACTACGTCTTATGCTTATCTTATGCCCCATGCTGGGGTCCAGACCCTCAGATTGGGAACCACTCCAAAAACGTTGACATGATGTAGCCAATACACCAGCCAAAAATGACGAGGCATTGTGCTTGAGATGAAACCAATTCTGTGGGGGCATTTGCATTAGTTCAGCAAGGATATCTATTTCTATTTCTGACAGAACACACACAATGGAGGGCTGAGTGTTTGTGATATGACTCGGATAACATGAGGAGATCCCCTCTGCAAGTTTAACTAAGACACTGTTATTGTAAGCCATCTAAACACCATTATACACTTCTTAACAGCTAGAAAAATAATTACGTTATGCGCCTGTGTTTCCATGCTGTGCATAAATGTTTGTGTAGAGTCTCCCGTCTGCTTAATGGGGGATTCCAGCCGTAAAAATAAATGTAGGATGACTTGCCTCCTGCTGTGGTTTGTCCAGCAAATCATGGTTAGCTATGGTCAACAAAGCCCACACCCTCTGGTCTCAGCCAGGGGAAGGTTCCTCACTACCCACAGAAACGCTGAGCCATCCAGACGAAGAGCTTTCAAAGGGAAAACTCCCAATGACAGTCTATTGTGGCTCAAAACAAATATTGGTGAAGTATGTGGGATCTCTCCGTCGACACTGGTGTATTTTATTTAGCGGACGCAGACACATGATGTCATGTCCACATATTTTTTTAGTTAAAAATATTTCAGTGATCTGAAACAGAGGTTCCCAACCTGAGATTTCTCAAAGGGCCCAGGATAAATCTGAGGGGGTCACAAGATAGTCGAAAGGATAAGAAAGAATCTTGTCTTCAAGTTTCTCTTTGTTTTTCTTGTAAAACTTTTACGATGAAGAAATTTATCCCTCTCAGCGCCTTCAAATTAAAATCCTCCTGAGAAGTACATATCACATCTATGCTAACACTGTGTTTGAGCGACACAGCAACAGGCTACCATAAATATGTTTTCGACCAAATGCAAAATTTAGATGAGATGGTGCTTATGGATGACAGAGCGCCATCAGCTAGTGCCTCAGCAACACTTCAAGTGTGACTCTGCTACAATGTAGCTGGCTACGCTGTTGCTTTGTCGTCTGGATGGTCGAGATCAGATTGCCAGGACAAAAAGGATCAAATGAAGGTACTGACTGATTGGAGATGTTGCGATACCACTTGGTACCAGGTCATTTTGGCCGATACCTTAAAGCCCAAGGGAATCACAAGGGGTTGCTTATCACAGATCTTAAACCTAAATCATTATTTAGCTTCTTGGGGACAGCATTACTGAATGTAAATGCAACACTGACATACTGTCACCATGTAAGTTATGGCTGTATTGTAGTCTATTCATACACCCAGTAATCATTGAGCAACATTAGCATATATTTAGAGTCATGTTCCTGGCTACTTGATGAATGCGAGTCTACTATTTCATTAGCTCTGTTTTCCTCTCCACCAACCAAATATCTGGCCCTTTAGCTGCTAAATGCTATATGTTCACAAGTAAGTCACAAACCGTCTGATTGCTTTTTGTGTGGCAGCACGACTTAACCAGAACAGTAAAACTTGCGGTTCATAAAACCAAAACAATAAGCTCAAAGACGCTACAACGCTCAGTAGAACTGAGAGGAAATAGAGCAGAGTGATAATTCTCTGCGGATTTGTTACCACAAGTGACACCTTTCACATTACGTATGCTCTTTTGACCCATTGTTGATATAAAAAGTATTACATAAAATATCCCCAGACTCTGTAGATGAGGAAGGAGGCCCAATTCTCTTTACAGTCCATGCTACATCCAAACTAGAAATGTAAAGACCATAGTGCAGGCAAGACGACTGAGTATTGTGAAGTACTTTGACACTATATGGTTTAAACATATTGCTTGAATACATTGAAAATCCACAGGTCTCGTTGGATTCGTTCAGTTCTTCTCGAAATGCTAAATCACGAACAGTCATTTCTGTGGCATTTTCTACTTCCCACAGAGACAGTGACATGATACTATTCTTAAAATAATAGCCCTTCTTTAAGCAAAGGTCAGATGACTCATCCCCAAAACAGTATCTCATTTATTGCCTCCTTCCTGTAAAACATCATGGGTAGATAACACAACTCTCAAATGGTTTGGGAATGAAACTCTACATATGCTTAGACGAGAGGAAACAACTGACAGGGATATACTGACAGCGTGTAAATTCTAAATTTAGGCCCTCCACCATCCCACTGCGTGACGTCAGCACCCTGTGGACCCTGCTGACACCCTTGACCTCTGACCTGTTGGTGACTCACTGGTTCTCCCTCGACCATCTTCCCTAAATTAACTTTCTCTCCCGTCCTCCCACGTGCACCTTCCCTCGGCTGCTCAGGTTTCTGGGAAACACTGGTGTTTTACAGTCCTCTGAGCCGAAGAACCGCTGGTATGATTAACTGTGTCTGCCAAATGAACTCTACTTGAGCCAAATTAATAGGGCACACTATGATAGGAAAGGAATAACACACTGGTTTATAGAGGAGCAGTGCAAGTAAACACACTTCTCTGCTTGTACTCCTTTCTCAAAACAGTTTAAGTGGTTATCTGAGAAACAGGTTTTGCTCTCAGATTCAGTCTTATGCTTATACCGCAGTCCCAATGATCACCTGTCAATCAAACACTGTGACCAATCATGTAAATGATTGCTTTGGAACAGCGTCAGGCTTTGAAGCCAATTTTACATTGTGTCCAAACTGCGGAATTACAATTTCTGGGTCTGTCATGTGATGCTATGGGGCCCAAAATTACCTTTTTCCCATAGACTTACATCGTGACAGAGATGTCTGTTAATTAGTGGATACATTTTTTGTATGAAAAAGTCTCTGGAAGTCAAACTTTTTTTGGATTTATGCTGCACCAAGTAACGTCGGCATTCACTGGACCCCACGTCCAATGCTGTATCCTGTTTTATTTATACATATATGGTTTCTGCCAAAAGATATATCTGATGCATATAGTGCTACGCTTCTTCCAGCTTGCCAGTGAGCCTTCGCTAAGCCCTGCCCCTCTGTGACGGTTCGTCAAGCTGTCGGAGTTAGCACGGAGCCCACATTGCTACTAACTACACTGGCTAAAGAAACATTATTTAATCTTTCAGAAAACAAAAAGGCGTTTTCAGTGAGAAGCAGGTAAAAGGGTCTACAATATGAGTTTGAGGGGTATATCCATGATGTCAAACTACCTCAGCTGCGAAAACAGGTTAAAGAGATAAAGATAAAGGCTAAAGCCAACAGATCATATAGGTGAACCTCCACATCACCCGACCAAGACAAGATAGATTCACTGTTACAATCATTAAAAAGTAAAAGCAGTGTGTGTATTACATATTCTGTACACCTTCAGTAGCCTAGCTAGCATAGCGTAGAAGTGGTGATGCTTACTTAGAAACATAACACATAACATTTAATAGCTCCTAACCTCACCAAGTAACGAGTAACATTATCACACGTGCCATAAACACAAAGTTTAACCATGGCTAGTTTGAAATCCACAGAACCAGCCTCGATTACATGAGAGTCTCTGGAGCACAGACGTATAGTTTGGCTGATGGTTGTGAACCAAAACAATCAAGTTGCAGTTCATAAAACCAAAACAATGAGCTGAAAGATGCTAAAATGACCCTTAGAGCTGATCATTTCCTGTTGGTTTGTCACTACAAATGACTTTTTCTCACATAACCCATAATCATTAAAGCCAGGGCTAATATACAGTATAGATTCAGTTTGATTTGTACGGCTTCAGTCATCTGAGTTATGGTTTATGTATTGCACTGACCTAGTTTACAGGATAAGCGTTTAAGGACCGGAGCTAACAGCCATTTTGTTTTTACTGTGCTCAGCATCGGTCCCAGTTTAGGCATTCCCTCAACCTTAAGGAATTCCTCAAAGCTATTTCCATGCTGTCACATGCCCGTGTTTATGGTCAGGCCTGGTGTCTCATGCTGTAATACAACATAGTCATTTTGTGGGGTTTCCTGACCGCACACACACCAAATATGTACAGTAGAATACAACAGGGGACCCTGCGTCTGAGCAGCGAGCGCTGTGGTTGCATCTGGCCCGCCTGAGTAGGAAGTGACTGACCGTTCATCATATTTTATTGCAGGGGGAGTCCCATTGTGAGCGGGATCATGGGTCAGGGCCATGTTTGTGTTTCCTTCTCTGATGTCTTAACTCCACATCGGATGACAGACGTGCTGGGGTTGGAAAGTGGTGAGCATCTGTTAAAATGTTCAGTGGACTGGACGGACCGAGCGGCTATTGACAGTGCCACCAGGCTTTGATATCACTTCCTATTCAACTGGGAGGGTCGAGACAAGAACTCCAGTTGGACAACCAATATCTCACTGTACTGACACTTCCCAGATACTGAGGTTTGAGCTCATTTCCACCAATACAGCCTCCATTGTTCAGATAAAAGCAACAATGATAGATAAGGGGATCTATCTATTCTATAGTTGATACCAATACCAATGAAATCCCAAGGTTCTCAGTGCCCAATTCAATACTGTATTAAAAAATAAAAACAAAACAATAAATCCCATCTACTTAAACATGCAAACTTTTATGAAATTAAATGTTATATCAATCCTTGATGATTCAATGGTTTTGTAGGCGAGGAAACATATATTGATACAAAGCCTGAGTATATCAACGTATTTTTTCCCTATTGCTGTCGTTCCTCAGCACTGGTACATGTAACATGACTGTTGGTCTTTATGGGAGGCCTTTCTCCACAGTGATTGGACAGCATGGTAAAAAGTGACAGTGACAAGCAGAAGTTTTTTAGTCCCACAACACTTGTACTTAATCCTTTTGTACCCAGATTCAGAACAAATTATTTGTCTGCAGGGATCCTTTGATAAGCCCAGTACCGCTGCAGCTACAATGGCCTCTTCAACACCAGCATTGTCTCCTTCTCAAAAGGTACTGAATGAATATGGTATCGGTATCGCTTTAAGGGCCTTGGTATTGTAATATTTAAAAAATACCCATCCCTAACATGTGCAATATTTTAGCCAAAGTTGAAAAGTTTTCAATTCTCAGCAACAAGAAAAAAGCCAAACATGCAGTGGTCAGTGCAGAATAGATGCTCCGCACCTCGTCACACTGCTGCACTTTGTAGTGTAGTGTAAATACACCGCATTCCCATTGCAAAGTATTTAAAATATACAGGACTCAGCAACAATACAACCCATTCTCATTCTGAAGTCATTAAGTACTGCTGCTTGGTCGGTGATTTAGGCGTCAGACACCAATGCAAAATCTTTTTGTGGCGGTATGATACACGACCGGGTGATGTCAGTGTATAACTCTGTTGGGCGGCGTCATTTTGACACGCCTCCAGAGAACAAGGGTGGGATCATGAGATCATTTAAGGAGCTGCAAAGTCCCTATACATTGGACAGGAGGGGCAATGGATGGGGCTTTCACCCGGGCACTCTGCGTTCGCTTCCCATATGAATTTTGAGCCGAACCATGATGAGGTGTTTCACCGACATTGTAAGTTTATTTTGAAAAAAACAAAACTGTATGCATCTAACAAGCAGAAACTGTACAGTTCCTGTGAAAAGTGTATTTTGAAAAGACAGAATACATGAAACAGGCATAAATTGCATGGCGTCCTGGATCGTAAACAACAGACGCAGGAGGATACCTAGCGCATCACAGACGTGTTCGTAGACGTTAAAGTCCACTGATCAAATGGCGATATTTGTCAGGAGTGAGAACATGTTGAAAAAAAAAAGAATGCATTTCTTTTTGACAAGGGCTGAGGAACTGCTGCAGCTGCACTTGTCTTTCTTGTGTTACTGTTCTTCCATGCTAGTAGGCGTTCTAATTCATCCTCTGACATTTACTGGCAAATTAGAACACCTGTACGCATATATGCTGCCACGTCAGGTCCAGAAGAATTATATCCTCAGTACCTACGGTTCTGCAGAAAAATGAGTACTGTCACGTTATCGAATTTTGGCATCAAATTAGTACCCACGTGTCGGTTCTTGTGACCTCCCTTATGCCAAGTCACTCCAAACCAAATGATACATGTTCATATTATGTAATATCACCATCCCACCCATGATCTCATCAAAAGCACAATGTGAGATATTAATAGTCAGTATTCTATTCAGTGAACTACAGGTGTTTCCTCTATGTCAAATCAGCCACCCAAGACGTTGGCGCAAGATCCATCGCCAAACCACATGATCCCAAATCCTCCACACGACCTAAGAACTGAGGTCAACACTCTTCGCAACTGGGGACACATCCAATTATGGTCTTCCTCAAGTGACACAACTTCCACTACCCGTCCTCCTCACAGCACAGAGCTGCAGAGCAAGGGTCGTCCTGTCTGTCCCACTTAACTGGAATGGCATGTGGGCTGTGCAACAGGGCCGAGTGAGTCAGGGCTGGACGCTGTCCCTCGGTGACCGTGGCTCCCGGTGGTGCTCTCTTTTCAAGTTTCGCCTCTTCCTGTGTCTCTTTAGCGGCTTGTCAGTCGGATGAAAGGTATTTCCTCTGAGTCACTGCTCTGTTCTCTTTTGTCAACCCAGAACCACGCAGACCTCCGGTACACAATGCTGTAGTCTGCTCTCCCGGCGGCAGGCCAGCCTCAAAACATGCCTTTTTCTATAATTGGACTTTTTCAGATAAAATGCACTTTGCTCTGCATTATGCTTACAGTATGTTGGCCTAGTTTGGCGACATCATTTCCAGAGGGTCCTGTTGCGTGGATCAAGTCATAGTGACAAGCTGAGATGAGACACACATAACCAGAATATTCCGGAGACTCTCTTCTGTTTTATCTTGTCCCATTTCTGACAGTAAAGTTAAACTAGAGCACGCACTTTTGCGTGCCACTTGCGTGGCCCACGATTTTACTGGTAAAGCTACAATTTTCAAACAGTGACCTTGTTGTTGGGCTGAGACACAGAGGGAGGCCTCAGCTATTTTACTGTGGTTTGAACTATCATGTGAGGACAGCTGCAAGGCAACACTGATCCCACACACAAGTGGTGAGCAGCTCTCTATTCCACTGTGCACTCTGAAAGGAAAAGTCACCTTTATGTACTCCTGACAAATCATAATAAATCATTTTGTGATACTCTGATGACGTTTTGCACTTTAGCTTGCCTTTATTCTAAGCCACTTTCCATCAATCTGCCTCATGCACTTCCACATCAGTTTGCAACCGACTCGCTTTTTAAGAAGGCCTGTTGACAGAAAGCAGAGAACAAGGTCGAACTTGTTGCTTTCTGTCCAGATTACAGAGAGTATAAACAGACAGACCGTGGTGCAAGTTCAAGTTCATTTATAGCTCTTTATCACAGCCGAGTCTGCAGATGACTCCAAAAGGGCTAAACATGTAACCAACAATCAATCACAGAACAAAAACTTGCGTATGTACCTCCACTGGCTTGGATTGTGGCCTATTGTCTTGTGGATTTACAATGTCATGATGGATTTGCAAAGACAAAACAAATATTAACTGTCCATCAAACTCCTGGTCAAACAGCGAACAAGTTAACACCCAAATTATAAAAGTAACAGAGCATTACTGGGCTTAATAACTGCATTTCCAAGAGTGTTAAAGGGTGGAACTTCCCTTTTAAGCCATTAATGTCATAACATAATCCCTTATTAGGTCTGTTTCCTTCTCTTCAACTCGTTATCTTTGGAATATATGTTAGGAATGCAGGGCTGTTTTACCGCTTTAGGTGTGAGTTAAGTCATATTACCTCAGTGAATCACTCCTTTCCCGCCTCCCCGCGACTTCCTGTGAGGCTGAACCTTTCTCTTTCATTACCTCATTTGGGCAAACAAAATGTAAATCCACCTGTCACGCATGCTGATCCTGTGTCTAACTCAGGAATGCCACAAATCTGTTAGTTCAGACTTTAGGTTGGAGACTGAAATAATATCTGACGGGGCATTATCAATGGTTAACAGCAGCTAAGCAGCTGACCTGCTCCGGCCCTGCAGATGTGACTGTGCCTCCGATAAAAGTACCATGACTATGATGTTGAATGTCCAAAGATAAAATATGTCCTGTTGCTCCTAACTGCTGGACTGAAAGCAGAAATATGTTTATGTACTGAACCTGAACGCGCCACTGAACAAGCACTGGCTTCATTTTTGGGGTAATAGTGACAGGACAAAAACACAGTGGATGATGAATTCTTGATGTGAGTCTGAGTCATGAGGGAAAGATGCATGGAGACTGTGAAACAATTCATGGCACTTCCTGTGTATTATTCTACTGTAAAACAATATATCCGGTTTGTGTCATCAAAAGCTAAAGTTAATCTTTCTATTTGTAAAGCAAAGACAAAACAGTCTAATGAAAGAACTTGATTTTCTTAATATCAATGACATCGTTTCCATGTATTATTATAAAATCATACTTACTTTTAAAACAGAAATTTGATGAACAAGCTTATCAGTGCCATTCTTATAATAATAAAGTCCATATCTGGCCATGCAGGTTATTCACACTGAGACAACTGTTAATGAAGGCACATGAAGGGTCAGAGTTCCCAACCTGATTATTCCTGGCTTGTTATATAACCGTGAATGGCGTCACCCCTCTACATAGCTCTTCAGTCTCTGCAGCTAAGCCTGCGCAGCGATAACGCAGCTCCACTAAGGTCCATGAGCAGAGTCAGAGAGGAGAGAAAAGAGGGTTTAATTGGCTAATTTAACTGATTGTGCCCTGAAAATAACGTGAGTAAATCCCTTTCAGAATAAAATGTGAATAAGTAAGGCTGTGAGCGCTGCCTGTTAGGCGTCATCAGCAGCCATATGGTATCTAATGAATCAGTGCCCCACGAAAGGCATCGTCACATTATGTGATTGACTTAAAGTTATGTTCTTAACGGAAACTAACGTTCTTAATGTATAGTTACTTAGATTAGGTTTAGGCAACTAAAGTCACGTAGGCTAGGTTCAGCAAAGTAAAGTTATGTACTTCACAAAAACTTACGTACTTAATGTAAAGTTACTTAGGTTAGGTTTAGGCAAGTAAAGATACGTAGGTTAGGTTCAGGAAAGTAAATTTACGTACATCATGTTACGTTATGTACTTGGCCAAAACTTACATACTTAATGTAAAGTTACTTAGGTTAGACTCAGGAAGGTAAAGTTATGTAGGTTTAGGAAAAGAAACAGGCTTTGACTTTGTCCCTTGATGTACTTGACGCAAAGTTATGTAGGTTAAGTTTAGATAAGTAAAGTAATGTAGGCTGGGTTTAAGAAAAGAAGCATGGTTTGGCTTTGTTACGTAAGGTACTTAACGTAAAGTTACGTGGGCTATGTTTAGGCAACACAACTTAATATAGGACAGGTTTAGGAAAATGAAGTTACGTAGGTTAGTTCTAGGTTAAGAAACATGGTTTGGCTTTGTCACGTTAGGTACTTAACGTAAAGTTACGTAGGCAAGGTTAGGCAAGTGAAGTTAGTTAGGCTAGGTCCAGGAAAAGAAACATGGTTCGGTTTTGTCGCGTTACATACTTAACGCTAAATTACGTAGGTTAGGTTTAGGTAAGTAAAGCCACATAGGTGATGTTCAGGCAAGTTAAATTACATAGGGTAGGTTTAAGTAAGTAAAATTATGTAGGTTAGGCTCAGTAAAAGCAACATGGTGACAACATCAAGTAAATTAACTCAAAGTTTTCTTGATTACACACAGGACACAAACACCAGTGTCATGGAGTAAAATTATGTGTTTGTTTGACACGTCCTTATGTGGCTCTAACTCTTTATACTACTTCCTTCTTTACTCCCATCCGTAAGCACATTGTCCACGTGATCACAGCCTTCCCTTTAACACAGATTATATATGCCTTACTGTATACATATGAACAATGCATGAACAGCCTGCCACAGTGCTAAAATGTCTTCCATGTCTTTGATGATTAACTAAAAATTAAAAATGAAATCTGCTTCAACTCAATGACACCGAATGTATTAACTAAAAGTGGAGCCTTCATGTGCCTCCACAGCTATTGTTTCTAACTCTTTAGAGATAAACAGTCATCTGGTCTGCCTCTGCGGACTGAAGTAATCTGGCTCTACTCTGCATTCAATACACTGTGAGTATTACTAATTAAGGGGGCGTCAGGGGGCGGGCAGGATGACTAAGTGAGACTCTGGGTAAGAAGTGAGCAAAAAGAAAATGCTTTTAACAAAATAAACGAATAAAGCAGCCAATCTTTTGTATCACTTTGGCTTTACTTAGAGGGAAAATGTGTTTCCAGGGTTTAAAATATATTAGAACGGACAGGAATTGTCGATAAGTTGATCGGCAGTGATACCCTGGTACTCCTGTACAAGAGTCCAGACCAGATTAGCCTGAATAATAAACTACAGAGCACGTTTTTAATGATAATAGACTGGTGCAAGGTGATTAATCCTTTTATTAGCTGTCTTCTTCCTTCAACCTTTCCCACTGTCTTTTCCCTCACACCCTTAGTGGCCTGAACTTTAAGATGCAAGATAAAAACACTTTAGTTAATGACAGCTTCCTTCGAAAAAGTAAATTGCTATAGTTGTTGGAAATTGTCTAAACTGCAAGGATATTTTTGCTGCTGGGAAAATGTCAATTTTTGAGTCTAGACCAACCCATAAGAGCCTTCGTCTACGGACCTGGCTTAGCTGTACTTCTGCATCTCTGAGAAGAGGCTACATGAGTCTTTAAATAAACCCTGTACCAGTTTATGATGAATACAGAGAAATTTTTACTTTAACCAGCCCGGTCTGCAGAAGAAAATGTTGGCTTTATACATTTCTGCAAACCACAAATAAGTTATATTTCCACGTGTATGTATCACTATTATGTTACGACCACTGTTTGAGTCAACAAAACCAGTTGTGCTTTAGTGAGTCATTGCTGTGTTTTCATCTGCTCTTTAGGCTCATCCAACCAGGATGATCTACAACTACCGTGGAACCCAGTATCTCATCAGTCCTTGGTGCATCTCAGTTCAGGCAGCAGCAGGAGAGTTCTGTATCGTCCAAGTGTTGTCTTTCAATGGAAAAACTCAATCATCAATCAGTCAGGCTTCTGTACCACTAAAATCTTGCGTTCTTATACCTTTTTTACTTTCCCCACATGTCCATCCTTCATTAGACCACCTATTTTACAGTGCATTACTAGTTTTTAGTGAACATTTACCGATCCTCTCAGTGTCAACATTTTTGCGACAGGCCCAATAACGTTAATTAGCAACATTTTTTCCTTCTGTTAATAAAACGTTTCCTTTAAAAACACATTTGCTGTTTCAAAATAGTTGTACATGAACAGAATTTCTAAGAGACAGGGCTCATCTATTGGAGGAACATCTGGGATAAAGGTCAATTTCACACAAATTTCTAGCCAATCATGAAAAACTGTGTCTGACCTATTTCTATATTCATAGTATTAGGTAGATGGCGGGTTGTACATATTGCAGGACCTTTACAAGTCCAGCTTGGGCTCGCGTCCAGACTCCTGTCTTAGGTTTAGGCAACAAAAACATGCTTGTTAAGGTTAGGAAAGATCATGATTTTGCTTAAATGTAGGGTTTCAAATTAGCTGTATATACATGGAATTTCCAGAAGACAGGGCTGATGTATTGAAGGAACATCTGGGATTAAGGTCAATTAATTTTACAGAAATTTAAATTTCTAGTTACCTATTCCTATATTCATAGTATTAGTTCAATATTAATTTTAATATCTATCAATGAATTGTTAAGTTTACATGATGGTGCATTAGGTCCACTGACAGTAAACATAAATAAAATAAAATTAAAAAAGGGCTTTGCTTCACTTTGTTGGATCAGCTTCTTCACATTACTCCACTTACAACTGCCCTTATATGCAGTCCTTAGTTTATACCATTTATATGACATAATACTGATTAATAATGTTTGTTTTTACTGCATAAATATACAAACATATGCATTATTTTTTCAGTCAAACTAAATTGTTTGTATCGCTTACCTTTAACCAGCTCTGAAACTCTTTCTTTTTACACTTTTTGCTGCTGCAATTCTTTTTAAATCTTAGTTGATTTTCTGATTTATAGTTTTACAACTGTATGATCTTATGAATCAGTTCATCCAATTTCAAACTGTTTTAAAAGTCCTTAAATATTGAATTGCCTTGTCTGTTTTATGTCCATTATGTCTATTTTCATGTGCATTATTATTATTATTATTATTATTATTATTATTATCATCATTATTATTTTTTCAATACATCCTCACCCTCAACCATTCTCATAACTATTTTTCAGTCTAACTCTTTATTGTGCAGGGAAATAAGACCAAACATGGTGAAGTCAAATATGCATAAACATCTTTTAGCCAATCTTATTATTTTATTTTCTGAACACCACTGAGACACACATTATCTTTCTTTCTTTTTTTTTTTTTTGGTCAGTCTGGGAAAATAAGACGAAGCAGAGTAAAGTTCCAGTATGTCATCGTGTCTGGTGTCTGTGCTTCCTAATGGCATCACCGGCCGCTGATTGGCCGCCCCGCCCGCGAGCTGCAGAGGTGGAAAGGGGGCGTGAAGGCGTCTCCGGCGCGCTATATGTACGGCTGTGCGCCTCTCCGGGAGTCAGGGGGAAACGCTCAAGCGAGACGAGAAGCAACAACAAGCAGCGCACAGCAGAGCAGCGCAGAGAGAGAGACTTGGACATTACACACACACAGCCTGATACTCTACAGCGGATCCGGCCGGACTCCATACACTTTAATCCAACAGCAGCAGCAGAGAGGAGTGGGAAAAGTTTGGAGACATGCAGTCAGTGTACCAGCACCTGATCAGCCTGCTGTTTATCTTCAGCAGCCTGCAGGTTAACCAGCTGACGGAGGGCTGCTCGTGCGCTCTGACGCACCCGCAGGACGCCTTCTGCAACTCCGACATAGGTAAGAAACGGATTGTACCGAGTGTTTTACTGCTGGAAATAAGCGTTTCTATCATTTTACTGAGGGCAGATGTTGAGATACAAGTGACCTGTCAGTCAATACAGCAGGGAGGACTGATCTGCGATCAGTTTAATGGATGTGCGTCAGTTAAATCTCTCCTCGGCAAACTGTTAACTCACTAAGTTGCAGACTTATTTTTAGTTTGAGTGTTTACACCAGAACTACTATTATGAGAAAACTATTATAATGTATTATGTCTCCCTCCAGCACCACAAAGGGCCAAGTGTTTTATTTAACCTAATTAATCCAAATATATTGTAATACAATGTAGTTTCTGGTCGGCAAAGGACACCAGTGATGCTTCTTAAAGTCAGGGATTCCCTAACATCTCCATGCTCTTCATCCCCACATCACTCAAGTTTTGGTTTTATCATTTTCTTTGAAGCTACAGGCATGTTTGTGTGGCTCAAAGGTGAAGTATGAGCAGTGATTTAAAGCTCCACACTCAGCTTAGATGTTTCACATTATGCTTATTTATCTGCACTCTGTGGTATTTCTCTGTCCGCTGGGTTGTAACTCAGAAATGCCCGGCCTCTGGTACACAAACAACAGATGAGTGGGGGGGTTTATAGCTTGTTTTACTGCCTGGTTATGCTTTCACTGACTCCCCTTGAATAATATGAACTTGGGATGTGGCTTAGCCCGGAGCGCCGGTCCAACCTGGCCTCTGTTTTTAGACAACACTGGGAAAGACTCTAGGATTATCAGATCTGCCCCGTAGAGTGAGAGGGTGTTTTGGGGTCGGGAGTTGCAGGCGGTTTTGGGGGGCTGAAATGTGTCGATGGGGCAGGATGGCAGCTGATCTCTAGTGGGGAAGGAAGGAGTTTATTTGACTGACGACCGGTCACTTTTTGAGAGCAGCTGACATTTTGCTTCACTATCATTTGACCCAAAAATGCGAAACCGTCATGAGGCTCTCTAAAACCCTGACACATAATCAAACAATAATCTCTCAGTCCTAACGGAGCGCACACACACACACACACACACGCCAACACCCACACAGCAGCCATGTGTGTAGCCCATGTGTTCGCCTAGTGTCAACTGACACGCTACAAGGGAAGTCCTACATTCTGCAGCAACACCCCTGTACACACACATAGACAAACACACACTCAGACGTCACTGTTCATGATGCTGCAATTACTACTGGTCACCAGTAGAGGTGGTAATCATAGACTACACATTTCTTATTGATGCTCTAACAATACAGTGAAAGAAAGTGGACTCTTTTTTTAACATTAAATGCACCTTCAAACTCCCATTAAGTGTTTTTTTATAGCAATTTTATGCCTGTATTTCATTCCTTATCCTTTAAGGTATAATTGTGTCATCAAGGGGAATCAACCCATTCGCCAAAATAAATGTTGCACACTTCTGCAAACCATGGATATGTTACATTTGTACGCTAATATGCATAGATACTTTGTAATTTTTTTGTTTCAACATTGCTGTGGTTAATGTGTGTTTACATTTAGGCACCAAAAAGGAGTCTGAAGACTTAGCTTGAGCTAAGATAGCCTACATCAACTAGCTTTAACACTTTAGCTTTAGTATAAAGTTAACAAACAAGATAATACATGTTAATTAGTGAGCTTTGGAGGTGCTGCTAGATGGATTTTGTACCTTGGGCAGAGCCAGGCTAGCAGTTTGCCTTTGTTCCAGTCTTTATGCTAAGCTAACTGGCTGCTGGCTGTAACGTCAAAGCCTACAGTATCTTCTCATTGAACTCTCGGAAAGAAACGTAAAGGCATTTTCCCCAAACTGTTGAACTACTCCTTTAATTATGACCTCAAAATAAAAATCCTTCATAACCAATGATACAACATATTTTTGAACAGTCGTTCTTCCCATGATGCAAAACTGCCTGTTTCTACTTAACTGATTTCCTATGGCAGCGAGAAAGACTTCTTTAATATGCAGTTTCATTAGCCGTGTCCTATTTCTTCTACACTGTACATCATCACTGCACTACAAGGTTTTCCTCCTCCATCGGCTCCTCCAAATGCAGCCAAGAAAATAAGGCTTCTTTGGCCAAATTCAGCGGACACAAGCAGTGTATTTTATGTAGGCGTAAGGCACTTCTTTTAGTTCTGACGTGGGCGGGAGCTCACAATGATGCTTTGGTGAATCCTCTGTAGAGTGTTCAAGGGAAGAAGGTGCGGGTTTAGCCTACTAGCATTCTGAGGACCCCACCTTTATGACACAAGTCCAGTGAAGTAGGACAGATCTTGCAACCTCAGGAGCCAAACTGGTCACTCCATGTCTCCTGCTCTTTGGTAAACCCTGAACACCAGGCCAGCAGGAGCTTCTTCAGCCAAGTGACCCGGTTGGAGCGAGTGAAAATGCCGCCTCCACAAACACTCATGCGATGCCTTTCACAGTCCTTCAGATCTTCAGATAGCTCATGGTGCTGGCACCCGCTGAGCCTTGCCAGTGTAGAATCTGGGACTGACTTCAATGGGCGCAGTGATCTGTTGTGAGCCTCGCAAATCCCATTTTCAAGGTCCCGGCTTAGCCCGAGGTGTGCTTTGAATGCTCGTGGCCCCTCTTGCACCTCGGCCATCGGAGGGGAAACACTTCTGAAACACCGGTTGGATGCCGAGGTCACAGCTTGTAATGTTCGTTAATCTGGGTCAAATTTACTTTTCCAGGACTTCCTTAATTGGAATGAACAGTCCAGACTTTGCCTGAATAGTATAAAGTGATCCACCTTAGCTTCTATTGTCATTTTTCCATGTTACGATTAAAATGCATATATCCAAAATAATGTTTAAGCAAATCAACGCATCAGTTTAAAGGTATAATGTAAACACAACTTAATGTGATCCTCCAATCCAGATTCATTCTTGTCCTAACCATCTATTTCTATCCCCTTAAACTAAAACCTGTTGTTCTGCTTGCGTCACCAAGCGCCGCTTAAACACACAGATGTGGAAAACAAATGGCATGGGGTTGAAATGCTAATGCAGCGAGGGAGAAACCCTGTAATTCTCACCATCTACATCAAAGGCGACAGGCCTGAATCTTCCCAATTTAAGACCCGTAGTTGAGTTCAAAGCTCTTGTTTTCTTGGCCTCGACCCATAATCACCCGCAGGCACTCCACTGGATGAATCACAATTAGGTTAAAGGGTTGGAAATTGGGTTATTGGAGTCTGTCTCTCTTCATTTGACACATTTGAATTGAAATATTTCACAGCATGAAGGTGCTCCAAGAGCTCTTTCCCTTCATTTTGATGGTGGTACGTTCAAGAGAGACCTGGAATACATTTGAAGTAATTTTCTTGACTCCTGTTTGAATCCGTGCCCATAAAATGCCCTTTTATGTTCAGAGACGTCTACTACAGTGCATTTGGCCGAGTTTTCATCCTGTCAGTTTCCCCTGCTAACATACCTGGGCACCAGGCAATGACCTGGCTGCTTTCTTGTGCTGAGACCTAGTTGGCTGCTATTAGGCAGCTGGTTTAAAGCAGCCCATTCACAGGGGGAAATGAGCAGCGCTTGTTTTTCCAAAGCCCTCTGAAAGCAAGATTAGAGGCCCGGCAGTAAACTCTGACCCTGAGATTTAATATCGCTCCGTAAGGACGCTAGTTCCCAAGCGCTCGGGGTGACAGAGCAAACCTTTACATGCTTGCACCGCGAACCAGGTCAGTTGCTGAGGATTAGCGTGATATGTGTTTACGCTCGGTTTGGGGTTGAGGATCAGGCCATTGAGAGAAACGGATCCCGCCCTGCTGTGGGTATTTTGTGCAGTATAGAGGAGCTTTGTGCAGCATAGCAGGTTTAGAATGATGCATGGCCTGGGGCTTTGTGACGGGGCTCTCCTGGTACCAATACACCCTTCTTCTACTAATAAGTAGTTAAATCACTACACCCTCCATCAGCCGCTCAACCCTCCTCCTCATCGTGCAGGTCAACAGGTGACAGATGATAACCTGAGCCAAGCCAGGACTCCTGTTATGTTATTATGTAAGCTTGAATCAGATACCCGCAGTTTTCCCTAAAGTGAGCTAAAATACAACGAGATGTCAAAGGTTCTGGATTCCGTACAAGCCTGGGATGTTCGTCCTATGAGCTTTTAGTATCAAATGTCCAGTTCATCCCTCCCTTCTCTGGTGATGCTCTTTTAAACAGGAGGCCAGCACAGGGGCGATGGACATCAGCCCAGCACACACTCATGATGCAACAACTATTGCACCACATAGTAATGATTTATTCTCCTCCAGTTGCACTTGCTGTAAAGGGAGCTTCGAGCAATTTGACCTTTATCGGCCTTGCAACGATTGTAACACACTATCTGTCACCAGAATGTCACCTTTAAAAAAAAGTGAAGTCAGACTTTCAGGAACAAGAGCAGACAGATCCAAACAGAGATTGAACTACAAAATAGGAATTCCATTTTAACGTCACTGACATTTTAATAATCATCCAACCAGCGAGTCCAAAATGAAAAGTTGAGAGGCAGCCAGCGAGAAAGAGACACGGCAAGTGAGTGAATGACAAAGATAAAAAGAGAAAGATATGAAAAGCAGGCACCAAGGTAGCAAGCATGCCCAGATAACAACAGGCCAGCTGACAAGAATTCAGGTGTTGGCAGTGACACTCTTTTGCAGTGCACTCAAAGATACTTACTAATCTACAGACAGAAAGGTATTTCTATGAAATATCGTGGCAAAGCTTCCTTTAAGCTACAGTCGGCAACCTTTTTAGAAAATATGACCAACTTTTTTAACTGTCACTATATCCTGACTGTAGTACATGGGGCAAATGACAAAAAAATCGTGCTCCTCTAGTGCTCCTAAGTGCATTTGGTTTGCCCTGGCAGGTGGGAGGTGCCTCGTTTTGGCGGCTGGGTCCCAAACATTCTCATTTAACAGCTAAACAGTACACTAAAATATGTTTCTGAAAACATTTGAGGTGAGGAACAGGCAGTGCAGTAACAGAATCTTGATTCATATTTGATCAGCGCTGCCTGGTTTGATTGTAGTTCACGAGCTGACTGCCTGACAGCTGTGATTGGCCAAAGTCTCCGGTCACCAGCTACATTTCATATCAGGTTTTCTCTTAGACCACTTGAATTGCAATATGCTCAAAGTTTGCGATGAGATTTTTGCCACATGATGCCAAAATCAAACTGCCTACCCCAGCTTTAAGACACCAGTTTTAGCTTGGACAATTTAGATCTGTTAGCATCACTTTTAGATTTAAATGACTAGTTTCTTAGAAATTGCAATGGCTCAATTGGACAGAACCATCGTTGGAAACTAGAAGTCATCAGGAATCAGAGGCAGTGATAAAAAGTCCTGCTTCACAGGCTTCCTTTTCCATTTTGCCAACCAGTAAGTGCACGTTGCAGGCGTTCTGCTCCAGCGTTTCAGCGGATTCAGTTTCAGTGTTTATTTTTGAGCGTGGTAGTGTGTCGTCTTGAGAATTCCTCTTCCTCCCACTCGCCTCCTCAAACTTGGACCACTTTCTGCATACTAAAATCACCGTCACCCGCCCTGTGCTCCGCTTTCTTTCTCTCCCTCCCTCCCTCTCACTCACTCACTCACACACACGAACGAGTAACCTTATTCTTGTCATGCCTGCAGTTTGCCACATTGTACGTAGGCTGAAATAAATGTTTAACTAAATTACATGCTCACCTTAAGATTTAGCATTTGCATTCACGCTTGTGTAATCCCCTGCTTCAGGCAAGAGATACTGAGTGAAAAATGGATTCACTTCTTTTTTTTTTTTTCCTTTTTTTGTCAGACCCTGGTTACCTCTCTTATCACGAAAAGCCTCCCACTCTTGAAAATGTATGTCAGATCCTCTGCAGAAGATGAATACTTGTGCGTCACGGCACCGGCCTGTAATTCCTCATGTTTAGCAAAGTAAGAGGCAGAGAGACTCTTACATCACCGGATAGAGAAGCTGATAGATATTTCAACTTAACTACTGCATTATTAACCTTTCTAATATTCATTACACAAATAGAAAGAGGTATTCACATTTTGATTTGACTTTAAGATTCAAAGTATCTGAATAAATTCAACCAAATAAGGTTGCAAATGCGAACGCTTCAGCTGCATTTTGTTCTGCTACAACCACCGAGGTGATGTCACAGACTAGTTGCTGGTGTGCAAAACACAGGCAGTGCCAACGACGATACTATCTGAACCTGGGTGATGACGTTCGACAAGAAAATACAGGTGGATGATTGCTGTGAAAAGGAAGAACCAAACGCTAGGATCAGACGATCGTGTAATAACTAACCTTCACAAGAGTGATCATTTTCTGTAAAGTGAAAATTTGCGATGTCTTTATCTATAATAGCATCCCGAAACTTGGCTGGCTCGTTTGTGCATGCTAACGTCATTACTTTATTTACGCAAGCCATTACGTTAATAAATGTTGGACAGCTTTCTAGCAACATTAGCTGGCTAAACATGTCTGCTACTCAAAACATTAACATTAACACGTCAAACCTTCATTTTAAAAAAAAAAGATCACTTTTGCGTAGGTTAATTACGATTCATTTGTTAGCTAATGTTACGCACCTGAAATGAAATGAGCACCGCAAATACGATCGTCTGACCCAACTGTCCAGTTCTTTCATTTCACAGCTATCATCCACCTGTTATTTTTTTAGGTAACGTTACCGACCAGGTTCAAATAGTATAGTCGTTGGCGCCACCTATGTTCTGCCCACAAGCAACGATGTACCGTTTCCTTTAAGTGTTGGTCAATCACTCTTTTGCAGAGTTTATTGTATGACAGAGTTTATGTATGACAGCTTTGTTAGCGCTGTAGAGGTAGTTAAAGTAGTGAAGGGTTGAAACTTGAATCTTCACAGTATGTCCATAGTTGCCAGTTGAAATAAGGTGATGTGAGATCGCATTATGAAACTGGGTTAAATAAACTCGTTGACGTGAGAAGGCAGCCCTGCAGTCGTATGTAAATATAACTGCTGAATTGAGAGGAGGTGAAGGGGTCACTGCAGGGGAATGACACAAATCCTCTGTCTCTGGAGCAGCTGAGGCCCTTCACACATTCCTCTGAGTGATGGCACCATCACCGGCCCATTAGTGGCTGCCGTCCAACAAGAGGGGACCTATCTGGATGTACTTGGGTGAAATCAGCTGACCCGTGGCCCTTCAAACACGGACACTTGTTTCTCCTGAGGGTTGGTTTCGAGGTCAGGGCAGAGGAGGAAAGTAGGTTTTGGGGTGACTTTTGAACATAACGGCAGCAGTGTGTTTAACGGAGGCAAGAGTGTCCTGTTATAGCTGCACATTCCTCTGTAATTGTGCACTGCTTCCTCTGTAATTGCAGCGGCAAACGTCTGTCAAACTGCATTGGGGAACATTTAGCAGAGGTCCGTCATGCAGTAGCGCTCTTGGTTCATATTAAAAGAGTTGACAGATTAATGGATCAAATGTTCTGCGGCGAGTTATTGTGAAAGGTCAGACAGCGGCGGGCGGGCAGGGGGTTGGAGTCAGTGAGTTCTAACAGGTGGAGAACAATCACCTACATGTTCTGCTGAACAGACGGTGTTGCATCATATGCAGTTTGAAAGATTTTTGCACGTTTGTAGAGCTGCATAGTTGATATTCTGAAGCACTGTTTGCCATTTTCAGCTGAGTAAATCCTAGCCCAGTCACCAGAAGACAATGTTGGCTTTGTATCTTTCTGCATTCCCCCATATACATTACATTTTTCTGTTTCATATGAAGCGTACAAATGTGATGTAATTTATGAGCTGACTTTCTTACTGGGAGTTGGAGGGGATGGTGGATGGCGTGACAAGTAGGAGAAACACTTGCCTAGATGCAGACGACTGTTCGACACTAGCAACTTACAAAACTGGTTGTTTTTTAGTGAGTAATTACTGCATTTCCAGCGGGTTTTTAGCCAACAAATGTGGGTATTTTTTAGCAACCCATCACTGTTTTACAACAGGGATAGTGCCACGAAAAGCAGTTGTTTTTACCAAGACATCGCTGTATTTCCTGCCTGGATAATGCCATCAAAATTGGGGTTAAATGATCTTTTCCTCACCACACCTGAGTACTTTTAGTGCCTAACCCTAACCACACATTAACCAAAGCATTACTGAAAGGTAAAGTTTCAACGTATCCCCTACATAATAACCTACAAATGTAATGTTTGCAGAAACGTACAATGCCAACATTTTTTTCTCGCAATTGCATTAATATGTATCAGCAACTATTCGGCGGATTGCCAAGAAATTTTATTGAGACATTCATGGTCTCCAAGGGAAGAATTGTAATAACTCTTCTACAACAGTCATCAGGTCAAAATTCCACTTTGTCAGACACTCATCCTCAGCTGGTTATTTGTTTGGTGTAAATAAGCTTGTGTTCGCATGCTAACACTCAAAACTAAGATGGTGACCATAGTAAACAATGCCTGCTAAACATCGGCATGTTAACATTGTCACTGTAAGTTTGTAAGAATGCTCACTTTGCCATCTCATTCGATCACCACACATCATCTGAACCCAATTTGTCCTTTTGACATGGTCGAATTGGAAGGAACTATTTTTCCAACAAACCAAATTAAGTTAAATGAACCAAATGGAGAACACTGTATTCCTATTGGTGAGCTGCTGGATGGTCACATTCATTTGATTTATTAATACTGGCTCAAAATAAAGTTTTTGAGGTTGTTTAAATAAACTCTTGGTTCACACCGGGGTCTTCATGTCCAAAATAAGTTTGTGGTTACCACTTTTGGGTGGCCGTGCAGTAACTGCTTCCTATTTGAGTTTTATTTTTATGCCCATTCCCATTTGCCTGGAAGTAGGACAGCTAGACAAACACAGACCAAACAGAACATGCCACATGCCTCATTTCTTTCCCTTAGAAAAGAATGAAAGGCTTCTCATTTTTTCCCTTTCTGGGGAATGTGAGCCCCCGAAGAATGTGTTAAGGAAATTCCACCGGGAGAAGATAACAAACATGGCCAGTGTTAGTTGTGTCTGCGGCCGGTCGGCTGTGGGCAGCAGGTGAACTTCACAGAGGATTGACTGCTTATGCAGGGCCCGCAGCTCTAGTTAGACTCTATTCACCGGCTCAAATGATCACTCATTTCTACACTCCCAGCTCCCTGGCCTTTCACAATAAGCCCCTTTACTCCAACGTGAGTGAAAGCAAACAAATCAAAGTCACCGCTGAGCATTTTCACCTTGCAGACGTTTACATGAGGGTCCTGCACACAGATAAGATCTTTTCCAAGCCCTGAGCCCAATATAGAAGGAAACAGAGGAGACACACACTGCACCCGTTTCCCCTTGTATGACTGTGGTGTTTTTAACCTACAGGAAGCTTATTGGAGTCACGTTTTGCCAATTCTGACCTGAATAACACAACTACAAAATTTTCCTGAGACTGCTTCAAGTTCTACCTTTAGATATCCAAAAAGTCTTGAACACCAGTAGTGAGAGAGAAGCCTTGCCACATGCATGAGGCCTCTTTTCCTCTAGTTTCTCTATCAAACTCAAAACTCCCTGTAGTGTTTTTTCCCATTGGCCTTCCCTGGCAAATAGCAGCAATGCAGAAAATCGGATAAACGGATTAACTGTGGTGCCAACCGATCCTGAAATGGTATTAATAATGTGTTTGCTAATGCCTCCTACTGGCCGAGGCAGAGTGTTATTTGATGGATTGGATAGGAAAGCTCATGGTTATATGTTAGAGGAATGTTACAGTTTGTTCAGATCACTTCAAAGTCATTGACCCGTCTCTCCCTCTCTTCACAGTGATCCGAGCTAAAGTGGTGGGCAAGAAGCTCCTGAGAGATGGACCTTTTGGAACAATGCGCTACACCGTCAAGCAAATGAAGGTGAGAGCGTCAGTCCTCTGCAAAAGTGCTGCTGAGTGAGACACTGGATCGCTTTCAGTTTTAAAGGTTCTGCATGCCACATCCAGAGCATTAATACTGCAGCAAAACACTAAAGATATAGTGGAGTAGTGGCATCCTGAACAGAGAATCAAGTCACCTCTGAGCTACCTCTGTGTGTGTTGTAATCTGTGGTCTTCTCTTTGGTTTGTTGAGGTAAGCTGCTCCAGCCACATGTGCATGTGTGTATCCCATTGGCTAGTCGCTTTGCGTTACACTCTGCGGCGGATACTGCTTATATTAGGACCACATTATTGCAGAAGCATAGCACCCGCCTTTCAGCTGCCGTTGATGGAGTTAGCAGCATTAGCTGCATTAGTACAGAGGCGATGCCTCGCTGCAGCGGTCGCAGGTTCGACTCTGGCTTGCAATCATTTGCTGCATGTGAGTAATCGCATTTCGAAAAAAACTGAACTGCTCATTTTGCTGTGATAAAGGGAGAGGAAATGAAGGAGTAAACATGCACGTCGAAACAGCAGAATACTTCTAGAGGCTCTATATGAAATTCAGAGAGTCTGAGTTATGTGGACATTGTTCTCAACATGGAGGTGGCTAAGCTGGTGGCTAGCAGCTAATGGTGCTAACTTCACAAACAGTGCTAAACAACAGCAACAGTGCTGATAGAGCTAACAGTGTTACCCAGTGCGGAACTTGAAGGTGGGCACTTCGCTTTTGCAACAACATCGTCGAGATATCAGTGGTATCCAACGTGTGAGTGACGTCAAAATTCAATTCAATTCAAACTACTTTACTGCGGTAAGCAAACCAGTGGGATACACATATGCATTAATATGCATGTGTGGCTGCACCATTTTACAACAAAACACAGACAGGCTCAGATTACACATAAACAGAGGTAGCATGAGTTTCTTCTCTGCTCAGGATGTTTTCACTCCATTATATCTTTACATAGCAAATAATGGTTTGCTGCTGTATTAATGCTCTGAATGTTTATTATTAAACCGTTAACTTGTATCTGCTGAAATAAACGGCGTAGGTTGCAATTTATTAAGCTGACTTGTTTGTTTTGGTTCTTATTATAGCCCTTCATTTAAATAGATTATCTTTTTGAATAGCAAGTGAACATATTGTTATGCTCAGTGACCCCACATGACAAATTCTCTTCTCTGTATATAATCCAGAATTCTGATTGTAACCACAACGCCATGAGAAACAAACCTGTTTTTCCTCCCGTGTAAGAATATTCTTTGATCTCCTATTTAAAACCGCAGGCACACAAAATGCCATACACTGGATGTGGCAGCTACAAGGCTGTCTCTCCGCCCCCTCAGCCGCTGTGTGATAGCTGAAAAGCAGTTCGGGGTACTCAGCCTGAAAGCCCGCTCTTCACTTCCTCTATATTCTTACATAACGCTGCATATTTCTGACAGATGCTGACATCGGCCTGCTGCTCCGACAGGAGCCAGGCCGGAGGATTAGCGGGCTTACAGGCATTACAGCTCAACCAAACTCCTCACTCCGAGTGTAAACATTTCAACAGAGTCATGCACTGCATCAGTACAATCCCAGTTTGTACAAAAGCATTAAGTGGCCTCTTGTTAGTGAAGCACACAAATCATCACTGTAAGGATTATCCTCAGGAATTAAATGTGACCTTTGCACCTCTTGGGTTATTTATTTGTATTACAGTCCGCTAGTTTATACCGCAAACAGTGGTTTTCCTTGTGGGCTATAATAGAATGCGATTCCCTCCAAATTTCAACAAATCCTATGAGACAAATGCCTCTGGCTCTCCAAAACCTCCACAGTTTCAGGCTTAAGTAACAGTTTGTTCTGCTTTTCTGGGAGCGACGCGTCTAAACAGGGATTTCCTGTTGTTCCCAGACAAATAAATTAAAGTGGGGAAAACACAACAGTTCTCAGGGCAAACACTGACTGTTGGCTCTGCATACCCAGGATGAATAGAAGGAGCTGAGGTCCACGGTTTAGCAGTGCCCTTGCCAAAACAGCATCAAAGTCGAAGCACATTACACAACGTAATCATGTTATCTATGATTTAGTTAAGGGCAGAACCTAATACTCCTTATCCCGAGAGGCATTCCTTAAGGAATGTTATCTGATAAAGCTGGCGTACTGTTTTCATTCCTGATTATTTATATGAAGAGGTGGAGTCAGGGGTGTACTGTAGCGCCGGGGTGAAAGGTACAGTGCTGCACATTCTGTCCAAGTTTTAACTCCAATTTTGTTTCTTGTTCTCTTGCAGATGTACAAAGGATTCGACAAGGTCCAGCATGTGCAGCACATTTACACAGATGCCTCAGAGAGTTTGTGCGGGGTGAAGTTTGACATCAACAAGTACCAGTACCTGATCACAGGTAAGCTGACACTGTCGTATTAATCACAAGGTCAACATTGGCAGGAAGGGTTTCACAAAAGATGCTGTACAGTAGCATTATGGGACATGTAGGATCTGGTGTTTTTGGAGCTTGACCCATACTAAAAGGCAGCATATCTCATCCTCTGCTGCTTAGATTTTGGCCTTACTTTTTTGCCTCTTTTATTGAGCTTAAGGGAATTATGTCTCACAACCTTTAAACCAAAATCTGTTTTAACCAGAGAAATGCTGAAAACATTTAAGTTGCCTATTACTCTTGTTCCCTCTCCGGGGCCTTTCAGAGTATTCGCCTGCAGTGTTACGAGTTTGTTTGGCCTGTCACACTCACTCCCCTCCTCCCCAAGGACTCCCTCATTTGTCCTGTGACACAAACTTTCCCACTATTTATAACTTACCATTTGCCACTGTGTGAGCTGGCAAAGCAGGGGGCCCTTTTTAAAATTTTTGCACTCATTTCCCTCCACGTCTCAGGCCAGAAACAGCAGAAAGCACTTTTCTCTCTCTCTCTCAACTTGTAATTAACAGCTAGCAGGAAGCGACTGGCGTTTTCCAGCAGAAGCTTTTATGAGTTGCTATTTCCAACAGAGGTGCAGTTTACTTTGGACCCTGCGGTGCTTGGCGTATATAACTGTCGCTAAGTCCCAACCTGTAAATACTGTAACTGCACCCCACAGTGCAAGTGAACGAGCCGGCGTTGCCAGGCAGCGTCAGCTATGTTTACCCAGTCCGGGGTGCGAGTGACATCACTGTCGTCTTTCCCTGCTCTCAAGGCGTCTATAATAAGTTTCTGCATATGATCAAGACTGCATTACAGGCAATTTAAAGGCACCAGGCTTGGCTCTCCTTTGATCGAGCTTTGAGTGCTCTGGCCCTGATTAGTATTTGAGGAGCATGTCACACACTCAACACCATGTAATAAGCCCGTGAGTGACTCCAGTAATCCCAGTGCGGGGATGCAGGCCGAGCGGGAGGTTCAGGGGGGTCGAAGAAGCACATATTTGTGAGCTGTCAAATTCCCGCGTGGTGACAACATGGTGAAGGAGACATATGGTGACAAATCATGATGTTCCTGAGTGCTCGCAGGCCAGCGTGGTGCACCTGTCTCAGGAGTCGGTAAGCCGCAAACGGTCCGGCTCTAAAAATAGACGTCTGCTGACCTTCTGATATTCAGAAATAGGGGTGTTGGTTTAATATGGGCTTACCATGTGAGATTGTCTTACCATAGATAAACAAGTGGGATTGCTTGAGTGGTATGTTTATATTATCCTATGTTACATGCGGAGGATTAGGAAATTAGATAAATGACAAAATGAGATACCAGCAATATGATGCCAAGTAGATTAAGTGACTGCCAATGAGACTAAGGCCAGTGGAGTGATTAGCTTTGGAAAACACTAGAAATCTGTTTGAATGCGATTGATTCACAACTTTGGTTCAAATTGAAATTCTGGAATCAGGTTTGCAAGTAACACTTAAAAATGTAGTTTCTCAAAAGCAAGCAGAGCCTACAGGCCAAATCACTGAGACAGTGTTTGCTCAGCACTGTTTCATTTTATGTGCATGTCCTGGAGGTTTCCTGCCCAGAAGTTATTTTAAACAAACGGTGTGATTCATGTTAACCAATTGCCTCCATTTCCCCCCCCCCTCAGGTCGAGTGTACGATGGCAAGGTCTACACAGGGCTGTGCAACTTCAACGAGCGGTGGGAGCGCCTCTCGTTGGCCCAGAAGAAAGGCATCAACCATCGCTACCAGCTGGGCTGCAACTGCAGGGTGAGTGGAAACCAGCACCCAGCAACCAAGGACAAGAAGGTTGAGGGAAGAGGAGGCAGGAGGAGGAACAAGAGAAGGAGGAGCTAGAACTCATTTCATAACGAAAATGTAACATAAACTGCTGCAAAGGGTTGACCGCTTAAATAACGTCCACTAGAGCGCTTGTTAATGATTACAGTCAGGGTCAAACCAATTCAGGCCCATTCATGCTACTGTTACATGGTCGTTGTTGTTGTTATTGAGACTGAAATATGAACCACTACTACACATCATGGATATTCAGAAATAGAGAGAAAACAAGTTTTGCCACTATCACTGGGAGTTATTAAATAACAGCTCTGGAACCAGCCCAAGTCTCCATTCCCAGTTTTTATGTGACTCAAACATGTAGCCTGCCGCTGTGCAGCTGCTGACCTGCCTCATAAATGTCCTACTGTACAGCAGTGTCGTGGACATCTGCTAACACCATCGGCCCCTATCACTATAAGTGGATTAGCAGAGAGGCGTATTTGTTCCCAGTGCAGGCCAGCGCCTGTAAACTGTGTTCAGTGCGTACATGGCAGCAGCCCAGAGGCATCCAGAGAAGGCCATCGATCAACTGAGACTTCAGTTTGAGAGTCAGTAAGCACAGGCGGGCGTAAACATCATAACACTTATTAAACGCACTGCGCCATCCTCCGCATTCCTCCACAAGTGATGATTTAATGCACTGGAGAGCAGGAAGCGTGGCATACCGGTTAGAAAATTATTCTCCGCACAACATTAAAACCACTCAAACCAGGAAGTTATGCCGAACATCTCTGAACCGTGGAGGACACACTCTCTAGGCTTGAATAACAAAAACACCCCAAATGGGAAGTGTGCCCTCTAACTTGCTAATTGAATTTGCTTGGCTCATTCAGATCCAGATAAGTGCGGCTCCATGCAGCTGATGACTCCGTTTTGCTGTCACTAAACACAGCGTTTCCGTTCATCACCTCTCTGAGTAGTTATGTGAATCTTCCTGTCAATTCACGCTGTATATTCATCCGTAAAGCTGCTTTTTGTGAGAGCACCTGGAGGTGTGACGCACGACAGGAGCTCGGTAAAACCTAATTGAATCATTACGAAACTACAAAATCACGACTGCTTGAGGAATGTGGCTGATATTCATTTAACATTTCATAGCACAAAGCGTACGAGTGTCAGGGTACGCTTACTGATTTTGCACTTAGTTATTTAAAAAGCTGCCTTTTTACACCTCATCTATTAATCTGCTGCAACAAATGACTGAAAGGAGAACCTGAAAAGCTGTAGAGCAAAAGGATCCATGTTTTAGATGTTTCAACAAGCGCATGTTCACCTTTTCATATTTCAGCCAAATCATATACTCACTTCCTTTCTTCCAAGCTTATTTCTTTTGTACAATTTTGAGATTTTTTCATGTTAATGGATCTTTAAGCTAATTCTACCTTGCACAAACTTCTAACTGTAGACTCACTGTCGTTGAAGTTGAAAACTACACTGAAGGAAAATGTCCTTCATTTTGGGATATATACTAAAAAAGTGTATTTAAATTAAATTATTTTAAGTTTCAGGAAGTATGGGAAATATGCTATTTGTTTAGAAGACTGTTCACTGAGGTTAGCATTAGCTTTTATGCAGGGGGAAACAGCTAACTTGGCTCTATCCAGCTTTTAAAAGATACCTCCCAGCTCACAAATTAACATGATAAACAAACAAGATACAAGGCCTACTGTTTTCCTTCTTGTTTCCAGTGTCAATCTCCTTATCTAACTCTTGCAAGGAAAACAAGCAAAACCTATTTCCTAAAATGTCAAAGGTAACTTCAGAGTGTACTTAAATTATTTTGAGTATGATCAAATGAAAATGATTAAATTATAAAGAGACCAAGAAAAAAAAGAAACAAAGTAAAGGTGGGATTGAGTTTCAGAATATAGTAGGGTACAATATTATAGTAACACAGTGAAAGGATACACAATTTCACTAAAAACACAGTGAGTCTACACTACTTGTTGCTTGTACACAATTTCATGCTTCATGGCTACATCTTTAGTTTCGCTTGTGTCTCTGTAGATTAAACCCTGTCACTACCTACCCTGCTTCGTGACCTCAAAGAACGAGTGCCTATGGACGGACATGCTGTCCCACTTCGGCTATCCCGGCTACCAGTCCCGGCACTACGCCTGCATCCAGCAGAAGGAGGGCTACTGCAGCTGGTACCGGGGCATGACCTCACGCGACAAAACCACCATCAACGCCACCGACCCCTGAACCCCAACGCACCCTGCCCGAAATCCACTGCCGCCTCCCTGACTCCGTCCCATCCTTATCACTTCTAGAGTATTACAGGACTCTTAAAGCTCACTGGCCTGGGTGACAGCCTCATTAAAGGGGCAAAAAAGAGAAAAGAACAAATCCATTACAGTGCCTGTTTCGTAGCACTTCTGATAGAAAACAATACCTTTTTTTGTTGTCGTTCAGATCGCCCTGTTGAACATTTTCCCAAAGCATGAATCAAACAGTCCTTGCACCAAACCGTCTCTTCAGGGTTCAGTGGTGTTAAAAAGGTGACAGACATTCATAAGGCCAATAAGTAGTGTAAGACCTTGATCAACCTCTTGTGATCTTCAGAACTGAAGAACTAATCTCCAAGACCCACAGTGACCTGTACACAGTTGAAAGTATCAATAAGTATCATTGCTCAAGTAGCGACTTTTGTTAATTAGCTGATTACTAACCTAGTATTATGTTCTCATTGTGCATAGAGGCAGTTTATCATCACCAAAAAAAAACAAGGACTCTCAAAACTAAAGGTCAAAGTATCAGACACATTTCTATCAATGAAAAAAGTATTGCCAATGATCACTATGTAAATTTAAGATGTAAAGCTGTTACATTGTTGCTACCGAACTGCACTTGCTAGCATTAGACTCACGCAGTTCTAGACATCAACAATACAGATCGAGTGCCAGTGTGAGGTATGATCTCTTAAAGTTATACCTCTTATTTCGGCCTCAGTATTTTTTCTTTTGAAAATGGTATTGTTTTACAGTGAAGTATACATCGATTATGTTCACAGTTTTTACTGTAACATGTGTCTTTATGGATGGTAGTATCTCTGCTTACCTGAATGTTTGCAATGTAACTCATTTTGCAGTTATATCACAAACAACGCCCTTGCTGTTGCGCACTGTTGAATATCAGAGAAATGCTAAAAATATCTGTCGCAGTGCCAACGTTGTGGAGGGCTGACTTCTTGCAGAGATGGTGATATTTTATTTTTTGCTGTATATAACATAAGCTACAGAAATGAACTCAGCTGAAACCTCTGTAATACATTTATTTATATGTGTATTGGATAACACAGTAACTATGTGGTATTATCTGCAAAGAAAAATAAGAAAAAAATATATAACAGGTCAAAACTACATTGTGACAACCATTGCAGCCTGTGCAACCGTCCAGAAAGAAGGACCAGCATCTCCTATGGTATGGTACTTATGGTACTATTGTTTGTTAGCTCGATCATAGTTACCCTGACTGGTACTCTTCACCAATCCAGTGAACGTCAAGTATAAGCAGAGGTTTCAGACAATGAGATATTTTGTAAGTGTATATTCAATCTTTTTGTATTTAACTATTTCAAATGGACATTATATATATATATATATATATATAAAAAAATGAAAGTAACAATATTGTCACTAAATTCATTCTTCTTCACCTGTTCTCCATCTAGGGTTTTTCTTATTTTTTTTCCCAGTGCTGTACCTTCAGTCCATTCCATTAACAGACACAGATTTGCTTCAGAGGAAGTAACAGCTCCCTCATCACTGACAGTAAAAGAATATTGCATTGCTAATGCACTGAGGTTTTAACCAAGTTGGTGGTTTTAAAAAAGAGTAGTTCGACATTTGGGGAAATTTGCTTTTTTGCTTAGAGATGGATGAGAAGACATACCACTCTTATATGCTACATATGAAGCTACAGCCAGCAGCCGGTTAGTTCAGTTTTCTTAATGCTAAGATAAGCTAAGCTAAGCTAAGCACAGCACCTTGTGGCTCTAGTTTCACTTTTAACAGATAGACATGAAGAAATTAGAAATTCTTATCTATCAGCAAGAAAGTAAATATGAAACTGTTAGCCTATGTTAGCATTAGCCTAGAAGCAGGGGGCTAACCATCTCTTCTTGGCTATAGCTTCATGCTAAACGTGGAAGCGTACAGAAATTCCGGTCTATCAGCAACAAATAAGCAATTTTCTTTTTATTCATTCAGCTCCATTCCAAAATGACAAAAATGTGTTTTCCCTCAGTTTTATTCATGTGAAAACAGCATTTAGACCACTTCCTGACAATAAAGTCAGATCATATCAGGGGAGGAGGGCAGCTATGATTTATATCGGACACCCAACAGTAGGCCAATTTTGGTCTGATAAGTTTAACAAAATTACAATAAAAGGATTTTCAGTGATGTTAATCTACCCTGTTTAATTTTGCACAAGTACTTTCAACAAAACATCCCTCTATCCATTTTCATTTTTATTTTTTTCTTGCTCAAAATTTCCATCTGTATAGTCTTTGGCTTGAGTTTGCAACACACAGAAAGTCCTGATGATTTGTGTGTGATGTTTTAAAGAGGTTAGAAGAAAAGTTAATAATAACTGACCTTCGAGGGATTTTTTTTTTTGTACAAAACGTCCTTTCTGTCTTTCTACATGTTGACGAGGCTTTTTCTCCAGCTGTGGCGTTTCTGTGTCACTATTTCTGTGGTTCATGTTTGTGTAAATATACTGTCTGCTTAACACAGAAACACTTGGTCAAGTTTGATCCTTAAAGAAAAAAAAAAATCCAATCAAGGAAGCTGTGTACAGTCTGTGTGTAAACACTGATTCCTGAAGTGTGTGTGTGGGGGGTTTCCTTGTAGGGGTTATAGAAATGTTTGACTTAATTTCTGTGTTTTATATTTTTATAATAAAGATTTAATGAAAAACGGGCCACAGGAGGTCAATGGTCATTTCTGTGTGCGTCTGTTCTCTGTACTGTGCTCATAAAGAATAATATCTGCAAGGCACTCACCATCTGCGTGTGGTTTGGATAGAAGGTTTGTTCATTCAGGGGGAATTTTTCAGGACCAAGAGAGTGGTAGAGCTTAATCATCTGAGAAAACTGCAAGAAGAAATAAACAAGACAGCCAGACGTCATTATTTAAGCAGTGGAGGACAGGAGAAGCTAAATAGAAATTAAACCTGCGTTCATAGCACATCATTCATAGTGGCCCTGCTTATAAAACGTGACCCAGTACAGTTAGTTACGACTCTAAGAAGAAAAAAAATCGACTGTCAGATTCTGTTGCAGTTTTCCTTTCTTGTGAACCTACTTCCTCTTACCTGTCTTACCTACTTCAGTTAATGGGTCTGAACTTGTTGCATCCAGCTGTGGGTCAACATAACACTGTGGTTAGCTTGACACTGTAGCTGCATTGTATTCTGGGCAATTTTCCGCTTCGCTGGGTGCAGAAAGTAATTAAGCTGCTTTCACACAGTACCTTGCCGCCTGCAATCATTTCAATGAAGGGAGAGCAACAGAGGGGAAGTGGTTCTGAACACAACCTTAGGGGTAGGAGGTGGTTGCTGCCCATGTGAATTGGCATAGATTTTGCTCTGGTGTGCAGAATCCACCATGTTGAACTTCTGGAGGTAGCTGCTTAACTTTGGCCAGTCAAACAGAAGGGAGCAGGCACCGCAGAAGCAAGAAGAGGACAAGATGGAGGAGCTAAAAATGCAGTTAATAATGCAGTATGCGGTTATATTCACGGCACCAAGCTAGTTTTCACTTCCATCACTGACGATCACCAAAGCACCTGGCTGTCATCGCAGCCCCAGACTGTACCTACAGCACCCATGTTTAAAAAAGCTTTGGTTTTCTAAGTAACGATCTTGCAAGTCGGCAGTTGTCAGGACGGTTCCTACGCAGCCATGTGAAAGCAGCTTTACTCTGATTCTGAGGCACAGACAACAAAACCTGACATTTACTGTTGATGTTTTAGATCAACAGCAGGCTTAAATGTTTCTCAGCAATTACCTTTTTGTGTCTACTCTTGTACACCTTAAATGTAATTTAATTTAGAGGAGAATGAAGTAAATATACTGAACACTTTGGTGATGGGTTGGGTGATATGACCAAAATCTTCGATCACTACATATGTAGTTTTATATCAAATTAACGGTATGTATCATCTTGCAGTGTTCTGTAAATTCAGATAAGACATTGTTTCAAATAACCACACCGTAATACATCACATTTGATTATTTTCTTTTTTTAGATAGAACCCAACTAACAGAGCCGTTGCAGGAATGCCGTTGCAACATAACTTACGCTACGTTGTACGTGGTGTTGGCATATTGCCCAACCCCATTTAGTGTATTGAACTGTATTAATTGCTTATTTTGCCTATTCCAAATACCTGTATATCTGCAGAGCACCTGCAGATATTAATATTGACAGATACTGATTTAATACAAATATAAAAGTTTGGGAACCAAAGGAACAGACTGATATATAAATACTAAATTACCAATGACTTACTTATGTCTTACCTATTATTTAAACTTACTATTTTATTTTTCACTGAGCATCACAATCAACAGAAATTATTTTATCTTATCTTAAGTAAGAATGAGGTAAAAGAGCTACACCAAGGAGACATGCATTCTTTCACCACATTATTAAAGTATGGGTTGTCTCTTGTGGAATGTACTTGCCCCTTTAAACCTGTTACTGTAAGTGACAAGACTGCAATTATGATCCCAGGCAGAGCCAAGCACTCACATGGTTTTCACTACAGTCTTGTATTTTGTTTTCTCTGAGTACACACTGAGTTATAATGTGTGGTAGTGGAGGCCACTGGCTCCGCCGACTCCAGAGACAGGTGTTACAGCTCCCTTTAATAGCCCAAATAAATCAGTTGGAGGCAGCCGCCGAGGGAGGGACTCACGACACCTTTGTGTGGGTTAAAGTAGAGCAAAGAGAGCAGTTAAAGATTGCTTACCACCCAAGGTTTGCTGCAGAAGTTGTAGATGGAGAAGAGAGAGTTGCTGCTTGGGACGCCGCCGAAATGCAGGCCGATCACAAGGTTCCTGAAATCCTCACCGGGGACCATGCTGTAGGCGTGCTGGCGAATTAGGACGAAGTCTGGCTTAAAGGACCTGCAGCAAGACAGACATGGATATGGGTTTGGCATGGTTTGGGTTTTCAACTCTGTAAGGTTCTGGGAGAGTGTAAACTGACTTTAAGGTCTTCTATGATCAAATGAAATACAGTTTAAAGATATGATGAAATAGGGACGAACTCAAAAGCACCAAGGATACATTTCTCGTCACCTGTGGATGGGTGGCGTGTAGTGGACCTGGGAAGGGCAAAGTCTATTTGTTGTTCCACTGCTTTTGCTCAGGCTGAGGTACTGGATGGACTGCAATGAAATTTGGCACATATATTCATGTGCTTATCAGGATGGATTGCAATAACTTTGCTGATCCCCTGACTTTTCATCTAGTGACATCTGCAAAAGTTATGACATTCCCATCAGCCTCAACTGTACTTTTAAGTGCTAATTAGCAAATGTTAGCATGCTGTCATGCTAAGCTACGATCATGAACATAGGAAGGCTTAACATCAGCACGAAAGCATCGTCTTTGTTAGCATGTTAGAAAGCTCACGGTAGCATTCAGCTCAAAGCATCTCTGTGTCTGCATACAGCCTCACAGAGCTGCTAGCTCAACTGTAGACTCACTTAACTTCTGGTTTTTGAGTCAAACATTTGTGGGGGAAGCTGTCATTCTAAGACCAAGGGCCCTATTTTACACCCAAAACAAACGGTCATTGCTAGTTTCAGACCGACGCAGTTGTCATTATTACAGCGAGCGGCTATGTTGGATGTGTGCATGGGTTACAGGTGGGTAAAATAACACAGCATCAGAAAATTATATTCTATTCTCTAAAATGTGAACGTAGCAGAGAGCACAGAGGAGCTGCTAACTGACTTCCCATTAGGAAAGACGCTATCTGCATTTACACACGCAGAGCAGCATAACTTCACTGATTATTTCAGAAGCTAAAGGTTTAGTTCTATTTCCTTTGTAAAGTTTATCACTACAGTTTTTAGTTTTGCGGCTTATATATCCATCGTTATCTGCTGCAGTGAAATCAAAATCGCTGGTTTCTCCAGTTTGCCTAATCTGCAATATGGATAGCAGTGCACCAGGTGCAGGCACACCTGGCTTTTAAAGGCAATGGGAGATGACACTCTCATTGGTTAAAATCATGGTAAACCCCAAACACACCTATGATTAATTAAGGGACTAAATACAACCCCTTTGCCCCTTGCACTTTGGATGTGCTTTAAATGCACCTGCACCGTGCACTGTAGACTGTTTAAATAGGAAATCTAATGCTAAAATCATCTGGATGTGCTGTCACTAGTCCTGAGGATGGGCTCTTAGAACAGCTGATCCTCATTTTCAGGCAGACATACATGGTGATAAATTTCTCTTTTTCCACAGGAGATTTTTTGAATGAAAGTGTCAGTGGAATCACCTTTCCTTTTCTAACTCTGACCCGACTGTGCTCAGGTCACACATCAACACCACGCTGCCTCCTCCCGGGCCGACAGCTCTGTCAGCACATTAACACACCGTATCTGGGCCCTTGTGTTTACAGTTGAGGGCTCCATTATTTCAGCGACCGCGTCGGGCTGAAGGGGTGAGGAAATGCTCCTTGGTTCACCTAATCTTTTTGGACCATCTATCCAATTAACACAGCCTAATCCTTCCTTTACAAACTGTTCTGGGAGCAGGGCCAAGCGACACATCAGGCACCTGGAGGCCTCGTTTAAGCAGCCAGCATTTCACATTAACACAGGATATTCACTTTGACTGCAGTCATGTTCTACCTATTAATGTTTTCAGCTTTCAGTCAGGTATTGTGCAACTGTGCATGTTTCAGATTGCTGTCATCTACTGAACCATTTAAAAATATCTCACGCTGGCAAGTGTCTCACTGTAACATGCTTGTATTCTGATTCCTGTTGATTTGATCACTTAAGTATCTGTGATGTGGAGAGCTTTTTGCAAACATTTACCTGCATTTTTATACTCTTATCTCTTTTCCCAAGCCGTAAAACTTATCTGAATCAAGTACCGTCAGTGATATGTGAAGTGACTGTACAAAGTGTACATAGTCTTTGTTTTGCATGGTTACTGCTTTTCATACAGCTTTAAGACAGGACTGTCTTCGCCAATTTAGTGCTCCACACGTCAGTACCATACCTGATATGCACAATTAAACTATGTAGCAATCAATCAACCATTTATTTGTCACATGAAATCATACAACTCCAGTGAAATATGACCCCATCGGCCTCTCTTACATGTGCATTGTCACTTAGTCCTTTTTCTTCATCTTCATTGTAGGCTGCGGCTTTTTAATTGTCCATGTTCCCGGATGGTTCTGGTAATCTATGGTTTCTGGTTGTGGAATGATTTAATTGCAGTTGTGGATAAAGTTGCTTCTGTTGTTTTACAAATTAAATCCACCACAGACTCAGTGAGCTCATTGATGTCGTCAGTGACAGCGACGGTGGTGTCCTGGAACGTGCTCCAGACTCCGCCTCATCATTTACAACACTGGAAGCATGAGTTTATTTACATATCTTGACCTCTGGCCGCATGGTGGCTCCTCCCAAATTCAGGCAGTGCTGCTCTACAGCCGCCTCTGAATGATGTATAACAGTGATCCAGTGTGCTTATTGACATTGTGGCACAGGGCGAGCAGGAATGGGACGGCACCTCACGTTCCCACTGTCACACCAGTCCTTTTTCACCATAAAGCAAATGCCTCCCCCCTTCTCTCACAAAAGTCTTCTGTTCTGTTGGATCAGTATATAGAAAAATGTTAAATGGCACTGTCCGTGATTTAGCCATGTTCTGGTGAATAAAATAATATTACAGTTCCTGATATCCTGTTGGAAACTGGTGCATGCTTGGAAGTCGTCCAGTTTATTATCCAGTGCCTCTGCAATGGCTAGCGGGACGCTCGTCTGGCTGGTGGCCATCTTCTTTGTCTTTTTCTCAAAATTTACCAAAAATAACATTTGAAAACCTCAACATTACCAGCTAGTAAAAGAGACCTGCTGCTGATCCCTCTCACATTACACAAAATCATTTGATCCACTGTTGATGATGAAAATATTAATAAGTGCGGCTTTAATTTGCAGACACTTGCACATCAACCATGCACAATAAAAACCTGTGCATATGAACACACACACACACACACACACACACACACACACACACACACACACACACACACACACACACACACGCGGTACATGCTGCAGGTTGGTGGGTGAAATTACAGCCAAGCCCTCAAACAGGCTCTGGGTCCTCAAGTGTTGCTTATGTTAGACAGCACGGACGGGACTGGAAGGACGACTGAGGAGTGATCTGGTCTCGGCGACAGAGCGACTACAGCTGTTCCTCCCTGCTGCTGCACTCAGCCACAGTGGCAGCAGACCAAAGGCTCTGCTATTTATACTGGATGGAGCTGTTTATTGAGGCTCCAGACCCAAACCAGACTCAACAGTTCATGTGAAACACAAGTTCCTGATAAATACATTGGCCGATTTGTGTAACGTGCTGTTTCTAGCAAACACCCCAAGTCAGAAGAGAACAACACTGTGGTTGAAAGGGTGCATGGGAAGTTTAACTCTGCATGAGCTGAGACACTGACTTTAAGTAATAACCTTGAAGACTTTTATTTATATAAATGTCTGTAAAATCATGAATGAGGTGTCAATGGCGATTGAGCTTCTGGCCCACTGATTAAAGTATTGCAATATTTATATATTTGCAGTATTATGAACTGGGCAGTGCCGGCTCTAGACTCTGGAGGCCCCTGGCAAAGAAGCCTATTAAGGTGCCAATGGTTGTGCTGACAGTTACACTGAAAGTTGTATGTATGACGGTTACAGATAGTTAGCTGACTGTCATAACTAAGGGTATCCAGTTGTCATACGGTAGCTAGAAGGGACCCCACTTTTCACTGAAATGGTAGAATGTTGCCTTTTTTTGGGAGGTATAAGGAGGTTTATAGTTGCCACTGCAAATTATGCGAATGTGCATGGCCATCTGGGGCCCCTTTTCTACAAAAATTTTTAGGGGGGACCCAAACATTTGCTTGGTTTGCCTCTCCTGATGGTGGACCCCTGGAACTGGATGTCAAAGGGCTGACATTTGATGAAAGAATATGGTATGAAGTTACTGCTAAAACGCAAACCAAACCTTCCTTCTGCTGCAGCTTTACATTAAAAGCATTTAACAGGTGAAACATGTAAATGTCACAGAAATGCAACATGTTTTTCAATGAGTTCAGCACTTCCAGCGATCGTTCATCAAAAATGTGTCTGCAAAACAAGATAACTGTCGTTTTCAGCATTTGTTGAAGGCAGATTAGTACTTTGAAATATTGCGGGGAGGAACAGAACAGTCAACAGCAGCCACAGTGAGTTGATAAATGAAGAGCTCCAGGTGACAGGATGCACACCTCCAACTTCACACGGCAACCAACTTCTTTCACTGTGCTCTGCTAACCACAGACTCATGCCAAATACAGCATAAAATCGGATCCCTGCTTCTCATAGAATGATGGAAAAAGTCAATTACTGCCTGACTTTGTTATCAAAACAACAAGAGATTGTTTTACTGCGCACAGAAATGTGACCTGTAGTATTAAACACATTCGCTTTCAGATTGGCAACTCCTGGTGTCACCAAATCAACCAGGTATGAAATCTTTGAGATTTTGCCATTCTAAAAATACATCTATTGGCCTAAAACAAAATGTACTGCTGCATCCAAGAGGAGCAATCCACCTTTCATTCAGAAAACCATCCTGATCAGCTGGGTTGAATGTACTTGTGGATACAGGTCATTTCATTTTTGATTAAACTTCAAATTATTTTTTAAATTAATTCATTCATTGTTCTATAAAATAGTAGAAAATGCCCATCAGAACATCCAAGAGTCCAAGGTGACATCTTTGGATTGTCTATTTTGTGCAGATGTACTTTGGTTCAGACAATTCTCTTTATCTAATATGTTCCATTCACTACTGTTAGACAGCACAGGAAAACTGTTTTCTCTAAGTGATGCTAAGCGCAGGCATGCATAAAACCATACAGACTACACCTTTGCGCTTCCTCATTACCGCAGAAAGGCCAGATGCAGAAGACATTCAGCTCGGTGGGATGGCTTTCACCAGGCTACAGTTAATGGAGCCCGTGCCCTATAGCAGCAGAGCATTACTGAGGTTTGTCACCCATTAACTTTGTTTTTCTGTCTCTTCGCTCGGACTCGTTCTGCCGAATCAGGGCTCCCTGTGGGTCGTGGATTACACTAAAGCGGCACATTTATGCTTTACGATCCGAATCGCTTGGGCCCCACAGTCATCACTTCTCGGGCGATATGCTAATGCGCCCTTTGAATGGGTTATCGGTGGTGCAATAAAGGCTAATAACAGGCACTGATAGGGGGATAGCAGGGTTATAGATTAGGACATGAGGAGGGAATGGATCCACGTGGAATCATGAGCCAACTCATAACGCATCAATAGTACACTGAGCAAGATAGGGAGAGACGTGCTGGAAAAAATATCCATCTTAACAAGTGATTCTTGAAGTCAAGTCAAATAAACCTGTGAAAAGGGTAACATCATAGAAATGAAACTTCTTAAGAACAGGTTGACGCAAGTGTCTGAAAAGGGAACTGGACCCTTTTTCCCCATGTTTTTGTGTCTTAGTGACTGATGGGAACAACATTTTTTTAAAAGACGTGAAACTGGCTGCAGTGTAATCTTCAGGGCAATAGTGCATGGTTAATGTACACCCGCTACTGGCTCAAGTTATAGGCTCAAGTTATTTTAGGTGTCTGACATCAAAATTGAAAGGATCGATAGAGAGAAATAAAATGTTTTCTTCTTTGTGTTGCCTTGGTTTTGCTTTTTATTTTATTTGGTGGCCACCCTCAGATTATCCCGCAGTTCGTCCCATTGAGGAAGAGGCTTCATTTTGAGCCTTATACAACTGTATACAACTGTGCTGACACTGCTAAAAGAACCAACAGTGACAAGAGGCAACACTGCTCAAGGAGGGTTTTACGGCTCAAAATTTAACCACTTATTCCTGGGAGGAGACTGGAGAGTGGGCACAATGTTTCCACAGCAACGCTGTTGGGTAGGGACGTCAATACTAGCGGTAACCGCTGAATGAGTAGTGCCTCTAGCTAGCTCCCACCAGGTCTGGCTGGTGCGCAGTACAGTAAACTGAAGAGTAACAAAATTAACCTATTCAACAGACATGCATAACCTGTCAAAAATATTACCAGCAGTTAACCGCTTAATGATTAACTGCTGACATCCCTAGCACGTAATGAAGAGTGATAGGGAAAGGCAGGTAATGCTCAAAGCACCAACCTCTCTACTCTCTGCTTGACTCTTATCTGTCCCGTTAAAATAACACTGCAAGCCTAACACTTGTACAAGACCATTATAAAATACAATGTCCAGGAATGCCAACAGGATCTTTTCATCAGCATTGCTAGAGCAGGAAACTATTCAAACCCAGGACAATATACTGCCATTTTGTTCTCCAGATATATTTATCAGACAGAATCTCTGACCTTCTAATTGGCTCCACAGGGATGTCTAAATTGCAGGGAACATTTGTCTTTATACCAGCCCTGTGCCTGGCTCAAAGGCTGGTAAGGGCCTTATCTTCCTCTCATCAGTCTGTCTCTCAACGATAAGGATAATCGGGGTAGAACTTGGCGGGAATGCCACAAATGTCAAACAGTACATACTGAGGATCAGCACAACACTTGTATACAATGGTGCATTGTGCCTAACTGGCTCTCCGTCATCGGAGGGAAATGCACCTTAGAGAGGAAAATCTGTGCTTTCCAGTTACGAGGAGAGACGCTATGGTGGAAAAAAACCCTTCTACATAGTGTCACTAAAATAATATGTGGGATTATTCCAAAAATAACTCATTTTAGGATGTAAAAAACAAAAGTTCAACATTTTGGGAAATAAGCTTTTTGTAGACTCTCAGAACTCACTGAAAGAAAGCAAACAAATGTATTTCCCAAAGTGTTCCTACAGTAAAAGCTCCTTTAGAGATGACAGTTTGTAAAGTACTCCAGTAAACTGCCACAGAGACTGGACTTTAGTGAATCTAGTTTTATCTCAATAGAGCTCTCGCTCACTGTAGCAACTTTACTTTTGTCTTTCAGGCCAACAAAGCCACAGAATTATCATATCAAAATGTTGCCTTGTGCAATGAAATAAGATAATAACTGTTGCAAATCCAAAGCAATTAAATTGATCATCTACACATGAGAAGGATTGCCTTTTGGCAGCAGTGTAGCAGAGCACTCTTACTTTTATGTAAGAAAATGTTTAGTCCTGTCAAACATTAAACAAAGACACTACCTTTGGGGTTTACTCTAATACTTACATTGGCGCTCCGCTAATGAAAACTTTGTATGTTTTTGTCAAATGATAAACATCATCAATCAGAAACAACTGGAGAGTTCCCAAACCTCCCCTCTGGATGCTTAATTCAATTTAGTGAAAATCAACATTTTTGTTTATTTTAATTGGCGGATCGTGATCCACTTGGCTGACAGTGGGGAACAAATTGAAATGTTTGAGCAAGGTCTGATCAAAGGTGAACTGAGTGAGTTTTGGAAAAGCACTCTTCAACTGAAAAAGGGAAACTGTCGTCCCTCAAAGAACACCACCATCGGTTGTTTAAGCAGCTTATCGTGACCCATATTTACTTTTATTGTAGGCGGCGGTGACCTTTTGTGGCCTTAGTAAGGTCGTGGCTAGATGGTAACCCTAGATTTGCGAAACTCCAAGCCACTTCAAAATATTTATCTCACTGTTGTATGGTGTGACAACGCCTGGTCGTCTGGTTAGGTTTCGAACCAAAAGGCCCTTGGTTAGAGTGAGAGAAGGATAATGGTTTGGGTAAAAATGATCACTTGAAACAGGGAACATGAAAACTTGTGTTAGTTTTCATGAATCTGTAGTTACTATGTAGACACATCTCTACCCCACAGACTGTACGGGCTGTAGCTGCTGTTGACTGTCGACTGTTAGCATCACCTGGCTTACATTACCTAAAGGTAATTAGCTTGTTCAACGACAGATTTGAGCTATTTTGGTGTAAATGTGAAATTTGATGGGACCATTCAATTTATCGGTGTAGGATGTTTGCCACTGCTGCTCTGTTAGCTCGTGCTAATCACGCAGATGTTAAACTGTTTGCCCTGGAGGACAGCGACTCTAGAGAGACACGGCAGCAACAGAAAGTTTGCTGATCTTGCATATCTTAAAAGCTATCAAGTACCAATACTCAGTCCTATGGCATGTGGAGGCGTTTGGGTGGTGGATGGGTCAAACAAACACAGGACTTTCACCCAGGAGACAACTGTTCATGTCCTGTGCGAAACCCAAAGTCAACACTGAGTTATTCTAAGTCATGTATGTAAGTAAAGTCACGGCTTATACTTAACATTACGTCGTCCCTGTCACGGCATGGCCCATAAGGTAAAGTACGTAACATTGTGGTGCCAAACTATTATTCTTTTCCGCAACCAACCACACCAGTTGGCGCGGGAGGGTCCATGGTATATACATAACACCATTACACTTTCAAGAATTCCTTTTCTTTTTAAAGGTTATTATGTTTTACTCAATAAAAAGTTTGGCCGTTCTTTGACTGTGTTTTTATCTAGAACTGTACGCATAGAAAGTCCAAAGAACCCTGATGAACTCTTCATCTCCAGTGTCAAACTCTTCATCCTCTATGTGTACAGTAACTCCCTGTAGCCTAGCATCATGCTGTGGTCCCCTGGCCTGGATCTAGGACTCCCTGTGGTTGTGGCTGTGGCTCCAGGCCCGATGGCTCCAGAGAGAGCTGGCAGTGGCTCAGATCCTGGGCGGTGGCCCGGTCAGGGCTGCCAAAGCTCTGGATCGTCTCCAGCTGCAATCTCCAGGGTTCATCTCCACACCAGACTGAACGCAACGAAGGTCACGTAGAAAAACAAAGGACGCAAGCCAACAACTAAAACACCTCTAAAATCCAAACAGGAGAGCGTGTTGCTTAGCCATATCTACTAGTAAAACAATTAGAAAATGTTTAGTTGTTTAACAGTGACTGTGTCGGGGGTTTGTGGAAGAGTCCCTTGGGAGGCAGATGGAATGAGGAAAGGAGCTGCAAGAGCGATAGAGCACCAAATGACCTCTGGCAGAAGGGGAAATGAGTGTTGTTAGGAGTTTGAGTGAATTAGCGGGGCCATTTGTATTCATGGCTATATTACAAAAGCAGGGATGGTGGAGTGGGTCCCTGTATGCTTTCATTACAGTCACAGCGCTCCTAAAGGAAACCACCCTCAGGCCTCTTAAAGCCATGTCTGAACTCAGCGGCGTGTCTGTGAGTGGGATTTATTTGCTTGGTAACAAGATGAACCTGTCTGAGGTATTAGGTGTTGAGGCTGCTCCCGGCAGACAGTTCCTTCGCTGATTAAAATGGGCTTCACATGGGTCAAGGGAAGGGGGGTTAAGTCTTGTTATTGTGTGTGTGTGTGTGTTAGTGTGTGTGTGTATGAATGATCTCTGTGTGGTCTAAGCAGTAAATCGTCAGCTGAGGTAACTAAAGGAGGACAAGTCTTGTTATATGTTCTCGGATAGGAAAGCAAAGAAACAAGGCCCCGTCTAACTGAAACCGGTAGCTTTCAGGGCGGAAAATGAAATAGAAGGAGGGAAAAAAGAGAAATCAGACAGGGATCTGCTAATGTAATCTGGCTGAATCCCTCCCTCCACCTGTGGGGTAGAGAACGGCAAGGAATGTGACAAGGCCAAGGCAAAGGCTGGGAAGCACACACATGTAATTCAGTGTACTGTTGAAGCCAGTCCTGTATAAAGATGGACGACCTGTTTCCACTCCCTCCCACTGTACAAAAATGAAGCTAACATATCCCGGATATGGCTACAGCCATCTTGCCCTGGTGACGTAATTCGAGGCCAAAGTCTGTGCGTTAGCAATGGCCACTTTGTTGACCAATCGCGAGCAGCACCATTGATCGCAAGCACACCGACTGATACTCAGCTGTCAATCATGACGTCAAACCCCCGTTTTATAGCATCAAATAATGAATTAAAATTAAATTCATCTGAAAAATAAACACTTGAGCATACATCAGCATAATTAGGGCGACCTTAAATGAAAGAAACCATCTTTGAATTTTTAGTTTGCCCCATCTGCAAACATAAAGGGGCGGGAGCCAGCCAAACACTAGATGTTAAAGTTAATGACAGGATTAAGAGGGCTCAGTGATGTAAATGTGCCAAAATATACATATGCTACTTTCCACACAAAAATATGTGTTAAGAGAGTCCAGTCTCACTCCGACGTCATCGAAATCCGGCGCTTGGGCAGTGACTTGTGGCGTCGGAAACCAAGGGAAAAAAGGCATCCTTTAATGTCAGCATGATGCGCAGCCAGTTGCCGTTAAAGTTTAGCAATGCCCATCAGCATCAGGGGGGAAACACTGTGGGACAAGGACGAAAGTTAAGGCGGTGAAAGTCCGACCGGGGTGGGCGGGAGGGTTGGTGGATGGGTCCGGCAAAGACAGACTTTCACCTGAGAGAGTGTTGTTCATTTCCCGTAAGTTTCTAAAGCTAAACCCTGTTATTTTTTTTCTTAAACCTAACCACCTGCATTTGTTGTTGAAGAAAAAAAAAAGTCAATTCGTGGTGTTGCACTGACGTAGTGCGTTTATTTTGAAAGAGACTGTATGTAAATGTTAAATTTCCTGTAAAAACAAAAGTGTATTTTGAAACAAGACAGTGTTTGCAACAGGCAGAACATGGTGTCCCAGAACGTCAACAGCCAATGCACTCAGGGTACCTTTCACGTCGTATGTGGAAAGCCCATGACCAAACGTCAACATGTGACGAGGTCCGACTGAGAATGTGTTGGTTCATTAAGTCAGAATGTGTGTACTCCTATTCCCCTGGAGAGAGCTCAGTCTGAAACAGTATACATGGGACTATGACCTTGACCTTTAATTACCAAAATCTAATCACTTCATCCTTGAGTCTAGGTGGACGTTTGTGCCAAATTTGAAGAAATTCCCTCAAGGTGTTCATGAGATATCCCATTCACAGGAATGGGACATATTGACATGTGGACGGAGGACAACTTGAAAACATAATGTGCTGTCGCCGGCATGGAGACATAAACACTTGGTGAGAATGACTGACATCAATACAACAGAACGTTACATGTGAACACCTTTATAAACCAGATAAAAAGAGAGCGAGTACATAAAGGATGACTGGCTTTATGCACACAAAGCATTTCAATAGTGACCCTGTTTGAAGTTGTATGCATCTGGGCTATTTTTACTTTTCATATTACTCCAATACTTTCCTCACACATGTGCCTTGATCAGCTGAGGACCCAAAACAACTACAGTAAATAAAAAGATGCAATAAAAGCCTGACTGCTGATTCCTGGCTCCAGGACATGAAATAAAACGTGGAGCTTACATGCAATTTTGCTGCCACTACTGTATGAGCAACGTGCAACGTGGCACGCACAGCCTACAGTACAGCAGAGTGACACGCCACAAGGTACAGTAGTTATGGCGTGTTGTTCCCTGCTGCACTGCTGTAGTCAGCCCTTTGGCTTCTCCGCTCGCGGCTGCCAAAACCTCCAGCGAGCTGCTCAGCTCCAAGTGGGAACACTGGTCTGGCTGAAAGACGGATCGCAGCAGCCAGAGTATGATAAGCCACAGAGCAATGTCTCTCTCCTCCACGATCCCGCCAGAACTCCCAGTGTGGTTAATAAAGCCATTGATTAATTAGCTGTGATTATCTGGGACTGGGTGCATTAATGGCTGGTGATTGAGGAGTTTATTGAGCTTGATTTATTGTTGCACTCACTGGATGTAGTTTTGAGGGTCAGCTAGACAGAAATGTGGATAAAATGTGGATGTAAAGCAAATATAAGGTGGACATTTCTGTCATGTAACAGTTAACTTTCAGGACAACACACTTCAGGATTCACTAAAAAACATTTATTGCTCTTAGCGGGCCTAATTAACACTAACTGCTGACGTTACTGCACCTGTGAGGACACTGATACCTACACTAGCACAGAATTTCAATGAACCAAGTTTAATTCAAGCTGAGCAGGAGCTTGCTTTCTTAAAGGGACAGCTCACCCCAAAATCAAACGCACATTTTTTTTTGCCTCTTACCTGTAGCGCTGTTTATCATGCTAGATTGTTTTGGTGTGAGCTGTCGAGTGTTGGAGATATCAGCTGTAGAGATGTCTGGTTAAAAGCAAGAAAGCATGTCTTGAGTACTCAAGATAATCCACAGACCTTGTTGTGAGTAGTTTCATGTAGGTGCCGTTTTCTTTCTATAAACGTCTTGTATACATGCTACAGGCAGACAGAGCAAGTTCTCACATAAATGCCACAAAATAATTTAAAACTTTGATGATTCAGTCATACTAGCGCTGACAAGTTGCTCTTCTATCAGATTGTGAGCTGTGACCATGAAAGAGTTAACTTCTGTCGAGTTATTAATATCTTGAAAACTCTGGTTGGTTTTTTGTGAACTACCAGATTTACAGACAAACCTAGTGATGGCGAGGCCAGCCCAGGACAGTGTGGCCTACCATAGGACCTGCTCACAGTGGACGTTGGATTCGCTTGACTCATTCACTCTGAATCAAGTTAAGAACACAGACACTATTAACTCTACAGAGGTAACACACTTCAGGACAGCAAGAACTAAACATTTGAAACTCTTGAAGTTCTTACACTGAAGGAGCCTTTGAAGGACCAAGGAGAAGCATTAAAAGTTGTCAACTGTTGAATGCAATACCAACTGCAATTTCGTGAGTCATTTAAGATATATAACTCCTATCGGACCTAAGTAGATGTTAGTATCTCCACTACCCCACCCAGTTAGGACTAGAGGCGCTACAACAGGATGAGCGTGAAGGAGGAACCATACAGCAGATTCAGATTTTTGTAACGCACAAGTGAGAAGAAATCTCACTGCACAAACAACCACTGAAACCACAGAACTGTGAGAAAGTGTGCTGCTGCATGGAGCCAGCAGAGGAGATGTGATCAGAGAGCATGCCTGTGGACAGAGGGCAGAGGTCAGAGCTCTGAGAACAGCCAGAGGACACGTGGAGAAGCAGGAACCGGCTTTAAATATACAGTACTGTGTGAACGTGTGGGTGTGCATGTGAGCAGCGCTCCCGTGATCACACACATGGAAAAATGCAATCAGACAGAGCGCATTTAGTTTGTGCTCGGGTCTTGTTTCTATTACAGCATTCTTGTGGCTGAGAATGAAAAACACTGCTGTCAGAGAAATAATTAGCTTTCACTGGCTTTAATCTATAACAAGGACAGATTTTAATCCCTTCACACTAGGGGGTCTTTATCCGGAGAAACTTTCAGTGTCTCATTCAATGAGCTTCTCAAATCGCCAGTCTAACCACAAAGCTTTATTAGTCACCAACCAATCAGACTGCTAGCTAGAGACAACCGTTTTACGATTTGTAGGCAAGTTCAGTCACAAGCGACAAGCTAAACCGCAACAGTTTGGCAGTGAATGTCAGTGTTTGTGAACAAGGCAGCAGCCAGGACATCTGCAGCCAATTTGGCTTCTCTATCATTACAGCAATATCACCACATAAATACTCGACCCAAACAATAACCTCTGTGTCCGCTCCGACAACAGGTTGCATTGTAACATCAGCCGTATTACAGCTCCTGCTCTGTGATCACTCGCGCTTGATTTCACACCGCGCTGCACGGTGAGGCCGTTCCCGGGACAAATGCCACTTTCAACACCGATAAAGAAGTTATTTTGCAAAAGCTATGTGGAGTCGAGGCCAGAACACAGATTAGCTGATTATTGCCCAAGAAGGCTGGAATGAGGGCTGGTGGGCTGACACTGGATGGCATGCACTCTGTTAGCTGATGTAATGGACCAATCAGAGTGTAGAAGCACAGAGAGTAAGAAGCAGAGGACTGCTGGGAGTTTGCAGATATATAGTGTATATAATCGTTCTTATAGCAGTGACCTCTGATGCCATGCTGGGTGAGGAAGACAAAGGTATAACATAACAACAAGACTATTATTCTCCAAGCTAATTGACTAGTCACTAATGACTTCCATAAAATGATGCAGATAATTAACCCTTTAATGCACTATTACAGCTGGGCAGGTAGCGAACAGACAGGTTTTAGAGCATTTTTGCTGGAAACAGCTGATGAGAGCAGTCTATTCAAATACCCAGCTTCACGTGTCTCACTGCTGCTGCTACAGGAGCTGCTTACTGGCCAGAGGCCACATGTGCCACTGCAAGATGAAGTTCTATTTTCCTATCTTTTTTAATATCAGATGCATCCAAACAACCCAAATGCCTAAAAATAAAAAAAAAATGACTTGTGTTGTCTGTTTGAGTGAGACAACTTATTCTTTGTTGTGATTATTGGCATCAAGTCAGCCTAGAATAAAATACTGGCACTGTACATGTCTGCAAACCACAAATGCATTACACAACTTTACCCACCTGGGTTGAAACAGGGTGAGACATTTTTCTTTTTTTGTTTTCCCATGGCGTAATCACATTACAGCCTTGATTTCTCTGAGTGCAAGCAATGTTATATATACACAGTCATGCACAATGCCACCGAGAGAAAAGAACGGGAGCCTTTGTGCAGGCTCACTGAGGCAGGTTACAGATTGCGTGGGCAAATGCGTCAAAGGACTCGAGCTCTCTTTAGTCCTCGAGCATCTTACCTGACCACTCTGGTGCCACCTTTGTTGACCTGCATGTCCACCATACATCCCGAGGTGACATAGGAGGCCAGGTTGATCTCTGAGAACTCCGCCTGAGGAACACAAAGAGAAAAGATTATATGGTACATCCCACAACAACATACTGTATAAGGTCAAGTTCGTCGACAGTAATTGACCCTGACTCAGTACTCGGACGCACAAAAGGTCTTCCTGACAGGGATGTATTCATTTTAAAAAGTGAAAGTAAAAGTGTTCTCCTGCATCCTCTGTAACTTGACATCTCGTATAGAGAAGAAGAAAAGTACCTCTGACCGCCAAGACGGAACAGACAAGAGATTCTTTCAGGTTTACTTCATTTTACATTTCTGCAGTTGCACAGCAGAGAGAAAAAGACAAGAGTCAGAGAGCTGGTGAGAGGAGGCAAATTGAGTTATCCCCGGTCTGTGGCCTCCCGGACAGTGAGACCCTTGTGAAAGGCCGTAGCCCGGCTACCTAATGACTCAGTCAAACTCCCAGAGATACAAGAAAGGAGGGGCAACAGTCGACTTCTGGGAATGGACTTTCTAGATGGACAAGGACCAGATAGGAGCAATTTAATATTCCTGCAAATGATTGTCACTAAAGTCCGAAAAAACCTACTAATGTTGATGCTCCTGACCAAATTGAGCATTCCTGAAATGAACATTTTTTCTGTCACAATAATGATGGTGGTTTGACTAAAGGTTTCTTACTCAATGGTGAATATTTTTTAACTCTCTGCGACACCAAATGTACAACACTCAGTACAGAAAAAACGCTCAGTGCCTCATCACAATACTGGCGTTTGTAGCATAGAGTAAATATGTGGCGCTCCCACTGCAAAGAATTAAAAAAAAAAAAGCTTTTCTTTTTGACAAGTTGAGGCGGAGCTGTCACTGCAGCTGCCATCTTCCCCACGTTGTCCTTCCGTGCATGTAGGCGTTCTTCCTTTTATGAGAACATGACTGTCTGTATTGTTAACTGCTCTGACAGGCACTGCTGCACACAATTTACATCCTTTAACTATTCATTATATATTTGGCAATGGCACAGACAGAAAATTACCTTACACACCTTTGGGTGGGGAAGAGATCAATAGCTTGTGCGGCAAAAAAAGTAACCTGCAAATTTTAATAGTTGATAAAATACCTATGGTTGATCACAAACTGATGGCATATATTAACTGCAGATTACAACAGACCAAACACAGTGGTGATTTTTTTCCCTATTAGACAAAGTTAATGTGGTTTCTGTTGGAGATTTATTCCAGTTGCCTCCAGTAAAGGGGAGCGATTGTATGTTGACGATGTACAGTAGGCATTAACCCGTGGTGTAACTAATAAAAAGATGATGAGTTACAGACTATTGTTAGGCAGAAAGATGATGTGTTTGCAGAGTTATTACACAGATTAAGGATGCATTAAGAATGACTACCAATAAACTAGTGACGAATATTTGTTAAAGAGGTGTGAAACTGGTGAGACAGTTTATCTCTGAGCATTTTTCCCACGAATGCTTGGCCATCAGCTCCATGCAGAGCCTACGCATGTGGCCTATGCCGTGTGAGCATTTATACTTGTGCAGTTGTGTGTCTGTGTCACTCTGTTGTTACGTGCTGTAATGTTTAGTTAATTCGAAACACACCCAAAACACACATTAAACACACATTAAACATGGCTAACAGACACAACACACACAGACACAAGTACACAAATCAGCCTCACTATAACTCGCAGCATTCACAGACAAACACTTGTCTTTATCTGGACACATTTTCCCCACAAATACAACATGCTAATGTTATTAGCACAGCCCTATGGCATTTTACATTCTATAAATTAGCCTAGCAGCTAGCATACTTTTCCTCTACTCATATGAAGCTAGGAACAACAGCAACATTTAGGTAGGTAGGTAACGTTACAAAATTTGGTTCCATAAGGTTCACCAACAATACAACTTAATACTAAACACGTTTTCCAAACAAATACAACATGCTAACATTATTAGCATAAGCCTATGGCATTTTACGTTACATAAATTGGCCTGGCTACTTGCAAAGATTTCCTCGTTCCCTGGCAGGGTCCATCTCAATGCTGCATCACACTAAACTCCAGGTACGGAAAGCCAGTTGAACTCAGACATGAAACACTGCCATTTCTTAGTTTTCACATCACCTTTAGGTATGAGGAGTGACATTAATTTAGTGGATTTAATGGGCCATAAACAAGCCGCCTGCTGACTCTGTGGAAAAACAAAAATTCAATTGGATGTGACACAGCTGACTACCAAAGACAACACTACAAAAAGAACATGGCTGCATTTCATTTGTCTGTGGATACTCTGACCCTGAGTCAGCAGTGGACCAGATTCAGTCACTGACTCTCTGTGAACGATGTGACGATGAAATGCTCCCCAAAGGAAAAAACATTATCAAATGAAAATGCCATCTATGAATGTGCCAAACTGAGACCAGGAGTCCAGCTTTGAAAACAGAAACCCAATGCGTGGACAGTCTGACCCAAAATTTGAGTAACTGCATCAATGTGTTTAATAATAAGACCTTAATACCATTTCGAAATCTGCCTCTAAAGTGCGTTTTAATTTCTAGCTTGACAGATGTGATTATATAAAAGGAGATACGTTTATTTTATTTTGGGTGAAGAGAATCATTTCCCACGGACAAGGAGCAAATTCCATTCTCAAAAGGATATATTGCATTTTGGAGTGGAGCCCTGCACACATGTACAGCACATGGCTAATGGCATATGGCAGTCAGCTAATCAAAGAAATAGGTTTAGGTCTGGAGGGCTGATGGATTCAATCCTGGACTGGCTAGGTACATAAATAAATAAATAAATAAATAAATAAAAGCTAATCACACAGCATGAAACCCTTTGTAAGTAGTTTGCATTTGTAACATTTGAATGAAGTATCTGTGTAGACTCAAGAACTTTAAAAATGCTCAGTATCAGTTTGATGTGGTGGATCAACCTGGGGCTTAACTTAACCCATCACTGATCCATATAGAAATAGAACGTAACTCAAAGAACAACATTTTAGTGTTCTTCGTTTTTCCAATCTACAGCTGCATTCCTATGGAAACCACGTACCCCACTGTCCATCGCTGGGTCTAACCTGTGTAAAGGCAGCAACAGAAAGTTTGCTTTCACTCGCCTCTGCAGCGGCTGCTCCTCTAATCTCATCCAATTAATCTGATCTGATCAGGTCTGATTGATCCAACCACAAACTGATCAACTGATCCACCTCGCAACTCAAACTGCTACTGGCTGCAGTGTAGGTGATAAACCCAGCCCCCCTGTGGATGGGACATGGGCCAAGCAAAAAAGATCAAAGTAAGTGCTTTCTGTTTTTTTATGGCTGTATGGGCAGGTATTCAGTTTTGGGGCTCTAAAACCACAGACGCAGAACGACAGCGCCTGTATCCGGGATATTTTGGCTTCATTTTTGTAAAGTGGGAAGAAGGGGAGATACTTTGTCCATCTTTATAATGGTCATTGTTCGAGACCAACAAAAGTAGGTGTTTTAAAACAAGAGGTTGGGACATGTCCAGCTGTGTTTATTGCCATCAAACGGGGTAGTCTGAGCCAAAACACGTGTTTTTTAGTGCCTAAACATAACCCCAAATGAACCTTGGTATTGTCAAAACATAAAGAAATACAAAGATCCAACATATCTGCTACATTTGAAACGGGGTGGCTGTGGTAGAGCGGTCGTATACTAATCAGAAGGTTGGTGGTTTGATCCCTGGCCCCTGTAGTCCACAGGAAGTGGACTGACTTAAGCAATATACTGAACCCCAAATGTGCATGTGAATGTTCATCCTACGAGCAGGTGGCACCTGGTAATGCAATGTGTGTATCATGTGTGTGTGAATGGGTGAATAGTGCTTGTAGTGGTTACTGAGACTAGAAAAGCACAACATAAATACAGTTCATTTGCCACATGAAATGTACAAATGTAACAAATCAGTGGTTTGCAGAACATCAACAGACAGGCAGTATAACACGTCTCATTTAGATCAGCCTTCAACAACGCCAACATGAACGGGATGGAAGCAAATCCTCCAGCTGACCTTCCACTCAACCCAGCTCCTGCTAATTTGCATAGCAAGTTAAGTCAATTGTTATCTACACATTCTCATACTGTGATCATCATTGAGACTTTAAGCCTGCTTTACATGGGCTTTCATCTCCATAAAAAGGAAATATTATCAGCAATATTCTCTCAGAGATAATTTTCCTTTCATCCAGCGCTGTGGCCCGTATCAACTCTGTATGGGGGAGTGAGTTGCTTTTGAAAAGAATGTGCCAACGTAACGAAATGGGGTTTTTTTGCCAAGAGAGAGGGAAGGAGAAAAAAAACACCCACCTCTTTTATTTATTGTGTTGCACTCTCAGAGGAGGAGCAGGGGGCGAGTAAATGCCGTAATCTTATTTAGGGGACAACGAGGCACCACTCACACTCAATGTGCCTCAAGGACGTGCACTTGGCTCCCTTCCTTTTCTAGGCTCTTCTCTACTGATAGCCGCCTCTGAAAGAAACATCTGTGTGCTCAGCAGCACATGCCGCTGCTAAAAAAGACTGCACACTCACATGCACACCTCCTAAACAAATCCCATCCCAAACACAGGGGCCTACGTTTGACTTTTGCTGCAACCTGATAAAGCCAGAGAGTGGGCAACATTCTGGCGAGGGCAGTGCATTCCACGTCATCTCTGATTGGCTGGTTCTGGCCAAGAGGAGTGTTAACAACCGCTGTCATTGGGCTGTAATGGATGAAGTGGCTGGTGCGGGGCACAGGCCCAGAAGCCATGACAGGAGGCTTTTCACAGTGCCATGGTTACCATCACGGTAACACATTCAGACACTTGTCTTGGAGCAGCTCTTGCCCTGGGAAAGGAAAACAGGAAGTGATACATGGGGCAACTGTCCCCAGAGCTGATTCTTCTCATCTGTTGACCTGCATTCAGGCTGAATTAAGAATAGTGTTCAGCTAATCTGTTAGGAGGAACAGAATTACACAGGACAGTATGGTTACGATTAGGTTCAACTATGTCTCAAGCTGAATTTTCCTCAGGCTTGTTTTTCTGTTGTTTGAGTTTCTGCCAGCTAAAGTCGCTCCCACTGCTCACTGATAGCTAACTCGTTTATTTACAGTAATCCAAGCAAACTATAAATGTAAAACACATTTCTTTCTTTCTCTCTGGCACAGGAGGACAGCTAATGGAAAAGCTTCTAGGCTGGATCTCTGTTGTGTTTTTATCCATATGAAAATGGAACTTTAATCAAGACAATGCTCTCCTTGAATTAAAAATATCTCATACTATCTGACAAAAGTGCTCTAGTGTGAGGCACCGGTTTAGCTTCACCACAGCAATTTACAAGCGAGTCTCATTTGTTCCTGCAGTGCTATGTGCACTCTGTCCTGACTGCCAAGCCATGTGAACCTGCGGACAGTACAGTAAACACCACTTGACGGCAGCTCATCTGGAATCTTTGCGAGTATTTTTAGATTTGAACTAACCCGTGTCACTGAGGTTCAGGTGGTTAAGGTGCCTTTTGTTTGGCCACAAGTCAAACTGTAGACAGGATCTCATGTCCTTTGGCAGAAAAACAACTTGGATAGGCCGGTCAAACTGCACTTCAACTACAATCTGAAACGTTTTTTGAAAAGCATAACTGGAGAAAACAAAATACTTTGAAGAAAGTGTAAATGCTTACTTGGGCTAAAAATTGCAGATGCAAAAACTGTCAACAGGTTAAAACAGAGGTTTTTAAACTTATTACTCAAAGGTCCGTATCTGTTTTTCATTCAAGGTCAGACGTCCTGAACAATTGTTGTTAACAAAATAACATTTAATCAACTTACTTATATCTTTCAGCCACATACATTCAAATTCAACTGCTGTGTTGCTGCTGCTATGAACTCTGCAGGACCAACAAATTCTGCAGCAGGTAATGTCACTATTATATCAATGTCAATGACAGGAAAATGAAAATCTGGTTGCAATCCTCGCCCTGCAACCTTAAGGACATGTAGTTTAAAATGTGAATTGACTGAATGTGAAATATAAAGAGTTGAAGCGTCAGTTTAAGTTGAAGTGTAAGCACGGAAAGGAGCTCAGGTTTCAGATGAAGTCTTAGAGCTGAAAGTAGCTGTAATTAATGGTGTACTGACTGAAAGACTTTTCATTTTTATTTTTAAAGAGATGTGTCACTGCTGCCTGGAAAGATGATCTTTTCATAAACCTGGGCTGTCTATGCAGTAGAGAGATGCAAATGATTTGAAATTGGTGCTATGTGATCAGAGAAAACAGAGAAAAAGGGTTGTGGCATTTAGTTTTGCCCAAAAGGGAGAAAACCTACAACAACCAGACTGCACTGCACTACAACGGTCCAATAAATGCTTCCCCTAGTGGGTGACACATTGCGAATTAGTCCGTTTGACAAAATGACGGCCGGCTGGTAACAAACAATCTTGAATAACAAGTAAACAGTGAGCTAAAACAAGTTTCTGAAAACATCTGAGGAGAGAAATCAGCAACGCAGTATCTTCTTCCATATTTGATCAACACTGCTTGGTTTTAACGTTTGACCTACGTTTTTTCAGCCTTTATTTTAACAGTACAGGAAAACAAAACACTTCCTGTTCACAAATCCCGTATTATTGTGTCTGTGGTGGCGGGCAAATGAAAATGTGGAAGTAAAATCTGTAGTCAAAATAACAGTCCTGGAGCCAGCAGAAGCTGAGAGAGCATGGTTTGGGTGCTGGTATGATGGATTCAAAATGGATTGGAGGTTTATAGGGCTGCCCCCTAATAGTCGACCAAATGTTAGTCAGCCAGAAAGGTCATTAGTCGGCAAGATTTCAGTGGTCGCTAAGTCGCAGAAAAAACAAAACAAACATATGACTGGACCATGTGGGAATTTAATTTGAAAGGACAGACACAGGAAGTAGCCACGCTCAGCAGTCAGACAGAAGTCAGGTTCATTTCCAGGGCTGCTACCTGCGGTTATTCCACAGGCTAGTTAATAACATGCCGGGCTGGAAATCCAAAGTGTGGGATCATTTTGAGAAGGTGAAGGACGAACCCAAGGTTATATGTAAACTCATCTTCATTGGTCGACTACAAACATGACGTATCATCTGAAACATGGAAGTAGCTACATGCCCATTAGCCCACAGCGTCATTAACAGGCGGCTCGCTCAGTGTGTGACGTGCACTTGTAGATAAAATATAGGCCTATATTAATGAAGGTTCATTAGTACGGTGTGTATTTCTCTGTAATGTAGCACAGCAAACAAATGTTATACTATGGACATTGTGAGCAGATATACAGTAAATTAATTGTAGAAAACACTAAAAACAACCAATAAAGATTAAACATTGAAAATGATGCATACTTCATTGTGATTTATGGTGTGTATGGAAAAGAGCACTTGAACACAATGTATTATGTTATTATTAGGATTTCTAATTATAGAAGCAGGAGCCAATGAATGCAGAATAAGAAAAAGGATGTTCACATTACTGTTTAAATGCAGATCAGAGCCATAATTAACCTCACTGAGCTTTAACTGTTCCTCTCCACAAATGCCTATTATATTCCTCTTAACACCGACCTTGTTCCACTGATACTTGTTCTTTTTTTATTTTTGGTCCCGATTTGAAGACCAAAGAGGGAAAGCTGTTGATAAAATCGTTGTAGCCCAGATGGAGCAGATGTGTGGTTTCCTCTCATTTGAAAATAGATGTTTTTCAGAGGGCTTCTTTTATTGCCTCACCTCTTTAGTTCCAAATGGAGGAAACCTTGACCAACCGAGACCTGGATGAACTACAACTTTAAATAGAAAGTCTTGCAAAGAAGTAGTTGTTACATTAGTCTTGTATTATGTGCTTAACGTCTTTACACAACAGGGATGTTATAAATAATCGGCCGACAATGTGAAATACTTGCCAGAAAATACTTTTTGTCAAAACTATTTGCACTGTCAAAAATGCAAATATCCAACAGTTGCAACACTTGAATAGAGGTGTGTTCAGGCAGATGATGGAAAATGAGGTGTTTATTGAATATTAAAGGATGTAAACATGTTCCTGTAGACACCCAAAACAAAAGTATGGACCTAAAAAAATAAGCGTAATATGGGCAGGCTTTTGAACTCATAAGTCACGACTTCAAGTCACGAGTTACGACTTTGTAGCGTTCCAGGAAAGTTACAGGTAACTGCCAGTTACTTCCTGTTTAACGTTGAACATGGCGAACCGTTTGTTTGTGCTTCCCCATTATTGCTATCGCCAAAGGTGCCTGCTCCTTGCTCATTTGAGTGAAACAGAGGAGGATAGGGTCACAGATGCTATTATGGGCTATTTTTTGCGTTATCTGTGTGTTTGGAAACGTATTTTGCATTGATTTATTCTTGCACTAGAAACCAGCTGTTAGAACAGCTGCCAATGCGTTAACATTAGGGTTATTTTATGTCTATTTCTCACCATGTATCACCTGCATCAACACCGCATCCATAGGGCTGCCATTGTTGTTTAGAGGAGTAAGGTAATTGGTTTAGAGGGCTGTGTGACGTCAGAAACCGTAACTGGGAGTACATCGATCTGGTACGAGTTCACGGGTGGGAGTTAGTTACGGGTTTGACTGCCGTTGCAGGTTGTGAAAACACAAGTTACGGGTTGTCTGGAACGCACCATCAGCTCTGCTTGCTGTTAGCTCTTGTAGCCGCCTTAGCTATTAGCTCTGTTAGCTCCACTGGCTATAAGCTCTGTTATTTCCTCTCTGTTGGCTCTATTAACTGTAAGCACTGTTAACTTTGTTAGCTGTTAGCTTGATTGCCTGTTAGGTCTGTTGGCTCTGTTTGCTGTTAGCTCCTGTAACTCCATTGGCTGTTAGCTCTGTAAGCTCTGTTAGCTGTTAGCTTCATTTGTTGTTAGCTCTGTTTGCTGTTAACTCTGTTAAATCTGTTAGCTTTTAGCTCTGTTAGCTCCATTAGCTGTTTGATCCATTTCCTGTTAGCTCTGTCAGTTCTGTCAGCTCAATCAATCAGGCCATGGTTAATATTGAGCCTTGCGTTGTGAGTTCATTGTCTAACTTTTGTACTCACTGTTGTCTGTTTCGCACAGTGATTGGTTGATGATTTTATTCACGGTGCTAAAACTAAAACAAATGTATCTGTCCTTTGTTCGCCTTGTAACATTGGCATTCTGTATAAAAGTACTACAGTAAAAATAATTAATTTAAGTGTAAATTAATTGCATGGGGAAAAAAACCCTGGTGTATAAAAGCCTTTACTGGAGAATAAGAAAGTGCAAAATATTGTCTGGCAAGTGATAAATTGACACAGAGTTATATGAGGTAAAGCTATTCAGTCCTGTGTACAAATGATAAGAGAGAACAGACTGTAGTGATTTGATTTGTGGCTGCAGGGCAGATACTTTTTTTGTTAACTACCTCTGAATTTGAGTAATTCTTGATAAGCTCAGTTGAATCACATACTGGTGCAATTGAGAGGCCTGAAGTACAGTGGACCATTCATGTGCACCACGGGCAAGTATTTGCTGCTAATCACTACCACCTTGGACAACAGTGAAATAATTCATTGAGGCACTAAATGTTGAAATTCAAGACAGATGCTAAATGCAGCAGGGCAGCAGAAGGCATGAGGGCAGCTGGATCAGTCAAATGTCTGCAAGCCAGCACAAAACCAAATCATCCGTCTTGAGCAAGTTCAACCCAGATGCCCTATGTCATGTGCAAATACCAGCCAGAAAAGGGTACGGATAACATACAGCCAACTGCCTGTGAGCTGCCATGACTGCAGCAGAAAGGAGCGTGGACAGCGCTGAGGTCATTTGCCTGCTGAGCAGATGTTGCCCTGCCCGACCCAAACCACACATGGTCCGGCAACCCCGAAGAACCGCCCCTTGTTCCTTCACAAACAACAGAGCCCTTCAAATTTAACTGCCTAATTTGTCCAATTGTGTAAATTGCAGTGTTTATGACTTTGCAGGGATTTGTGGGTAGCAAACAGGCAGCCTGTTTGGCAGCCTTGTGCAGGGTGTCATCATGTCTGTGATCAATTTTGCAGCTGCAGCTGGGGAACATTCGCTCACGATGGACTGCTATCATTTTTAAACTACACTAGCACTAGATCTCAGCTCAGGTTTGGTGCTGCCACCATGTTACACACATGATACTTCAAAGGTATACGAAAGGCAATGTGGGTGATACCGAATCCCCTGAGCTCCGAAAATCTCTGGAAAACACCAGTAGTCTGATTGAATAGTGGTGCAATTCCTGAGATCTCTGTACCCAAGCGTACAGTGGCAAGCACACATGTCCAGATAACAAATCGGTTGAGTCAGTGGACCTAATTATCTTCAGCCACCTACTGTGAGATAAAACTCCCCTAGGAAATAAAGAAAATAACACAAGAAATAACACCAGTGGGTCAGAAGCAGGGGTCAACCTTTAAAGTGAGACTGAAACTGTTGAACGGAGAAACAGGACAATTTTCCTCTTGCGCTTAAGGGTTGAATGCTTAAACAATAAAATACACATTAGCTTACTTCAAGAAACTCAGTGAGGGCTAATGTTCGCTAATGTTAGCAATCTTGAGTTCAATATTGCTATACCAGACAGACATTACTGACCTGACGTCAGTGCTAAATGCTTAACAGTGACAAATCAACATGGCTGAATTAAACACATGGTTACAAACAAACTCCAACAATGAACTCAAAAAGGTCACAATACTGGTTGCTGAGTTGGTAACAAATGCCTGAATGGCAGAACATTGATACTTTCCTTTTTGTTTTCGTTAAGGTTCGTCTGGTTCCTTATCAGTTTTTGCACTTTTGTTAGTAATGTCAATGGGTTAGTCTAACTTATCACGCCACAGTCAAACAACGTGCTTCCCCATTGTCTCTTAAAAAAAGATGCACATGCACATACAAATAACCACACCAACATACAAGCAGCATTGTCACATAGGACAATGTCTGCTTCGATTCTGACTGTAACAGCAACATTTATATATCACTGGTGCTAGAAATATTCCTTGTGCTCTTCCTAATTTTTTGTTAAAAAGTGGTGGGAAAACTTCTGGGTCCATCACGTGATGCCACTGGGCCCAAAGTCTTACACTGGGAGAGAGACATCTTTAGAACGGCTGAGCCAAGAAATGACCTGTTTCACTATCAGGATTTGATCTATTTGGTCTGATAAGACTTCAAGGCACAACTGAATTGTTTTATCCCCATACAAGTTAGCAGAGGGCGAAACCAGAAGTTAGCCAATCAGCTCAGAAAGTGGGTCCCACAATGCCTAAGATCCTGCTAATTATATTTCCAGGGAAACTTTTTTGACCTCCACCACTAAGCAGCCTTCAAAGGAATAAGCAGGGTTTCACCTCCAATAGTTATTCAGTTTTCTTTATACATCTGTGTTGTAGACTAGGATTATGACAACATGTCAAAAAACAGGTACACACCAGAAAGAAAAAAACTCTTTGACAGTATATGTTTTCTTTTTGACTTATTTTTATCGTTTTACTGGACATCACGTTTCAAGTGAGTCACAGACTCATGATATGTGAGCACTGACCTGATGTAGCTGCGCAATAACTCTCCTGTTAAACCCCGAGGGATTATCTGACAGAGTGAAAGAAGTTAATGCACAACTCCCTGCTCTGTTCATGTGAAGAGTCATAGACATTTATGTATCTGGCTCAGAAGTTACAAATCAGCGAGGACCTCTCTCCACATTGCTGGCTGTGTTTTTCATTTGGAATCAAAAGAAGGTATGCTGTTATCCTAACCTGGCTGTGAGGATCACTCGGCATGTTTTTGGCATTAAGAACTACTACTGAAAACATTTCATCAGTTGGCGAAAAAGCGATGGCTTCAAGCCTGTTTTTATTGGTCACTTAGGAGCACAAAGCACCCCCACCGGCGCTCCCATGAGCATCTGCTCAGTGGATAAAAAGAGTTACCCGGTGGACACAAGACCTCAGACGTCTGCCAAATGTAACTTCAAAGTGGGTCATGTAAATCAGGGAACGATCAACAACAATGGGCTCACAAATTTGCTGTGGGGCAGTGGCTGGGGAAGATACAGGTGGAAGGGCAGCCTTAATGAGAGATGTTACATGGAAGAATCAAAGCCGCTCTCTTTTTCTCTTTCACACAGATTGGCATCAGGCCTCCCCACTGCAGCATCACATGCTGCACTGTGAGTCTGTGCTGGAGTCTAAAGATGGTACCTTATATGGCAGCAAGTAAGCCAGGGAAGAGTTATGTTGGAGCTTGTGAGCAGTGGTTCAGAGAGCTTTAACAGCCTGAATATGAGAGGAGACGGACAGCATAAGTTGGGCAAGGTCACAGTCCATCCAGCTGAGATGAAAATTATCTCAATATGATATAACTTTATGACAGTTACATAATATTCAAATAAGCAAAACATTTACTAGGGCTGCACAACATATCATTTCAGCATTGACATTGCAATGTGCAAATGCACAGTAGTTTGACACATTAATTCAAACACGTCATGCTACAACTGTTCGGCTGCTTGATTCAAAAGAAACGGTTCTCATTTTCCATGACTAACACTACCAGCCAAACCTTCCCCACTGAGACAGGTTAGGCGTGTATGTGATGCAGTCTGATGGCATTTCTTAAAGGAAAACAGACTCTCCTGCACGCGTATAGAAAAGTACCATAACCAGGCCGGCAAGTGCCACAAACACAGTGAAGCGTGTGCTTTTCTGCAGCTACAGTAGTGAACACAAAGTTTTTAGATAAGCTCACGTTCCGGTATAACGACTGCAAAAAGGACAGTGTTTTCAGGTTGATGCACAGACAAAATAAAGCATCTGTTTAATGCCCTTATAGACCAAGGACCAATTCCATTTCTTCCCCTTAGCCCTTGTCGCGGCCCTTCCTATTGGTTTTGTGCGTTCACGTGAGGGGAAGCTGTGTCCCAATTCTCCGTCAGGTTAGATCTTAACCCACTTGTACAGTGGCCGTTGGAATTAAACATCATTTCTAAAACAGGCTCAAATAGTTCAGTGTACGCCCAGCTTAGATAAACCAAAGGTCACCCAACTGTGGTTCAAAGCCATGAGGCAAGATATCTACAGGAGAAGTCTGTCTGATGAACAACCAAAGCACAGCACGCTAGTAGTCGACCACAACCTGAAGATGAGAGAGGAACAGGAGGGGAGCAACACAAGGGAGACCCCTTATTTTAAGGTTACTAACATACATCATTAATGTGACACGTTGCTTCAGCCTGGACTGATAGAAGAGTACGATATGGATACAATGGTGTCATGGGGCAGTAACCAGTGTATGAAACTTCATAATTTCCCCCTCAGAAAAGTCTTCAGAGTAAACAGTGATTTTTCATTATCATTTATTATTTTCGATGCAGATGCACTCCCCTACAAATTCACACCAATACTACCCATGTAAAGCTTCTTTGAGGACTCAGAAAAGCGCTATATAGGCTAAGTGTGATGTAGTATTATTATTAGTGTTCTGCTAAGTAAAATTACTGTTTTTGTCAGTGGAGCCCAGTGAGTGTGATATAATGACTTCAATTCCCCATTGGAAAAGTCTGTCTGATGGTGAGGTTAAGCTGTGTTTTTAGGAGCCTAAAAACTAATCACTTAAGGCTGCTCAGCACCAATTGATTTTATGTGTGTGACTTGAGGGTTTTCTACCAACAAGATATTGCAAATGAGCATTGTGATTTGGTCTGCAGAAGAAAATATTGCCATGTCAGTTTCTGCCAACATCATTGCGAAAGTGGGTACATCTGAAATGCATCAGTTTTAAATTCTAAGATTGCTTGGTGTGATTGATGTGTCACTGTTGGTGCAGGCCATTAAAAAAGTCTATTCATTTTTAAAACGTTTGCTGGGAAGAGATGTTAAAAGCCAACAAGAAAGTGGGATTAAAGCGAGTGGGATAAAGTTCAGTGGGTCTCTCTGCTTTTATTGTCATCTCCTGAAAGGGTTCATCTCAGCGTGTCGCTAACATTTCACACAGAGATTGGGTTTCCATCGTCCCGAGGCTCTCAGCAAGAGCCTATGAAGAGTCTGGCTGCTGAAGGCAATTAGCGACGGACTTCTTATAGTCAATGCGGAGGGGCTTCTGGGAAAGAGTGGAGGGTCCAACAACATTAAAGTAGGTCACACTTGGAGCTATAGCCGAGACTCGTATGGTCCATCTTACTATCAACTGTAGGGGCCTAATAAACTTTAGCATATTTTTATTGGGGTTCAATATCTGTGACACCACAAGATTTTTTTTTAACTCCATGCAAGTTTACATTGACTCATACTCCATACTACAGCCCCACTCCGCCCCAGAAAGAAGACCACAACAGTAGAGAGTTGAGCAAACAGGCTGTAAAATCACCGGCCCACCTTTATGTGGTCCCCTTTTTCCTTCTCATAAAAACCAAGCACTCCATTTCAAAGACGGCTGCAGGCTCAACAATGGTTTGCAGATGTAAAACTGATGTTATTTGAGGTAAATTAGATGTTATCTGCACACTGTAAATACTGCGTGTCTAGACACATATTTCTGTGCACACTGTATAGAATATTGGCACAATCGTGTTGAATTAAAATCAGGCTACTTTAAAGGAATGGTCCAACATTGAGATATGTCTGCTGTATGGTGAGTACTGAGCTTTGAAGTGATTGGCCATGCCTAGCTTGGCATGAAGATGTGAAGCAGGGAGAAACAGCTAGTTCAAGTTAAAACATGCTAATTACAAAGTTTTAAAGGTGCAAGTAGGATGCACAATAATATTAGCACATCATCTGTATCGGCCGATATTGGCTTTAAAATGAACTATTACAATCATCCAACATGCTTTTTCTTATTTTGCACATTGATTTATTTTGAATGAATATTACATTCATTAAAAATCATTCTATATCATGTCCACGCAAGTTGTTCTTCAGCATATTGGATATCTGCAACAATCCAATATTGTGCATCCCTAATTTTAATGCTTTGGGTTTAGCTTCCAGTCTTTATGCTAAGCTAAGCTAATAACCTCCTGCAAGCGGTCTCATCTCAAGGCTGGCCCAAACCTAACATGGACTGTACATGCTACAGCACAAGCTGGAGGTGGTACTCCATTAAAACACTCAGAGACCAACATGACCACAGGTGATCTTCAGGGTTCCCCCACACAACATGTAATTGTCATCATGAAATATTGAATATGTTAAATATTTATGATCTAAAATCAGTGCAGCCAGGATTGACTTTCAAACAAATAAGGGGATGTAAAAAAAAATAATTTTACATATGTCACAGCACGGGAAAATCTGGTAAGATGATCTTTAGAACCATCACTAAAATCTGAGCTTTGCTGACAATTGTCAGGAGGGGGAATCGGTCCCGAAATCGCCTTGATTCTCGTGTAGTGTGTACCAGGCATTACTCTCGGCGAGGAAGTCAATAAGCATGTTTCTCTAAAGGTCAGACTATAAGTTTGGCTGAATGACAATATTTCCAGTGGCTTGTTGGATATGAAAGGTCAGCGTGGCCATAACTACAACTCCCAACAGTCCTCTACTGTATTTCCAGGGTGTGTATGATAGATTACATGAGAGAGTAATCCCAGTCGGACAGTTATTAATGTTGTAAGAGTGATGAAGCACTCTGAGGTGTTCCTCTATAGAAAAAATAAAACATTCGTGAAAGGAAACAGCCATTGTTTTCCTTTATATGCTGGTGTTATCAAGTTCCAAGTTAGTGTGATAACTAACTTGCAGCCAATTAAATCATTTCTAGCTCAAAATAAGCCGTCAAATTCAGTGTCAGGTAGCTGCACTGGCTACAAAAAGAAGGTCACCCAAAATGTTAGTTAGTTAAATGCTGAGTGAATAATTATCACAGCTTTTAAAGGGGCTGTGTGCAAAATTCAGAGTGTATAAAGTTGTCTGGATAACACACAGAGGTAGTGTGACTTTATTTATTGCTCAGGACGCCATTACTCAACTATATCTTTGTATGGAAAATAGCAGTTTGCAGCTATATTACTGCTCAGACTGCTGCAGACATAATGTTTAAATGTCACAGCTTTGAAATGATTATTTAACATATTTAAGAAGGACAAATTTATGTGAAATCCACCATACCTGCTCCACCCGGATCTCATATTCTCCGTTCAGCTTCTTCCCTCGAAAATACTTTGCCCTGCAAAGAAACAGGAGACAAAACATCAAGGAACTGAAAAAAAAAAGTCTATACTTTTTTACACAATGTCAGCCTTTCACTGCAATAATAATCTGCAGATTTGACGATTCTACAACGGAGTCCAATCAAATTGTACAAATGACTATATTGCAAGGATTGTTTTGCCCATCTTTAGGTCATGTGTGAATTCTTCTCCTGCACCAACAGTACAGTATATGTGCCCCAACACTCCTTAAAGTCAAAACAACCTTAAAATATCCTTTGTTTATTTGATCGAAGGAGAGCTGAAATTTCAACAGACCTTCCAAAATACCTTGTGAGCGGGCAAAATAATGACTCATATTTTCCATAATTACAGAATCTGACCTTGCAGGGCTTCGGGTAAACAGAATCTCTTGGCAAAGACTAACAAGTGAAATAAAGTGCCTTTATTAAAGAGAAAACGTTGATGCAAGGACAGTTCCTTTGTGTTTGATTTTCAGTTTCTGGTGGCGACATATAATTGATATTTCTGTGAGTGTTATGAAAGAAACACGCCATCTTTTGTAGTTGCACTGAGCTCTCAAACTGCTTGAAAGTTTGAGGGCCATCTGAGGATCACATGGAAAAAGAAGCACTGATGCACTTGTTTTCTTGTGGTCTGAAACTTCCAGTTACTGGATGAGTTATCTCTCTGCCCGTCAGACCTGCAGTATTTAGATTGACCAGGAGACAGATGTGGATTCACTGTGCTATTCAAAGCTGGAGTTTGTATACAGAAAAACCACACTGGAAAGTTGACATTGTTACATTTTTACTTTTGGTTTATTCAAGTACACGTTGCACAATAAAACTTGTTTATTGGTTTATTGGAGTTCTGCTGACATGTTATCCCACCAGGGTTGGGTTTGTGTGTGGGGGTTTTTAGCTGACGTTTATACACTTAAAAAGATACTCTTGCAATTTAGATTAGCACCTCCATAGAGTCGGTGGGCTTGGAAGTGACATTGCTCTAAGAATGGTCAAATTTTGGGATATCTAGACTTTTATTACCAATGATTCAAGCTCAAAAAACAGTGGACCCTAAGTTTACCAGGATGCAACTCAATTGCATCTTTAGTGAGTTAAAAATCTGTTTTCTGCAGTTTATTTTGGGATTGATGAGGAAAGATGCTGCGCAAAAGACCATTCCAAGATCCAGGTTTATCTCTTTCTCGTAGGATTTTCAGTCCTGTCCCATCCTGCTCCCACAAAAATAATCCCATCCCCTTCCAATCCCATGAAAGAGTTTTTTTCGGCCGAATAGGAAATCTTGCAATTTACTATCCTTTTGTGTTGACTGCGGCATTATTTTTTTAATTATTAGTCTTCTGTAAATGTGTTTGATTTTAAACATTTAAGAAGTTGCACAAACAAACGCCCCAAAAATAGAACATATGGCATTACATATAAAAATAAATAATTATTACAATTACAATCATGATAAATAATTAAAAAACTACATACATGAAAATAAATGAATAAATAAATAATAAAAATGCGCTAAATAGTTTAAGCACACATTTAGAACTAGGTACGGCACACTAGCCTCAAATTAGTTTGCGTCCTTCATATAAGCGTTACATTTTCAGGGCTAATATCAATAAACCCAGGGGCCCCATTTCTTAATATATAGGTGAGTTTTTCCAAGAGCCAAACTCACTGTTAAATCCTTCAACCAACGGCCAAGAGAGGGGCAACACACATTCTTCCAGCAGAGCGCAATTGAAAGCCTCCCCTGTAATTATTAGTCTTTTAATTAACATTTAACCACAATCACAATCTTTCCCTAACCTTGACCAAAATGCTTCTTTGAAGCATTTTGTTCGATGGAAAGCCGATAGCCGATGGAAAACATCCAAAACTGGGAGGCAAGCAACAAAAAAACAAACAGAAAACCAACCGGGACAAACATGATGAAACGGGATAAATGCCTGATGAACGCAGGAGGAACACAGATGAACTGACAATAACCAAAGGGAAACAAAGAGGTATAGGGAACTAATCACAAGAACAAGACGCAGCTGGAGTAGGAGGACACGGGCAAAAGAAATGGGGATTGGCTAACAACAAGGGTGTGGTGGGGAACCTTAGGGTGGAGCAAACAAGACTTAATACAGAACAGGTGTGAAGGGAAGCCTCTGGGAACAGGGAAGAACTAACGAGACAGGTGTGACAGAAAACAGGTGGGAAAACACACAAAGACAGGAAGTACAACCAGACATGACACATGAGGAGAGAATCTACAAAATAAAACAGGAAGAAGATAAAACATGAGGAACATAAACAGGAAACACAGGATAACACAATATAAAACAAATCAACGATCATGACGAGCGTGCCAATAGATGAGACCAGAACATACAGGTATTTTGCAAAATGTCAAGGCTGCGACCTCTGTTGGTGGATAGAAAACCAAAGATCCTGCAGATGTCAGAAGTTTGTATACATGTGTTTCTTGTTACATGAGTATTTGTGTCATACATGTGTCTAATGATTATTTTGAGACCTTGTCTGAACCTGTGCATACGCAATACCTTAATAAATTAAGGTGGACCACCGTCATGTCCCTTCAATCTCTCCCCATGCAAATGGATCAGTGTCCTAACAAAGAGGCCAGATATTTTAAACACAGATGTCTGGATCATGATACCTGATGATTCAGTCAAATATTTGGTTGAATGACCAGGTATCGATGGGCTAACTGGTGTCTGTACATAACCAACCTGTTAACAGCCAACTGTTTCATCGATGCTTCGACTTGGTTGGACAGTCTAATGCTGCTGTACTGTACGACTGTACTGCAGCAGCCTCCCACTCAAACTAACATTAGCGAACCATCAGTAGTAACTGTCACTGCCATCATGTAGTGATTTACCACACTGAGAGTTAATATTCATGTATCTTTTGTGCCTTAAATCTCAGTGTGAAAGCCTTGATTAACACGTTATACAACAGCTTTTTGGCATTTTCTTGCTTTTCTGTATATGTAACAGCACATTTCTTTCCCCGAAAAAGGGGACACAGGTTTGGCAATTACACATGTAAGTCTGGTCCTTGTGTATCACATTACACTAGTGACCTTTGAACTTATTTGTGTAACGTCAGACATATATTGGGATTTTTATGAGCATATTTTTAAAGCCTTTGGAAACACAGCCTGAAATAGTAAAAATGCATATATTATATCAAAGTCGAGTGTCTCATTAATCATGCACAAAAGTCTGAGTGAAAATAACCATTCATAACTATTAGAAAACCTGGTTTAAACCAGCACTAAGTAACTTTCCAACCTTCATAAAATATTTTCATAACTTTTGTGATGATACATCGACTTACAACTAGTTGAATGACACCTCTGTCATGGCCTGAGGGGGTCTGTATTGTTTTAACTGGCACTAAGCAACTTCGAGGAGGGTGGCAGGAACCCTGCCACACAAAAAACTACAAATGTGTTGACTGCTTTACGGCATACGTCACTTCCCCCTTTCCCCATTCGTTACAAAGGCGGAAGTCGATGCGAAAGCCTGCGCGCAATTACTGCTATCATGGCAGAAGCTGCAAAACAACCACAGAAATGAAAAGTTTTGTCTGAGGAGACAAAAAAAGAAAGAGGGAGGCTACCCGGATGAAAGGACAGCCAAGGATCAACATTGGCCCGGCTTTCACTCGCTGAGCTCAAAGACGAGGAGGGATTTCCGACCGATGCTGCCTTGGCTCTGTTCCTGCTGGACTAGTAAGTAGCTTTCGATGCTCAAATCAAAATGATAATGCTGATGTGAGCTATCGGAAATATGCGTGGTAGCAATAAATAGCCACCAGCGTGATAGTTTGCAGTTCCACACTGACGCGACCAGCCACGCAACAAGCTCAAAAGTACTGTATAAAGATAAAACAATGCGATGGCTGCAAACCGCAAATATAAAGTTTGAGTAAAATATGTAGGTTCCTATTGTGGAAAGATCAGTCATACTGAATCATTGTGGTGTTATCGTGTCAGTTTGTGTGTACGTGACAGTAGTTTCTGATGATTGTTATGCAATAGTTTCAGAGAATAACAGGATTCTTGTCGTGTTTTTGTTGAGTTGACTACAGTGATTGCAAAAGAAGTCAAACCATGTTGCTTGCTCTAAATAATCAGTAAAACAAAACCCGTGTGCAATGTGCATTGAGTTATGACTTTTCATAGTCCTGCTTATCAATAGCACCTTGTGCTGAGTGTAGCTAAAACTACAGGGATTGTTGCATGTTTAAAATTCTACATGTAACGTTTATTTAGTCAGTCCTGTAGGGTCTGTGTGCAGCTCACTTCAGTAGCACCAAGCACCTAACTTTGAAGGTTACAATCTCAGTTAGCCAGTAAACTTGACATCTTCAAGTCAGTCTGATAACAAGATATTTTTGTTATTGTTATGTGTCTATTGGACATTATGTTGTGTAAGGTGTACGGTGTTGTTCCATATTTATTTTTTTCATGTTATTATCTTTTTATATTTTATGTTGTATTGCTAATTATTGTTATTCTTATCTTATAATTCTCTAGTATAACATAGATGATGCATTTTATTACAATGTGATGTTTATATAGTGCCTTTATTTCCAGTGTTTATACTTTTGTTTGTCTTGCATTACTCTTTATCCATATAAATTTCTTACATGTTATTTCTCTACAGCTATCAAAAGAAGCAAGTAACGTCTACTCCCCACAAGCAACACCTCCAACCGCTACAGCCTATAGTTTCCAGCTTTACAAAAAGTCGGATCACGTTAGGTACTTTGTGTTTCCCAGGGCCTGCATTTGTTTGTTTTGGGCAACGTTTAGTATTTTTCAACATGTCCTATTTTCTGTTTTGACTCAGGGGAGAACCGATAGAGGGTGTCCAAATGCTGGAAGAAGGCGCTGCGGCAGAATCTTACAATCTACTCTATCTGCAGCATGCATTCTCTGAGTGTTGTGGAGGAAGAAGAGCGGCATGACTCTCCAGATGACTCCAGATAACTTCTAACATTGTCACACAGATTATTCAGTGTTTCTTATTTTAACTGTCATAGTTTATTTTTTATCCTGCTCTATTTATCCATGTACATGCATCACACTGCCCTTTTGTTTTTTTTTATTCACAGTAATTTTTTTCAGCTGTCACTGTCGTTCATTTACTACCACTGTAATACAGTGTTGTTGTGCCATTTATTTATTCAAATCATACACATACCCCGTCATTGCAAAAATGCACATTGCATTTATGCCACTCTTTTTTTTTTTCATGATATTTCTTGCGTAACACTGTGCATGTGCCTGGAAATGTTTTTCTTTTTTCTCTAGGTTGTATGTTTTACTTGTTACTTCCTTTACTGTGAAGGGACAAGTGGCAAAATAACAATTTGAATGTGTTGAATGTGACAAAGTACTTGAATTTTGACAACTGTGAAAGAGGGTGTAGAAATAAAAGTTTGTCTGGGTCTCGGGGTTCAAGTCCTTTGGTGTCCTACTTCTTCCCCTCCCTCTCCCTCTCCCTCTGCTTCTGCCTGCACCTACTCCCCTCGCCCCTCTGCCCCTGCCTCTGCCAGCACTAGTGTGTGGGGGCTCAAACTGGTGGAGGTAGTGTCAGGGACAGCAAATTCCTGATAAAACAACAGACAGAAATGTTATGTAACAAATATAAAAAATTTTGATGTTCAACAAGCATCAGAATCATATTGAACTTTATTGCCGAGGACATACAGGAATTCGTCTTGGCTTTTAGTAATTCAAAAATGACAGTGACAATAACAGACTTGCATAGAGTAATTTTAGTAATAAATGTATGTATAATTCTCCATATAGAATCCTAATAATAGAATTATAACAGTATAGGAAACAATACAATGTGAAGAAACTGTTTAGAATGAACAGTAGTACTTTCCCTGAGAGACTGAACTGTATATTCGTGCGCATTGTGCAGGGTTGATATTCAGGCAATGCGGCACCTTCCTGCCGGTATCTGTACGTGTGTTTACTGTGAAATGATCCAACATAACGTTTTATATATCTGTTTCAAGGCTCAACTCGTCAGCCGCCGCTGACAAGTCGGGTGAGGGGGGGCGGTGGGGGAATACGGCACTAAACCAAAGTTAAACGTTTCTTATTTTCAGCGTCGTCATATGATATTGTTTAGCCACAATTACATTCATTACCTCATCGCTATTCATCCTTCACACAGCCACTGGAAACAGCAATGTAGCTCAATCCAACTACAGGCGACCGGGAGATCAGGATTTTACGACACTATGCGCTGGTCCTCATGGGAAATGTGGTCTTCCTTCAGGCAAAACACTACCGCTTTGGACCACTGGCGCCGCCAAAATCAACCAAAACTGAAAGTTCTTAAGGGTTGCTTTAAAACCAGGAAAAGACAAAAAAAACCATAATTGGTTACCCACCAAGAATATTTTTGTCTGGTTATGCATTTCTTTATATTGGTTAATTTTGCTACTCTTTGGTTGACTGCCCTCTGTAGCACTTAGCCCTGGTGGGAGGAAGGCAGCAGCGCCAATCACTCTGTGATTTCCACTAGTATTGCCATCCCGACCAACAGTGTTGCTGTGCAATCATTGTGCCCACACTCTGGTCTCCACTGATGAGCCAGCCTTGGCCGCTCTGCACTGTGCACCACCTTGGTCAGGGAGCTAGCTAGCAGCTCCACTCATACATGATTACTGCTTTTAGCGCAGTCTCCCCACTAGGACGCTGAGAAGGCTGCAGAGAAACTTGTTGTGGAGGATTTAATGACTTGCATAGTTTGCATGCAGTACTTCAAATGTAGCTCCTGCCATCTGGTGTTATCACAGTAACATTTCAGCTGGCACATGAACAGCCACAGTGACTGAAATAATAGCAACAATAATACATTTAGGACAAGAATAACCCAATGACATCACACACATCGTGGAAGATGACCAGAGATGACTGGTCATGGACCAATGTGTAGTCTGTCATGTCTGCCGGCCAACTCGTGGGGATTGTATGACCCCACAATCCCATAAGCTGACAGTGGCTGCATCCCAAGTCCCTTACTTTATACTGCTAACTCCTGACTTGAACCAGAAGTCTTTCGAGGACCACCATCTTTAAGGCCGTCTCATGTCTCTTATTCCTGCCAGTAAGGAGTTAGAATTAGGAGTTAGGAGGAATCTGTTAGGTGCGATGAGGAAGGTAACACGAGAGTTTCCTAACAGGAAGTCTTTTTCATCTTGAGACTGACGTATAAATACCCGCCCCCTACATCTGACTCATTTGAGCGAGATGGCGGAGAAACAGCTCAAGTGTACCCATTACATCTTTGCAATGAAACGCTGTAATTCACATGCCTACGTGACTACAAAAAGTCACGTTGATGATATTTCCTGCAAGACTGTCATGTTGCAATGAAGTTTATTTCATTCACAACCTGTTGCATTGTTCAGCGGACTGTCAGTGATGTGTGGCTGTTAAATGTGCAGATGTCCAGAACCACACGTGTTGATATGACACCACGCGCACACACACACACACACACACACACACACACAAACACATTTGCCCATCATTAATTGTCCTGCATGTCATGTGAGTGGAATAATGTTTAATAGCCTTTACGTAATATTAATTATTAATAAATATTATCACTTTCATGAATGTTGTTGTAAGCTAGGTAGTGTCATTACCGTCTGTCCTGCATCTCTCTCTCTTTCTGTGTCATATGGATTACTGTTATAACATGTTGATCTGTTCTGTACAACATCTATTGCACGTATGTCCGTCCTGGAAGAGGGATCCCTCCTCAGTTGCTGTTCCTGAGGTTTCTACCGTTTTTTTCCCTGTTAAAGGTTTTTTTGGGGAGTTTTCCTGATCAGCTGTGAGGGTCCTAAGGACAGAGGGATGTCATTTGCTGTAAAGCCCTGTGAGGCAAATTGTGATTTGTGATATTGGGCTTCCTAAATAAAAATGATTGATTGAGGCAGACTGACAGGTCTGATATGTGTTATTCACTCAGCACGGCTTTGATCAGTGAATATAATGGGACTTGGGATGTATGGCAAACGCTGGCTCCCTTATGCAGCAGATCCAGCTGTCACGCCGTCACCAGAATAGGACGTCGCTTTTCGTGACGCTTCAGAGCAATCCTCGCTCCTCACTCCTAACTCCTGACTCCTTGCATGTTTTCCGAAGTGGGAGGGACTAACAGTTAGATAAGGTGGTTAGCAGCAATTTTAAGAGACTTGGGATGCAGCCAGTGACTGTCCCTAACCACTAAGACCAACGTATCTCCCTGAATCCAACGTCATTTTATGTCCACACTAATGCATGGCAATGGTGACATTTTTGATGTGGTTTTAAGTAGGGCTGTACCCAAATATTCGGATATTTGTTTCTATGGGTAGGTGTTCGTTCGTTTTATTTATTTTTTTTTTGGTGCTAAATGTAGTCTTTTTGTTGTTGGTGAATGTAGGTTATCAATAAAAATCAAAACATTAAAATTGCATTGTTAAAAATGTGAAAATAGAGTATGGCCTACCAATGGAGCTTGTGCGCACAGCACACTTGAGAGCATCTGTCTGAGGTTGTGGATCAATGCCAAGTTTTACCACTTTATCACTATTCTCTCTAACTTGTAGCTGTTTTTTCATTATCTTTTGAACTTAATATTAATTATGGAACCGTTTTTGTCAACGTTGGTTTCCCCCGTTTTGTACAATAAATTATTGTTTTAAGTTTTAACAGGTTTCTTTTGGAGTGCGTGACACAAGCGTGTTTTGAAAACGCCCGCGGACTGTCACCTGCTCAACGCATCAGTACCTTCAGATGCCATGACAGTAATAGATTATAACAGGATTCCTATACATTTGGAATTTCAAAATTCCATACTTTTCCAAACCCAGATTTCCAGACTTCTTGTTTGTTTGTTTTTTTTTACTTTTCCAGAGAATATGCGACATCTGAGTAAATATATCAGTGTATCATATTTCACATCATATTTAATTATTCTTTATAGCCGATTGTAGCCAAGTACCATAATGCAGTGATGCAAACACAGGTATAGTGAAAAAAGAGAAAGGCTCTGCACTTCTAGGGGGGTCCGGGGGGCATGCCCCCTGGAAAAGTTTGACTATTTTTAAGTTAAAATACATCAATCTGGTGCACTTGGGGAGCAAATTAAGGAGGCCAGATATATGAAGAACTTCGTGTTTCTGTAAACAATTTTGGCCACAGTAAGCTAAAAATCTAAAATATGCATTAACCAAGCTAAAAAGGCCAGAGAATGTCATGAGCAAAAGTCCCCTGTTTGCTGAACAGAGTGACGGTGTTAAAAACACAAGCAAAAGCAATATAGGCTATATGTTAATAGGTCAGTATTAGTATTTTATTGTTCCAAGTTTTCTGTTTCCACTCTGGTTTTAAAACAGTTTCTAACAAACAGAGAGATGGTTTATAACCACACTAAACACATATCCTAATGATGATTTTAGCTTCATATTAATGGTGTAAACTTTATTTTGTCCTCAGAGCGACAGCTGACAGTGTGAATGATTTTATACTCTGCAGCTCAGAATAACTTGAGACATCTGATAACTGGAAATAAACTAAAGAAATAACCCACATTGTTAAATAGCTCCCGTGATTATAAATATAACATTTCAATCAGATAGACCGCATCAGTCAATAACTACTTTTACACTCTTTGGTTCGGTTTGGTTCAGTCTGGAATTATTTTAAAGTTCCATTACAGTATGTGATATTAAGAATGATTTCATCCTTTCATCAAACTAAATAGTGAAAAATACTCTGTACTTAAGTAATAATAATTCTTAAATGTGCCTTAGCCTACTTTTAATATTTGTAAATTATTTCCAGTTTCTACATCTGTTAAATCAGACAAGCTGATGTTAGCAAAATTAGGATTTTTTTATCTGTTTTTTATTCTGTTGTAGCCTATGATTACAGGCTGTTGTTGCTGCCACTGAAACAGAAGTTTTTTTACAGAAAGGATACTGTTTCATCTCATATGAGTATGAGTTCACGATGGTGATGATGATGATTGATGATGATGATTGATGATGTCACTCCTAATTAACAACTCCGCGTTTAACATGAACGCGCTCATTGCTGGAAAACAGATGACAGAGCGAGTTGATAACCAGCTTTGTAGTACTGGTTATCCTGGATGGGTGCTGTTAGGCTCTGTGAAGCCAGCTCACCTAAAGAAAGCCTGGCTATGTTAAGCGTGCATCGTAATACAGGCCGACCGGGGGAAAGCGAGTATCAGAGCGGAGACAGTGGAGTGACGGACCGCAGGAGAGAGATAGACAGGCGAGCAGTGACACATATCCTGTGACTAGAGTTGCTTTACCTGCGACAGCTGTTTTATGTTTATTCTCCCCTTCCTCAATGCAGTTCCATTATGTAAGTGGGACAAAAATAGGAGTTATTATAAATCGTTAAGGGCATCTGTCAGTTAAATTATTGGAAATACCTAATTTTCTATTTTAGAAAACAATATTTTAGAACAATGGTCATATTTTGGAAACATAAATATTTTTCCATACTTTATTTTTCATTTTCCTTACTTTTAAATACATGGAAATAAATCAAATTATTTCCATACTTTTCCATACTTGCGTAGGAACCCTGTTATAATAATTATGTCAAAATATCATTTACAGAGCAATTTAACAGACGATCACTGCTGCCTGACCTGCACGTCAATTTGCGGGTCCCGCTGGTTACGGGTCAACCCGTGCATCACTACTCAGCTCAGTCTATAAGGCTGTACACACCAGTAAGGCTATAGACATTATATTCTATTCAGGCCTGCAGAACCAGCAGCGCATCGGCTCTACAGTGCATGGCACTGCTGATTAACCATTTTATTGCAGCACAGAGTGTCTGCCAGCAACCAACTGCTTGCAGAGGCTTCCTACAACTTGTTTCAATGGTTCCGATTTAATCAGAAGACAAATTAAACAAGATGACTAGCCAATGTGAAAATCAAAAGAAAGCACAGAATGATGTACTGAAGGAGACTGTTGTGCCATCACATTTTTTGTGGTTTGAGAGCAAAGATCCGGTCGCCGCTGTGCAAAACTCTGCAATACAATTAGGTCCAAATTAGATTTTTAACAAAGAAAACGCTGTTTCATGTCACAGTGCCAGACTAATCAGTCAGCTTGACCTCGGTGGAGTGGGTAAATTTAAAGGTCTGGATCCAAACAGACATATTTTACATGTAACCCTTTCACCCCAGTCTTGTACTATTATGACCACGTTATGCACAACACAATTTAATATCAAACCAAATAAATATTAAAAAGGTTGAAAGAGACATCTCAGTGTGAAAGAACATGTCTAGGGTAACCTATGACTCTCACTCTCATTAATAATCAGTGAGAGGCTATGGGGATAACCCTGGTTATGATAAACCCAAAGAAATGTTAAAGGGAAATTTCGATTTATTTTGGCCGCACTTTGGAAAGCAGAGCTAAATGGTGAATAAACACGTCACCACACCGGCAAGGTAAGACAACACGTTTACATGTCGTTTTCTATATGTTCTCTGACATTTATCCTAACGATATGAGGCGGTCTTTGTGGGGAAAAAAGCTTGTTCAGTGGACAAACTTTGCACTTGAAGTATAACGTTACCCTTTCACTTACATTTTAACAGGTCTGATGCCACTATGCGCCCCGGCTGTATCTAGGCTAACATGCTAACTATTATTTTTATGTCACTAATGTTAGTCACTTGAAACAAATTTAGGACAATAGGAGGAAGGTTGAAATAAACCAAAGTTTCCCTTTAAGGCTACTCATTTACTAAAATAAATGAATTAACCTGTTCAGTTATTCAGTACAATACAATGAATAATACCACAAACACAGTAGCTGAATTTCAACAGTGTATTAACTGAAATTGCACATATTTCACTTGGCAGAAATAGAAAAAACACAGTATGAAAAATACAATAAACCCCAAACAAAAAGGACCCTTGTATTTTCAGTCTTTAGTCTGGGTTACCCTGAGTGCCCTCTTCAAGTTGTTGTTCTTTAAGCAAGCTTGCATTAAGGTGCGTTGGAGCTCATGAAGTAAACAAACCAGCCGCAAGGTCCTTGTGTGAAAACAGTCTGTAGAAATCTCGCTCCTCGGCCGTGACACAGGCTGCAACAATACCGCAGCACAGCAGCGATGAGTAGCAGGCAGCCCCGCTCCGCAGACCGCAAACCACACTCAGGACCCAGCAGCACGTCCGCTGCAGCTCCTCCCAACCGCAGCCTCCTCTCTCGCCCCGCAGGTGAAGAAGAAAGAGGCCAGCGTCTCCCCCTCTGATGAGGCAGGCGAGCCAGGCTAATTAGCTTAGCACACGAGCCAGGCTAATTAGCTGGGCACACGAGCCAGGCTAATTAGCTTAGCACACGAGCTAGGCTAATTAGCTTGCCTCGTAGTTGCAAATCCACACTTCGTCGACAATAAACAGTCTCTAACTTACACACGCCGGCAGTACACCGTCTCTGGCTCACACACGTAGGAGCGCGTTGGTCCACAACAGTCTTTAGTTCAACATAAAAGTAGGAAAAACATGATATATCTTAAATTAGGCTCCGACGGCCGCTCGTCTCCACAGCATGCAGCGTGTCTGTCCGCTCGTCCCCGTCAGTACGTCTTTGTTACGTTACCCTTGCAAAAAGGTCAACAGGAAGTCAACTCCTCCGGGTTATTAACTCTTTAAAGTAATAATTCACAATTAAAATGAGAGACGAATATAACAAAACTGATGTGAAACATATGAATCAGGTTATTACATACATATCATCAGATATCATTCTGTTCATATTTTCAAATGTAATCAAACTGGTATCCAATAGCAACAATAGAACCCTCACATGTAAGAACCCTTTGTGACATCACGGCGCACATTCTGAGAGTTAGTAAGTAGGAGCTGATCCGTGTTTCAAACACAGGTTCCTTGCAGACCCAAGTTTGGTTCAGAGAGTTTCACTGTGATAGCAATCGAGCCAAATCGAGCGCAGTCTCAGAAAACTATCAAATATCAACTTTGAAGTCAGGAATTTTATTCTACGCAAATGGAACCCAAGGTCGATTTTGGTCTCGGTTCACTTGAGGAATCTCTCAGTGAAGTGGGTGATAAAAAGGCCAAGGTCAGCAAACGTAAGGTTCAGGGTAGACTCCATTCTACGCCAATGGAACCCAAGGTCGATTTTGGTCTCGGTTCACTTGAGGAATTTCTCAGTGAAGTGGGTGATAAAAAGGCCATGGTCAGCAAACGTAAGGTTCAGGGTAGACTCCATTCTACGCCAATTGAACCCAAGCTCGATTTTGGTCTCGGTTCACTTGAAGAATTTCTCAGTGAACTGGGTGATAAAAAAGCCAAGGACAGCAAACGTAATGTTCAGGATAGACTCCCCCGGAATATCAAGGAGGACATGCCGTCCAGTTCCCTTGACCGAGTCCTGCCAGAGCAGGAGAAAGTCAAGCGGGAACAGGAGAATGGGCTTTTGCAGAAGGAAATCTCTGATCTAAAAGCCCAGCTGGCTGAGGCCAAACAAGGTCCGCCGCCAGCCGGCAATAACTATCAAAGAACAAAGCTGGCCAGGATCAGCGCAAAGCTGACACATCTGGAGCAGCAGGCAACCACCAAAAAAGACCTGCGTGCTCCATTGAAACAGGTGAGGACAGCCAAGGACGCCCGTCCCAAAGAATCCCAGGCATGGCAGGGACAACCGAGTGCCAAGAAACTCTTTGGCAGCAACATGACTGAGGCTAACAAAGAACAGCAGATGCTAACCTCGTCAGTTCACAATCTGCGCGGCGTACTGGAGCAGATGAAGTGTCAGAGATTGGCCCTTCACAAAGAACTGGAGGCAAAGAAGTTGGAGGTGCATCGTCACCTTCAATTTATAGCATCAGCTAAGACCAATGGTGAGTTGGAATTAAAAAAACAACTTAACATTGAGAAAGAGAAAGCCCAGAAAATGCAGGCTGAATTGGCTGATATTAAGGGAGCGAAAGCTGCCCTTATATCTGAGGTGGGTTCCCTGAGGTCGGAGCTCAGTAGTGCAAAGCAGTTGCAAGTAGCTGCTGAGAGCAATGCAGACACGAGCAGCAGCAGAGCAAAACTACTAGAGCGCGATCTGGCATCTGAGAGGGCTAAAAGCAAGAAGCTTCATCAGAGACTGACCCAGAGGGGGGAAGATCTGCAGAAGCAGAAGGCAGAGGCCAAACAGACTCCAGAGGAACACGAAAGCGAACTTCACGAGCAACTGGAGCACCTGAAATCCGAGAACAAGAGGATTGCAGCAGCCTTGAAAAAGGCAGAGACGCTGCTAGAAAGTGAGCGCGCCAGCTTCCAGCTTGAGGCGCAGAAATCCAACGCCTCTCACGAGGCTGAGATGGCCAAACAGAATGAAGCCATCGAGAAGCTCACCTTGTCTCTGGCTATGGTGCCCGAGGATATGGACGTGAGACAGCGCCAGTGGCAGCAAGAGAAGTCTGCCCTCACTGCGCAGCTTCAGTCGGCCAGGAGGAACCACAAGAACTACGTGGCTGCTCTGAAACACGACCAGAGGCTGAAGAGTGACTGCCTAAGTTGGCAGCAGGAGAGAACCTCCCTGCTGGCAAAGGCAGAAAAGGACAGAGCTGCTCATGCCACTGAGCTCAGCAAGGAGAAGGAGGAGAGGAGCACCCTTGTTGAGGCTCTGAAGAAGGCCAGGGAACAACTGGACCGTGACTGTCTCCAATGGCAGCAGGAGAGAACCTCCCTGCTGGCGGCGGCAGAAACAAACAGAGCTGCGCATGTCTCCGAGCTCAACAAGGAGAAGGAGGAGAGGAGCGCCCTTGTTGAGGCTCTGAAGAAAGCTAGGGAACAACTGGAGTGTGACTGTCTCCAATGGCAGCGGGAGAAAATGTCCCTGCTGGTGGAGACAGAAAATCACAGAGCTGGATATGTGTCTCAGCTCAACAAGGAGAGACAGGAGAACGGTACCCTTGTTGAGGCTCTGACAAAGGCTGAGGGGCAGTTGCAGAGTCAGCGCAACATCTGGCAGGAAGAGAGAACATCTCTGAATGAGACTCTGCAGGCAATGCAGCAGACAGAGTCCACCCTGAGGTCACGCGTTGAAGAGCTCGAGGGAGAAATTGCCACAAAGAAGAGCCGGAAGTGGTACAAGATCTTCACGGCTTGTGGCACTTCTCGCTCTGCTCGATAGGCTCACAGCAACACCTCTTCGATCTCGTGGGAGCACGTTAACCAGTCTTAACCCCAAAAGGTGACCTTTTGAGAGTTAGGACTTCCATCCACCCGTCTTCCATCTGTTCTTCACGACATCTATTGCACGTCTGTCCGTCCTGGAAGAGGGATCCCTCCTCAGTTGCTCTTCCTGAGGTTTCTTCCTACCATTTAACCTTGTCAAAGGGGTTTTTTGGGGGGGAGTTTTCCTCATCCGATGTGAGGGTCCAAAGGACAGAGGGATGTCGTGTGTGCAATTGTGATAATTGCACTTACAAATCTAATTCAATTGAATTGGATTTTCCACTTTACACTTTTACACTCTTAACCCCGGGAGGTGATCTCTTGGGAGTTAGGAGTGTAAAAGTGTAAAGCTTTCTTTATTCTTAAAAAGAATAAAAAATAATTCGGCCATATTTGTTTGTTGAAACATTAGTCATGTTTAATATTAGATGCTTTGTAAGATAAATGAATCAGGGGACAGGCACTAAGGAGTTGTCGTTTGCAAACTATAGCCTGAAAATATAAGTGGGCCTGCTATATGTTGGTCCAAATATTGGTATTTTGTCCAGGGATACATATTATTATTAATAATAACTGTGCACCTTTTTTTGGTTCAGTGTTTTGTACTTATCATTAATGGGATGCTGCAAACACATGTTTAGCATCATTCTGTATCATTTTTATATTAGAGCCATACACATGCTCAGTCTGGAATAGTGGTACTCTGAACATACAGATTGATCAATGGAGTCAGGTTTGTTTTCCTCTAAAATATTCTACTTTTTAACTTGGATTCCCTGCCATCAAAAATTGTAAATGTTGGCAAAGTCCCATTAGTCTGTTTTCATTGTCCAGGCCGATCTAACTGCTTCAGAAACCTTTAACACAATTTTATACTTATTCTCACATAAAGATTTTAAACTTAAAGCTGCACTAATCAATATGTTTAAGGTAACACAGATCAATGACAGTGTGTATTAAGGACAAAACGGCAAAACATTGTACGTTTCTGCAAACCACAGATACGTTGCATTTGTGTTGCTGGTACGTTGACACTTTACGTTTCTTTACATTGTTATTGTGTGGTGAAGTTTAGGTACAAAAAATACTTGGTCATGGTTAGAAAAAGATCATCATTTTGCAGGGGCTGCAGCGATATCTTTGTCAAAAACAACCACATTTCGTGCCACTATCCCGGCCGGAAATCCAGCACTGTCTTCTTGGATAAAAACAACCACTTATTGTACCTTTTTCATGGTTAGAAAAGACCGTGTTTGGACTTTAAAAGCTGGTTTTGATGGCACGATCACAGAAAAGTAATGCAGCAGTGTCTCAGTAAAAACAAGGTCTTTTTGTAGGACTGTACTCAATGGAAAAACAGCAACAAATCGTGGAGGACACTCATGTTTGGGGACTAAAAAGCTGCTGGAAATGCAGCGATGGCTTGCTAACATTAGGGCCACACCGCCCACGGAAGCGCTGTGAATAGCCTCAAAGCGCCGAGAAGTGAAGGCACTTTCCTTTCAGCGCCCATGTTAACCGACTGTGTCATCCACACTGGCCACGCCGCGGCGGGAAGCTCCGCGGCAGGCTCACGATTTGCAGCAATCAGTTCGGCGTCTGGTCTATTTTCTGCACGAGCCGTGAGTGACTGTGTCGAGCCAGGCAGGAAATCAAACAAAGTAACAACAACAGAATCCGGTCAATTTTCAGAATAAAGCGAATTTCAAAATACCATGTTTACAAACTGGTATTTCAACTGTATATACAGACAAAACTACACAACGCTGGTAACATACACTCCGTGTGTGTGTGTGTGTGTGTGTGTGTGTGTGTGTGTGTGTGTGTGTGTGTGTGTGTGTGTGTGTGTGTGTGTGTGTATGTAGCCTACCAGCCTACTGTGGACATTCATTCAGGGATTATACTCATTGCTAAGAAGTGCACATACATGTACAGTTGTTAGAGAGAACATGGCGTTATAATTTTATGAGGTTATTTCCTTACGCATGATGGAAAAACAGCCCCAAATGTGACGGAGACAACAGCTGAGAGCAGAAGTGAAGAAATGCGCGTCTGGTGTGAACGGAAATGCTCCGGCGCACGCGAGAATTTCGGTGCGTTGCGCTTCGCAGCAATTCCGCGGGCGGTGTGAGGCAGAAATATGCCCGCCGGGGGCCATTCAGCACCGCGGAGAGCTCTCCACACAACCCGGCCCCCAGAGTTAATAACAGGAGGTTATGGTGTTTCACTCTCTTCTCTCTGACACTTGTATCTCGACCAGTAGCCTACTTTTGTTGCATTTTCTGATCCTCTATGGTACACAAATACAGTATAGCCTAGTATAATCACATATCAGAACAATGGGCTGTAGGACCAATGACATGGACCTGGTCATCCAAAGAAAAGCAGTGATGACTAAAGTGGCTAAAGAGCTTAACGAAAGGCAGGTTTATTCTTTGTCACAGAACTTTCAAAAACAGCTGCAAATTAAAGTTTCACCACAAAGAAACGTATGAGAATATTTGAAAGCCCAGTAAAAATATATCAGACAAAATGATGACTTATGTCCGTAAATTAAAGGGCCAATAACAGTCCTGTTTCTTGGTGTCAGCAAAGTGCGGCCCATGCACTTATTGAAAAATTAAAGTGTAGAGAAAGAGAGACAGAGTATTGATGGAGAGTGAGAAACTCCAGAGGGAACAAAACAAACATTGTTTGACATGATACACAGGTTATTGTATTGTTGTCAAGAATTTCCAAAAAAAAGCATCAAAGAAATGGGTTGGATTTGCATCAGCTTCAAACCTGGATCATTTGTTAAAGGTCAAGTATCAGTTTACTTTTTGCAATATATGTGATAAATTAGGGATGTCAGTTTCAAGTTAATTTTGCTTTTTATAGCTCGACATCTGGTTACTATCTGGTTAATTTTTAAGAAAAGATAAACCCAAAATGATGTGACATACGAGAGGTCTTTATGTTTCGTACAGCGCCCAATTGTCTCAGTGAGCTTTATTGTGGTTTGTGCAACTACAGGAAAATCTTACTACCAGAGTGGGACATTGTTTCAGTCGATACTCAGTTGCTCATTCAGTAATGCTAATAGCACGAACATGGTATTTAAAAATGTATTCAAATGTATCATCCCTTGGCAAAAGAGTCATTGTATTGTATGAATAAAATGTGGACAACTGGGTATCACAGGGGAAGATGAGGGTGTTCGTCCACCCATCGCTTTTTGCCTTTGGGTTGAATATTCTCCTAGGCATTCCAGCAGAGAGGCTGAGGTCTCTGGGGAAACATTGCTCTGTCCTGACAGGCTTGGCCTCCAGCAATGACTGATGCACAAAAGCAGTACACAGCACTGAGGCAAAGACTCTAGGAGCATCACCACCACCACTGACAGTCCCTCTATTTCTGCCTCTATGTCTCTCTGCCTCTCTCTCAGGCTGACATATAGGACGCCTTGCCAAGAAGCTGTCAGTCTGTTTGCACGGTTTTCTGAATGATATGGGCATCTGATTGCTCAATCCAGCCCTGCTCTGGCAAAGTGTTTACTTCTTCATGCACGTTGCAGAGTACCAGGAGATCCTCTGGTTGGCCTGAGTCATATGAAGAGAGAAAAAACAGCACTCCCCTTATGTACATGTTGGCATTGTGTAAGAGTGGCACAGTTTCACGCATAGATAAATATATATTGGATATACAGGAGTAAAGTCACTTTGATCGTTTTTTCGGCAGCTAAGATTGTTTCTAAACTGTAGGAGCTAACGTCAAGAACAACTTGGCAAACCTTTATCACATATTCCTCCCACAGTGGTGGCTGCACTTTCCATTGTCTGGTTTGAGACAGGTCAGATGACATCAACCATTCATTATTTATGACAAGTGAAAGCACTTCAGTAATATCATTTTCTGACACATTTTAACCACTAACAGCAAACTAAAACTAAACGCAGGAATTACAGCCTACAGAACTGGTTTCATCAGAATATTTCCCACAGATTCACAGAGTTAAAACAAAACAACTGTTCTCTAATAGTCTTATATTCTCTACTAACCCTTTAGGGCTGAAACATTAAGCCAATGCAGAAGTGTCAAAAACTTTAGTTACTTGAATGGGCACTTGAGGCTCACTCTAAAACAGAGCCGATCCCAATCACCGCTATATTAAAATGTTCAGCTTTACAGTATAAATTAACATGTTTGCAGCCTGGTACAAACAGCTTTGGACTCTATAGCTAATTTCCCAGGTCATAACAACTGTTCATGGGTTGAATTTTTATACAACTCACCTGTTTACATTTTATTAAGGCTTAAAGTTGTGCATAATAATTGAGGGTGTGGCTGCTTTGAGTGACAGGTTGGTGCAGTCACAAGGCTTTATCTCAGCTAGTCATTGAATTTGACCTCTTTGCTGTGTTTGTGTTTGTCACCTTCTGGAGAGTTTTTAATGCAAATATCTGACAAATAATGTTGTGCGGATTATTGTATTAAAAACTGTCTCAGTACAATGGAAAAAATAAGATTTAATAACTCAAAATAATGAGATACTAAGTCGAAATAATGAGTTACTATCTCAAAATAATGACTTACTAAGTCAAAATAATGACTTACTAAGTCAAAATAATGAGATACTATCTCAAAATAATGAATTAATGAGTCAAAATAATGACTTACTAAGTCAAATAATGAGATACTATCTCAAAATTATGACTTTTGTCAAAAATAATGAGATACTATCTCAAAATAATGAGTCAAAATAATGACTTACTAAGTCAAATAATGAGATACTATCTCAAAATAATGACTTTTGTCAAAAATAATGAGATACTATCTCAAAATAGTGAGATACTATCTCATTATTTTTGACGCAAGTCATTATTCTGAGATAGTATCTCATTATTTTGACTTAGTATCTCATTATTTTGACTTAGTAAGTCAAATAATGAGATATTAAGTCAAAATAATGACTTACTAAGTCAAAAATAATGATATACTAAGTCGAAATAATGAGATACTAAGTAAGTAACTAAGTAACTCATTATTTCGACTTAGTATCTTGTTATTTTTGACTTAGAATCTCATTATTTTGAGATAGTATATCATTATTTTGAATTAGTATCTTATTATTTTGAGTTTGTAAGTCATTATTTTTGACTTAGTATCTCATTATTTTGAGTTATTAGATCCTATTTTTTTCCATCATGTGGGCTTCCATACTGTACTTTTTTTTTTTTTTTTTTGCTGCCAATTAGCCAGCACATGAATTATCCTTGGATTAGCCCAGCTATTACAGTGCTTTTGAACAAAAGGTGTGTCTTTGAGGTTGGCAAATAAAGGTCCACCATGTTAGTTAGCTAATGTCACGCAATGTTGACATTAAACTGGCCATACTAACGCTAACAAGCTTGGAGTGTTTCCTTGTCAAAATATGTTTTCCCCTACCTAAACATGAACCAAACCGTATCCCCTAACCCTAACTATCGAGGGGAAACTACTGTGGGAACTATTCGGATTAACAGGAGGAAAACACCAGCAACGGGGCTCCTCAGAGCTGCCGGGTTCAGCTTCAGACAGCATGTAGAAGTGCCGTGTAGCCAAGGAGATGGCCTCTGTGTCTCTGTGGCTTCTCCCTTAGCTTTCCAAAGTTATCACTGCAGTACTGATCTATCACAAAAGTTACGATGTCTGCTCTGTTATCTTTTCTGTATCATATTAGTAATAGCCTATTATCACTGCTGGATGAGCAGTACAGGCTGACATTTTTGCGGGAGTCCCACGGGTCACGTGATTCCTGTGTGATTCCCAGGGGATGGGAATCAGTTTCACTATTCTTCACATGATTGGGACGGGATGGGAAAAAAAGTCAACGGGAGCCGGCGGGACTGGGAATCATAATTAGGCCTGTCGTGATATGCGATAAATCGGTTCATTGCACGGTAAATTAAAAGGAATTAACTGCCATATTCCTGCGTGTTTGTTTTCCTTGTCTCTCTCCACCAGAGAGAGTGGATGACAAGAGCGTTCACTGTTGTGCATCGTCTGGCAGCCAGGTGAGTTGGTTCATTAGCGTAATGAACAGAGGGAAAGCTCTTGTCATAGAGTGTCACACACACAGTGCGATCTTCGTGAGGGGGAGACGAGGAGGAGAAGAAAAGAAAATTGAGCGTAAGAGAAAGACAGGTGACTTGTTCCTAAACCAAATTTCACGGCCCCTGCATGGGAGTGTTCTGGATTTAAACCAAATGACAGAGGGCAGCCCAGTAATTTGGACGAGCCGGTGTTGGGTTTGTTCTAAAACCATCTCAACAAAAAGAGCAAATACAACCAACTTAACTGCACACCTGCTACAACAATAACATGCTGCTTTAACACTGATGCTTCAGTATTAATAATCTAATGATGCCATATATAATAATATCAGTCAGAGGAACCAAACACTGCTTCCACTGCAATACTTTAACTACATTTTTTTCTCTCGGATCTGGTTCTTATGACATGTTGTGTGACCGCATCAGGAATCAAATGTGTTTGTCATTCTGAACTGCATCACAACAGGTGGAGTGAATGTTAAAATAATTAGGCAATTATTAACATCAAAACACAACATTAGATGTCATATTTGGGTATATATTTAACTAAGGTAGGCATTGTGTGATCCATGTACTATAGATTTTTTTTTTTTTTTTACTGTAACTGAAACACAACACGCGAGCGGGATGAGACGGGAGTCATTCTTGTGGGATTGGGACGGGACGGGATTTTTTTTTCCCGGGATTATTTTTGTGGGAGTGGGATGGGACGGGACTGAAAATCCACTCCCGTGTCACCCTGAGCAGACGCAAACTCACACACACAAGCAAACAGAGACAGAAGATAAGATCTTTGTGATATAAGAAAAGAGCACAGGAGCGGAGTTGTGTTTTGGTCTACTATGTCACCCCCCTTGCTTGTTCAGAAGCTACATTTTTGTCATTTTAGAGAAAGAAAAGTACCGAAAAACACACCACTGGGTACAAGCACTGGCTTCCAGGTACCAGAACTGTAACTGCCATTGGTTTAAATGTGAACACTACCCAACTCTACTCTGTAAATGCTGGATTGAATTGTCAACTTGAGAACAAATGTGCTAAATGAGCATAAACGGCGGTATTCCCAGTGTTGTTGGTTAAGATTCTCAGTCATCCAGGTCATGATAATTCCAAGTGCTATATCAAAGGCAGCTGGACTGACTTGACTTTCTTGAAGATGTTTCACCTCTCATCCAAGATGTTTGGATGAGTTTCTGCTGCCCCTTAGTGGACAAAAAAAATCAGTCATTGACAGTTTAAGGCCTTGACGGGCACTTGTCAGACTACACCGAAACTTGAATGTTTCCCTGTTACTGGGAGCCTTGTGTCCTTCATCGGAGAAAACATGAGCTAAATCAACACATGAGGAATTTAGTCGCCATGTAAAAATTCGTGTCCAGCATAGAAAATCTCCTCTGTAAACACAGCAGTATTAGTTCAACATCAAGTTTAGTGAAGTGGATACAAATAGAAGGAGGGATAACTCTAAAAACAGACCTGGAGGGGCAATCGGTCTTGTCTTCATACATGACTCATACGCTTCCTATTAGTGGTACAAAAGAAGGAACATATTCTCATGGTAAAAAAAAACAAAGGAATTCAGCTCCATGGTGTTTATATAGTGGGTGTGTGCACGAGTGGGAGAAGGAAAGCCCAGACCTCTTTGCAGAGCTGAATGTTTACATTTGGACACATGTAAAGCGGTTGTTCAGACCACAGGGCCCGGCGGCCTGTAAATTAAACTGATCACTTGGAGTGACGACATGTTTTGCAATGCCGTGAAACGCATACCAGTCATTTTTAGCTGGTGAGCCTGAGGGTCCGCCCTCATGCTCCGTAGGGGTGGTGGTCCAGGGTGACAGGGGGCATTGCCTGTCTTAGTATGTAGGTCAGTCATGCTGAAGATTCACGGCATCCAAAATTACAGAGAATGAGACGGCGAGAGACCCAAAACAGCTGGGAGATGTTAAGAACAAGATCCCCCACAGTGGCCGTAATGAACAATAATGAACAGACATAAAAGGACAGATGCAGGGAGATGAAAAACACGGAGGTGGACATGAAGAAGACAAGTGGAGGAGGAAAGAGGCTTTGTTTGTGCTGCAAAAGGAGAATGTGTTTTAGTGCGAGTAGGTCGAGAGGCACTTTAAATCCCAAACAGGCTGTCCCAGTAACCGAAGGCCTCTAGCGTGTAGCCTAGATCTTCAGCTACGCACAGCTCCAGCCTGAAGCTCTCGACAGATTGTTAGAGTGTCCCACGCCTGCAAGGGGTGAGAGTTCAACACTGAGACCGACAGAGCAGTGGGACACAACATGGCTATGAACAATGTGCAATCCACAAGCAAAGAGAGCTCTTTATTTTTATGTCACTGTCGGATTAACATGTAAGTCAAATTAAGAGCTAGTATGTATGGTGTAACAGTTGCGCTTCTTCAAAATAAGACCTCGTTTTCCATAAACCTTGATGCATTGTTGAAAAGTAAGGTTTAAAAAGGCTTCTATTGACATTTCACTCCTTTGTCACTGTCATTAAAAACTCTGAAAGCCTCAACTCAGTGTGCACCATTAGACCATCATGCTCTCGGATGCTCTTGATTTGTGCCTTAAAGTAGTGGTTCCCAATCCCAGGGTTGAAGACTGGTACTAACCCTTTACAATGGGATGTATGCTAATGTCATACTATCATGAAACTCCTGGAAAAGATATCAAATCAGAAAAACTGTTTTCCAGACCTGGAGCAGGTTTAGAATTCACAGAATGTTTTGTTTTTTGGCTGTTGTTAAAGCCTCTGGAAACTCAAATCCACAATAGCCTTCTAACTATGTAATTTAGGGTCTTATGTACATAATATTAAACATGTAAAACAATTAGAAATCAGTTTCCATCCAAATTCAAAATATCTGTCTTTTAAAGCCTTTGGAAACACAGCCTGAAATAGCAAAAATGCATATATTATATCAAAGTCGAGTGTCTCATTAATCATCCACAAAAGTCTGAGTGAAAATAACCATTCATAACTATTAGAAAACCTGGTTTAAAAACAGCTCATTTTGCTGTTTAGACCACTTGCCAGGACAGAGTGGGCGTGGCAGATAACGCTCTGATTGACAGCTCCCTCGTTTTGATTGACAGCTCCCTGGCTCAGCAATGGCTGCCACACATTGAATCCAGCCGTACATGTTTGAGCCCTCTGATGATTCAGAGGACGAAGCAGAAGCTGAAAATGACTCTTTCAGGTGGTCACTGAATAATAAGTTTCAAAATGTTTTGTGATTCATATTAATGTTACTTGGTAGAATAGTTAGCATAACTTTTACATGCAGTGTTAGCTGAGATGAATGACAGCGGGAGGCTGGCGCTTTGCCTTTCTTCCCTCAGATACGTTTTCATTGAAAACATAAATCTGCTCCGTTTTTCTGATAATAGCCTTTTTCATTCAAACACATCCAGTCTTAACAGATTAAATATGTCTTTACTCTGACACACACACAGACCCTCAAAGCGGGAGAGACCGGTGCCGGCCGGCCGTCTCTCTGGCGTTGTGTAGAAGTATTTGCCCGCCTCGAATAATGTTCCCCTCCGGCTAAAATTGTGTTGTTTCCCGCAGCATCACCTCCGTGATTGGGGATATGTTTATGCGTAGCAAAGCTAACTGCTTGAGGTTGGGGTTAGGGGTTAGCTAACTTCCCATTGTTTTCAGAAAACTAGCATGCACCTGTCTCTTTCACCTCATGCAGCATTATTGCCTCACCTCTCCACCTACGTGCCCCCTTTCAACTCTCCCACACCTCCCCAGGGGGCCTCACAGTTTATAAATCTCTGGCCTAAGGTTTAGAATAGCAATGGAAAACCCTGAATTGGATATTGGTGTCAATTTCACCATCTATCCTCGAAACATGACTTGCATGCATTTACATTACAGACCACTTCAGTCTGAAGTATTTCAGTCTGTGTTTGTGGCAAACACCCTGCTTTGACTGAGAAGAGCTGCTGTTGATTACAGAACATCTGTAAGCTCAAACACTGTCAGTGCTGATTGTCACAACAGCAGAGGATGACTGTTTTCTATCAACTTCAGAGGCTATCACACATCCCCATCTGCTGGCCAGAGCTCTTCACTTCTACACAGAGACGTCAAAGCATGTGGAGACACAGGAGCATTTCTCTTTGAAGCTGGAGTTGAACTACAGCGCCGCTAAGTGGCAATAAAAGGAACAGGCTGCAAATTAAATTAAATAACTGAATCTCATAAATGTCTTTACTAGAAAGTACCCTGATATTGGATGTTGGATTCCTCATGATGTTTGTGGCAGACACCATCATGGGTTAAAGGGGCAGTTCATCCCCAAATCAAAAATACATATATTTCCTCCTACCTGTAGTGCTATTTATCACTCTAGATTGTTTTGGTGTGAGTTGCAGAGTGTTGGAGATATCAGTCATTAAGATGTCTGCCTTTCTCTCCAATATAATGAAAGCGGATGGCACTCAGCTTGTAGTGCTCGAAGCTGCAAAAAATACATTTGAAAAGTTCAACACTGATGTCTCTTTCCAGAAATCATTACCTGGTTACTCAAGATAATCCACAGCCCTTGTTGTGAGTAGCGTCATAAAGGATCTCTTTTCCTTCTACCAAGCTACACAAGCTAACCAAATCACTGTTAGTGGTGTTGGCAAAAAATATGTGCTTAAATTTGGGGGTGAACTGTCTCTTTAATCCAGCCACGGAGATGACAGTAGTTAGCTGTATAGCGACAACTTCACTCACTTCTCCTGTTTCTTATGCTGCTTCAGTGTCGTTCCACTTTCACATGGGCACCTCACCAATTTTAAGCCTGGTTTACTTGTCATAAAGGGTGCTATTCAATAAGAGGAAAACAGCTGTATAATGTTGCCCATGTCTCTGAAGAGTGTGCTACAAAGTCTGAAAAAAATATAACGTTGATTACATCAGCAAGGTTATTTTTCTTTTGTCATTTCCACCTGATTGACTCAAAGCATGGTTTGTTCCTTTTGGATTCTGCATCACAAATAAAATTTAAAAAATGAATATGAAAATATTTCACAAATTCTGTGTTTTCAGATGTGGATTGCAAGTGTACTTTCTGCAAGATTGAACAAGGAAGTATAATACAAATCATTTTCTGGGTGCCCACACTAACATTTTGACTTTGAGAATTATGTAAGGACAGGTGCAATTCTTATTTGAATTTTTTAATATATCATCTTTTTTTATTTTATTATACACACTGAACAAAAATATAAACGCAACACTTTTGTTTTGCTCCCATTTTTCATGAGCTGAACTCAAAGATCTAAAACACTTTCTATACATACAAAAGACCATTTCTCACAAATATTGTTCACAAATCTGTCTAAATCAGTGTTAGTGAGCACTTCTCCTTTGCCGAGATAATCCATCCCACCTCACAGGTGTGGCATATCAAGATGCTGATTAGACAGCATGATTATTGCACAGGTGTGCCTTAGGCTGGCCACAATAAAATGCCACTCTGAAATGTGCAGTTTTGCTTTATTGGGGGGGGGGGTCAGAAAACCAGTCAGTATCTAGTGTGACTACCATTTGCCTCACGCGGTGCAACACATCTCCTTCGCATAGAGTTGATCTGGTTGTTGATTGTGGCCTGTGGAATGTTGCTCCACTCCTCTTCAATGGCTGTGCCAAGTTGCTGGATATTGGCAGGAACTGGAACACGCTGTCGTATACGCCGATCCAGAGCATCCCAAACATGCTCAATGGGTGACATGTCCGTTGAGTATGCTGGCCATACAAGAACTGGGATGTTTTCTGCTTCCAGGAATTGTGTACAGATCCTTGCAACATGGGGCCGTGCATTATCATGCTGCAACATGAGGTGATGGTCGTGGATGAATGGCACAACAATGGGCCTCAGGATCTCAGTGCATCTTTGTGCATTCAAAATCCATCCCATCTCACAGGTGTGGCATATCAAGATGCTGTTTAGACAGCATGATTATTGCACAGGTGTGCCTTAGGCTGGCCACAATAAAAGGCCACTTTGAAATGTGCAGTTTTATCACAGCACAATAGACCTTTTTCACGGCAGACATTTTGACTCGTTATTGTAGGAAAAGCACAGGTGTATTAAATGACATCAATGATTGCTGCATTCCACTCATGACAGGCTTTGACATTGTGTATGCTGGCACACTGGAATAGCTTACTGGGACACTAATTGGATCTCAGCCACTGTTGATGTTATCAGTTTCACCTGTGCTTTTCCTCCAATGACTAGTCAAAATGTCTGCTGTGAAAAAGGTCTATGCCACAGATGTCGCAAGTTGTGAGGGAGCGTGCAATTGGCATGCTGACTGCAGGAATGTCCACCAGAGCTGTTGCCCGTGAATTGAATGTTCATTTCTCTACCATAAGCAGTCTCCAAAGGCGTTTCAGACAATTTGGCAGTACATCCAACCGGCCTCACAACTGCAGACCACATGTAACCGCACCAGCCCAGGACCTCCACATCCAGCATGTTCACCTCCAAGATTGTCTGAGACCAGCCACCCGGACAGCTGCTGCAACAATTGGTTTGCATAACCAAAGAATTTCTGCACAAACTGTCAGAAAGCGTCTCAGGGAAGCTCATCTGCATGCTCGGCGTCCTCATCGGGGTCTCAACTTGACTGCAGTTCGTCGTCGTAACCGACTTGAGTGGGCAAATGTTCACAATTGATGGCGTCTGGCACGTTGGAGAGGTGTTCTCTTCACGGATGAATCCCGGTTTTCACTGTTCATGGCAGATGGCAGACAGCGTGTGTGGGTGAGCGGTTTGCTGATGTAAACGTTGTGGATCGAGTGGCCCATGGTGGGGGTGGGGTTATGGTATGGGCAAGCGTATGTTATGGACAACAAACACAGGTGCATTTTATTGATGGGATTATCTCAGCAAAGGAGAAGTGCTCACTAACACAGATTTAGACAGATTTGTGAACAATATTTGTGAGAAATGGTCTTTTGTGTGTACAGAAAATGTTTTAGATCTTTGAGTTCAGCTCCTGAAAAATGGGAGCAAAAACAAAAGTGTTGCGTTTATATTTTTGTTCAGTGTAATTCCATAAGTCACATGAACTGAAAAATGAAAAACTGAAAAATATGGATCTGGTGGATTTTTTTAACAACTCAAGTCATGTACAAAGCAAGAAATAACTTACTTCCTGGCGACAAAAATACAAAAATGCTCTTGGAGAGACAGGGTTGTACAATTGAAGAGGTAGATTTAATCTGAAACAACGTTGTTTTCACACCACTCTGAAGAGTATGTGCATATCAATTTGTGGGGTGATTTTGTGGAATGCACTGGGTGAAATCAAAGTAAAGTTATCAGACAGGTACAAAGACAGTGTCTTCACAAGGTACAGAAATGACAAGAGGAAAAGGTAAAGTGCACTTAGGGTGGTACTGATGTCGGTATTCTCCATTCATATTTTTGTATTTGTTGTCTTGAACTTCAGACTTGAAATTTTTCGTGTTCGATACATACTACAGATGCCTACTCGGTGGCCCACTTCACCCAGTGGTGTACAGTCACCTCCTCCTCAGCATCAGAGAGACAAAACCTCTTCTTTGACACCCAGCACTGCAGTAAACTCACCACCCCTCTTTACCAAACATCCATCAACTGCCAACCAGTGGAGGTACTGGAGAGCTTCACCACAGCATCACCCTGGACAATAAACGGAGCTTTGATGACCACACCACAGACATCCATAAACGCTGCCAACAAGAACTCTCTGCCATCCACAAATTAAGCACTCTCTTAGTCAAACCTCAGCTCCATCTCCTACTGTACCCCAGCATTATTGAACCCATCCTCCCAATAGACACAGCAACCTCCCCATCCCTAACCTGCCAGCTCTCATTGCCACCACCACAACTTGCAGAGCACTGACCATGGCACACAAGCCCTGCCACCCCACAACCCATCCTCCTTCCCTCGATAGACAACTGTTCTGCAAGAACAATTTTTGTGCCCTCAGCCATTACAGCTTATACTTCCACCAAAATGAATAAAAAAACGGATGAAATTAACAGGAAATAGGGCTCCAACTACTCTGAACATATTGTGCAAAAAAATATACTGCATCATACAATATGTTTAGAATATATTGTAAATCAAAGGCTAAGTCGACATGCCATGATTAGGAATTAAATTACAATGCAATCCAACATATTAGCACAAACTTTGGCCTTGGAAATCACCAAACAATCTAATCAACATTCTACTCTCTACACAAAGGTAGGATTTATTGTAGGGACATTGCAGTGGATTACATTATATTAAACAGGTGTTGCTGTGTCAACCTTGTATAAAACCTGAGTCCTTCACAAAAACCACTTTCTTTTAAGTGCTGAAAAAGCAGCAAACCACTAGTCAATTCCTCCATTCTTCGCTTTATATAAGTAACCGAGTTTGTTTAGATGAATATAAACACCTGCTCTGAGTCTGAATGAGCGTGGACGCTTCAGAGGGTAGATGATCCTCTGTCGACTCATTTCAGAGACACCGCGATGAGGAGGAGGAACGGGCCCTTTTGGGGTTTCAGCCAGCGGGATTAAAGAAAAGAGGCCACCCAGCTTTTCAGAATATTCAGAGCAATCTTGGTGCTTTTGACACGGCTGTCAGTGGGGCGCTTTAATTTAGTGATCATTTTTAGACCCCGGCCTGATCTCCCAGCGGAGCCACAAATACAGATGCTTCGGTACGTAATGATCCCGGCTAATTGTGTAGATACATCCAAAGGGTTGGAAACAGCTCGCCAAGGTTGATTTACCGTCAAATGTCAGTCGAAAGAATAACTATTCATGAAATGGAAGAGTGGTTTATTGATTCAATAAGACAAACATGATAAACTAGGCTGCTGCATGTCTCGACTGCAGCTCTCCAATCAATTCCTCCACAGTGTGCTGCAGAAGACGGCCGATATCAGCCTCTAACATGTGTGTGTGAGCTGTTGCTGAAAGATGAACTCATCTCCTCTCATTAAAGTTAATTTATCTTTCTGTCAACTCCAGAGGAGAGGACCTTCCTCTCGTTACCATGACAATTTTTATTACAGCACGGAGAGCCATGGTATGAGCCTAAAAGAGCCAAGAATGTTTGAGTCATAAACAATAAGATGTCTTGCTCCTATTAAAACTGAACCAGGAGAATGTTTTTGATTTAGCAGGAGTGACGTCACCATGCTCTCACTCTCAACTCATCAAATACAGCAGCTTGGTAATCACCCTACACCTCAAACTACGACGCTCTAGGTACACATCCAGCTTCAGTTTAAGACAGTGGATCCCATCTGGTGGGTCCTGTGGGGCCATTCTGAATGGACCGCAAGTGACTCGCAAACTTGACAAGTAAAAAACATACTTCATTTTGAGGTACAGTAAATTTCCAGCACAGAGCTTTTACTTTGAAGTGCCACTTCCTGTTGTAGATTGAGTGACTAACTGACAAACACAGTACAGAGACAGCAAAGTAGCTCGACCACATGGCCAAACACAAGTATGACGCTGAATATGTTAAACTGTGTGGACCCTGAACTAATGACTAAAAAGGAATCTGGACCCCATGGTTGAACCAGTTGGGAACCACTGGTTTAGGACATGTCAATGCTCGTGTCAATGTCCGTTCGGTACATGCAATACGCAAAATGAACGCTCATGTTCACAGGAAACTAAGGTTTTGCTACCAAACCTACATGGTAAGGTTTGGAAAGACAATCACGGTTTGTTACAGTCACTTAATGGGTATGTATGTTGATGGTTATGTTACATGACGTAAGCCTGTGACCACTGACAAACAAGATGGCTTACGATAGATTTATTTCCTGTATCTGTATCACATGGGTTTTGCCACTGCCCCGTCCCTTCGGGAAACTAGCAGCGGTCCAGAGTCGATTCACTCCAATGGGAGAAGTGAACGTGAGCACAGAGTACGACTGATCCTGTCGCCCAAAAGACACCAAAGTAACCATTTTTCACAAGCCACATATCTTCTCAACATTCTGACACTGAAATGGCGTTTCTCAGACAAACAAATCAGTAGAAAATTTACATTGTTTGAGACCTGTCTCTGTCTCAGATATGATCTTGTACTCTGTCAACATCAGATGTTAAGCTAGCAGATAAAAATAAGCAGCAAAATTAGGAGCCAACATTAAATCTATATTGTATCGATCTACACAACGTTCTGAACACACTAAAACAAGGGCCCACTTGGGAGACCTTGAATTTTGGTTTGTACATGATCACATGTCTCTTTATACTATGTTATTGCCACAAATGGGATTATATTGGCGTGGGTTAGAAGCCAAGGTCACTGACCCAATTTAACACGTCACACGCCAGCCACATTTTATCCTCTTAATGCAAACAGAATTAGCGGCTAATTCGTTCACTAACGCTGATAAGTTGTGAAATACACGTAATTGCTTTCCTTTAATGACTCATGAAAACCAGTCGCTTGATACCACATGTACTACAGCTTCTACACAGGTTGAGGTAAACAAAGCCCAGGAATGCAGAACGTCACACTTTGAAAGTAAAAGGTCGAGCTGTCATCCTTTGTTTTTCAGCTAAACTCTGCTTCATGTAGCAGAGCTGTAGTGATGTTACTTCCACTCAGTAAAGATAGCGAGTGAGCTAAGATGTTCACTGGTTTTTGGGATCCATTGTGGATCTTTAAATGAAGTGGAACAGTTTTGGCATCGGGACTCACGAACACAAGTAACCCACTGTTCACTTCAATTGAGACATTTACTCCTCTAGACATGAGCAGCAGAATCGAGAAAACATGCAGCACAATGTAAAGGTACATTTCATATTCCCCCAACACACGATAAAATGTCCACTTACCAGTCTGTGTGCTGATCATCAATGACGAGCAGGATCTTGGGCTTGCGTATGACGGGTTTAGGTGGCTGGCCGCTTCCTGTCGAGGCACCTTCAGCTGCTGTTGCTGCTGATTTGGCGTGTGCAGCGGCAGCGACGTTCTGGGCCATCTGAGCACTCTTCACCACGCTGGAGAAGGAGCTGAGGAAGCTCCCTGTGCCCGAAGTCGGGGCCGGGCCCGAGGCTGGGTTAGGGCCTGGAGTCGGGGCGCTCGGGGGCTGCCGCCTCTCTGTGGCCGGGGAGGCCGGGGAGGAAGTGGATGAACCTGGAGGGGTCGGCCTCTGCAGATCCATCATGTAGCCGTTGGGGAGGTTGGCCACAAAGCTGCTGTCTGACAGGCGCCGGCGGAGGTAGTTCATGGTGATGGGCTGGTGGGTCCGTCAGGCCAGAGGTGGTGAGGGGGAAGAATGCCTAAAATCCTGCACAGGGTACAAAGGAAGGAAGAAAGGATGTGTTTATAAGCGGTCATCATATTAAGACATCATATCGAAGCTGCACTAAAATGACTACTTGTAATGAGCAAAGTGTGACTAATAACAGAGGCTGAAATTGAGCTCGTAACATATTGCAGCTCGGTCAGTGAACTTTCACATCTACGTATGATGTTCTAGGTAGTGTGGGTGCATCTGTTGTTGATGCTCTGACACGCCATGTCAATTTACACCTGTTACATGCATGTTTCTTTCCAAAATACATTTCCTTTTTCCCAGGACATGTACAGTTTCTGCACCTTAGATGCATACGGTCTTTTTCAAAATAAACTTACAATGTTGGCAAAGCTCCTAGAATTTATGTTCATTTCCTTGTGCAACAAGGAATACCACTTAATGCCTCACGTTATTACGCATATGCATGCTACAGGCAAACGAAACCTGTGTCTTGATCTGTGTCAACACTGGATAATAATAATAATAATAATAATAATAGTGATAAAAAGTTTTATGGCATTCATTCTGCTATTATGTATTTATTTCTTATATATTTTACACAGAGTTTTAGGAGTTGAGACATACAACACATTTTACGTGCCAGTATTGGATCGGCACTTGGTATCGGCAGATACCTAAGGTTCAGGGATCGGAATCGGTATCAGGAAGGAAAAAAAAAAAAAAACGATGGGCAACATCTCTACCGTAAACTCAACCATGTTGCGGTTAAGATGGAGTCAAGAGGTACTTTATGTTTTTGTCCTTACTTTGGTTACTAAGGTTCTTTGTGCAACAATTTAACAAACTTTAAGCAATTCCTTAAGTATGAGACCAAGATAAGGAGAAAAACTTAAATCCTGAAGTAAACATTTCAGGGTAACTTTAAGGGGAAGACCTTAGGGTGTTTTGTGTTGCTATGTTTTGTTTTGTTTTTTCAAGGAAACTTCAACTTGGACTTTAAGGAAAATCTTAACCTAAGGTGCTTTGTGCAGCCAGCCTCATCCCCATCCCCATCCCTTCCACACACCCTATGGGGACTTTCCAGCTCCTTAAATAACATTGTTGTCCACTGCCATTATAAACTATTGCAGGCTGGTGCTACTACAAACTGATGCTGCCCGGCAGCATATCACACCACCATGAAAGGATGCCTTTTGTCGTCAGTGTGTGACATGGAAATCACTGACCAAGCAGCACTATTTGATGACTTTAGAATGAGAATGGGTGAAGGGAGCGAACAGGAGAGGAATCACAATGACAATATTGGGCTAACAATGTGAAGTCAGCAGCTGCAAAGCACAGGAAATATACGCCCGTAAGTGTGAGCACACATGCTATTTTATTTTAAGTATGTGAAGTAAAATGAATCATTTGTTAAGATAATGTGATCGTGATACTACTTTCAGTGCTTCAGTGCATTATGTGTTGGCATATTTGCCACACAGTTGTAGCAGTTAGAATCAGAATCTGTATAAGGTTTAATACCAAGGTTTCCACTTACAACCAAACGGTGTGCAAGAAACACACAATAAACATATTAAATAAAATTAAAGGCAAAGTATTGCAACAGTTAAGAACATAGATATAGAGAAGAAAAATTACAATTAATGTATGTAAACGATAGTATAACATAACAAATACATACAATATCAATTGTCATCCTGATAATCCAACAGTGAATTATCTGCAGTCCCCCTCGGAAGGAGAGTTTTAGCACCTTTCAGGTCATTGTTATGATTTTACGGTCTCATTGTTCTTAACCTTTTTTTAGCTGTGGTAGGCAGCTGTTTTCAGCTAAAAAAAAAACTGGGGGGAAGTCGTTACAGTGAAAATAAAACCACTTCTAAAGGCTGAATAAAGTCTTGATACATTTTTATAAAAATGAAAGAGTGATTCCAGAGAGAAGCAGACAGAGGGGTCTATAGTCTGTGTTTGAAGGATATATCCAGGATGTCAAACTGACTCAGCAGCAACAACAGGTTAAATAGACAAAGATAGTTAGAAGCTAAAGCCGAATTATAGGCTACAGATCACAGTGTAAAAGTGAACCACCACATCACTGCTGATCGCCACACAAGACAATGAATATAAAGGGTGTGCAGATGACGACGGGCAGGGATCTCCGGGGGAAGTCAGACAACGTTCATCTGCACACAATGTGATGACAGCTGGTTGAATATCAGTAAAGTTTCCCAGCTTCCCTTCACTGGTTCCTGTACAGCAGGGTCAGTCTTTGTTTCTCTGTTATCTTAGTATCTTACTATATAATGACGAAAACCCTGTCTGTGTGTGTGTTCCACGTTTTTCTCCTCACTGACTTGGTCAATCCATGTGAAATTTGGCACAGTGGTAGAGGGTCATGGGAGGATGCGAATGAAGCAATATTACATCAATTGGCCAAAGGGGGGCGCTATAGCAACCGATTGAAATCACAAACTTTGAATGGGCATATCTCATGCCCCGTATGTCGTAGAGACAGTTGACTAATCTGCAATTTCCTATGGCCTGTATCCCAAACACACACCATGTGAAACTGTACGTGGGCAACTGTGCGCTCAATGGGTATGGACTAGTAATCATTAAAAAGCAAAAGCAGCATGTGTATACATTCAGTAGGCTATATCTTCAGTAGCTAGGTAGCTAACCCTACACTTTTCAGGGTTTGTTTTTGGTTTTGGAACAGGGAAGAGACGTATATCGTTTTCCAACCTCTCCAGGTAACGAGTATCATTAATACACAACGTGCCCCAGGCACAACATTTAGCTCCAAATCCACAAAACCAGCCTGAAAGTGAAGGAAATCTGAAACGACTGCATTAGAGTCAATGTTGTTGGACCCTGGTCTAAGCTGTCCTCATCCTGCGTTATGATTGGCCGGTCTGCGTCTGGAGGCGCGACTTAGTGAACGGTCAATTGATGACTTTTGTTTGTATTCAGACAGTTTCTCAAGTGAGTTCAACAACATCATATTATCACGATTCAATAAAGAATTTTATTTTGAGCATTCAAGGAGCGTCAGTGCATGTGCGTATCCCTCAGGATTAGATACTGTGGCACATATAAATTTAGTTCAGATGGAAACATGTGATGCTTTTCTGCTGCCTGAAGTTCACACTAATTAGCAAACAACAGATCCGAGGTGAGGAGACAGACCTGGAAAACAAGTGCCAAGCTCAGGCAGCTGCCAAAAACCTGAAATACTGCTATACTGAAAAGACAAACTGCACTGATTATTTCTTAAAACAGATATTAATCTGCTAAACATAATTTGCATAAAATGAAGTTAACGAGCAAGGTTGGGACTGGCTAATAACTCGGTGACACAGCAGTGATGAGGCAAAGTTGGAGCAGTGATTCACAGCTCATTTCTTTGTAAAGCAGATAGAGCCCGCTGGGAGAAAGGAAACCGTTATGTAACACATGGAACCCAGCGTGGCAGAGAGGAGACATTCAAACAGATTAGCCATCAAACTGCAATGAAGCGCACACGCTAGCAGAGGGGGAAAGAAACCCTAAAACCTGATTAAAACTAGGGCGCTCTCATAGTAAATGGAGCTTGGAGGAGATGAAAGTGCATTTCTTATCCAGGCGTCAACTCTCAGGCGGATGTGCCCGGTGTTTGCAGCAGTGTTTTTGTAGTTTAAGGGGAAGGAGGGTCTAACAAGCCCCTCAGCGGGAGGAAAAGGATGTGGGGCAAATGTTTCATCTTGACAAGTTAATGTAGTCAGACGATCCCCGTCAGGAAGTCTTTATGCAGAGTGAAAGTTGTAGCTGCTGCCTGAGCATCTGTAGGCATGAATGTCTCCTCATCATAGCTGTAGTAAAATAGTGTTTCTTGTCTTTTTTCTTGCCTCTCTCCAGAAACACGTCAGAGGTCAGAAGCTACCGGACAAAGGAGATGACATTTACCTTTTTTGATATCAATGATGGTAGACAAAAAATTAGAATCACCAGTATCCCAGTAAAATGCCATACAATTCAATTTAATGACGTGTTGTTTCATCACAGGCAGGAGAGTTGATGACAGCTGCACTTATTACGCTGCTGTGAATGAAAGCTTCCAGGTGTAAAAACACCTGGGCAACAGCTGACGTAAAACAATATGTCAATATAGCCAATTCTGATTGGTTAAAAAATGCCTCGATCAGCCCCATTGCTGATGTTTGAGACTGAAGCGGGACATCCCCACAAAAAAATTCATGTTCCTCCTCCCACTCCTTAGGCATCTAATAGCATTTGCTAGACTTAACCATGGCTTACGCAAAACGCCTCCAATCAGAGCCAAGGAGTCTCTAAGGCAGCTGTCAATCATGTGAATCACTGCTCGTCAAACTGTCACTCAAGTGTAAATCAAGATTCTGTTCCAGCATTGCCCATTTCTTCTCTTTCTCAAATGTTTCCAGAGACATAGTAATATCTATTATATTATTCAATATTTTTTCGAGTGAATTGCATGGACGGTATATCATCAGACTAATCCTTTAATACTTGAGTTTGTGGATGCAGTGTTTCGCCTGAGGGTATTCCAGCACTGCAGATGCTCGTTGTCACGAGGAACAACACCAAAACGGGAGATGTAAAAAGCCTTCCAGCGGCTGAGCAGCCTACCCGATTGCAGAGTGAGGGGGCTTCCCCCTGGGAATCATGCGTATGTGTCAACCGCCACAAGGCTAGTACGGAGCAAAATAGCAGGGCTCAAGTCAAATTATAGAAAATTGCTAGAAAACAGACTGAAAAAAGACGAACAACAAGCAGCGGCAATTACAGTCACAGGGCCGCTGATTGCCAGCTCAGCCCTCTTTGTAACGACTTGATCCCATTGGACAGATAAGGAGCTGTCTGCTGAGACGCGGAAAATCACTATCTTTACACCACTGCCACATTCCCCACTTTCTCAACACGCGGTAAGCTGCTTTCTCTCTGTGCCTGAGCACAACTGAAGCTTTTAAATCCTTAAAGGCTTAGTTCTCTCTGCGGTGTATCCACACTGGGAGGAAACCACAGGAACCCCATGCTCTGCTACTGCTGACCTGGTGCTAAACATTACTGATAAGATATTGTTAGGAAAGAGAGCGTGGGTTATCCACTTATTTATGATCTTTCAGTAATACTTAATCCGTGTGTGGCAAGAGTCTGTTTGTGCTGACTAAAAAGGGCAGCAGAAAGGATGTGGTGGTTACGTCATGATATTTGATGCTCAATATTTACAGACTGCACCCCACCCTGACAGAAACCTGTAATTGAAAGCTGATGAGTGGTGCAGGAAACAGCGTATAAAGGCAATATTAGACGAGTCATTTCACAGATACTTTGGATATTGTGAAGCGGAGTTGTACGGGATGCTTATCTACAATCAGGGCATTACATACAGCTGATGTCAGTCAACACGTTCCCAGTTACGGGAAGCAAGCTGGAGTCCAACATAAAAGCAAACAAAACATGTTTTAGCCAACTAAAAAAAGTCCCACTTTATAAAGTCAATACCAGTTTAAGTGTATGCTATATTGAGAATATTTACACCGCTTTACCTTTCCGTCAGACAGTCCGTCCCAACAGCTTCAGTTCCCCATCTATGCTCTCATCAAATCAACCAGACTCCATTGACAAAAACAGTAATTTAAGCTTGCTGAACACAGGAGCTGCTGGTCTACCACTGCTTCGATCAGTTATTTAGTTTGTGTTATTGTTGTACTTTGGTGAATCCGAACTAACCATTTTAAAAGCCAAAGTCACACAAAAACACAAACTGACTAACTGATCAAGGCGGTAGCAGACCAGCAGCTCCTGTGTTCAGCAATGTTAAATCACTAGTTTTCTCAAAGTAGTCTGGCTTTGAAGGTGTTTTAACGGCTTAATTTCCCTGTTGGAAATCATTGTGTGACATTAAGGTAAAGTAGTGAAATATTGTTATTATAGAAAACACATAAGCTGGTTTTGTCTTTTTTTAGGTGGGACTTTTTATAGGTGGCTAGGCTATGTTTTGTTGTTGACCCCTCCGCAGCAGTACATTGCTTCCGTGTTGGTATTCCAGCCTGCTTCTCCAAACTGGGGGCATGCCAACAGACATCTACTGGATGAAATACACTGACCGTGGTTATTTCCTTTAAGCCTAGTTCACATTACATGATTTTCCACGTGATTTTGATGTCGCAGAGGATCTTGACAGCCACCTTGGGTCGGAGGTGAGTCAGCAGATAGTCTGCCACGATGAGTCCTCGTGTGAACAAGCCTATGAGAAAGTCGCCCCCTCGTCTGTGACAGGGACTGGATATCTGGCATGCTAGAAAACTGGAGAAGTGTGACACGACTGACAAAGAGCATCAGCCAGTGAGAGGCGGGATACTTCCCACGTCAGCACGCAGGAGGACAGAAGAAATGTGAGGAGGACAAGCCGCAGGGTTGTCACTTGCCAGGTCCGCTTATTAGCTGCGACTCTGAGCTTGTTTCTAAAGTGCAGTTGCTTATTTGGGCTTGCTCTCTAAACATCTACTTTCTCTATATATATCTGTCTAATAAGTTATTTAAAAGCATGATAGTCGCTTCTTTTGGGCTTGTTTCCGTAGCCCTGGTTGCTTGTTTCTCTCCCAAGATCTGACAACACTGACAAGCCAGCAAGCAACAACAACAATGGTGGCATCCACAGGATCACGGGGGAGCGCGTTGTACTTGGACCCAGGCCCTGGAGGCAGATCTGATTCAACACTGGGAAGAATATCCATGCCTTTACGATGTGTCGTCTCCAAGTTTGGTGACATCACTGCGTTATCTGATTGCATTACTTTTAGAGGACTATCATGTTTCAGCCTCAGACCCAGACTTAGATGAAGATTCTGTTGTGCACCAAAATCGGTGACTAGCCGATGTATGTGAATGTTAAGTGTTGTAAGAATCTTTTATCTATGTTGTTTTCTAGCTTGTTAGCTTGCAGGCTAGCTGACACCGTGCAATAATAGGCCTATCTGCTCTGATGCGAGTTTTGGTAGATTGTTTACATCCAAAAACTTGCACCCTCTGCCATGTTTGGAGTTAAAAATTTCACTGTGCTAATGCTAACTCTGCTCTTTGCTGGAGGTTTCAGGGTTTTTTTTGCCAGTGTGTTTCACTTTTGTATTAGTGACGTACGTACATAGTCTAGCTTGCCAGCATGCATTTCAATCTCAGATTATAGAGAAGTGCAAAGACATCAGCCCCCTCAATAGAGGAATGTGAAAACACCTCTCTATGAACAACATTTGCACAGATAGCAAAGTCAGCAAAGTCAAGGTCAGACATTTTAAGGGAAACAGAAGAAAAACACACTTTAGAGTGGAGGGGGCCTTTAAACCTTAACAGCAAAAAGGACTTTGACCCAGCAGTAATCATAGGCTTTGCTCTATAATGACAGGGAAGAGCAGGATAATGCCACACCACCCTCTGGGACCCCTGCTGGTGTACAGTGTGTGTAGGAGTGTGTGTGTTACTTATTCTATATTTAAAAATCTTGTAATTGATGAAGACGTAGCTTCAGGGAGGCGGTGCTCCCTTCCTGCTGGTCTCGGGGTTTTTTGGTTTTTTTTCAGTGTTGAATCTTGATTGTGAGTCTGCTGAATCTATCACATATTTTGATGGCTACTCTGTGAATTTACACACCAAAGCCTGTTAAAATTGTTGATTAATTAGATAAGGACATGCAGTGCTGTCATCCCATCTTCGGTTTCCCACCTTACATGACCAAATTATGCAGTAATGAGCGATGAGCATTTTCAAATGTGACAGCGAAAATACCAGGCGTTGATTTTCTTAATGAGATTAATGTGAGGCTTACTCAAGGGTTACTTCTGAATGAAAGATGTGCTCCTCCTCAGTAATGTTTTTAAGTACCAGCGTCTTGTAAATAGTGTTTCACAGCTTGAATAAAATGTGGACTGTGTGTAGTTATTTTTTGAAGTGTGAAAAATTGGTGATAAGTAGTTGGGATGCACCATGTTTGCCACTGCTTTTTGTACTCTAGATTTACATTCAGTTACAGGCAACTTTAATATCATTTAACGACTAACACTTAGATTCTGTTGGCTTTGAGTTGCATGAATATCATTCTCTTTCTTTTGAGTAGTAAACCTGCTGCTGGTCCACAGACATCTGGCCTCCAACATGGAACAGACTGACTGATGCAATGAGCAGTGCTAAGTGTGTACACCTGGACTACACCAAATGCCTGAAAAGGAAAGGGGGGTTTGGGGAGAGAGCATTTTGTTATGTTTTGCAGCACACAACCCATGTCAGGTGGGAGCTCAGCGCTACTCAATTGGCAGTTAATGTCACGCTGACCCATGGAGGCGGGACGCCATTGTTGCAGAAACATCGTGCCCGCCCTCCAATGTCCCCCCAAGGTCTGGTGAGTAAACAGCTTCATTTTGAGCCGCACAGCACCTGTAGCATTGTTAACTATGTTATCACTGTTAGCTTTGTTAGCACCATTAGCAGCATCAGCCTTGCTAGTGATGCTATCATTCATTAGTTAACAATGCTGAAGGGGTTTTGCTGCTCAAAATGAAGCATCTTACACACCAAGGCTACCTGGGGGAGACCGCAGGGTGGCCATTGTTCTGCAGCAGCGCTGTCCCACACCATGTATCAGGATGGCACTGAGCAGTAATTGCCATTAGCTAGATCCCACCCAACCTGGATGGTGCACGGTGCAGAGCAGCAAAGGCTAACATTAGCTAACCACTGTGTTTCCACATGTTAACACAGCTAGCTCCCTGTCTGACAGTGAAGCCATCAGGAAGTAATATAGAGGGCAAAACATTTCCACCACAAAGCACTAAAATTTCACCACCTCTAATTGGAAAGTGCTCCAAAATGTCACTGGTGCTAAAACTAAAAAAAAGTAATTAAGTAATTTGTATTTCACGCCATCTTGCATTTAAAATAAATAAATAAATAAATAAGCGCTTAGTTACCGCTTAATGGGTGTCCAGCTTTCATAAGCAAAATCACATCCCTATGCCAAACAAAATGACTTTATATGAAAATCAACTGACAGCTATTCTGATGAGCCATTTTAATGTAAACATGAATATCTTAAATTTCAGATATGAGCATTTCTAGGTCTTCTTTGATCGTAAACTACATATCTGTGAGTATCAGACTGTTGGGACACAAACAATCAATTCAAACTTGTCAACGTAGTGTCTAAAAAAATTGTCTTAAACTGAGAAAATAGTTTTTAAAAAAAAACAAAACCTCATCTCACTTTATGTTCATACTATTGAATACCATTTACTTTGATATGTTTAGCATTTAATGAACTTTCTGTGAGCATAAATCATAATCTAGTATGATAACTGCCTTCAGCATCCTCTGCCAGGCTCTTACAAGATCCCTCCTCATCCCTCCTCACACCCCACACAAAGACACTAACACAGTCATTGTCCAAAACTGGTAAACTGTAACAAGCTTAAAGGGATCAGCGCGTGTCGCCCTGCTGTGCAGCAGTCAAACGCGGCTTTTATTATTCATGACAGTCAGAGCCGGGGGGGCTGGAAGTGTGACCAGTTAGAGCGGAGGGTCACTGGACTCAAGTCAAAGTGAGGAGAATGAAACTGAATAGAGGTGGGACGGCGGAGGGGCCAGATGCTGGAATGGGAGGTGGCGTTTAACCTGCCCCAAGGCATTCTGGGGGATTATAAATATCTGCGTGGGACTCGCTGCCAGATGGATGTTCATGGCAGTTACTATCCTGGAAATTTACGGTAAGAATTCCTCGGAGTCAGAGCTGTTGCCATGGGTACCATAGATTGCCCACCTGTCTGTCCATATGTCCAACACTTGGGGCAAGACATCAAAATAGCTATGGACCAGTTTGTGAAGACATTTGATAAAAATATTTATGGCCACCAGAGGATGATAGCTATAGATTTTGGTGGCTTTCACGCCACCATCAAAACAAAATTCCACTGGACTAGGGCAGGGCGATATAACGACTATGTATATCGATATATTTTCAAGCCAGATATAAATTTATAAAACACCATTTACACCTCCCCAGGAATGTAACTACACGTTGCGGCAACACAGGCCTCAAGCTGAAACCATTTCCCTCAGCCTGCTAGCCACTAGGCTAATATATACAATGTAAAATGCCATAGGCTTTTGCTAATAACATTAGCATGTTGTATTTGTGGGGAAAATGTGTCCAGATAAAGACAAGTGCTTTGTCTGTGAATGGTGTTAGTTATAGTGAAGTTGATTTGTCTACTGTCGCTAATTAAGCCATGTTTAATGCGTGTTTTAGGTGTTACACTTCTTATACAAGAAGTATGTCTCTCAAAGTGTGACATCTCAAATGTGGCTTTGACTTGCAACTGAACATGTAGCCCATTTCTTAGAAAATGCCAAAATATATATTGTGTGTCGCCATTCGGCCTGAAAATACCAAGATATAATTTTTTGTTCATGTCGCCCAGCCCTACCCTGGACCAGTACTTCCCAATACTGGTCTGTGGAGGTATCTCGAAAGCCAGTCATCTCACATCATAATTTGTCCAATATCTCCACAGAAAAAAATATCTAAATATAATAAGTACACCGCCACATAATCTAATCTCATTCTCTTCAGACCCTTCTGGATTTATTTTCTTGACCTCTTTTGTAATTCCATCCTGGCTCCGGGCTCTGAGAGTAATGAAATCATGGTTTTGTTTTTGTTTCTGTCCAATGCCTTCGCCTGCCTGTAGTTGGGCTAATTGGGCTTATGAGTAATCTTTCAGTTATAAAAGTAGACCATGGGGCTTCATTTCATTTTCTCCTGCCATTCCTTCCTCCTGTTAATGCAACTTCTTAATTGCATTTTGGATTATTTGTTATTTTTAGTTCATCACTGACTGTCTATAATCCTATTTCTTTACATATGACAAAGAGTCGAATGATTAAATTGTTAATGTACTTTTTTCTGTACCTCGTCCAAACTCACTTAGTCCACTACTTTCGTCAGACTGAAATTTCACAACTATAAAGTACTTCCATTTTCAGCTCACTTTTGAAAAGAGTTTCATTAAATTTGTACATTAATGGTCCCTAGAAAGATGAATATTACTGACTTTGCACATTTCCTGACTTTTCTTCTATTGCTACCAGCAGGCTGACATTTACCTTGATATGAGAAATGTCTCAGCAACCACTGCATGAAATTTGGTTCAGGCAATCATGTCCCCCTGAGGATTAACTGCAACTTTGATGACTGACTTTTCATGTCCATTACTTCCATTTTGACTAAATACTGAAAATAGAAATAAATAAATACTGATCAGCCTCAAAAAATTAGCATATACTAGGCTTAACTGCTTAACATCAGCATGTTGGCAATGTCACTGTGAGCATATTAGCAACTGTGGCTCCATATAGCCTCAGAGAGTTACTAGCATGGTTGTAGTCCTAAGCCATATTTACACAGAGCTGGTATTACCTCTGAGGGACCTCTGATAATTTGTAATATTTGGGGAGGTTTAATTCTGTGCAAATCAATCATGTCCATAACTTGTCAAGTAAAAATTCATGTCATGTCTGACCAGCCCGTAAACTAATAAGTAAGCTAAAAGACACTTTCGCGTACTTTTCTTTGAGGGTTTTGTAGTGACGAATGAAGTTGGATGTTGTGGTGGGCATGTCACTGGTTTTTGTTTTCATCTTGCTACTATCATGGTATTATAATCCTTGGATTCAAACTGTATTATCTGATAGGCTTCTGGTTAGCCTATCACCGACTCTGCACTGTTTCTTGCTCCTGGAGCCAGCATCTTCACTCTGCAAACTCCGTTGTGCTCATTTTGCAAATGCAAGCATACTGTAACACCATAACAATCACTTTTACAGCATCAGATGAGCTACAGCGTTTCTACAGTCCCTTAGCAACCCACTCCTTATTTTACTGATGATCCTACATGTGTTTTCGAGGCCCAACCAAGTAACGATCTGCTCTACTTTTCAGGGAACAGTGATGGTAGCATTATGACTCATCACTGTGTGTCTAGCACTCTGCCACCTTCTTAATGTTGCTACTAGGAGTGCACTAAGAGGCTAAATATGCCAAGAAAAAGGCTTCTAAAAGGGCCGTGCTCTAACCAGCTGTCATATTTATTCATAATCTCAACCATAAGGCTCCAGTCTTGGATACTTGAAGCACTTATGGATCCATATCAAACCTGCGATATACTGTAAGTGTATATTGTAAGCTGACATCATTTGTTACACGTTTTACTCAGTTATATTTTATGCATGCCATTAACATCGGTATATTTCATCGTGTAGGATATGACGTATTAGTACAGTGAATGAATCCCAGCTTAATTAAATTCTTTAAGGGTGGGAAACTCTTAAAGGCTGATTAACACACCACAACTGCAACACATTTCAATAACACAACCACAGTTTTGTTGTATCTTTTCCACAAATACGATCTGCAAGAAACGTCACATCAGGAGTGCATTATACTCATAGAACAACATCTTAAACTTCAGTAACAGCATGGAGTCAAAGCCAAGATACCTAACTTCCAGCATGTTGTCGCCTCTGCTGTAGCGAGACGTCTACAGAGAAGATGGTGTTGAGTTGTTGTGGGAGGTTGTGTGGAGGCCTGCTGCTTATTTTAATCAGCCATTGCCAAACTTGTAAAATGCCAGCTTGTGAAGACACTATTAGGCTTAGACTGTTGATTTCAGTGCTGTGAGATGCTCTAAGCAAACTGCCTCTATTTTGTACAGATATTAAAGGCTTTTCTCAAACATAAGCATAGCCACACAAGATATTATAAGATGATGGGAAATAATTACACTGACAAAGCTTTAAAAGCAATGGAGCTTACGGCCTTGTCCTCACATACACCGGTATATTTAAAAACGCAGCTCATTCTATGCATCGCTTTTCACTCACGCTTACTAAGGTCACTGAAAATGGATCTTTTGTAAAATTCATCCATGTTGAAGTTATCAGAAACTCGACTTCAGTGTTGAGATGTAGACAGAGAATATGAAGATTTTGATTCTGGCTTCAAAAATGAGGCGCTGTTTTGCAAGGTGGCGGACAATTCCAACCTTGGTTACAGGGCTTTTCACATGTTTTACACATTAATGTGCAGTTACTCTGTACTGATGAAGAAAATCCTTATTTAGGTAGCTGCGTTCTCTTGCTCTTGTGATAAAAACTGATCTGAAGCTCAATCCTGAGATTGTTCTGTTAATAGTTTTTTGACAAATAATAAATTTAGCAACTTCTGATCAGTTTCAGGCTTAAATTAATTTTTGATCCAATTCCTTTCCCATTTATAAGCGCAATTAGATGTCTAAATGATTAAACGTCCACCCCCTTGCTAGTCGGCACCAGAAATATAAGTCAGTGAAACCAGTTAGTGTTTTATTCACATACAAGGCCACTTAACTGTCATGCAGCCACCCGGCACTAGTGGGTGCTACAGAGCGTCAGACAGCAGGGAAATTGGAGGGATGCGATTTGGCAGTACTTTGATCTAGAAAATAAATTCAGCAGCAATTTCTTTTTTGAAACATTATATTATTTGTTAACTTTAAGTGAGTCAGATAATGTGCAGGGTGTACATTCATACTGCACGGTGCAAAGTGCCTCTCATTTCAGCTGAAATTTAATTATAAATTAGGTTAGATGTTGTTTTATGAACTTTAAAGTGAATTGCTATCCTTTCTGTCGCATAATCTGCGAGGTTCAATGTGCCCCACATTTCAGAGGCAGTTTATTTATTTTAGATGTTACTTTAGTGGTTGACTTTTGACTGAGTTGCCGTCATGTTCACATTTATACCGCACGGTGCAAAGTGTCTCGGACCTCAGCAGCATTTAAAATCCGACATGGTTGTTGCAGATTGTGATTAAAGGCTTCAAAGAAGGGCTCTTAATGCACACAATATTTTTTTGGACAATGTTTCAAATACTTAACAATAAATTGTGCTAAATTGTGACTGTTTTCTGGGTGTTTCTCTTTTTTTTTTTAGACTAGTCGACTGGTCATAATTAAAATTTTCCTTTAGTCGCTCATCCTGATTTTCCACTATATTAAGACACGGTGGTGTGATGGTTTGGTGAGGTGTCAGAATGCACCACGGAGTCCACCCATGGTGTCTACAGGTATCAGACACTTAAATGTAATGCTTTTTAAGACCATTTCAATAGCCAAATTTAAGACTTCTTTTTCATACTTAAGCACTACAAGTAAGTGTAAAGGTAAGTATGCAGTACTGTGTAGAGGTAGGTTTTATGTAGGAATATGGTCATTAAAGTGAGTTAGGTTTATCTACATCTGGCCATCAGGTAAGTGCAAGTATAAAGTAAAAGGACAGTATTAGGTTTAGCGATAGGTTTAAAGATTTGTAACATCAGAGTGGATTTTCACACAAATTTTAATACAAATTTAAATATTTAGAATTTTTTTAAGGACTTGCAGACACCATGTCTCTGCTTCTTCCTCTTCTGCTGCTGCTGCCTGTAGGTTTTGCATGCTCTTGGCTGCACTTCAATTGTGTTTCTGCATTTTCATTCAGATGGAGATTTTTTCATAACAGCACTTGGACAGTAATGTTTTTTTTAAGGACGACGGGGAAAAAAACCTGTTTTCAAAAATACCTGTATCAGTGTGGACTAGGCCTAAAGCCTACTCTGAGTATCTTGCAGCTTTCTGCAGAACTACCCAGCAGGAACGAGAAAGTCACCCTTCGACTGTGAACCTTGATGGCTGCGGTGACAGAATGTGCTCAGCGACACAACAGTCTCAGCTCGCTGTGAGAGTGTCTGCAGCAGTGTGTGCAGCAGCAGCAGCAGCAGCGACAAGCTGGTGAGGCGAGGAGTCACAGCCGAGTCACCACACAGTGACCTCACCGCACTTCTTACTGCAGTCACCACATGCGTATCCACACACAGACAATGAGGCGAACCTTTGCTACATGCTGGACCCTCCCAGAGAAAGACACAGCCTCACTCAAGACATTATCAAGAACCTTTAGGTTAAAAGCGACAACATATCTGAGCTTGGGAAAAACCCCATGGTTGAGCCAAACACCACAAAACTGAGATTTTCAGTTCAAAACTAAGCCATGCCCCTAATGAACACAACACACCATCCATTCCATTCAGATCTAAGTTACGACTAACAGACTGTTGATGAATCACTTCCATATAAACAGCATCAGCAGCATATTGGTTCAAAGCTCCATTAAAAACAAACCAGCCCCCACATTACTACAACTTGTCTCTACATCAAAGTCTCCTCCCCTCACAAAGTGGACACTTCTCTCTATGAGGCCCGGTGCACGCAGAGAATCACCGAACCAGCTGATTAAGGACAAAAGGTCATTGCTATTTTGCAATTTATCATTTCACCGGGGGAAAAGGAGGATCATTAGTGGCTGCAGTCAGCCTTTCATGCCGAGGACTCTGTGTTGGGAGACAAAATAGATAACTGGTTATGGAGGGAACACTTGCGCCTGCCTCCTGATTGTCTGATTAATATTTCATGGTGTTTATTTTGCATTATGGCGTCATTATCATCAGTATTCAGAGCCGAGCTTTAACACTGAATCCGCTGGATACCGAGGTGAAGTCATTTTTGAGCCAAAAGTGAAGTTACCATAACTCTGGTTGAAAACCCCTAAAACATAATTAGATTCAAATTCAAATATTACTAAATTCTGGTCAACAGAAATATGTGACATCACCTTTTTCTACATGAGCCGGCCACTTTAAATCTAGTTAAAAAAGAACAGTCCTCTCTGAAATTTAATGCCAAAAACTGTTGCCATGTCCATGTCAGACCCTATCTTCCATAGAAAGATGCAATTGCACTCACATCTCGTAAAATATCCATTAAGTGGCTACAATTTGTTGTTGTTGTTTTTTTATATACATGATAATGACAGCTTACACATGACAGGAGTCCATATTGACAAATGTGACTTTGCAGTTCCCCTCAGCTCTACCCAGAGTTACAGGCCTTGTTTCCTGCCCAAATCTGTTTCCTGGCATATCCAGATTGTATCAAAAGTCTGGACAGCAAAAAACACATGAAATGCAATTTTTGCAAATCAGATCAAAACCACATTTGGACGTCGTTTTGAAATGCATTTCCAATTAGATTTTGCAACGTCAACATCAAATCCAGAGTGACTAAGCTCAGCCAAACAGAGCTACCTGCTAAGTATGACCTATCAGTAGTGATATATTTGTCCAAATAAATTAGTACTACTATAAATTTTAAAGTTGGTAATTCTGTCAGGAAGAAAATACGTTTTAGAATAAGCAATTTCATATGTGTTTAAAAGTATGGGCAAGTCCTCTGGAATATAATTGTTTTGCCTCTTAAATGCATGTCAAATAAAAAGTGGAAAAACAACACGCACATCTTACCCCGTATGAGGGTGGGTGCTGGACCAAAAAAGTTAACATGTAAAAACAAGTAAAGTCTGCACACCAAAAAAGCTCCAATCAAGTGTGATTTATTTATAGCATTAGCTTTTTAGCATTAGCTTTTTACTTCCGGCTATTTCATTCAAATCCCATAGGCTTTCTGATGAGGGAAATAGAGCGATGCTAACTTCCATGTCGTCCGACAGAAAACTGTCATCCCTGGAGGACTCTATTGATGTAAACCTATACATACTGACTGGAAATTCGTTTAAGTTTAGTGGGAGGAGCGACACTAACAGTCTAGCCAAACATTTATGTAGAAAAACAGAGCATTGTGGGAAAACTGACACCATATTTTACAAAAAGTATCAAAACTCAAAAGGTTCAGATCTATCAACTTGAAGGAACCTATTCTGTAAAAAGAATCAGTCGGCCCATAGTGTACACAACCTGTCCACCACCAAACAGTGGACAAAGTAAGCAGCTAGCTAGTGAACATCGTGGAGCACAGCAGCTACAAAAACATATTTCCTTTGAGGGTTAGTAGAGGAAGACAATGGTTAGGGTTAATAAAAATCTCAGGCTTTTTTTGGTCCCTATGAAACTAGGGGACACAACCTGTCCAGCACCAAACAGCTAATGTTAGTTAGCGGCTAGCTCCAGTTAGTTAGCGGCTAGCTAGTGAATATAATGGAGCACAGCAGTTATAAAAAGAGATATTTACTTCAAGGGTTATTAGATAAAACAGGTGTTAGAGTTAACAGAAATCTCAGGCAGGTTTTTTTGTCCTAAAAAGATCTAATAAAACCAGAGTACACTACCTGACCAGCACCAAAAAGCGAGCAGCTAGCCTACATTAGTTAGCCGCTAGCTGGTGAACATGGTGGAGTACAGCAGCTACAAAAACAGATATTTACTTCAAGGGTTATTAGAGGAAAAACAGGTGTTAGGGTTAGCAAAAATCTCAGCTTTTATGTTAAACTATTTCTAGTAAAACCAGGGGACGCTACCTGCCCAGCACCAAACAGCTGATGTTAGTTGGCAGCTAGATTACTTGAGTTAGCAGCTAGCTAGTGAACACAGTGGAGCACAGAAGCTAAAAAGAACAACATTGAGGGTTATTAGAGAAAGACAATGGTTAGGGTAAAAAAATATCTCGGACAGCTTTTTTGCCCTACAAATTTCAAATAAAACCAGAGTACACTACCTGCCCAGAACCAAACAGCTCATTTAAGTTAGCGGCTAGCTCAAGTTAGTTAACGGCTAGCCAGTGAACACATTGGAGCACAGCAGCTATAAAAGCAGATATTTACTTAAAGGGTTATTAGAGAAAAACAGGAGTGTGGGTTAGCATAAATTTCAGGCAACTATTTTGTTCTAAAACATTTTGTTGTGCCGCATCTTTCTTTTTTTTTCCCAAGCTTGCTGCAACATTGTGTACGGAAGCCCATGGGGGCGCGCAGAGAGACGGGGGAACGTTAATAAAAAAAATCGATTTTTGAAGTTTATGAATCGATTCAGAATTGTGGATGATTAGAATCACGATTCTTGTGTGAATCGATTTTTTTCCCCACCCCGAAGAAATACAACTACAGAAATATGCTAATATCGCTCCGTGTCCACTGATGCTAACTGTTTGCTAACAAGTTCGACATTTCGACTTGGTAAACCGTTGGTAAAAGTGGGCATTTCATTTTCATTTTTTTTATACAGTAACAGTTCAACAACAGCAATGCTGAGTAAGGAAATGTTAACAAAGGGTGATGAAATAAATTAAGTATGTTATGTAGCACTGCGAAAAAAAAATAGTTGCCCCAGTCTGTTGCCAAGCAACACAGCACACACACCAGGAACTCACAAGCTACTTTGTATTTACATTGATCTGCAGCTGGTTGTATTTATATTTATAACACCTGTGAGCGGAGTGATTTTACTGTAACATGTCCCACTCACTGAATGCCTCTCGTCCAATCAAATTGCCCGGTCGGAACTAACTGATGTAAAATTATAAATATGGGTAGTTTTGTTTTGGCACAGTTTGTAAAATATGAGTGAAAGCTGGCCATTATCGTGAAGCAGTGCAGTCAGAGTTCAGAGATAAATATTGCTTAACAAGAGCTAAAATGTTGATTAACTGCATCACTTTAAAATCTCTAAATAGGATGCGCAGTGTCTTTTGTTAGGATAGAGATAAACCTCTGCCTTGAAATGAGAGTAAACTGACTTTCTAATCCACCCTCCCTCTTTGGAAATCCACGGTCACAATCATGAAATGGATACCCCCCCCCCCCCCCCCCCACCTTTCCCACCTCCCTCCCCTAATGAAACGCTCAGCGGAGGAGTGACTGGACTGGAGGCTGCAGAGACATGGCTGAGGGAATCCCTGCACAAACCCACTGTAGTACATCACCAAGCTGTCAAGCCATTCACACCAGCCTGACACAGCAAAACACTGCGCTCACAGGTCAAACCCCATCTTATGCGAGGGATGATAATAACAACAACAACAACAACAAAAAAACGGAAAAGATTAGCTTCATTGTGTGAAACAGCTAATTTCTCCTAAAAGCACAGCCCGCAGCGAGAAACACACACACCGATAAATGTTAGGAGCAGGACGGAGGAAGGATGGCGGGGATAAATGCGCAAATAATTTAGCCTACCTGAGCAGCTGTCACTGATGAGTGTCGGATGATGACTCTTCTTCTTCTTCTTCTTCTTCCTCTAATGCTGCTGCTGCTTCTTCTTCTTCTGCGCTCAGGTCCTCCTCAGCCTCCCAGCCAAGCCCCCCCACCCTCTCTATCTCTCCTCCTCTCTCTCGCTCTCTCCACAATGCATGCCGGGAACGTGAGGGGTGTAGTGAATTCATTACTGCAGTCGGTCCATGAAGCTCATTGGCCGACAGGGAAATTGTGGGAGCATCCCTCAGTACAGGGGAGTCAACTGTAAAGCAGGGGTTAAAGAAATCAATGATAAAAAATAAATATATTACTGGGATTTATTTGAACACTTATATTTTTTATTTGCTGTATCCCTCTAAAATCTATCTAAAATTATTTCATATATGTACACACTCACCAGCCACTTTATTAGGTACACCTGTGCAACAGCTTGTTAACACAAATAGCTATTCAGTCAATCACGTAGCAGCATTTCAATGCATTTTGGCATGTCGACATGTTTGAGACGATCTGCTGAAATTCAAACGGAGCATCAGAATGGGGAAGAAAGAGCTGATCTACTCCGATTTTCACACACAACCATCTCTAGGGTTTACAGAGGATGGTACCAAAAGAGGAAATATCCAGTGAGCAGCAGTTCTCTGGGTGAAAATGCCTTGTTGATGCCAGAGGTCAGAGGAGAATGGCCAGACTGGTTCAAGACGATAGAAAGGCAACAGTAACTCAAATAACCACTGGTTACAACCAAGGTCTGCAGAAGACCATCTCTGAACCAACAACACGTCAATTCACACAGACTCACCAAAACTGGATGGTAGGATCAGAATTTGGCGTCATGGATCCATCCTGCCTTGTATCAACGGTTCAGGCTGCTGGTGGTGTAATGGTGTGGGGGATGTTTTCTTGGCACACTTTGGGCCTCTTAGTACCATCTGAGCAGGGTTAAACACCACAGCCTACCTGAGTATTGTTGCTGACCGTGTCCATCTCAATGGCCTCCACAGTCACCAGATATCAGTCCAATAGAGCACCTTTGGCATGTGGTGGAACGGGAGATTCACATCATGGATGTGCAGCTGAGAAATCTGCAGCAACTGTGTGATGTCATCATGTCAATATGGACCAAAATCTCTGAGGAATGTTTCCAGCACCTTGTTGAATCTATGACACCAAGAATTAAGGCAGCTCTGAAGGCAAAAGGTACCAACCTGGTACTAGCAAGGTGTACCTAATAAAGTGACCAGTGAGTGTATATATTTAGTCTGGTGCAAAAAGGAGAAGGGATGTCAAATAATTTTTATGCACTAATTATGGACTTTTTCTTATTTTTATTTTGACTTAGGGGAGGGGCATACAACTTTAAATGACTGTATTTTGTATTTATTTTTCTGCTGATTTTTTAAAGAAAACAGGCAGGTTTGGAAGACAGGTTTTCTCTCTCTAAAAAAAGACACCATTTATCATAGCCATGTAAAAAACAAAAAAACAAACAGAAATTATTGTTGGATTTTCAAATTTCCAACAGACCTTGGACACATCACTTGTGAGAAACACTCCCATCAGACAAAATATATATCACCAAATTTGAGCTTAAAATAGTTGTACTTTGTACTAGCTTTGGGGAGGGTAAAAAAAAAGAACTCACAACAGGATTTGTAATATAGAGGTTTTTTTCATCTTCTACAGTGTGCAAATATCTATCATTATTTTGGAGCCTTGCTAAGAAATCACATTCAAATTTCTTCACTGAAAGTCAATATTCCAAATCCCGGTTCAATCAGTGTCTTCAAATAGTTAAAAAGTTACATTTTTGAACCAATTCTGAGTGTGTTTTCACCATCACTGTTTTAAATGCCGTTGAAACCTCAAAATGCTCGCTGTAATATCCAACTGTAAAAGCGGTTCTGACTTTAGAATGTCAACTACAGCAGTATGCAAGTTACACACATAGTCATACCAACACATTTACAGCTTCCACTTAAAAGGATAGAAAAGACCATGTGACACGTTACAATACATTTGTATTTATTAAGCAACAATTCAAATATAGCATGAAAAATAATCTTTAAACACAATTACAGTGAAATAGAAAAATACATAATTGATGTAGGGTCCCTCTGGTTTGTCCTTCTGGTCATTGAAGTGATCGGATCACAATGCATCTTGGAGCTCGTTTGCACTTGTATTTAGCACTGTCTACTTGTGATCTAATCACCCAAGACATGTTAATTATTATGGTCAAATTTGGTGCAGCTGGACACTTTAAAACATACAAACAATCGCAGTTATGAGCATTTATACTTGTGCAGTGGTGTCTGTGTCACTCAGTTACACCTCCAAAACACTAGAAGGCAGTGGGGTTTCTGTGAAGTTTAGTTGATTTAAAACACACATTAAACATGACTTAATAATGACAAATTCAAACAGAAGTACACAAATTGGCTTCATTATAACTTGCAGCATTCACAGACAAAGCACTTGTCTTTATCTGGACACATTTTCCCCACAAATACAACATGCTAATGTTATTAGCACAAGCCTATGGCATTTTACATTGTATAAATTAGCCTAGCAGTTAGCAGAGTTTTCCTCTTCTCATATAAAACCAGGGACAACAGCAACATTTAACAAAGGTAATGGTCCAAAATTTTGCACCATGACAATTCACAAGGTTCACTGACAAAACAACTGTCTTATACTAAACATGTTTTCAAAAGAAATACAACATGCTAAAGTTATTAGCACAAGCCTATGGCATTTTACATTGTATAAATTAGCCTAGCAGCCGACGATCTTTTCCTCTGCTCATATGAAGCCAGGATAAATCACACACAAGACTTAAAATGCTGTTTTGGTGGAGACTTTACTGTCTTCACAATTTGTTGTTTCTTATCTGTGAAATTAAAGTCAATAAAAGCGTTGTGTCCACTGAGGGAAATGGTTTCAGCTTACAGAAATAAACAGGAGGTCTGCGTCACCACAATGTGTAGTGACGTTTCTGGGGAGGTGCACGTCAGGCTACGGCGTAGACTATGGCGTCGATTCAACACAGAAATATAAATTCCACATAATGGTCAATATATTTTCCTCAGTAGCTGGTGGAGACCAAATCAGGAGAGTGAATATTGGCTTACATGCATTAGGTGGCCTGAAATACAATGTCAAATAAGTGCTAATGTTGCTAAGTGTCCGCTGGAAACAGTTAACGAACATCAACATTGCTGCTCCCCCTCCCCCACATGTTGGCCAATGAATCAATTCATATTGCTCTAAAGGGGCCTTGAAGGTACCATCTCCGTCCAGCTCTACAACACGACCAATTACGCTGCTACAAAATAGGTGATGTACAAAACATTACTGGAAAGTTAAATGATGAAGATATCTGTCAGGCTGATATCAGCAGAGGTAAATATTTCATGACGGCACTCAGGCACAGAAGAACATGTCGACCCACAGCTGTCACTGATGTAACAGAGTGTAATAACAACATCATTAATCTCTTCTAGCCCACACTCTGCAGCCACGATGCCACTCAGTAGCTCCTGTCTGTTTGTTGTGGGGTTTGCCGCCCTCTAACCAATCACATGTCCGAATGTCTGGATAATAACAAGAATGCACAGAACCTCATTATGACTCTGCAGTTTCCAGTCTACACATTACACAACAGGATCATAAGCACAAAACTGGATTGAGAAAACTTTTAATTAATTCATGGATAACTGTGTGAATTAGTGTGTACAAATCCTGGGATTGTGTTTAATGATTACACTCTAATGAGAAGCTATGGTCCAGCTTCCAGCCCTCTGGAGGGAAATAGCACATTCAGAGATGCTGCGACAGCAACTAATTAATTCCACATTTAATGTTACGCCGCAGTGTAATCTTACTGACAAATATATAAATCTGAGCCCAAATTTGAAGGTATGTTTCAGCTTCCAGCCTCCGTAAGCTTGTTTTATAGTGTTGACATGAATTCATGACATCACCAACCCTGTGCCATGAATATATTTATCGCCCCTGCTCCCTCTTGAATCAGCGGAACAGATGTTGCATCTGAGAAAAGAACAGAGACACAGCCTGCACCCCAAAGTGCAGCACAAATGTTGTCATCCAGTCGCAGCAAGACACATCTGCATACAGCAGCTGCACAAAAATAGAAGATAAGAGGGTACGGCCTCAGAGGATCGGTCGTCTCTATTTCACAGATTTGTTAGAGCAAGTTTATTCACATTACATCAACAACACATTTCCCATTACCCCTGGGGCTTCCTGTCCTTTGTCTCGGAGCTCAAGGAGAGTCAATTTTACTTGAAAAGCACATTTTATTACAGGAAGTATACAATATTATTGCTGCATCCAAACTCACTTCCTTGTTCAGTCATTCATGACTCACTACACAGTGTAAGAGACACTCAGCTGTTTAGTGGACAGCTTCGGAAAAGTATGAATTATTGTCATTTTGCATCATCACTGCAGGTGTATAATGATTTATTCTTCCTGCAACAAAGGGATAAAATGTCATAGTTTGAGATAAAATGAATAGATTTATGTCATAAAGCCCTCTAGGCCAAGTTCTCATGGGCACAGCCATGCTTTGAGCTAAATGCCAACGTCAGCATGCTCACAATAGCAATGCTGACATGTTGATGTTGAGGGGGGTATGTTTGCCAAGTTCTACATCTCAATGGGTCTGTGTACACGCACACTAATATTCCACTGTTATTCTGAATATGAAAAGATGTGGGTCACGTAAAGAAAATAATCTGTTTAGATTCAGAAGGCCTTTTCCTGAATTTAGCATTTTCCAGGTAAGACATGGGATATGCAAATATTATTAGGGTTTTATGTATATAGCCCATATGCGTCTTAACTGAGGTTGTTACGGCAGTTTGCGATGCAGGGCCTCTTTATGGTCAGCTCCATGCGTTGTCATGGATACAGCTCTTGGGTAGAGATGCTTGCCCAAAAGGAAAATCCCACATTTCTGGGCCGAAGGAGAAACACACTTACTTTTATACATTATTAAACATTATCAAAGACTTGAATATGAACCTTTTTTTGGATATGTGCAAATATAGCAGCTCTGACCTTTTCAAGAAGGTCCCAGAACTCAAGAGCTTAGTAGGACTGTTGTCTCTTTCTGAATAAGGGCAAAACCCAGAACATTTTGTGTATGCAATTGTCATGGTAGCTTGTAAGCATGCTACATTTGTTAATTGGCTGGGACTGAGGGGGATGTCATTAGTTTTGAGGTAGTTAGTCATAAACCAAAGTATTGGACAAGTTAGACCTGATGATGCTGCTAAATGGAAAGTTAGGGTCAGGGGGACGTGAATGTCTGAGCCAAATTTCATGATAATTCATCAACAGCTGCCGAGACAAATCACTGAAATACAACAATGTCAACCTCATGAGGGCGCTACAGGGTCCCTTAAAAGTCATTAGGAGACAGTGTCTGGGAAGATGATTGTCTGAAAAAAATCTCCTGATATAAGACAGAGCTGTCAATGTGTTGCACTCAGTTTCCGTCTTCAGTCTGACATTTCTCTACCCAACTATTAGAGACGACAGACTGTATAATAACTGATGTTTACATTTGCTTCTCTCTACAGTATAATGAGCAATTTGTTTTCTGGGTTTTTGGTTTTCAGTTGTTGTTTTTTCCTTCCTTTTTCCTGTTATTTATTCATGGCTTGTCTTGTTTTCTGTATTATTTTGTAGGTTCACTCCTAATGTGTCATGTCTGGTCTTACTTCCTGCCTTTGTGTGTTTTCTCTGCTCCACCCTGATTTGTTTTACCTGTTTTCCATCAATCCATCCCCCTGTCCCCTGCCCCCCTCTTTCACCCTGCTGTCCTTCTGCTCTTCTCTTGTTTTTTGTCAGTCCATCTGCATTGGTCTCCTCACTACTTGTTGGATTGGTCTTTTTTTTGAACGTTACAATTTGATGCTATAAAATGGAGATTTGGCGTCATGATGGACAGCTGCGTGCCAATCAGTGTGCTAGCGATCGATGCCGCTGCTTGCAGTTGGTCGGACAGGTGTATGGGCTGGTCTTGATACCGTGGAGGTGGCTACTTCCCAGACTCTGGCTCCAACTGATGTCACCAAGGCACAGAGAGAGGAAGTTGGGATGAGTTATCCATATTTATAGATAGACTATAATTGAGTCCACACCAATGCATAGCCATACCACTTTTCTAAGTTCTAGTTCTAAAGTACTGTGGAGTGAAGTAAAACAAACTCTGATGTTGGATGATACTGGAAAAACATGTCGATTTAGAACAGCCTCTATAGCAGTGTCTATCTTGTCTGTAGCAGTTGACATTGCTATTATTACTCCTCACTGGTTTTGGCACATAGCTTGACAACAGCATTGATAACGCCTCTGGCGCTGACTGGCTAATTGTTTGTCGCCCAGCGCCTATTGCATTGATGGACTGTCAACCAAGAAACCACTGTTTCATGTCCTGGTGCCAGAGGAATTAGTCAGTTTGGTGGAGTGGGCGGATGAAAAGGTCTGGACCCAGGCAAGAAAATCTGATATCAATCCATCTAACAGTCACAGAGATATTTCAGTCTGGACCAAAGTGGTGGACTGATAGAGGTTACCATCCCTGGCTGGGCTAAAGTGAAACAAGAAAAGAAAAAGAAAAAATATATTTAAGAAAAAAGCACTGACTTTTAAAAAGATATTTACAAACCCTACACAGATGGTAGGTAATCATCTGTCAAAGAAAATAAAATAAGGTGCCATAAAGGAATCCAACACATTTGCCTCCTTCCCTCCCAAAGTGTATTCACCATACACCTTTAACGACTGGCTGATCAACAGGTGCGTTACTGATTTTCTGAGGCTGCTCATACAGTCGTTCTGCTGGCTGCAGCTGTTAATGAAATCACCACAAACATTTCAGAAACTAAACAAAAAAACCTCTCCTGCCAGCAGCCATACAAAAATCTGACTCACTTCCACTCACCTCAGGCTTTTGCCACTATAGCATTCTTCCGTCGGCTGGAACCAAACGACCACGACTCAGCAGAAACATAAACACCTCAAACACCAGGCGTGCACGCAAACAAAGGGATTCATATTTAATTCATAAGCTCTTGCAATGCAGGAAAAACAGATTTTCCGATACGCTGAGGCCTGGAAGCTCCTCGCAGCCGGCTCTGGAGGATCTGTTCAGTCTAGGCCAAGACACAGACGGGAAGTAGCTTTTTATGCTGGTTAATGTCAGTGGATATTTACTGTCACTGGGTGGGCTGTTGCATCCCGTGGGGCACAGCTGCATTTCCCACAGGACAGTTCCATCTTAATGGGCACAAAACGCATAATGAAGCACGGCTGGTGAAGAAATGGATGCAGTGGCAATGACAGCCGAAACCATTTTCACCCTGGGAATTGTCTCTTTGTAATCTACTGTACCGTGAGAGCTGTTTGTCTTCTTCTGCATAGAAAAAAAGTATACATGTTTGAACCAAAGAGGAATAAATGTTCTTGATTAGTGCTCTTACACTTAAAGGGAAAGTTCAATGCAAAATCCAAAACATATATTCTACATCTTACCTGTGGTGCTATTTATTAGAGAAGGGCATTTTAAGTAATTTCCATATTTGAGTACTCACATTAAATTATTAAACAGTACTCGAATACTCGCAGAAAAACAATTATCATAACAATAGGAATTTAAAATTGCCAACAATGGAAAACAAGCTTGATTTGAAATTAATTTATCGAACAACATGGCTTCATTTAGCCTACTAAATCATGTATCACATAATTAGCAAGCTTTCTGTTGCTGCCTTTACATAGCTTAGACCTCAGACTGTATGTAATGATGGCAGACATGTCTCCGCTTACTCCCTCTGTACAAAAATGAAGCCAATATACCCCAGATACAGCTGCTGCCATCTTGTGCTGGTGATGACATTTGGAGTCTCTGCTAACAGTTATCCCGGTCACCGTGTGTGTATGTGCGGCCTCTCACCAACTGTCCCCAGCATGGAGCTTACACTCCTGCAGCAGTAGTCTCATGATAAACACAGAGTGACAGTGGGGCAAAGAGGAACTGAGTAAAGCAATACTGCATGCGCAATGAAAAAGATTTTACCCATTTTTATTATTAAAAATATATATATATGTCATGTTCATATGTGAGAGGTTAGGTGGTCAATACTCTGTGCATTTGGGAAATACTGACGTCCAAATCGAGTACTCAGATGCTCATGCCCATCCCTAATATTTATCAGTCCTGCACCACTAATGCTTGTGGATCCGCTCATATTTTTGTTTTTCATTTATACAACCTGTTCAAACAACAACTAAAATAACACAGGATTGCATAAATTAGGAACAGTGTATTAAACCAGCTGGAATCAGGGTTTAAAAATGTTTCTATTAGCAACATTAGCATTAATTTGTCAAAACATCTTTGAGGTGTAGTATAATTCAGATACTGTACAAATCAGTGTTCAGCTTTAATTTGAAGTGATGCTTTTTTGAGAATGTGAAATGATTCGATGAAAAAGTCAGGGTGCATAACTGCAGTGAGATCTCATCTTAATATGCAAACATATTCACATTCACACTGCAGTTTGTCAGGAAACACAACAGGAGGCGGCTGTGTATGTATGTGAGTGAGTGTGTGTGTGTGTGTGTGTGTGTGTGTATGTGTGTGTGCGTGTTGAGGGGAGGGGGTTAATTTGCAGGCCTAATGTCTAATGTCACAGGAAGCACCAGCAGCCATATTGATCATTTTTCAAGCCCTGCTTCATTTCACTAAGAGGCTCAGCCCGACTGCTGGTGGCATTTTCAATTCACTTATGAGACCTACAGAAAAACAACTGCAGCTCCAACAGCAGCACACAAAGCCACAAAATGAAAATAAAACAAAACAATGGTTCTGTTTGCAGTTATTGTGAATATTACATTTATTTACTGATTCAGTGCACAAAATCATAAGAGTTTTCCAACAATACATCATTTTAGAAAACAGAAATATCATTAGTTGCAGTGGAAGTATAAAGTTAGGCAAATATAACACAATAATATTACATCTTAAACATTATTTGAAACAGCTTACATGCACACTACAAAAACTCAATTAGTCTGTATGAATGGATCTGTAAGTTTTATGGCTTGTATTTTTAATGCCGATAAGGGATTTTGTTGCCCTCTACTGGTTGGGGAGCTTTGCAGCAGCATCTATTAATGCAATAATTAAAAAGATGTTATGCATTCTTCATTATGACAATTAGACGTAAGCAGTTAAAAAGTATGGTATCTGTTTCAAATTAATTTGATATATATTTATGTTAAACAAAACTCAAGAAGTGTGTTTCTATCCACCTGATGTTAGGCGCATAAAAAAAACCTGAGTGGAAACGCTGGGAGAAAGACGAAATATTGCTCTAATCTTGTATGCATGGCTGATGTGGAACTGTTGATTTATTGGTAAAAGCAAAATATGCACCAGGAACAGGCTTAGTGAATAAATTCTGATGTATATAACGCTTGCGATGAGCTTCCCTTCCACCACTAAGTGTTTTATCTCAATACACCAACTTCTAGCAGCAGTGGATTGAAATGAGCATCTAATTTAATTTTCTCTTGCAGAGCTTCTGGAAATTTAAAAGGTTTTATCTGTATGATTAATAACCGCCATAATATATGGTCTCTCACATGTATAAGCACTCTAAACACTCACACCGCTGCATAAAGCCAGTACACCGCTCGACTCTTCGCTGCGCACAAAAATCCCTTGATAAACTTTGAGGATGTTGTAATTCAAGTGATCTGGGAGAAAACTAGACCCATGCAGCTCCTCCTGGCTCTTTTTTCAGGCTTAAGAAAATGCAGATGTGCCTGCATGTCTTTTTGGTGAAACCCTGATTCAGTAGTCTTGCAGAGAAAGTTGGTATTCCAGCCTTGGCAAATGCTTACGCTGCAAAGCAACCCCAAAAAAAAAGATGGACTTATCAAAAAGAGAATCTGACAATAAACGTAATAAAACAATTCATTATTGGCGAAGCGTTTCAGAGAATGAAATAACATGTTGCTAATAGCTAGCCATCTCCTATCCAGAGCTAAAGGCTCAGGACCTTCAAGATTAGTTAATGTAGCTAATGTCCACAGTGTTTTCTCCACTTCACTCCACCAGAAGGAAAGCAGGCAGCAGCTCTGGAGACAGAATCTCAGTCTGCGGCGGCCTAGCCATAGCAAACCCAATCTCCGCCCTGACTCCTTGCTAGATTTGCAAACTTTATGTTGCTGCTGTTACACAAGTTAGACCTGGTGCTGTCGCTGGTTACCAACTTGCTGTGACACCCCGCACTGGCTGAATTCGAGCCTCTACAGCCACCGACAGAAGGTTTGTCTCCTGAGCTGCTGACGTTATCCTCACGGGGAAGCAGTCAACAGTGGCGGGAGATAAGTAGCTAGCTAATGCTTGTTTCGTTTGTCATTTAATAGACAAGAAGGAGAGAGTGAAGCAAGGCAGGGCTGAGCAAATGAGCTACAATTAAATATGATAAAATAACAAAACACTGTAGCGGATAAACTAGGTTACTGTATGAATTGTGTAAATCTGCTGTCTTTTTTGTTTTTGACCTCCCCCAGCTTTAATGGATTTGATTACCAAATTAACCAAAGTATTATGTGCAAATGTCATTAAGCTCCGTCAAATGACATTATCCATTAAAACAACACCTGCCCGAACCTCACATCTGTCCCTAAGCAATCACGCAGGAATCAGAAGTTTTCTTTGGATTTGCGCTTGGTGGGGAAGACGGAGGAGATGCTGTGGATGGGTAAGCTGTCCTGCTGGACAGGTATTTGTAAGAGGATGTACTGGGTTGGTAAGACAACGTGCTGGGTTGGTATGAGGGTGTGCTGGATCTATAAGGTGATGAGGCTGTGCTGGATAGAGTTGATGTGCTGCGCTGGTAAGTCGATACACTGGGTTGGGAAACTGGTTTTGGTGCCGGTGCTGGTCTTGGTGCCGGCGCCGGTCTTGGTGCCGGTGCCGGTGCCGGTCTTGGTGCCGGTGCCGGTCTTGGTGCCGGTGCCTGTGTCGATGCTGCTGCTGCTGCTGTGGACGTGGATCCGTATAAATCAACGAGCGCGGTCTTGTACTGCAGCAGGTACTCAGGGTAGATCTGGTGCTTCTCAAACACAACATAGATGGTCGGGTTTATAACATCGTCTACGCAGCTGTTATAGAAGTTTATGTCCCCGCCGTCCTTGGAGGGAGCTCGGCGGTACGAGGAGGATCCTTTGGTGTAGTCTCCCACCAGCACTCGTGAGATGAACATGGTTCTGACTGTTGAGTCACCGGTGTAGCTGTGGGAGTATTTTGCATCCCTGGCAAAGTAACTACCTGAGTTTGGACACAGAGAGTTCTGGATTATTGTTAAGTCATTATAGTGTGTGAAGAAAGACGCTAGGGTCTGCAATTATTTTCATTAGCAATTAATCTACAAAATATTCACTTAAATAAACAATCATTTGTTTATCTGGTCCATAAAATGTCAGAAAATAGTACTTTTTTTTTTTACAAGCATAATTCCCTAGCACCCAAGGTGTCCGACCAACAGTCTAAACCCAAAGATATTTAACACACCATCAAAGCATCAAATCATCACAATCATGAGGCTAAAACTACTGAATCTTTTGCACCTTTGCTTGATAATAGAGGTCGACTGATTCATCGGTTTGGCTGATTCTGTGGCGCTGATAGGATTTTATATAAACTCTCATTAAAGGTGGAATGGGGCTCCAAAAGTGGTCGATGGCTGTAGCCTCCACTTGTCACATGGGTACAGCTGTAAGGCTTTTGCACAGAGTACCCCACATGCAAATACAAGGTAATGTGTGCTTTAGATAATCTTAGATAAGACTTAAATGAAAGTTAACTACTGCAGGACAAGTAGATGGGTAATTGACTGTATTTTACCACGTGTGGCTGTTATAAATTTTGTAGCTTATTAACAGGCAGCCTCTCGTAGCCTACACTTGTATGTTTGGCATATGAGAATGAATCCAAAAAAAAGGTCATTTTGAAACTGTACCTGAGCCTTCAACACCTAAACAAGAAATATACACTTAGAGTTGAAACAAGGTGGGAAACTGAAGGTAATCTGACTTCACACAAGGAGAACGCGAAGAGATTCTTCATCAACAACGGAAAACAACAAGCTCTCCATCCTGGAGAGAATTTAGTTGGAAAAAAATCTTTTTTCAAAGCAGACGGTGTGTTGGACATCGTGTGGGAACAAAGAAGCAAATCACTTTTATGTCTTTTGGGCGTGCGCCTCCATCATCCCTTTTTGGACTAAAATTTATGGCATTCTTTAAACTGTTTTTCTAGCCACAATAACCTTTAATTCTGAACTGATGTACCTGATTAGACTGGAGGGGAAAAGATAAATGAATATTATTGGTGGCATGTCAGATGCTCATTCACCTTGGGATTTGGGGAATTTGGAGGCCAGGTTGATGCTTTGAGGTCTTTAGCCCCTTCACCAACATTTCCAGGAACTTCCATTTCCAGGAATTAATTTACAAGTGAGTGTAAATTAATTCCAAGTGTGCAAGTGTGCAAGTGTGTGTTCCACTAATGGAGAGAACTTTAACTTAGTGATGTTAAGATTTTAGGCTTAGTCTAAGACACTGTCCCATTATCTTATTTTCTCTTTAATCTTATACAACAACTGCACATCTTTTGTTATCAAATCAGTAAGTGGCTCCGTGTTAATATTTCTTCAACTCACCTTGGCCAAAAACCGTTCCGTTCAATCCACAGACTCTCCAGTCAAAGTTGGCGGTGCAGATGGCCTCTACGTATTTAGAGTCAGTGCCGTGAAAAAGCTTTTTTTCCGCCACAAAGTGCTGATTGTTGTTGTTCTTCATCTGAGTTTTCTGCCTTTATTTAGGGAAAATACATCAGAAAATGTAGATTAAGCTCTTTCAAACAACCGTGTTTATTCAAGTTTCTTACCAAAAACAAGATATACGATCACATTTGAACACTCCATGATAATGTTAAAATGTTCCTTTGCCCAATTCTCATTTTTACTGAACAGAGCTTGAAAGCATCATAATGTAATTCAATGCAACCTCCGACAGCAGTTAGTTCCATCAATTTGTTCTGACAGAAACCGTGGAGCTGACTCAGCATGATCTTGCTAAACAACACTAGCATTAGCCACCATAAGCTACTTGCTACAGCAGCATAATACGTCGACTGAGTCACAGTGCATTCTGATGCTTACATGTTTTCTTTTGTATGAGGGAGAATGAGTTACTCCTTCTTCAAAAAGTTACACAGTCTCGCTTTAACAGCCAGAGAGCAGTGATTATCTGAACAGATACAATGCTAAGGAAGATATTTAACAGACAACCACTCCGATGAACAGGTTTCCAGAAAACCACATGCTGTACGTACCACTGAAAGACTTCCCAAAGAGCTTTGTTCTGAATCCTTTCGATTTTGATGATGTCAAAGCCTCTCATAGTTTTACAGAAAAGTGTTTCGATTTCCTTAAATTCACCTGAGGACCTCTGGAGGGCGACGAGCTGGGAAACACACAAAGAGAACACGTCAATATTAATGCACGCTGAGCACAGTATGATAAATATATACAGAACTGGGACTACAGATTCTACGCGTTTGCACTTCTTATTTCTATGTTAAAGTAATAATGTTGAAGATTTTCATTTAAATAAACGTCTGTTGAGTCACTATTGCTGAATGATGATCAAACCTTTAGCGGGACTGTACCTATGTTCCCCGGGTCCTATGTTCCCCCATAATATAGGACCTGAGGAACACAGGGATGACCCCTCTTTAGCCCACTGACGGACTTCTTCATTAAAATGATTTGTTTGCCGACACTACGTATGCACAAAACAAGACCTGAAAGAGTCTTGCGCCACTTCCCACGCAAAAGTTGTGATCTATAAAAACATACTTGATGGGAGAAACTTTGACCCATGCTTGCGGACATTTTGGAATTGGGAAATTGGCGATGCAGATGGTGAGGTCAAAGCCTGATTGTAGAAACTGTTGAATATTTTTTTTAGCTTTTTTGGCTTTTGTTTGTACGTATATTTTAAATATGGATTGTTTTATAAATGAGGCCCCTAGAGTATTAAACCGCACTTGCTTTTACAATCAGTAACTCCAGGTGTCACCAATCAACCCGGACTGAAATCTTTGTGATTGCTATTTTCATGTAAACTTCAGATTTCCAGATTGCTGCAAAAAACACTTCATTGAAAGTTGCACCCAGAAGATAAGCAATAAGCAAATGGAGACATTATGAAAACTATAGCCCCGTTTCCACTGAGCAGTACCATACAGTTCAGTTCAGTACGCTTTTTTCCTGTTTCCACTGAAAAGTTGTGGATGGTACCAATGGAACTGTTCTGTACCGTCCCCATTTTTGGTCCCCCCTCTGTTGGGGTACCTAGCACACAGATCTGGTACTAAAAGGTGGAGCTGTGAACACTGCAGTCTGATTGGTCAATGGAGGACGGTCACTCTGCTCAGGGCTGAGTTGTGGCTGGTTTTGAAGCTCATGTAACCCCTGTTCTTATTGTGGAGAGATTTATTAGTGAACTGTAACTATGAAGGATGTTTTCGTCCGCTTGCAGCAGCTGTAGACCGAGAAATAATGACTTAACTCAATGGGCCGACTGCCGGCAACTTTTAAGGTGGAATGTTAACTTGTAATGTTACTCAATGCATGAGTTTGTGACGTGAAACCATCAGCACACCTTAAATTTTACTGTGACAACTTTGACCATTACCTTAGTCTTTATATGACATACACTTTTAGCAATGAGTGGATCTTCAACCGTTTATGTGTATTAATTTAACGTCATATATTCTAATCCTCACTCGAGGAGAAAAAAAAAACAACGTCGTGGAGCTACGGCAACACTAAACCCCTGAGCTTGCCTGAGAAGGACTAAATGCACAAACAACCAGCTATTTTTAAATATCCCATGGAGAGAGACTCTCACTGCAGCTTGTTTCATTTTGTTCTGAAAATGTTGGCGTGCAGCCTCGTTCTGTGGACGATAAACGAGGTTCTGTGTCACCAGTAATGAGGAAATACAGTGAGTGCTGGACGGAGCAGTGAGTGACAACAACCCCGCCCACATGAAAAAGTACTATTTGCAGTGGAAACACAAGGGTCTAGGTACCATGTCTGACGGGTTACTTTTGGTTCCAAAGGTACCATACTGAAAGTGTTTGGTGGAAACGGGGCTTATGATGAGGATTTCTAAAACATTTAATAGTATGTACATTCACATAACTTTTAAGCCCGGGCTTAAATTATGATCTCTAAGTTATGTTATTGTGGAGTTTGAATGTGTGGTGCATTCACAATACCCCGTATCCTGTTTGAGGAATCTGTGTCTTGTCCCAGTGGTCGGGTATGGGGGTGAAATTCTGTTGTCCAACAGGCCTTCTGGTGTCAGAAAGCAAAGCAGGATTAGTTTACCTGTGAGGTTGTTTGCATAAAATGTTTCGTAAGACATAAAACAAGCCACATAGTATATTCGAGATGTCATACCTGGCTTTCTTCGTTCTGACATCAGCCGCAGAGACAAACTGGGGACGCCTTCTCACAAGCCTCTTAGTGCCATAATGCTTGTTTGTTTGTATCATGTCTGAGGAGCAGGAAAAAAAAAAAACATTATAATACCGCTTGAATAATTTAAAATGCACAAAACTGTAAACACAGAGATCCATTGCGTAATATTTGTTTACCCTGGAAACTGAGTGAGTATGACTGTGAACCGACGGTGAACTCCACCACATTTTTGTCGTCGTCCAGAAACTTCTGCTCCAGGTTCGAGCTGTCCATGTTCGCCGCTTTGTGTCCACCAGCCTGCAACACAAGACAGAGACGTCTGGTTTTACCTCAGAACATAACTGGAACGGTAGATAACCAGTTGGTATGCAAAAAGATTATAACCAACGTCCTCTTGGCCTCCAATTTCCCCAGATCCCAATCTGATAGAGCGTCAGTGGGACGTGCTGGTACCCCACCTCACATCCCACAGGATTCAAAGGATCCACTGCCAACACCCTGGGGCCAGACACCACAGGACACCCTTGAAGTCCTGCGCCCATACCTCAACATATCAGAGCCAAGTCTGATCCAAGGAGGCCGCATCGTGGCTCATTTAGACGCCAGCTTGACACCTTGAGCTGTTTGTCACATTTCTTGGGACATTCCTGAGCAGTTTATATGCTGTGTTAACACGCTGCTCTATAAAGGTGCGGACACACCAAACCGACAACAAAGAACTAGCGGCGACGAAAGACAACTGTTGCGTCATCTACATCGCCTCACGTCGCCCTGTGTCAGTTGCATTTGAACACACAACACGGGCTACAGCCGACGGCCAAGTAGCACGTACGCTCTGCGCCTGCGTGAGAGAGAGATGAGTGAGAGAGTGGTACATCCTGTCAGCCGAGGGGTTTCCTATCTGTGCAGCCGAGCAGCGCAGCACCTCCACGGACTATTGCATCCAGACAGTCTCTGTGTTTCCTCCGCAGGCTCCACTTCACTCAGCTGCCCGTTAAACTGCTTCTTCCCACTTTAACCTGAATAACAAACCAGGGCCTTAAGTTTAAAATCAGTTACTTCATGTTTTATATTTTTTGGAAGTGTAAATCTCGAGGAGAAAAGACAAACTGTTAAGACAGGCTCAGCTTAGGAGGGTAGGAGAACTGACCAGCTTAAAGTGAGTGAGCTCCAGTTAGCGCCTTTAAATTTTTATTTCTTAATAATTCAGCTGTCCAATGTGAGCATGACAAACTTAAATTTATGCAATCTGGCTGCAATCACTGCTGCTCATCTCTTTCCTCAGGGATGCTGCCACACAGCCACAAAGCTATGGAAGCATCTCTGCCTCCTTTGATTTTTTGTGTGTGTGTGTGTGGATATGGAGCTATAACAAATAAGATTAAAACTTAAACGATGTGCATGGGTAGCAGCTTAAGCTACAAAATACAGCAGGGGAAAAAAATGAAATGTCTACTGTAAACAAAAACAGATAAAACAGAAGTGTTGCAGGGTTATGTAAACACGTGTAGTCGTCAGTTCAGCGGCGGTTTAGTCGACCATGAGTGGGATGGATGAAGTGGGAAGTTCAGTCCTGGTGGGATTGGAGTTTTTAAATTTCTGTCCCTTTAAATGGCTGACTCTGAGACTGCTTCACTGTGTCCTTTCCACGACAACTGTCAGAGTCCACATGGACAACATCCAGCGTAGCTCAGATAGCCGACGGTGTCATGAGAGGGCTAATATCACATCATCAGAGCAAAGCTTGGACACCTCTTTCTCATCATGTGCAAACATTTCTGGAGTGAGCTTGGAGTGCTTTTGCTGCGGTGAGACACTCCAGCAGTGTGCAGAGGTTGTGGTACGCCTGCAAAATGTCACTGAAATCTAGGTAAAGTGGCCATTTTTAGCCCAAATCAGCTCCACTAGCTTTGCTTGCCGAGGCATGTTGTCAGTGTGCATATCTTCAGTTAAACTGCTGGCTGCTGCTATTATTTCATGCTGCTCCACTGTTTGCTAACTCGCACTGTTATCTACGTGGAGCTGTTTGCAAGGCCTTTATGACGTGGCATTATTGGACTGTCCTGGACCAGAGTAATGACTTCAACCTTTGATCAGCCTTATAATGGTCAGATAATATATTCCACCATTGGCTGCTTAATAATGTTGTAGATCAGGGAGTGTGCGACATCTCCATATGGCATTACATAACCATTACATAGTCTCGATAAAAATACTGATGAGAGCAGCTTTTAAAGAATGTCTGGAATATCACCACTGAAACAAACTACAAATAACTCCAGTTACTCACAGCTGAAGTGTACATGGTCCAGTTCCCAAACTCATCCTCCCAGTACCACACCCACTCAGTGGTGTGGATGAAAGTTGGCTCCACCAAGGAGTTTATGGTAGAGAGTCGTCGCACTTTGTCCGATCCCCGAGTCATCGTGTCAAAACACACATGTGGGCTGCTGCTGCTGCTCAAGACAGAAAATCAGATGACTGTTAATTCATACCGTTCAATTCATTTGATGAGCAGTGTTTCCCTCAGTTTCCATTCTTAAAGCTAAGCTAAGCTACCATGCTGTTGACTGTTGCCTCACACCTACTGTTTACATTATGTTTATTGTTTACTGTGCTGTATCACAGCTGTAGAGGAAAACTCAGCTCGTCGCTAGGCTAATTTACACCATGTAAAATGCCATAGGCTTGTGCTAATAACGTTATCATGTCGTATTTGCTTGGAAAATGCGTTTAATATAAGACAGCTGTTTTGTTTGTTGGTGAACCTTGTGAGTTGTAACGTTACCTTTGTAAAATATTGCTGTTGTGACTGGCTTCATATGAGTAGAGGAAAAGTCTGTTAGCCGCTTATTCAATGTAAAACGCCATAGGCTTGTGCTACAAACATTAGCATGTTGTATCAATGGGGAAAATATGTCAAGCAAAGACAAGTTAATGAGCTAAAATGAGCGTGTTAACTCAGGTATTGTGCTCCATGACTGCCAATTAACCATTCCCATTACATTAAAAAGTCAGATGTTTGTCAGGGTTTTTTTGTGCAGTGGAAAATGGGCTTTACACTGAACATTTAATTTTGGTTGCTGATGTTGTTAATTTCTACCTGATTATAGATCATATTTCTGCTGGAACATGTCTGGACATGTTCAGAAGCTTTTATTGGTGATTTTTAAAGGCAAAAATGGCTATTCTTCGCTACACTATTTCTGGTTGCAATGACAGAAAAGGCAAGATATAGAAAAGTGGACTTGTTGACTATTCAATTCACCAATTTTCAGGGGGGGAGCTTAGAGAAACAGTCGCTAGACAGAACATTTCACACAGAGGGTGAATGTCCAACAGTAAAAGAGTATCATCTGGCCAGTAAAGCATTTAAATAAGTTCTAGTAGGAACCAAAAATACAAGTATGAACCTGACAATGAGTACAAGTTTAAGAAAAACATCTTCCCAGAACTACAGCCCCACTAAATGTCAGTAGAGAGTACCTGTATGTGTTTTCAGGGTCACAGTAGTCCTTCTCAATAGCCTCATTGGCAGGCAAGGCGGTCCAATGATCGTTTTCCCAGACCTGCCATCTGTACGGCAACTTGTCATGAGCTTTAAAACATCGGTCTGAGAACACAACGATAAGACAATTGTACTTAGGTACACAAAATAAACGCAGTGGTCAGCATGATGATCTGTGATGTGTTCTTGATTACTCACCCTCATGTTTACAGTGTCCTTTGATGAAGTACATGCATATCTCAGTTTTATCTAAAGGAAACAAACAAACAGTAAACTCTAGTGTTTTTTTTAAACATGTCACAGTTCTTTTAGACAACTTTTGCAGCTGGCGTAGTTTACCTCTGACAGGCCTTTGCCTTGGGCCTCTGTTCGGTCCAACATCACCGTTTGCATCGTCGTTGACAGCACCGGGGATATCATTAGTCGAGCGGGTTTGTTTCAGGTCTTGATGGTCGCCCTTGTTTCCTCTGTTGCCCCTGTTGCCAGAGTTGCCGTCACTGGTGGAAGAGTTCAGTTGCTGCTCTTCGGTCGATCCATCTTGGCTGCACACATCAGTGTCTTCGATGTCAGCAAAGATGTCACTCGTAGAGTTGGTTCGTTGCAGGTCTTGACGGTTGCCCTGGTTTCCTCTGTTGCCCCTGTTGCCTCTGTTGCCCCTACTGCCTCTGTTGCCTCGGTTACCACCTCTCCCTCTCCCGGTGGAAGAGTTTGGTTGACGGTTGCCCCTGTCATTGTACTTCAAAGCCATTTGGTTTGCATAAACAGACTTCAAAGAGTGGAAGATCTCGTCAGGCACGCCTCTTTTCTGCAGGTTCTTGTATGGCTGTTGAGCAGTAAATTCATGAGTCTTGGAGCAGCTGCAGTCGCGATTCAGGAACTTGTCACAGATATGCAGCCTGTGGCAATCAAAACCTTCCTTACACAGGCCGGACTCCCCGCCACCATTGTTGTAATCGTAACATATCTGGTACAGGGAGGAAAGGTGGTTACAGTCAAGCAAAGCAAAAAGTAAGGAAAGTGTTTGGAAAACAACAAACAGGAAATGCTGTTGTGATATTGACAACATTACATTTTTCAATAAACAACTCCCTTAAGATGATAAATACAGATGCTGTCCAACTAAATCTGAGTGTGGATGAAGTCAGCGAAACTTTAGGACCTTTGAAGCACCGGTTCCCAACCTGGGGTCCCGACCGCCATCGGGGGTCACCAATGCTTTACAGGGGGTCACAAGACCTTCTTGATTTGAGAAACTCCTGTGGATGAATCATCTGTATGAAGTCAAACTTACATCAGGCAGCAGCGACCTGTCGCTCTGCAGCAGCAGTGTGAAAAGCTCCGCCATGCTCAGACTGTCCAGCCCATGAGCTCTCAGCAACCCCGCATTATGTTCAGAGTGCAGCGTATGGGAGAATCTGCATCCTCTCCTGTCACCAAAGAACACAACGTGTATAATTCAGTCAGTGTTTGATTTTTTTTTTTTTTTTTTTAAATATACCATTGCTTGATAAAAGAATAAATTACTGCGTGACATTTTGTAACTACAATACAGTTAATTTAGCTAAAAGTACATCTTACTGGATGTTTATGAAAGTCTATTATATATAATAGCCTATATGTGTTGGTCCCTCAACACTTGGGACTCTGGGCCTGTGCCCTGTGGGCCTGTTCAATAATCTATCCATGGGTACTGAATATGTTTAAGTGTCTTATTCTTGACTGATACCAACTTAATCTAAAGTAACATATTCACCACGTGCACCAGAGCATTGAATCACAGCTAGCAAGATACTACTGCTGTAATTAAGTTCATATGAAATTTACATTATTGCTTCTTTGCTTTCTTGCTGACAGTTATGAAAATAATATTGATACCACTCTTGTTTGTATGGTAAATATGTAGCTTAGCTTACTAGCATGAGGACTTACAACTAAAACCAAACCATAAAATCTGTATGTCCTGGAAAACTGTAGAGAAATGCAGCTTTATATAGCCTTAACCTTTGAGTGACGTGCTGTTCTAGCCACAGTGTTCTCATTCAGCAAGTGTGAAGTGTTTTCATTAAGCGAGTAAGTTAGGAGAGGCTGTCTTGAAGCCTATCAGCAAGGACAGTTCTTTGTGTATCAAAGATGCAGCTGCAGACTGCCTGTATAAATAGATACTAAAAGAAGAAGTACCTCACTGAGCCTGAAGCTCTGGGGAAAGTATATTGTGCCCGCTTGCAAATGTGACAATAAAACTCAGAAAGACAGTCTTTGTTTGTGAGCTCTTTATCAAAGAGATTTCCACCACAGTTTATAATTTGTTTTTACTTTAACATAATAAATATAATTTTATAACAGTGTAGATATAACGTTATTATCGTGCTTTAGAGATAATGGAAAGGCTTTATTGCCTTTGGACAGAGTCAAGCTCACTGTTTGCTTCTGCTTCCAGTGTCAGGTGGTAATAGCCAGACAAACTTCTACCATGTGATGTTTGTTGCTTTTATGTTGTTTTATCATTATAAATATTTTAATTTAATTTGTTTTGTTAAATTATTTTATTTTATCTTATGTAATTTATTCTTTTTTATTTATTTATTTTAACAAAAGTGTTTTTGTGCATATGTGTAACTGTAAAGTGAAGACATTGAAAAGACGTGACATGTGAACACATAAATAATCTAATATATTTTATCTTTCATTACTTTTTTTGTAAGATCAACATACATTTCTTCAAAATAAAAACGAGACTGACATTAATAGAAATAAAATAAAACAAAAGAAATTAAAATTAAATAAAATATCATAAAATAAACAAACCAAAAAAAATTCAAATAAAATCAACGTATGAAATAAAATAAAACAAAACAAAATAAAACAAAGCTAAAAAAAATAATAAAACAACCAAACTTAAACAAAATCATAATAATAATAATAAAGCAATACTGCTATGTTTAGAAATATTACAATAAAAATAACATTGAAAAAATAAAATAAATAATAATACAAAATAAAAGCAATTATACTATGTATCGCAATATAACTACAACAATAATAAGATATAATCTGAAAAATAAAATAAAATAAAACAATGAAATAAAAGAAAATAAACCAAGAATAAAAAAATAAATTAAAATCAAATCAAATAAACCAAAATAAAATGAAATAAAACAAAACAAACTAAACTTAACTAAAATAATACTACTAATAAAAGCAATACTATTACATATAGTAATATTACAATAAAAACAACATTAAAAAATAAATAAATAAAAGCAATGATACTATGTATAGTAATATTGCAACAACAATAAGAAAATATTATTGGAAAAATAAAATAAAACAGGTTTGTTTAGCGCATGTTTTCCTTGCAAGCCAAGCGTCCATGAACGCATCACGTGTGTCAAGGCCTGTAAAACAGGGCTTTAAATGCAACCAACGGCATCACGCTGAACTACGACACCGAAACAAATCTGTGACAGCGTCTGTCTTCACTCAGTCGCTTTAATTACACACCGAACATGTTAATGATTTGGATTTTTATCAAAAAGTGTTACTTTTAAAACAGCAGAAATTTTTCTGAGCACGTCACCGGCCTATCTGGTCTGCACCCATATGACTCACCTTAGGCCTCATACTTTGAACAGACATACTCACCTGGTCTGAATGAAGGGGCAGGAGCCGGTCATCAGGTACTTTTTGCACAGGTGGAGCCCACTGCAGCCTCCGGAACACTCCATTGCTCTGCACAGCTTCAGGCTGGTCCTGGCCACCACCTTCGGCTGCCCGTAAGGACAACACAGGGCAAATTTCTCCTGGTTATTGATGATCTCATTCGTAGAGTCGCCCGAGCCGAGGTTAAACATCAGAAAATCTGTGTTCACTGCTCCTTGATTAGCGCAGATGAACTTGAGTATTTCAGACTCCATGGTTTTAACGCTTCCTGTGTTTGCCTCCACCTGCAGACAAAACAACACGGCGACTGCTGAGTGCCTGCTGGCTTCACTGAAGTAGGAAAGTCCAGGATCATTTCTGATGATTGGAAACCGAAACTTAACTATTTTTAGCAGGAATAAAAACTGTAACGCTGCTCTCGACCGCTTGGGGGCGTCGCTGCGCTGTGTGACCTCATGTAGCCCTCTATTAATAGGAGGACAGAGGAGATTTACCTTTTATCGGTCTTATTAAACATCTTAAATTCTCTATCCTGAACAGTGAAGACACTGGAAAGACGTGACATGTAAACACATAAATAATCTGACATATATTTTATCTTTTCATTACTTTTTTTTGTAAGATCGACATACATTTCTTCAAAATAAAAAAAAATTGAAAGGTCTGAAATTAATAAACATAAAATGAAATAAAATAAAATAATATAAATAAAATAAAATAAAATCAACAAATCAACAATAAAATAAAATAAGACAACATAAAATGAAATAAAACAATACAATATAAAATAGAACTAAATGAAATAAAATAAAACAAAAAATAAAATAATGAAATTAAATTAATCAAAACAACAAAAAGATTGAAATTAATAAACATAAAATAAAATACTATAAAACAAAATTATATAAATTATATAAAATTATATAATACAACAAAACAAAAAATAAAATGAAATAAACCAAAATGAAATAAAACAATACAATATTAAATGAAACAAAATAAAACAAAATGAAATGAGAAACAAAATAAAATAATATAAATAAAATAAAACTAAAATAAAATAATGAAATTAAATGAAACAAAACAAAATAAACAAACAAAAATAAAAAAAGATTGAAATTAATAAACGTAACATAAAATAATATAAATAAAATGAAATAAAATGAAATAAAACAATACAATATGAAATGAAACAAAACAAAATAAAACAAAATGTAATAAAAAAATAAAATGAAAAATAACAATACAAAAATAATACAATATACAATAAAACAAAATAAAACAAAATTAAATGAAAAACAAAATAAAATAAAATGAAAAATAATACAAAAACAATACAATATAAAATAAAACAAAATTAAATTAAATTAAACAAAAATAAAATAAAACAGAATATAACACAGTGAAATAAAACCAAACAATATAAGATAAAATTAAATTAAAAAAAAAAAACTAAAACAAGATTAAAAAAAGACTGAAATTAATAAACAAAACAAAAAATTGTAATAAAAATAACATAAAACAAAAAATAAAATAAAATGAAATAAAACAATACAATATAAATAAAATAAAATGAAAAATAACAATACAAAAATAATACAATATAAAATAAAACAAAATAAAATGAAACGAAATTCAACAAAAATAAAATAAAATAGAACATAACACAGTGAAATAAATCCAAACAATATAAGATAAAATTAAATTAAATTAAACAAAGCAAAATAAACTAAAACAAGATAAAAAAAAAAGACTAAAATTAATAAACATAAAATGAAATAAAAATAAAATGTGACAAAAAATAAAATAAAATGAAATAAAACAAAATTCATTTGCTGAATTATCTTAGTGACACATTGTGGCACTGAGGACAAAGAGTAGATCAGCCTAGTATCATTAAACCATTAATATCAGAAAAAACATTTAATATTAATAGTAAGAATAAGAATGAAAATAAGAATTGAGTTTTAAACAGTGTAATTCTATTCATTATAAGTCTATTTTATTCTCACATCATAATAAGTCAGTGGTTCCCAACTGGTGGATCTCGGTCCAAAAGTGGGTCATTGGTCCATTCTGAATTGGACTGGGGTTTCTACTAGAACATGTCTGCATGCTATAATGTTCACTTTATTTTTCTCGTGCTGTCTGCCATAACATACCTGTATCCTCTGCCCTGAAAAATCACAGATAAAAGCTTTTAAACCCAAATCATGTTTCCCTGGTGTTAGCATGTAGCTACATGTAGCAGTGTTTGTAATCTGAACCAGTTCCCAGCTCGTGAATGTGCCAAATTTGTAAAAGACACACTTGATTTTAAAGTAAAGTGAATATCTGGCACAGAGCTTTTATTTTGAAGAGCTGTTTCCTGTTGTAGAGAGACAGGCAGCTACTGTACAGAAACAGCAAACTAGCTTGAAGACACAACCAAACACAAGTATGACACTGTATGTATTAAACTGTGTGGACCTTGAACTAATTACTACGGACAAATCTGGACCCCGTGGCTGGACCAGTTGGGAACCACTGTAATAATGTATACCATTGCAAAGGCGATAAATCAATTTAATGTTTTAATTTTGTCCTAAATTTAGATAAACTTCTGTGGATTTGTTTTTGCACATTTAATTTTTCATGGTAAAAAAAAAAATCCCGATTACATCCACTGTCATTAAACATAAAGAAATAAGTAAATGAAATAGCATAAAACATGCAAGTCCAATTATTTACCACGTCTGTCTGCAGCATCAGGAGATGAACGTTCATCATCCCTCTGCTTGCAGCACATTTCCCATCAGCCTCGTTGCTTCCTGTCCCCCTCCCTCTCCCTCAAGTGAATATAAAGTACATGTTGGAAGTGATTTTTCCATGATCTTTTACACCATCTGCTGCCACAAGAAACTCACAGGCTTTACAATTTCATCCCTCAGGAAGAACAAGAGCTTTCTTTCTCTGTCAAGTCTAACGCGGAGTCTCACAAAGGCTAAAAACAAATTAAAGGGGCATCAATGTGTCCACACTGGGGACCTTTTCTAGATGCTCCCATACAGGGGATGGATCATATGTAGTCACCAGTCCTCAACTAAGTCAAACACTTGTGGATGATTTTAGATATTATTTTCCCTCCATCAACACCAAATAAGGGAATATCTGTTGGAAGAATACAGATCGTCCCTCCAGTGCAGTTTCAGAGATTTGGAGGTTCGGTGCCAAAGAGCACTGACACTGTTCTGGAGGCTCACGATGGCCACATCACAAAGACATTTCATATTGTTTTTCCCTCTAATTTGTTACTCATAATCTAGCACTGCGCCATCTGTGAGGGGAAACCTGTGCCAACAAAGTTGTTTCTATGGAAATAACTTATCGTGCAGCAGTTAAATCTATTTCAAGCAGTATTGTCAGATTTTTGGCCACTTGTGGGCAGCAGAGCGAGCATAAACATCCAGCAGATACAGAACGACATTGACATTCATTCAGATATTGAAGTCTACTAAATCTGAATTTCCAGCTGCTCAGCTGGACTGGACTTCACTCTGATGACCACTTGCACCCACTTAATTTATTTAAGGCCACTGAAGGCCACTGGACACCAAGTCCACATTCATCTGAAACTTTCTGGCATCATAAACATCTTCGTTACAGGTTTGATTTTCTGCGTTCTTTAGCGTGTGTCAAAAGCCTTTAGAGAGTTGTTTGACCAAGAAACAGTGATCACCTGCTACAGGAGAGCGGAACAGGGTTCATGATGGTAATATTCAGGTGGATGATGATGAGGAGGAGGATGATGTGGCCTGCACACAGACAGAGAGTGACAGTGTAGAAGTAGACGTTGGATGGCTCATCCCCTTGAGCCAAGGTGTCGAATGCAGGACGCAAGGAGAGGGTGGCAACAGCCAGGGAGGTAACTCCAGGGGCGAGAATCAAGGGAGCAAAAATGTCTTCCCATTTTGTCTTGTATTGCGAATTTTTGCACAAATAGTACAATAAAACACTTTGCAGTGATTTCCAGACATAACTTGTTTGCGGATGACAGATCTAAAAACACATACAAACAGGGCGCCCAATAGCACAGTGAGAAGAGTGGCCGCCTCTTGTTTTTTTGTCATGCTGGTAAATCTGAATGAATTACAGTATTCTGTTGTGCTCATGGGTTCAGTTAAGTGAATTGAACGATTGAATTGTAGAGAATGTACCCGAGCTGACGATTTGCAGCATGTCCATATTGACAAATGTTTAAACATTTATCTGCAGATGCACAATCTAAGCAGCTAAATAATGTTAGCTCAAGTGGGTAGCCAACAACCTGGTTTTATATATCCAAAGAACTTCTATAAAAATGAACAACTTGGCAACCAGACTGGCCGTTTTGCTAAGCCCCGCCCCTTTTTGATGGTCCGACCACCTGTGGGCCTAGGCTTTTAGTCTACGTTTTAGGGGTTTATTCCCTAAAGCAGGATTTATAGTTGTGTGGCAGACCCTATGCACGTCGCCAACGCCGCTGTGAGCATTTATACTTGTGCGGTGGTGTGTCTGTGTCACTCTGCAGTTACACCTCCAAAACACTAGTCGGCGGCAGAGGTTTCTGTGAACTGCTGTAAAGATTTAAAACACACATTAAACATGGCTTAATAGCGACAATTTCGGACACAAGTACACAAATCAGCTTCACTATAACTCGCAGCATTCACAAACAAACACTTGTCTTTATCTGGACACATTTTCCCCACAAATACAACATGCTAACATTATTAGCACAAGCCTATGGTATTTTGCATTGTATAAATTAGCCTAGCAGCTAGCTGGGATTTCATCTGCTCATATGAAGCCAGGATAAATCACACACAAGAATTAAAATGCTATTTTTGTGGAGGCTTTATTGTCTTCACAATTTATTGTTTCTTATCTGTGAAATTAAAGTAAATAAAAGCTTCGTTTCCACTGAGGGAAATGGTTTCAGCTTACAAAAACAGACAGGAGGTCTACGTCACCACAACGTTTCTTGGGAGGTGCACGTCAGGCTACGGTATAGCTACTGCGTAGATTCAAGGCAGAGGTATAAATTCTGCCTTAGGGTCAATGGAGCAGAGCTGTGTGGGTTATGATTGGCCAATATGCTTCCGGGGGGCGGGGTTTAGAAAAGGGGCAATCGAGCCTAGGCTTTTAATTGAAGTTTTAGAGTAGTATTTCTTTAAATGCATTGTAGAGATTTTGTATTACATCTTTTGAGTGAAAGTCAATGACTGACTTTAAATTTGGTAAATAAAGGCGTTATTCAATATTTATTAGGACCATAAATGTGTTTCATGGGTTGCTTTAAACGCACAGGCTGATATTCCTTTATCTAAAGTTACACTGCTGCTGCTGCTTTGTAATTAAAGCATGGCGGTTTAGCCTGTTGCGTAACCGCATTTGCATGAAGCTTTGATTAAAAAAAAAGAAAGAGGAAAAAGAAAGAAATAGAAAAGGCAGTGTGTGTCTGTCAGTGTGTGTCTGTGAGCCTCTGCAACTGCGACCTGCTGCGATTTCCTGCTTCGGGTTTCCCTTTAAAAGGGGGCAAGGCTCAATGCTGGGAATTCACGTCATTTCGCCGTTTTACACACATCCAGATCAATGAGACAGAGAGACAGGAGGAGGAGGGGGAGAGAGAGAGACTTGCTCTTCCAGGAAGGGATTATTAACCAGCACGCTGCCGACCTATGAAGGGAAAACACACGCAGACAAAAGAAGTTTTCACACCGACAGCCGCGCTATGGAGCCGGCCAGCAGATAAAACACAGAAAGCAGGCTGAATGCAAGAAAAACAACTTCTCCCACAACAAGAAGCCGAGCAGTCGGACTGCTTTCCTGCTCCTGCTGCTGCTGCTGTGTGGGTTTGTGTAGGGAAGGGAAGGAGATAAAGAGGAGGACACAACGGAAAAGTGGAAGGAGAAGGAGAGAAGTTGACGGGAGATAATGTCTGAATCCTCCTCCGCTGCGAACAAGGTAACACACTCCTCTTTGTTTGCCTCTCCACCTCAGCTTTTAATCCCTCACAGTGTATCCTCCTCTCTGCAGGGATTTATGCCTCCTCTAAAAACAACCGTGGAGCTCGCGCGAGCCCGCAGCGGCAGCAGCGCCATTCAGCTGAGGCGCGTTTGTTTTGCTAGTCATCTGTTGCTCGCGCGGCTCCACGCTCGCAGCTCGCCTCCACTCCGCTGATGGGAACAAGTCGTGACTGTGTCTGTGTGTGACACGCTGAAAAAACACGTTGCGTTTGCTGCCTCGGAAAGTGACCCCGAGCCGGTGGGCGAGCGTGGTGTTACCCACGCGTTTGCGTGCGGCGAGCGGCGACGAGCGAGAAAGCGTTTAAGAGGATTCTCGTGCAGTCACAACACAACAGCAGGGGTCATAAAGAGGAGCTGTTAAACTCACTGTAGGATAGGCCTATTATTAACACCGCACATGCTGTAATGGGATAGGAGGCCTGCCATTGACTAACTCACTGTACCGCAGTGTAAGTCACCACATATAGAAATACAACTGAACAAGTGCTGAAATGAATGGCCAACTTTTGCATCATTGATTAATTGTCATTTATCATTTATTGAGAAAATCCAGCTTCTCCGATGCTGCTGCAACAATTTGCTGCTACTTTGTGTTCATTATTGCAGGCTGACAAGTTGGAGTTTTGGCCAGTTGAGAATTGGTTGATGGGAAAACAAGCGATACATCATAGTATCGCGATATTTTGCGTGGCAGTATTGTATCAAATTATTATCTCAGCAACTTCAAATTAAACTTAAAGTGCGTGTTGTTGTTTTTTTTTGGCTAGTTTTCTTTTCTTTGTTGTATTTGTGTAACATCTTGGCCAAGGGACTACAGATAAAAAATAGCCTTCTGACTTATTCTCGTATTTTTATACCATGCGTATTTATTAATTTTCACTATCCCTTTTTAAATAAACAAAACTAAACTTTCGCTAGCCTACTACAATAATAAAATAAGTTGCTTAGCAAAGTTTTCAGTCAATACTCTGGCTTCTCCAATGTGACAGTTTGCTACTATTTTTTGCGTATCATTGTTAGCGTACAAGTTTGAGCTGTGGTCAGTCGAGAACTGTACCTGGCATCGTGTTTTTACAGTTTTTTTTAATAGGGTCCGGGAAAAAAACGATACAGCATACCGAAGTGAAATGCTGATAAGTTGGAGTTTTGGCCCACAGTTTTTTTATGTGGTCGGTGATAAAAATGGATACAGCATAGTATCGCGATATTTGTGTGGCAATATATCAAAACAGGGGCACCAAGTACTGATTTTTTTTTTTTCTACATCAAATTAAACTTTTGGTAGCCTACTAGAATAATAAAATAAGTTGCTTTTACATTTTGCTGCAACAAAAATAACTGAAGTGAGATGAACCAACTTAACTTAATTATTATAAGATGAAACATATGTTGACAAAGTTTTCAGCATAGTCCAGCTTCCCCAATGTGACAATTTGCTACTCCTATAGAGAAGTGTAAACATGACTGCATAGTATTGCAATATTCTACGTGGCAATATTGTATCATTACAGGGGTACCAAGTATTGATTTTGTTAGCCTGTCTAAATTATTATAATAGCAAATACAAAGCAAGTGTAGCGTGTAACGCATGGTTTTGTGTCTTTTTTGTGTTTTGTTGCATTTTAGGTAACCTTGACTACGGATAAAAAATAGCCTTTTTGCAACTTCTGGCATGGTTTTTTTTTTTTTTTTTTTTTTTAATGAATTTGCGTTGTCCGTTCTTAAATACACTAAACTAAACGTATGCTAGCCTACTAGAATAATAAAATAAGTTGCTTTTTTAGCCCCCTTGCTACATTTCGCTGCAACAAAAATAACTAAAGTGAGATGAACCAGCATAATTTGCAGTTAAAAAAGGGTAATACATCGCAATATATGTTATCGTAATACTCAGCATATCACAAAACATTTAAAATCTCAATAATATTGTACAGGTGGGAATCACCAGAGGCTCCACGATTCAATGTTATCGCAATACGCAAGTCAGGATATGCTGAGTATTGTGATAACAGTTTGCGATTTATTACCTTTTTACCAAAGGAAAACTTTGCCAACATCCCTTTTTATCTTATAAGACAAAGTTTTCAGTTTGTTCCTCTCATTTTAATCATTTTTATGGCAGCAAAATGTATCTAGTAGACTGGAAAAGCAGGTTTATTATTCTCGTAGGCTACTAAAAGTTAAATTTGTATTTGCAATATTAATAATTTATGTAGACCTATAAAACCTCAATACTTAGCGTCCATGTGTCAGTACAATATTGCCATGCAGAATACAGCGCAAAATACCCCACAATACTAAGCCCTATCGTGACTTAAGTATTGTGCTAATATTGTATTGTGGGGTCCAACTGTGTTTTTCTAACATGTTATAGACTGAGCGACTAATTGATTATTAATTAAAAAAAAACAACCAACAGATTAATCTAAAACTAAAAGATACACTAGTTGCAGCCTTGCTTTTTAAGAAACTTACTAAATGGTTATTTTGGCTTTTGTGGCTGCTGATCAGACTGTGTAAACAACCTGGAGACACTTTGTGCTGGCGACGTGTCATAATGTTTGACATGTTGACACTGTTCATTAATCAGTAATGAAAGTAATCTATAGTTGCAGCACCAGGAAGAGGAAGATGTGAGAGATTAGAGAGGGAATAATCATCACCACAGACTTGATCTGAGTCCCAATAGGAAATAGAGCTGAGAAATTAGTCGATTAATCAGCAGCAGTGTTCATTATCTATTGTTTTTGTCCTGAAATTAAGCAAAACAGGTAAACATACCCTGGTTGTGGCTTGTTAGATGTGAGAATTTGCGAGTTGTGTGTGTTTTCAATTGAATATCTTTGAGTTTGGGATTGTTAATCAGACAAAACCAGATAGATGGAGGTGTCACTTTGGGCGTTATGAACTTGTGAGGGGCATTTTTTTTTTTTTTTACATCTTTTTGACCTTTCGTTAAAAAAAATTGTTCGCCAGGTTAATTGTCGATATAATCGTTAGTTGCAGCTCTAATAGGACCATTATAGAAGTATTATTTGGAAGTCAAGGTCAGCCTGCAAGCTGTTCAATGACAGCGTAATATGGTGTTATGAGGGATTCTCATTGCCGAGTCTGATGTCACTGCACGACTGCATGCTGGAGAACGATCAGCACTCCACTCTGAGAAGTTTTCCACCACAGGCGCTGGTCGACAGCACTCCCCTTCACCTTTATACTGCAGCCCAGCTCTGTCATAAATGCAGCCTCTCTATCATAAGCTGCTTTGCCCTAACTGCCCCATCCCCTTCCCCCTTAACCCGACCTTTGTCTAGACAAGTGAATTTGAAAAAAAAAGTGGACAGGAGAGAGGGCTTAGTCTCTGAGAGGAGGAAATAGAAGACTGAAAGATTATTGCTTGGCTTCCACAGGAAATTCCTGGTGCATACAGTTGGTGTGCAGGTCTCAGACTGGCTGGGTGGTGACAGCCGCCTGAAACTGGAGGGAGAAGCAGCAAAAACTCAGCTTCATTTCCTCAAGAAACTAAAGTGGCTTCATGCTCTGCCTTCATTTGCAGGAAAGGAAACCAGTCAACAGAGAATGACCACAAACTGGAAAAACTCATACCTCAACCTAGATTCAATAAGAGCACAATAGCAGAGCGAGAGTGTCTCAGATCTTGAAGTATCCTGGAGAGGGCTGCAACTAACTACTCTCATTGATGGAAAATATCCAGATTATTTTTATGAGCAATTGATTATTTGTTTAGTCTTGTAACAGTGGTCTAAACGAAGTGAAAGGGGCTGTCAGAATGTTCAAGAGCCCCATGGTGACCTATTCAAATGTTTGCCCCTTTTTTTGATAAATGACTTCAACAACTGATCAGGATTTTATGGTCTTCAAAACATCCAAGCACTCACTTGATCCGCAGTTTAGACGAGGGTGGCCGCACATGTGGGTGCTGTCTGCTTTGTGCCTGGAGATGGAACAGGTGTTTCTGTGGCAAAGAGAGAAAATTGGGGAAAACTCCATGATACAATTATTTCTGCTGTTACAACTGCACCTATCTGTACGGACTCAATAAGAAAAGGGCACGGCATTCGTCCTCATTTTAAAGTGACCAAAACACAGATATACAGTATATACTTATCCCCCTTAAATGAAACATATGGAAGAAACAACTTCTAAAAAAAAAAACATGGTCTAAGGTTGGAATTATTCTGATAAGCCTTAAGATGAAAAGTTTTGGATGACAAGATTAGAAATTACCCATTTATTACCTTCAGATAATTAAGTTTAATATAAGACAAAGTGAAGTGTCAAATTTTCATGTTTGAGAAGGTGACACCAGCAAATGTTTGACATTTATACTTAAAAAAAAAAAAACTTTGCCAAATCGGTTTTCAGTGGAGTTGACTGAGCTCAGTAACATATCCATGTTATATATTGATTATATATTGATACTGTGATATGAGACTAGATAATGTCTGATGATGATTTTGGATATTGTAATACCGAAAGTGTTGTCTTTTCCTGGTTTTAAAGGCTACATTACAGTAAAGTCATGTCATTTTTAGGGATCGACCGATCATTATGAAACCGAGATACCGATAACCGATATTTACAACCAATATATGTCTGCTGTAAAAATCATAGCGGACACAGAATTAACACTAATGAAGTTGAGGAATATGCCAGCTAAATAAAAGCAGATTTATAAAAAATAGATAAATAAATACACAATAATCATAAATACAAAATGTAAAAACTAAATGAAAAACAATAAATAATAATAAAATAAGATAGAATAAAATAAAATTTGATTATTTTTAGGAGCCTAGAGTGGTACGTGCAGGCATTGAGAAGCATGCCAGGGGCAAAACAGCCAAGCTAAGGAAAAAAAAACTATGTATCGGCATATCAGTGGAAAAAAAATCCATACCAATAACCCTAAAAATTCATAATATCGGCCCCGATAATCAGCCAGGCCAATTATCTGTCCACCGCTAGTCATTTTCTTCACTTATCAGACTGCTGTAGCTGTTGTATTATTTCCTTTTACCCCCTTAGTCATTATTTCCACATTACTGATGATTATTTATCAAATATCTTATGTAAATACTTTGTGAAAGCACCAACAGTCAACCCTACAATATCATCGCAGCATTGCTTGAGTTATTGCTCAAAAATGTTGTGGCATTGTATTTTCCTCATATCATCCAGCCCTAGAGGTTGCCTAATATTCTTCTATCAAGCAGTTGTGAAATTGTTTTGACCCTAGATTGGCCAACTGATGAAATCAATAAAATTTACAATGGTACAATATTATGGTAAAACAATATACAGTTATAGCAAATTGAGTACTGGTGCTTTCACAAAATATTTGCACAATGATATTTTATATAAATAATCATCACTAATGTGGATATAATGACTCAGTGGTTAGAGGCAAACGACACAAGAGCTCGAACAGTCTAAGTTCAGAAAATGACATCACTTAACTGTAATGCAGCCCTTAAAAGCAGGAAAGACAGCACTTACAATGTTATGACATCCAAATTTTAACAGAATATCTCGTCTTATATCAACATATTGCCCACCCTTGTTGTGCACTGCCTTGTGTGTGCTGTACCCAAATGTTTTTGCTGCAAAGGTAGTCTGTGATTGGCAGATTTATTGGTTATTATCATCATTTATTGGGCAAGGACGTCAAACATTTGCAGGTCCCCCCGCTCTTAGAAACTGTGATGGAAATGTTTTACTGTTTGCAGACATTTTATAGAGCAAATGATTGATGCTAAAAATCCAGCTGTGTTGTTTCCAAGCCACTAATGCATCTCGAAGATCTTTGCAAACAGAGCATTGGTTGGTTTAAGACTTAACTGTGCCGCAAAGCAACATGTGCTAAATCATGTGTGGCATTCTGGATATGTGCGTCTCCAGAATATGTGTACAAGGCATGACAGTTTCTTAGGCGCACCTACTCCTCTGTGTGCAGAGATGAGACCAAGGCTAGCCGATGTTGTGGGTGCACGGCGAGGTGAGGCGAGTTGGCGTGGGGCTGTTTGGGTTCAGGGCCGGTGCGTTGTGGAGCTTTGTGAGCCATGCTTTGTGTCTCTGTGTCTATTCATAGCAGGAGAGGAGCTCTTTCAGTCCTTCCGCGAACCCGCTGCCAAACTCCACTTCCTCCCCCGTCCATGCTCCCGCCGCGAGGCCAGCCAGCCGAATGGAGGACGAGCCTGCCAGGCTGCCTGCGCACCTGCGTGAGTCACACACACTCTCTCCCTCACACACACACACACACACACACACACACACACACAGATGAGCAGTGACTCCTACATGCATTGATCAGTCGGTCATTTGAACAGGACAGATTGATTTTTGTTGTGTTTTTAGCATCTTGCGGTGTAAATGTTTGTTTGGTTGAAGTGGTAATCTGGGAAGTCAGGTTTTTATTCATACCATCCACCTGTCAATCAAACCATATGGGCGGGGCTATGACAGTTTGAGCTTCTGCAAGTGGCGACATAAGAGTGTTTAGACAGCGTTTTCGGGCAACATGCACGAACAAAAATGTTGTGGAATATCAGTTTAATAGCTAAAACCACATCACACCCTATTATGACGACACACACCACATTATTATCACGGCATGAGTGCTGGCCCTGTCATGCCAGACCTCTCAGCTGGGAGGCGCTGAAGCAGATCCAGGGTCAGACACCTGAACCGTACACGCCTCCACTGGACCAGAACTGACAGACCTACTGCACTGGAACAACCAACAGTTATACAGCAGATAATGTGGAGCGGGGGACACACAGGGGCTGGGAACCACAGGAGAAGAACAGAGTGATGGGGAATAGAAAGGGTTAAAGAAGTGGATGGTTAGGGTAGGAGGAAAAGCCCACAGAAGTATAAGACATGGATGCAGCCTGTCATAGCTGGAAAGCTAAATAGAATAAAATGATGTCTGGCCTGATGCTTAAATTAATCTATTTATTTTTCCTCTTCAAGGATGATGTTTTCTATAAACCCATTCGTTACACAAGAAGTTTACTTCACATTTTTTCTGACCATTGAATTAGACACGTCCTTGAGCTTCCTGAAATGCATCAGCAAGGTGAATTAGTCCTTTCTTGCGACTGCACTACGAATAATTGAATGGTGGAAAAAATAAAGGCGGTGAAATGTTCACCATTATGGAACAAATTTAAATCTGAATTGCTCACCACATCTCAGATTTTGTTGGGCTGGGTGCTCGATGACGGCCACTCTGCGGCTGAAAGGCAAGTCAGCCAATCGGAGCTTTGTAGGCTGGGTTGAGTTGAGTCATCCTCTTGTGCCAGAGCCTGAAAAACAGTGGGTCTGCTCCCTTTCAGTGCGCCAGTGCTCGACGGCGAGGGCCGGGAAAACTGTTTAATGGAGTGTAATGTGTCGGCCAGCTGCAGCAACCATGTAATTGTCAGAGGGCAACAACAACAATGTCAGCGTACAGGTCAAAAGCCACGGTAGCTATCGTAATTGCATGCATGGACCGAGATGTTCACAGTGTGATGTTATTTAAGCCTGATAAACACTCATCACTCTCCCTGGGCTTGATTGTGTTTGTATGAGCCATGTGGTTGTGATGGCCTACACACTCTTGCAGCTGATGTGGCCAACAACTACTTGTTAATTTTCAAAAACTTAAAGTAGATATTGTTGTATAACTGACATCATAGAGCCAGTTGGCTGACATGATGACCCTTTTCTGCCTGTGCTTCTGTTGCACTGAAGAGTTAACCCGTTTTCCACCATTGTTGAGCAAAAAAATCGCCAAGTCATGCCTTAAAACATGCCAACAAATGTTGCAATGCGCCAAGAAAGAAGACTTGGTAGCAGGCAAATATGTAAACAGCGCAGGAGCTGAAGTAGTTAAAAAACTGCTTTGTGAATGTTTCATGAGGAAGTAAATGCATTCAGCATGTCTGTCACCTCAAGGATGAAACACTGTTTTTGTGAGTAACACTGATGAAACATAACTTTTGTTAAACATGCTTTGTACGTTCAAACACGTTCAAACACTGACAGCTTAAACTGATATGAACAGCATGAGGAGCTAAAGCTGGACTTGCTGGAATCAGACTTATTTTTTAAGACACCAGAACACAAGCTCATTGAAAGTCATGTTTATTTTCAGTTGTTTAGAAGCACTGATTGTCTATCAATTATCCACAAGGTGTAATCCTGGAGTGGATCGATGTGTTTGGTCATGTATGTGTGTGTTTTTAGTTATTCTCAGACAAGGACACATAAACTTAGTGATAGTTATGTAACTCTGAGGTCACGTTTTGAAAACGGGTTCCAGAGTGCAATTTTTTCTCCGACATCTCCGTTGTCATGTAAACTTGCAATATGCAGTTCCTCTGAAAATGCAGACTTTTCGCACATGTGCATTACGCTTTCAGTCAATAGGCATGTGCGAGAAAGTCGAGCATCACAACAACAATGGCGGACTCCCAAGCTCTGCTTGTGCTGCTCACCCAATTGAATTTATCAATGCTTCCCCATCATAGTGCAGATTTACTGTAGCAACTCCACCTCCTTGTCCGACCAGACAAACATTCTTGCGGTTGCCATTTTGTTTGTTTATACATCGCCGCTCTGTAGAAGGAAGCGTAAGTGTCACACCGCCAACTACTGGCCTGGCATGTATACTACAGCGCTTATGGTCATTTTTGCAGATCTGTGTGCACGGCGATTGTTATCACAACATTGTTGTCTAAACGTGGAACTTTTTTCAAAACGAAATGAAAAACAATTCTGTTTTCAGTGGATCGTTTTCGTGTAAACATGACCTGACTCGCTCTCATGTCGCAGTCCAGCACAACTGAAACTGGAACAGTTTGACCACCAGGCACACAGATACACTCACAAAATGTCGAAAAAGTCAAGTGTCTAGAATTTTTTGAATTTTGCGAAGGTGACCACCAAAAGTCGAGTGCCAGATATGCCAAAAGGAAACTGGTATGCCACTAATCTACTACAAGCTAACCTCAAAACTAGAACACCTTCACCACGTTGTAAAGTATTCTTTTGTCCAGCTTTTGTGGCTGTCACCGACTTATGTCTCTGTCATCCTACATTTATGACTGTATGATGAATGACGTCTTGTAGCTGCGGTGACTCACAGTTGTTAAAAAGCGTGGTTATTGACAGTTTTATACAGGCTCCAAGTTCTCTGGAAATCTGCTCGGCTAAAAGCAACAAGCCTTACTGTGTTGGCTTTCACCATGGCTCAAAAACTGACATCTACAGAAAAGTCCGGTCTCATTTTGAACCAAAACATCTGCAGATTAATTCCATATCCGGTATTTTACAATCCACTAAAGTTAGGAACGATACAAGATCAACAAATCACCATTTTTTTGTTATCTTTACTGCCATCTTGACTGTAAGGGAGCCAAACGGGACAATCCATTGGGTGGAGCTGCACTGCATTCTTGCTGCGACCTGGTTTGGTTTCTGTTCTGTCGTACCACACCGAGAGAATTGCTTGCCCGATTTTAGTAAACTTATAGGTTTAGTTGATTTGGTCATTTTTCTTTGATATTTGCTCTTCTCTGTTGATATTTGCAGTTAAACGGTTTCTTTTTTTCTGTTTTCACTATTGTTATTTCCTACTTTGTTGCACCGTAGCCCACAGATAAAGTTAATACAGTTAAAAGTTCAGTTATGCAGTTATGAACAACATAACGTGGTTTTATTTTAGTTGTTAACAATCCATACATCCTCATATTTATACTGTATTTCTGTTTAACATACAGTGCCTGTTAGCAGGACAACTTGATCTCCTGGGGTTCATATTTATTAGCTTCTGGGATGCTTTTTGAAAGTCCTGTGGCACGTCTGGTGGAGTTACAAGAACTGTGTAGAGTGGCTGCAATCAGCTCGGGTGGACATATGTCTACACTTTTCTTCTTGGCTTCTTTGACTCTGAACAATCCAAAACTGAAGTGGCAACACAACGAAGACAGCTTTTAGTCTTTGCTTCAGACCAATGAAAACAAATTGTTGGTGTTAAATTGACCTGAACTGGTCAGCATTTGATACCACCTGAACTTTCCCGTGTTAATTGAACCAAGAAAGAAAGCAAAGTGAGAAGCAAACAGTCCGTAGGTGGTTAACCAATCGTAAAGCAGGCGGGGTTGGAGCTGTGCCAAGAGATAGGCTCGATGTTCAAAGAGTAACCCTGAGCTGCTTTGTCCATGCGTCCGTCAATATTTAACCAGCTTATTTATTTTTTTCTGGCAAGTGTGAAGTTCAGGGCTTCATGTGGGGCTGCACTGAGGCTGGATGAGACGCACAGGAAACTCCCTCAGCCCACTTCCTCTTTTGCATTGTTGCAGAAAAAGGAAGAACGCTCAACAGGTCCGCGTTGAGTTTCCTGTCGAGTAAACCGATGGGTCAGTTCACATCCGCAGACATGTGGAAGTCCTACTTTGTTTTAATCACATTTCAAACACAGTTCCTCACACAGCCATGACTCGCGCACATCTGCAGATCAGGAAAATGTCACCTTTTTTTTCCTCCTCAGTGTTTAGTTTATGGCAGCTGCTGGTCGGGATCCACTCTCAGACAGACAGCAACATGTCTTTGTCACCGAGCACACAGTCTGAAACACCTCTGCTAGTCCTTTCTCCTCCCGCCTATCTAAACACACGTGCTGGAAAACAAGCCGTCCATTAACCCCCACACTCAGAGGGAGTTCTGTCCTGAGGGGGGAGAGGGGAGGAAGAGAGCAGGAGGAGGGAGGAGGAGGAGGAGAAGTAGGAGGGAGGAGGAGAGGGGGAAAAAAAAGACAGAAAGAAAAAAAATGAGGGAGGAAATTGCAGTGTGGGCAGAAATCCGCCTTCTCCATTTCCTGGGGAGGAAGTGGATTAGATCGGGGAGAGTTGCAGCCTGCTCCTCACACTAAAGAATGCTACCAGGCTCTTTATTAACCCTTTCAGCCAGACATCACACTATAAACTCTAACCTGGTGAAAACATGGAATACATCGTCTTTTTTTTCTTTAATTACTCCCTGAAGCAGATTTTTAATAACTTGCCGTCTCTTTGTGTTTAGATCCTTTATCTTTTTTTTTGTATTTCTTAGTTTTCATATTGTCCTCTCTATTGTGGTTTAATAACTGTAGTGATTTTTTTTTCATGCATTTGAGAAGACATTTCAATACAAGCTGATTTTGTGCTGTCAAATGTCACTAAATCTAGTATAGTAACATGTATTTAAGATAAATACACTTGTTAAAATAGTTTTTGCTCCAAAGATGCTCAATATCCATGGTTGAAAAAATACATACATACTAAATATGATAATGTACATGCATAGAATAAGTGTGTACTTAGATCATATTTAAATAAAGTTGAATGAGATAAAAGGAGGATGATAAGCGGGGTGCCAGTTACAGTGTCTCAAATTAAAAGCAATATGAATAAACTGTGCAGAAAAGTGCATCTATGTTACTATGTAATAAAAATAAGATACAAACAAGTATTTACGTATATAAAATATGCAAACTGAAAAGCTCAGTGTATAGACCGTATGAAGGGATGCAATACACTGCAAGTAAAAGTATATTTTGTATGCACTTACATTCAGTTTATAAAGTTGTCAACAACATGTGAAGGGCAGGGCTCATTTTCATTAACGTGATGCCGAATCAAAATGTAGAGGCACAATTTTAAACAAAGTTTCAAAACTGTACATCAATAGGATGACATTAATGACCCATAGTAGAATAATGAATATTTTTTTCTATTTGAGAGTATTTGATAAGAAGCCATACCAACGTTAGATGGCTTCTGACAAGTACTGAGTGAGTTAGGCCTGTGCTTGTTAGTCAGTTTAATTGGAGCCAAGGAGCCCAGAGAGCACAGCTCTCCCTGACCCTGGTAAATAGATTTGATTATTTTCTTTTGTTACATTTCCTTTAGATTTCTTTGAAATATGTTTGTTTGTTTTTCTTCAGAAAACACATGGGCTATATGTTTGGACTCTAACGCTTAAAGGAATAGCTTGACATTTTTGGATGCTTATTTGCTTTCTTGCCAAGAATTGGATGAGAAATTCGATAAAAAAGTCGGATCTATCTTTAATATACAGCTACAGCAGCTGGTCAGCTCAGCTTAGCCAAAAAAAAAACTGCTAGCCTGCCTCTGTCGAAAGTAGGCATGTCACAATAACAGAAGTTGAGTCGTCGATATTAATATCAGTAAAAATCGATATCCAGTGCAATGCCATGGTAAAAACAAGGACAAACAACAAATCTCATTTACATAAAAGTACACTCCTTTACACACACTCATACACTGGTGGCCAAGGCTACCATACAAGGTGCCACCTGCTACACGCTCACACACTGATGTAACAGCCATCAGGAGCAATTTGGGGTTCAGTATCTTGCTCAAGGATACTTCAACATGCAGACTGGAGGAGCCGGGGATCGAAATGATGATCTTCCAATTAGTGGATTGGAAGTGTCCTTCACTGTTGGAGGAGAAATATGTAACGTGCTGTTTAGCATTTGGACATGTAAGATATGTGTGTTGGTCTTTGTGGTTATAGGTCCCGCCCCTCCTACACCGTGATTGGCTAACCGGGTAAAAAGTAACAGTACTGACCCAAAGTTTACATTTTCCAACCAGAAAAAAATGTCTCTTGGCAACCAGAAAAAAATGTCAAACATGCAGCACTGAGGGCGGAACACACGCTCAAGTCTTCGTCACGCTGTTGGTGTTTGTAGAACAGTGTAAATACACACTGCTTCCTTTGCAAAGACGTCAACAGACAAACTTGACAAACAGTTTTTTCTTTTGGAAGAGCTGAGGCGAAGTTGCTGCAGCTGCACTTGTCGCTGTCTTCCATGTGTAGTTGAGCTTTTGTTATTCTGTGCTGGCAGGCCTCTACTTCTTCCTTTGGCATTTAACGGCAGACTAGAACACTCGTAGGCATATATGCTGTTCCATCAGGCCCAGAAGAAGTGCAGCTACGGGACTTATGGTACTGGAAAAACGAGCACCGTTATGTTTTCAGAATTTTGGTATCGACTTGGTGCCTAGGTATCGAGGTTCTCGTGACATTCCCCATCCAAAGATAGCAAAATCTGCCTACCAGCACCTCAAAAGCTTACTTATCACCATGCTATATCTTCTTTGTTTCAGTTACTTCCTGGAGTCTGAGCTGGTCGCCTGGTAACCTCATGACGAAAACAAGACTCCAGGAAGTCACTGGGCCCAACCGAGAAATAGTCGAGCAGATTATGCCATGTATAAATTAAACAAACCAGATTTAATTTGTTAATTAGTGAGCTTTAGAAGTGCTGGTAGGCATTTTTTTTTAACTTCTGGACAGAACCAGGCTAAGCTATGCTAAGCTAAGCTAACTAAATGCTGTCTGAAGCGACATATTTAGCATGCAGACGTGAGGTATCGACGTCCCATCTATCCAACTCTTGGCGAAAACAGGAATATTTCCCAAAATGTGAAAGGAATACTTCCACATTTTGGGACTACAGAGTTTCATTCATATACATGTTAACTATCTGCTATGTGCGGGCTCTTGAGCTTGAGAGGGCATTTCAAGAAATAGACATAGCCACACACAAGCACTTGAATTACGCAGTTATGGAAAAGGAGACAACTTTTTTTATTCCAGTGTCCCATTGAACACGTCATTAATGGAATGATCCAGCAGAATTAGTCTGTGAGGAGACAAATGTGCGGCTTTAAACAGCAGGCGGAGGAGTGCTGTCAACCACCCATGATGTTTCGTTTGTTTGTCTGTGTCAATAGCGACTCAAACACTAAAAGGCCTGGGAGGGATTTCGCCGCCGCTCACAATGCGGCAGCGCCGATGCTCGCCGCCGGAGTGGATTTGTCGGGTTTTTAATTCAATCGCAATCCAGGCAACATCGCTCGACATGGCTCCCACGTACTCGGAGCATGACGCAACTGAGAGCGAGTCAGTGGGAGAACACTGAATTATTTAAAGGTCTAAAACACAAGGCGTTCCAGTATTATTTTACAATAAACATTCATGAAATACAACAGAAGAGTGGCTGCAAGAGCAGAAATATCTTTGTGGGTGATTTAAAAAATCCATGTCCATGGAAACAAGACTGGCTGGTTTCCTTGGTGTGTGTGTGTGTGTGTGTGTGTGTGTGTGTGTGTGTGTGTGTGTGTGTGTGTGTGTGTGTGTGTGTGTGTGTGTGTGTGTGTGTGTGTGTGTGTGTGTGTGTGTGTGTGTGTGTGTGTGTGTGTGCGCACACGCTCACAGCTGGGTTTGCACTATGCATGCTTGTGTGAGTGGGTGGATGAGTGTGAGTGAATCTTGTGTCTTTGTGCAAAGCTTGCCAGAGGTAGTGTAGGTGTATACTGTGTGTGTGTGTGTGTATGAGTAAGAGTGTGTGTGTGTTACCGTACATGACTGCAACCCCCCCCCCCCAGCTTCCTTTGGTCTCTGTTTCTCTCTTTGTGGTATATTACCCGTTTTACTGTGTGGGAGAATTGGTGTTATAAAGAATGTGTGTTTTTTTTATGTTGTGTGTTTGGTCTTTCTGAGGGGAAATTTCCTGCCCCTGGAAGCAGCTCTTGTCCTCAGGAATTTCCTGAGTGGGCAGACGGCGCTTCCTGAATAAATGTTGTTGTTGTTGTTGTGTGCGAGCATGTGTGTGTGTGTGTGTGTGTGTGTGTGTTTGAACTCTCTTTTCTCTTCTGAAAGGGAAACTGTTCTCACATGCCAGCAAGTGAGCTGAGCGCAGCCCCCTTCTCTTCCTGTTAGCGACACACTCCACATGGCGTTTCTGACAGGGGGGGTTTGCTTTACTCTAAACGTCACAGGGAACACACACTTGTATTACTGACCGACGAATGATGTGATGATTTCAGGCTGCAATGGGAAAAGTCAAAAGCACAACTCCTCTTCCTCTTGATAGATATCCAGTTATTTAAATCAGTGTGCTCTGTAAACACTCAGTTTGGTCGTGATGCATGTTTGGAGGCAGAAAAGAAAGAAGAGATGCGGGGGTATTAAGTATGAGCAGTAAACACACCACCTACAGAAACTTAAACACTGCTTTAAAGGGGCATTCCAGAGATTTTCTATTGCACTTTCACAAAGTTTGTGGACATGCAAGAGACAGATTGAAACCAAAATGCTCAAACTAAAGCTGCAAGGGCTGAGCCATCCTCTTGTCCCCAAAGCTACATTTCCTAGAAACACTTTCGGTACAGTGCCAAACTGGTACTTAACCCATACGGACATCTGCCTAAACCCTAGATCTGTTAAGCATCTCCACTGCACACAGTACTCTTACATGTAGGTGGAGTTGATACCAGATGGTAATAGCCGTGTCACTGCTCTTTCCAGCTCTTGCTGTACTTCTTCACGGGTGATGCAAAGGAATGTCTGCACCTCACTGATCCTCAGCGGAACAGGGTTGCACGCCAGCATTTTAAGAAAAATAAAGAAAAGGCTATGGTGTTTACACAGGGTGGCGGCAGATCCTTTAAAAAGTCTTAAATGTCTTAAATAAACATTAACTAATAAAAGGCCTTAAATTCAGATTGAATGGGTCTTAAATGTTCACTGATAGAATTTTTAGGGTTGTTGCTAAAGGAAACATTTTTACAGATGAGAAACACGATTCGACGTGGAACCATACTTCGACAGAACATCTGTATGTGTGCAATGCCCCTATTTTTGCTCCCTCAATGTACTTATATCTCGCAAAGAGTCTGCATCGTTAAACTAGGATCTTGCAAGCTATGGAAAAATAGAAAAATGCACGTGAAATGGCAAATAGCTTAAAAGAATAACAATGATTACCCTGTCTAATAAAAGCCAGTGCCCCGAAATCTTGAAGCAAACTGTACCGTATGTCAAAGGTGTTTGAAACGTGGTAAAATCGTCAGGTTCACTGTTCATTTTGAACTGACATTAATGTGTGTACTTAGAGTTTATTTTCACTTAAGTTGTGTATTTCTTTAGCAAGTTTGGTCTTAAATTTCAAAGTGGTCTTAAAATGGTCTTAAAAGTCCTAAATTTAACTTGTTTATACTTGTAGACACCCTGTTATAGTCTCTGTCGCAGTCAATGGGATATTAAAAACAGTGGGTTTGTGCATTGAGTCCTTGTAGAGCAAGAGTGACAATTCTCTTTTGACCAATGAAGGGACTGCAGTGTTTATAGCGCCATCTTTTAGCATAGGATCAGCATGTGAGGTACTTCAACAGAGGGGTGATAGAAAAAAAAACAGGACAAGATGGAGTAGTTCTGTTGGTACTATTCAAAGCTTTTCACAAGGGAACAGGAAAAACTATCGTTCTAATGTGTAACGTACTGAACTGAATCGGACTGCTCGGTAGAAACGAGGCTTAATATGGTCTAAAAACTACACTTAACATAATGCAATACTATAATGCAGTATGTCAAACGTAGTACCTTGTTGGAGTTTCATTCTACAGACTAACTGTTATTATTTGCATGATGCATCTTTATATTGTAACTGGCAATTTTGTCGATATTGATACAGAAAGAGGAAACTGACGGGTTGAGACAGCAGGAGTACATGCAGTAAATGTCCCCAGTTGGACGAACTGACTGTGGAAATCAGGGGTGCTGCGATAATGCGCGATGCGTCTCAATCACAAGGCTACCAAGACTATGTATAAAAATATTGGCTCTTACATAAGAATTTTTTTACTCCCTAATATCAGAACAGACATTGGCCCTAAAAATCCAGTATCAGTCTTCGGATTTCTTTTTAACACAACAAATGTTGCTGGCACTGCTCTCTCCAACTCTCACTCACTCCTTTTGCAACAAGTCACCTCTTGTGGGGTTTCAGAAAAGAGCTCTTGAACACACTGCAAAGACCACAGCCAACAGCCAACTAGCGTTTACATTCTGCAGCTCTGTGTGAGGAAATAACTCTCCATACCAGCAGGTGGCAGTAGTCTGTATTCGTCATTCAAAAAGAGAAACTGACAGAACGGATTCAAGATGCTTGTTCGCCAGTTAGCACATTAACAAGACAACCTGATGTCAAAAGAACAAAGCGTATTTACCATGTGTTGGCCAACAAAAACTGTTTGTTATGTTGAGTAAGCAGAAACCTCTCTATAGCACAAACTTGTTTCAATCTCACGTAATGGTGCGGGACACACCGACGGCACGACATTGACCAACAGCCATCATAGTGTATTAGGGCCCTGAAGCACGACTTTGACACAAAACAGACTGGAACAAGCTTGAGGTACAAAGAAAGTTTTATTTCTCTGCAGGGTCTTTTCTACAAAGTTGTCAGACACCTATAAAAACAATTTGAGCCTGTCAGTGGCAAAAACAAGTGCTTTTAGTGGACCTTAACTGACGGTGCATGCTCCGAGTAGTTACATTGCAACCTAGACTAATTTCAAAAGTTGTTCCCATAAGTCACTTAGACACAAAAACATGGAGAATAGGGTCCAGGCTGAAAAATCTAAAATACTGGAGTTCCCCTTAGAGAAGAAAAAGGTTGTGAAACACAGCCTTGCAGTAGAAGTGATCCCTAAAGTGTTAACACTGCAAAAAATGCTGAATGCACTTTCTCCACATGGATAGAGAAAAAAAGGAGCATAGTAAAAGGGTGTGTGTGGGGGGTTCAGACAAGCAGGGGCCTTTTGATTTAGTGAACAAATGTCTTTGAAGCTTCTGCATTTAAAAAAAGAAAAGAAAAAAAAATTGGCCCTTGAACAAAAGGAAGAGTGGCAGTTGACGCTGGATTCAGGAACTAACCTACAAGAGCCGGCTTGCTCCAGCGCTCAACAACAAGCTATCAAAAACAGGTCGCGCTACTTCCTGGCCATAAAAGTTGTGTGTGATTGATGATCTGTTTTATGTTTGTTTTGACTGGATGAAGTCCAGATTTGCTGGACGGGGACAGGCACGTGCATGCTGCTGGAGGAAGTGCAGGATGAATATGAGGAGGGGGGTGGGAGGGGTGGGGGTGGTTGGGTTCTCTTGACTGAAAAGTAAAAGTGTGTGTGCGTGTGTGTGTGTGTGTGTGTGTGTGTGTGTGTGTGTGTGTAGGTGGATTTCCCCTGCCGCACCCACCTGACAGGGAATCAGTGTACAGACAGACACAAAGCGAGGGGAGATGAAGAGTGTGGGAGCATTAACTGTGGAGACGTGTAGCTCTCATACCCACATGTCCCTGAGTCAAGGTGTCAGAAGGTCATGGTCAGCCCTCCTCCTCCTTCCTCTTTCCTCCTTCCTCCTCCTCCTCCTCCTCTGTCTGGAGAAAGAAAAACCTTTTCATTATTGAGATAGCAAGACCAATATCCGCCTACTTCTGCTTTGAGAGAATAGGCAAACATTTACCGAAGAACTGAGTGACTAAGGAGCTTTGAGTGTGGAGAGCAAAGTCCCAGCCTCGCTGATGCAGAGCTGCATTTTGTGTTTATTCAGTTATAGTTCATGCAGGTCAGGCGAAGCTAGAATTCTCTGTCTTTGGTTTTTATGTGCATCAGTTGTGTCTTTGTGTATACTTGGGAGTGTTGAAAGTCAGGAGCTTATCACAGAACAATATCAGAGACTTTCAGATTCCAGTATGACTCAAAATACAGCATGGTGCAGTTTTGTTCCAGGTTTACAAATAAAGAGAAATGAAATGGTGACGCACTAGAAAAGTTGAACACAGGGGCTGTTTTGAAATGATTCAAATTATACATGACCTTTGGTAAACATTACTTGTTATACTGCACCGATAGGAAATGGAAGTTCAGTTAACATTTTTCCGTTGAAGTACTTTTTTTTTTTTTTAAAGAAAATTCTCTTTTAATTGAAAAATGTACCCAAAACTGAGATCTCGGCCTTCACACGCAGAGACTTTACTTTTGTCTTATCTTTATCAACCAGTGCTGCTGAAAACATGTCTACTTAAATGGCTAAATATCCGCCAAGCTGTTTAGAAACAAAAAACTAGTTAAAACAGCCTGTTGTGTGGCTGTAGATCCATTCAGGAAGCTCCACTGACAAAGTAAACAGGCTGCTAAGGAAGTAGATTCGTGTCCAAATGTAGGTACACAAAGCAAAATGTCTCTGCTTTGCTACCAAAATGCTGTGAATGAGCTAAATCTCGAAGAGTCGGCTCAGTTCACCTGTTCAGGCCAACCAGCAAAAACGTAATAATTAAAAAACTAGCCTCTCCCAAGTTCTGCCCCAATTTCATACTAATTGCTAATGCTATATAATTAATGTAGCTATGTAGGTTAAAGGGGCAGTTCGCGTCAAATTCAAAGATACATAGTTCTCCTCTTCTCTCTCTTATGGGTTATAGAGATGTCTACCTTCTCTCCAATATACTGGAACTTAATGGTTCTCGGCTTGTGGTGCTCAAAGTGCCAAAATAATACATTTGCAAAAAACTTAACAGCAATGTCTCTTTCCAGAAATTATGACCAGGTTATTTAAAATAATCCGCAAACCTTGTTGCGAGCAGTTTTCTGTTGGAATTGTTGTCTTTGTACTAAACTACACCAGCTGATCGAATCACTGCCCAGAAGGAAGTGTGCATCTACTCATGAATGAGAGGCTTGTGCTTGTGGCGTCCTCCTCAGCTGAGCTGTAAAGTCAGCTAGCTCAGTTATGCCAGGTGAGCTAGTAGTGACTGCACACTTCCTTCTGTGTGGTGATTTGGATGGCAGGTGTAGGTTGTATCTTTGATCTTGGGGGGAACTGCACCTTTTTAAATAGCAAAATCAATGTTTTTAATGCTAACATTGTAATGATAGTGTTTTCGAAATTGTGTCCCATTTCGTGACTACATACCAACGCTGTAAAGCTAAATACCAAGTTAAATATACCCGCTAGCTTTATATAGGCGACTTTAATTTGCCATTTTCCAAAGGTAAAGTTGGCTACATTCTATTCAAAACAGGGTTAGAATAAGCATTTAATAGCAGATAAAACTGGGACAAAGTGATGCATTAGCTACTTTGCAAAACAGAAGACTTTAATGATTGGATAATTACCTTGCTAACAAAGAAATATAGTTTACCGAAAGTCAGTTATTGACAAAATGATCAGTTCCCCATATAGAACAAAGAGAAAGAAAAGAACCACGTCTGTTCATCTTTACTTTACTTTGAAACCCCACTAAATTCCATTTTTTGAACACGCTGCTGAGTTATTCTGCTACTCTGCTGTTTTCTAATCACACATAGAGCTTAGTCTCTGTCTGTCTGTCTTTTTGCTGGCTTGGATGCGTTAGTGTGCCTGCTCATTTCTCTCGCCAGCATTGCCAACTCTAGTAGCTAGCACGAGCTCAAAGTCACCAGATGATGTCATATACCCATTTGCATATACATGATGTCATTATGCATCAATAGAAGCATTAAAACTTAGCTGAATTAAATTCAATAGAGAAATCATCAACAAAACAGAGCTGTGGCGCTGATAGTTCACTGCTTACTCACATTTCCAATCCAGAGAGAGCAAGCGTCATTGTAACCATAGAAACTCACTACAACTGATCTTCCACGGTGAGTGGCGTCCCCTCTCCTCCTACCTCTCCCACATCACTGCACAGCGCAAGAGGAGAGAGGGGGAGAGACCCTGCGCTGACGGCAGAAGTCCGTGCATCTTTTTCCTTGATGGTCTGATTAAGTCACTAAATTTGTTGCCAGTCACTTTCTAGAAATTAAGTTGCTAAGAGAGTTTGAACAGTCACTAAATCTATCAAGAAAGTCGCCAAGTTGCAAAGGTATCGGCTCGTAGGCAAGCTGTTAGAGTGACGTGGCCAGCTTTCCGGCTCCGGGGCACTTAGTGACGCTTCTGCCTCCTGTCTAAATCCAACGTTCTCCCCCTGATGCACTCTCAGACACTGAAATTTGGCAACCATTGATTTAATGTGAACGCTACTTGGTAGCACTGACGTAACTCGGTTGGTTGCACGATGTTTGTCCAAGGAACATGGACCTTTAAAATGGGACATGATGGAAATTACTGAAGCAATTTTTTTTGTCAGTCAAGATTCAATAGGCAGTTGTTGTAGTTTTCAGTTGGGTGAGAGAAACATAAGCAGCAGTGTGAGTGTTAGTGAGACGTGCGGAGTGAAACTGTGAGTCTGGACAGGACCTCTAAGCTCCACAGCGGGACGGACCTCATTAACTCGTCTGGCTGCGAGGGGAAGTTGAGGGCTTCTGTACCGCAACAACGAAACAAGATACCAGTGATCTCATCCTCCTCTTCCCTTCATTCATCCCAAGCGCTTATGAGTTGCCTTGGCAACTTGTGCGCTCTGTGTGTGTATGTGTGTCAGTGTGCATGAGTGGGGGCCTGAGAAACCACAGAGTGAAAATTATGTGTCATCAGAGAGGATTAGGAGCCCACGGTTTAGTCAAGGGCTTGGGATCCTGCTGCTGTCGTGCTTGAGGGTTTTATTCAATGTAAACACACACATACTCGGAAACACACACACACACACAAATTCACTCGCATGAACGCTGTGAATCTGAGATGCATTCAACAAAAGCAGACACTGATGACAAGGAAGACTGGAATTGATTTTCTTCCTGTAAACTGCAACAAATCTGTAACACATCTTCTGACAGAAAACAACCAGAGAGGACAAATTTATCAGCTCAAGGAAGTGTGAGAACGTGTCGAAGGAACAGAGTGTCAGGGTCCAAGGTGCTCTCTCCTGTTCTCCTCTTACTCCACGTCCGTGCCATCCATTTTCCTTTCCACCTCTAAGTAAGCAAAGGATGTTTGTGTCTCACTGGCTGCACTGCAACAGAAACGCTTCTATCTTTTCAAGAATCAGTTCCTGTCGAGGTCGCATGAATCTGAGATACAAAACAAGATTCTGAAACTCGCAACTTGAGTGTGACTCAGGTTCTACAGCTGAAATCAGATACGATCAGCGCCGACATGACGGCAAATAAATCTTTGTGATTCACTTACAACTGTCACAGTTTTGGCAGCCTGCTGAGCAATGTTAGCACGGAGGACAAAGACACACGTCAGTGCAGAGAAGGAAAAAAAGGAGTAACCTTTTGTCGCTCACTGTCAATTAATCTGAGTAAGATATATTGGTGCAGGGTTTAATTATTATTGGAAAAGATTTATTCGGAATACTTAAGCATCCTACACACACTTCCTCCTGTGCATGAAATTAATTTGGTTACATTTCTCTGCATTACAACTATTTGGTAAAATTTAGACACACTCCTGAGTGCTGAATACTATCTGCCACATTGCAAACACCACACTTGTACATTGACTCATGAGTGATGTAAGCAATGTAAGCCATGTAAGTACAAAGATTTGGATGCAGGCAAAGCTGTCCACGCTTGTTGACTTTGTAGTAGACTTCAGCCAGGTCTACACATAAGCAGGTATTTTTAAGTAAACATTATTTCCCCCCTCCATTTAAAAACATTCTGACCACACGACCTTCGTTCAGTCAGGACCACTTTAGTCAAAGAAAACTTAATTTCCATTTGCAGTATTATATTTGGCGGGTTGCAAAGCAGCTTGCAGAGGAAGCAGCAACAGTAGGCAGGGCAGAGCAGTTTAAATAGGGCGCCCTGAATGAGATTCGCCGATTGGTTGCATAGAAAGGAATCATGTGATCAATCAGCTGCTCCATCAGTTGATTGGACTGTTGGAGATCAGCTGATGTAGCTGGAATGCGAGCCGAGTTTGACATTGTGTCCTGCCTGACTCCACACGTTTGATGGCTGTCTACCGCAGCGTCCTGTCTTTGCAAAGGTAGTAAAGCGTAGTTACCTTTTCAAAACACCTACTTGTGGTTTTATCACCTTGATTCCCCTTAAATAGAAGACCGAAAGAAGTCGCTCAAAGATACAAGTGATGCTCTGGACATGTGAAAGTTTTCCTTTCACTCCTCATCAACAACAATCCCACTCTTGACATTGTTCTGCCATCTGTTGGTTCGATCAGGCCTGATCCAAAACTGTTGTTTCTGGCGGCAGCTGAGGTGGATCAAGTCATGTTTAAGTGTAAAGTAGTCATTAGACTAAGCAGTGCTAACAAAACTCATACAAAACAGTAGTCCGCCATTGTTACCATTTCTGTCGCATGTTTATGACAACTGAAGAGATGACGCCATCATTTCCTAAATGCTCCATTTTACATGTCCACACAGAAACAGTAACCAGAGTCTTGAAAAATATCTGTATTAGTGACTTTAAAGTCTGTTTGCCTGTGGACGAGAGGCCAAAATGCAGAGGAAAATATCGGTCTTCAAAAATACCTGCATTGTGTTGACAGCCCCCGAGCCCATAGGTGGATGCTGGGGTGGAGTTGGGCTTTTGAAATGCTGTATAAACAGCTGCAGCAGTGGAGGCAGCAAGTGACAGCGTAGCTTTCAAAAGTGAGCAGAACACTGACTGCTTACGTACACCACCATTGGTTAGTACAGGAGTAAGCCATGTGAGTGCTGACTCAGGTTGACTGCCTGAACTAGCTCATAGGCTTTATATATTTGTTACATCCCAGAATAGGTAAGAGTCACAAGAGCAAGAATTCAGGGCTGAGCCTGACGTCCCACTCTGTGAACCGGCTTAGTATCTGTTTCCCTTCCTGTTTGACTTTCCTTCCTCTTTTTGCGTCTTTGTTTGCAATTTTCATCTGCCATAATCCCCCCCCTCATCACTCTTTCCTTTCTGTTTCCACTCTTCCTTTTCTCATCTCCGTCTTGCTGCTGTCTGTTAATAAACCTCCCGGCGTCTCTCTCTAACCTTACCGCAGGAAGTTTCCTGTGCTGAAACAGAGCCCACGCTGTATTGCTTCCTGCCAAAGTACGTTGTGGGACACGTTTGTTTGGGCCCCCTTCTTCCTCCTCCTCCTCCCTTCTGCTCCCCTTGTTGCTTCCTCCTTTGGGCTCTGTGCAGATGGCGGAGGCCGGCAGACCGGATCTCGGAGGGGTTTTGGCAGAGCAGCACCTCTCTCCGGCTCTGGAGAGAGCATACCGCAGCCGTGACCCCGCGACCCGGGCTGCACTGCTGCCCGCCCCGGCCTCGCTGCTCTCACAAGTCAGCCACGGGAGACAAACGTACAGCTGGTGCTCGTATTGCAGATGGCAGCTTGATTCAATATTGATAGAAAGTCAGTCATGTAGTCAGTCAGGAGTATTCCAGTGCATCCTAGATCTATTCCTGTTATATAGTCCAGCTAAATTTAAACGTAAAGTCATTTGAATAAGCTACAAAAGGGACACTATGCTTTAGCTGTTCAAATCAGACATCACTGATTTTCTGGGAGTATCAGTTCTCTTACTGCTGAAGTCAATCATACGTCTGGAAACAGGCAAAGGATTCTTTAATAAAAGCACTGAAAACATGAGGAAATATAGTTCCTTATCTGCCCACCACTAGCTCCTGTGGTTGTGAAACACCTGTATCCCATTCCCCGACACTCTCCGAGGATGACTGTTGACAAGCTGAGGGTCAGAGCCTGACAGACCATAAGCTGTGCTCTAGATAACAGAGGCCTTTCCGGGCTTATCGGCAAGGCTCGTGCCACTATCTGAATATGGAGGACTAGAAGGAAAGGGAAGAAATGGGAATCTGACAATCTAGACAGGGTTTCATTTTATATTGATTGCTCTCTGTGAAAACTTCCTCTGTTTGACGGGTCGGGGGAGCTGAGTCGGGGGAGAGAGGCCTGAAAGCGAGCACAGGGTTCCTATTACTTGTGTGACAGTGACATTGGCGGCCAAAGATAACAGCTGTCCGACTCCCAGAGGAAGTGTTTGAGGCCGAGTGATAAGTGAGATGTAAGAAATGAGTAGTTATTCTCCGTGTGGGTGTCATCGGTGTTCTGATCGCTGTGTTGCAAGCCTGTTTTTTTTGGGTGTTGTATGCATGTGAAAGAGGAGTTCGCAAAAAAAGAGGGAGGTTAAGTCATTGTAGATTGCTGGGTTATATAGAGGGTGCAAAATGATAGGATGAGGTGGTAGTATCTATGTTAACTGAGATAAGGGGTAAATAATGGGTAAAAAAAAAGTGTCATACTAAAAATATACATCCTGTTATGTCAGGAAATAAGAATATCAGAGATTGAGAACAGAAATAGTTGAAAAGAGCTGAAAATAAACCTCAGAGCAAAAGTTCATCTTCCTTGATAAAGTTCCTTTATAACTCTATAAAAAAGACAATAGGTGAAGGAGGATGACGCATTATAATGAAGAGCAGCACTCTGCTGTTTTTTGTAGGCTGATGTGGAAGTTGGCGGCACCTTGGGTCCCTCGTCAAAAAGTCATTGGATTATTATTATATCTGGATTATTGCAGAAATTAAGCTCTGTGGCAGACAAACATTCATGATACTCAAACATTCTGTTAATTAATACCACTTTTATGATTTTTGAAGCATAAATGCAATCGCCAGAAGTAAAAGCTAATGGCACGAGGACGTTCTGCAGTCTCATTTAGCCACTTGTTAGCAACCGCCGTTTTTGCGAGCCCTAAAAGCTTCAACATTCACAAGTGGGGTATTTACTGACTGTATTTTATGTCGTAGAACAAAACGTTTCTGGAAGAGAACAAATTACAGTCAGAGTTTCTTGCAGTCAGTATCTTTTTAGTGGTTGTTACCTTAACATAATAGCGTTAGCATTTAGCCATGGCGGTGGCTGCAACAGACTGTATAAAATATTGTACGTAGGCACCATGACATCACCCATTGGTTTGTGGACTCTGGTTTTAAAGCCTCAAGTTTGGCATTTTTGCCGACGCCATCTTAGATTTTTGAGCCAGAAGTGACCATATTTGGACGTGAGGGTGGAGTTACCCCCAGTGCTGGCTGCTAGCTTGGTTAGCACAGCATATACAGCTGTGGTTAACAGATAAAGCTAATGCTAATTTTTGCTCGTGAAAAACAGGCCTAAAAGCATTTAGATTTGATTACAAATTTTATTTTGTTGGTAATACCATGCCCCAGTCCTGACCACATCTCATGTCGTCATGTCACAAATAACATTAAAGTGCGCCCTCTTGCGTTTTTCAAATTCCAAACCAAGTATGCCCTTAATAGGCATACATTTCAGGCTGTAAACATGATTATTTCTGCTTTAAAGCTGAATATTTAATCATGGGGGTCTGTGGGGATTGACTCACACTTGGCGCCAGCCTCAAGTGGCCATTAGAGGAAATGCAGTTATTGGTATGTGCGTGTTGTGCAAATTGTGTTGCTTTCTGTGTAAACTATGATTTATGAAGGAATTTAAGTGTGACTGCTTTCTCAGTTTTATTTCAGATTTTGTCCAGGATGTCATTATGCCAGAAATGTTTTTACAACAGAACTCACGACACATTTTCACAGTCTGTCTATTCTTTCCCGCTGCCTGTAAATGCTTGTTGGTCACCAGTGCAGATGTTTTACACTCCTGTTCCCACGGCAGTGAAAGAAACATCTCAGAGTGTGAGGGAGAGAAAGAGAGAGAGGAAAAAAAGACACTGTCATTGCTGTTTCCTCTGCTCCGCTCTCCCTCCATGTGTCCCTGTCCGTTTATACACAAACTAATAAACTGTCCGTCCTCTGATGTGCCTGTCGGGGGTTCAGAAAAGAGCAGCGCAGATCATAACGGATCAAATAAAATAACAGTCCGACCGTTTTTCTCATATACACCCCCCCCTCCTCCCTTTTTTAACCTCGTGATTCATTCTGTATTCTTCCCCTTAACCTATCATCTTCTAATCTTTTATTCTAACCTCCTCTCCCTTTCTGACTGTCTCCTCCTTCATCTTTTTTTTTCTTTATCTCTGCTGCCGTTCCCGTAATCACTCCCTCCTTTTGGCTTTTATCTCCACTTCCTCAATATCCTTTTTACTGCCTCTGCCTCCTTCCTTCCTCTCCCCCCTCCTTCCCCTCCCCCTTTCCTCCCTCCCCCTCACTCCCCTTCACCCTCCCCTCCTTCCTGCCTTTCCTTCTTTTCTTCCTTCCTTGCCCCCAACCCCCCATCCTTCTGCTTCTTCTCCACTGAGCTCATCCTTCTTCTCTTCCTTCCTATCCCCACATCACCTCCACTTTGTTGCCTCTTTACCAAACCCCGGTCTCAACTCATGTTTCTTTTCCCCTCTCCCCAAATCCTTCCACCTCCAGGTTTGCAGCCAGTGTTTTGGAGCAGGGAGGACGTGGCCCAGTGGCTGCGATGGGCCGAGAAGGAGTTCGCCCTGCGGCCGATCACCAGCGGCTCTTTCCAAATGAACGGCAAAGCCCTGCTGCTGCTCACCAAGGAGGACTTCCGCTACCGATCCCCCCACTCCGGTACTTGTCTTCTTTCCACCTCTTCATGAATTTCTTGGTGATACTGGAGGTGTATTCTGAAGTGGGAAAACTGGAGACGAGTTTTTCAAATGAGTCACTTTCATTGATTGCATTAGTTGGTTCCTTTCGTCCAACTGGAGCAGGACCCAGACTGGAAAACAGGATTTACCAACTAGGACGAAATAGCAGTTTTAGATCATGGAAACACTCTGACTAGGTGCAGAAAAATCACGGAAAATTGTTGCTATTATAAATACATTCCCTTCTCTGAGGGAAAAAGTGACATTAGCTGTCACAAATTGACTGATAGGGCTAAAATAAAACTGAAAATGCACAGTTTGGGGCCCTCACAGACGAGAATAACTCGTAATAAATCAACATCCATGATCATATGTTCACTCACAACAAAATGTAGCACCGTAAGTCTTGATCAGCTGTTGCCCTATGTGGTTTGGCCTGACGTTAGAGTTTGTACATGAAAACCTGCACCAATGTAGCTTTAAAATCAATGTGTTTACAGCAAAACTACACCCTTCATAGAATCAATAAAGTGCAGAGGAGGGAAGGAGGTGTCAGGCGACAGTGGAGGGAGGCAGCTGTTACAGCGAGGCTGCAGGGGGAGGAAGTAGGGGACGGTTGAGCAGGAAGTACAAACCAACCTCAACTGTCGCCCTGGCAACGCTAGCGGCCAGGCGAATGAATATAATGCAAAAAAAGTCAACGGTTTCTGTTTTTTTGAAATTAAACAGGATTCAGTGTCTCACAGTTTGACCTGGATATGTTACAGTTCACACAGTCTGTCAGGGCTGGAGTCAGTGCTGTGTGGGTCAGGGTGATGGTGTCATAGCAGTGGGATGAAATGAGCTGTCAGGGTTGTGAAACATAAAGATAAGACACGCGATCAACCCTACACAGCCTGGAAAAAATATGACAATGTAACTACGGGTCATTTTAAGTCCAGAAAAGTGTGTGAGTTGTATGAAGGACTAAAAATGCTGAAATAAACACAGAAGAAAATTTTCGACAAAGGAAAGAATAAACAAATGAAAGCTAAACCGAATGTATAAATAATTAAATGACCACATGAATCAATGTCGCTAATTAATCAGGGAATTAATAATTCATAATATAGTTCTACATTTCTATCTTATTTATGTGTTTTATGTATTTCTCTGTCTTATGCTAATAATGTAAGACACCGAGATATAACATAATTGGTCACAGGGTCAGCTGCCTTGATAGTGTGCTCATTGCTGCCATTGATGTCGGCCAGTTGGAGAGCTGCAATGATTAATCAATACGTTGTCAGTTATTAAATAGATTGCCAACTCAGTTTGATAATCGCTTAATCGGTTTAAGTAATTTCTTAAAAAAAAAAGAAGTCAAAATTCTCTGGTTCTAGCCTCTTAAATGTGAATATTTTCTGGTTTCTTTACACCTCTGTGACAGTAAACTAAGCATTCCTTGGTTGTGGATAAAACAAGACATTTTCAAATGTGGTTTTGGGCTTTGGAAACAGTCGTTAACATTTTTCACCATTTTCTGACATTTTCTGGACTAAACAACCAATTGATAAAAAATGAGAACAGAACCAAACAAAACAACAAAAAAAATCAACAGATTAATTGGCAATTAAAATAATCGTTAGTTGCGGCCCTAACTAGCTGCAGGGTCTTTATCGGGCTGCACACTTTCCCAAAAACAACAACAACAAAAATAAAATGAGGTGATTATTTTGACAAATATTGTGATTATGATATGAGTCATAATTTCAGTGTTAATGGTATTTTTTTTTTTTTACCATTTTCATATTTTTTTATATATATTAAATTAAATAAGAGGAACTAATACTTAAAATTAAAAACATTTAATTTAACATTTCTATATATTTTAAGAATTTTTAAAAAAATATATGTATATAAAAATAGTGATTTTTTAAATTTAGTTTTTTTTTTTTTTTTTTTTTTTACTGGGGCCTGTACCAAACAAGCATGTTCTCTTACATCTGGAATATGATTTCTAGACTCGGAGGTCTCTGTAGCATCAGTGTTACATTAATAACGGTATGTTGTTACACATTTTACCTTTTCCAAAATTTGCAGCTCCTGTGATTTGGATATTCCACTTGGTCATATTGCAGTTCTGATAATAATTCAATTTATTGTGCTGCCCTAATGGAGGAAAGCCTAAAATAATTTGAGTTGTAAAAATGTAGAAATTCTTTAAATACATCTTTTTTTGCAACTGTTCACAAACATTATTTAATCATTTGCTCAGTTCAGTTGAGTACATATTTCCTATAATCAGAGACTCTAATGTGCCCCTTTAAATGTTATTGCATGTTGTGAGGACTGATCTGAGTTATAGAGAGACGTGGCCCAGCTGACAGCTGTTGTCGAGCTTGTTTTCACATCCTGTTAAGAAATTGAGGTCTGGGGAAAAAAAAAAAAGGAAAATGTGATTCATCATCGCAGGTTTTTTACTAGTTGTCTTCACTCGTCTGTGTGTGACACTGACATCATGTTGTTGTAAAATGGCTCCGTGCATCAGCAACTGTACATGTTTGAAATTTCTTTTGTGTTCCTAAAACTAAAACACAGGGTGTGGGGAGATAAAGCTGATAGTGATTGATTACATTTTAATATCGATGGTTGTTTTGGCCCCGTTGTCAGTGACATCAGTGGCAACGTCATTTTAGGGAACAGAGCAAATGCCTTGGCTTGTGATGTGTCTGTTTCCTCCTTTAGGGGACTGTAAGAGTGCAGTTCCCATCAGTCCCTGCTGTGTGCCATATTTTCCTTTGTAGAAGCTCTAAGAATAATTCTTTTTTCCTGGAATGTCTTAACCTCACGTCCCACAATAAGCTGCAGAGTCTGTGGAGCTACATCACAGCTACATGTATAGACTTGAAAATTTTTAATGGGAAAAACGTAAAGTCAGAAAAAGGTGTTTCATGTATCAGCTGTGACTGTAAGATGACACGTTCTCCTCTTTCTTCATTTTCTGAGTTTATAAAGCCAAACATTATTTTATGAGCAGGTTTTAGTCAAACTGTGTTTAAAAGTAGCATCTAAAATCCAGAATCAGAACTTGAAAGCACCAGGAAGCGGGAATTTTCCCCACAGTGCAACTCAACGCCACAGGACCTGAAAGTGAGAACTGAAAGGGGTGTGCGCGTGTTCATCATGACTTCCTTTATGAGAATCATTTCCTTGTTATGGTAATCCTTTTAAAAACATCTTTCAGGTAATGTGTGATGGCAGTCTTTGTTAACATCACGGCCGCTGCACTCAGAGTTATGTTGTTAGCCATGTAAATGTTTTGTCACGCCGGGAGAGGAGCCGGTATTGTGGGGTGTTGAGGCAAAACAAACAGCTGTTAATCATTCAGTGAACTTCCTGCTCAGGCCCTGTGCCTGGTGTCGCCACCACTGCAGAACCACTTAGAGGAGAATACCAGGGTCATATAGAGCTACGGCCCATTTACTTGTATCAACAGCTCGTAGTGTCCACTTAATAACCTGCAATGCCTGATGCAGAAACACAGTCTTAAAGGGACAGTCCACCCAAAAATCAAAACTACATATTTCTCCTCTTACCTGTAGTGCTATTTGTCAGGCTAGATTTTTTTGGTGTGAGTTGCAGAGTGTTGGAGATATCAGCTGTCTGCCTTCTCTCCAATATAATGGAACTAAATGGCACTCGGCTTGTGGTGCTCTAAGCTGCAAAAAATGAATTTGGAAAACTCAACAGCAATGTCTCTTTCCAAAAATCATGACCTGGTTACTCAAGATAATCCACAGACCCTGTTGTGAGCAGTTTCATGTAGGAACTATTTTCTTTCTACCGAACTACACCCGCCAACCATATTACATAAATTATATTTGTCTGTAAATTAACATATCTGTTATCAATTCAGTTATCACTTTACATTTGGTAATCAAACTCGTTGTCACTTGTGTTACGCAAGTTCTTCGAGAATCTGCGTAATGGGCAAATAGAAAAAAATCATCAAACGCAGAGTTGCCGTCAAGTGCACCGTGAAGAGGTTTTTCAGCCTGTACAGTCTGGTGGTGTCTCCGAGAGGAACAGGTTGTCTGAAACAGTTTGAGGATCGCCTCCTCATGAGGTGTCAGTGCTGCTTTAGTGATAAACAATTCAAATAAACCGGACTAATCCACTATGAGGCCATGACGTGGTGAGCTAGCCTCTCAAGTGAGTGTGTTTGGTTAAATGCCACCCATATGCAATTTTTACACATTTTTTTCCTTTTACATCATCATTTAATGGTGTTAGGAAGGCCACACTCTTTTATTAATCAGGCCTACTGATACATCATTTTTAGGCGATAGACATTTGTACTATGCTGTGAGGAAGGCCAGGCTTTGTATATATTATTTAAGTTTTATTTGAGGCAGAAATTGCCTTCTGCAGTGCTGTCTTAATTCTCCTGAGCCTCGTTTTGTGCTGATAGGTGGGCGTGTGGAAGGTTTAATGTTTTAATTATCACATGACAATGTGACAACAAACTCAGGTGATGTTGCAGAGTAAGACAGAAGTAATGTAACAAGTAGTGCAACAAATTACTGTCTACAGGAAGTAATTAAGAAAAGTAATGCAATACTTTTAAAAGAGTTCTCATCTCGCACTGTCACAAGCAGGAGCCTCTTGTCCATGAGTAGATGCACACTTCCTTCTGCACGGTGATACGTTTTGCAGGTGTAGTTTGGTAGAAAGCAAATAGTTCCTACGTGAAACTGCTTCCAACAAGTCTGTGAATTATCTTGAGTAACTGGCTCGTGATTTCTGGAAAGAGACATTGCTGTTGAGTTTTCCAAATGTATTTTTTGGCGCTTTGAGCACCACAAGTGTGTGCCATCTGAGTGCCATCTAGCTCCGTGTATTGGAGAGAAGGCAGACATCTCTACAGCTGATAACTCCAACACTCAGCAACTCACACCGAAACAATCTAGATAAATAAACAGCACTACAGGTACGAGGAAAGATATGGATTTTTGATTTTCAGGTGAACCGTCCCTTTAAGCTTCATAGTGTGTCTTCACTGGTTCACCAGATTAGGTGTTGAACATCTAGGAAATGTTTTTGCAATAACAAAACCAGTGTTGCTATGACGCCCTGTCCTGAAACGGTCACTCTAACGTGGCATCTGCCCCCTCAGAGACTCTTCCATTATTGCTCAAGCCTCCCCGCTGCCTGGAAAGCAAAGGGAAGAAGACGGTGAAACTGATTCTGTGGATGACGCCAACACTAATTTCCCTTTTTACGCAGCTGTGAAATGCTACCTATGCTGAACTCTGACCTTTTTTGCGTTTGTGCAGGGGACGTCCTGTATGAGCTGCTGCAGCACATCCTGAAGCAGAGGAAGCCCCATGTGTTTTACCCGTCTGCCTACTTCCCTGGGAACTCCTTCCACTCGCTGCCTGAGAGTGCGGTGCAGCACCTGAAGCTTGAAGGTCAGTCCAGTGAATGCTATTCATTTTAGAAGGCAAATACGTCATCTTATGTTATTATATTCTTCCATGATATAATTATGTTAATATTATCACATGCTATCATCTCAGTTTTGCTCATAATAAGTGTCTCCCCACACGTTCGGCTTCTTTCCCCAGCCAACACTTGTATGTGGGGCCCATGTGGGTAGTAAATGGGCTGAAAAAATGGGCCCTATATTGGATTGTTCACATGTTCCATATTGGCCCCATGCAGATCGCCCATATGGGTGGGTTTGCCCAAGTGTGCCCCACATGGGTCTTGCTGGCACCCATGTGGGCAAGTGTCATGGGGCCAATATGTAACCCTTGGACAATCCCATATAGGGCTAATTTTTCAGCCCATTTGCGACCCACATGAGCCCCACATACAAGTGTTGGCTGGACCCACTATCTGTGAGACTGATTCAGCTGGATCTCGAAGCAGTGTCAACAAAAGAGGAATATAACATAAAGAGAATGTTTAAAAAAAGCCTGTAATCAATTATACATGCATACAATGGCCAAAACTGTAGCATCTATGATCAAGAAATATTGACACTAGAGATGAACCAATGATACTGAAGCGCTGAAGCTTGTAACAGCTTGTGTCAAATGGGGAAAACCATGTGGCTGATGACGTCTACTGCTTCAGACGACACCGGTGCTTCGGAAAGCACTTCATTCGGTTTGACCATTTTGCAGCTAAAATATGTTACTGTAATACAGCCATGTGTGTGTACACTATAAAGACATAATATTAAGTATAAGTACACTTACACCCAACACCATTTAATAAGGTAAAGAAATTAATTAATTTTTATTTTACTGTAACATAACACAATACCATCTTAATGAGTTAATCAGTAGCAGTTTATTTTCAACATACAAGTATCAAATAAACACAATAATCATATATTAGCAGACAGATATAAAAAAAACAGGTTACTAAAGGCAGCATGGAAACTGAAAACAACATAATGATTTGATCTACTGATAGCTCTATATTGGAATAGATACCTATTCCAATATATTCAATTAATTACCAATAATATTTGTCTTACAGCAAGATAAAAATTACTCAAAAATAAAAGTATTACAGATTTCATAACACAGAGGCTTGTCGAACTTTTTTTTAAATATACATGAGACCACAGATGCTAATATTCCAGAGGTGTTGTGGTGAAGGGCGGCTTTACGTTTAGAAAACCACCAGACGTCACTGTGTTCGCTGTGTTTGAAGCCCCAAAGCTTTGATTCTTTTTCAGCACAAGGAGAGAGAAACCTTCAAAGCTTTGTAGATTTCATCCTAAATTTTTACACTAATGATCATGAACTATAAAATATAAAGGTCAGTGTCTTTCTAAATTAGCTAAGTAACTTTAAGATATACTAAGTAGGGCACTTTATAGTCTCACACAGAAGTAATCCCTCTCAACCATCACTTGTGACCCACTAGAACTGTGTGGTGGTGTATTTTCCTGCTGAGACGCTGCACTCTGCCTGTATTTTCTTATTCTCTGCAATCGTGGTGTTGATGGCTGTGTACCCTCACAGCGCTCAGGTGAGGTCGGGGCTTTGTAAAAAGGTAGCGACAAGCTGCCAGACTGAAAAAACGCAAATAAAAAGAGGGGAAATGCCAAACAAGAATCTAGGATTGGCTTTTACTTTAACTGGTTATATATAGTAGGCTAACTTTACTATCATAGCAGACACTGTTACAGTACGGTATATAGAGTATTTTTCCGAGATAAGATTTATAGATAGATATATATAGATTTAAAATAAACAATAAAGAAAGCATTATTCTCTACCTAGCTAAGTCTTTTAAAATACTGTCAACAATACATCCCCAGCAGCAGTGACACTAGCGAGAGAGCTTATAATTAGCTCAGGTCGGCTAATTTGATCCTGTGCTAGCAGATACTCTGTTTTATAAGTTTATATGAATCAATTAACTGATGTCACTAGTTTAAGACTGTATTTACACACACACAGTGTAAAATTGTAGCTAAGTATGGCTGCTAATGACAACTGAGGTGTACTGTAAACATGACAGAAATATCTCGTAAGGATCATGAACCAATTTTACAAATAACCACAGGGATTGTATTGGTAATGTTTGAACCATTTTTGGAAAGTCGGGGTGAAAATTAAAAACTTTAAAAAGTAAAGGAGTTAAATCAAACCTTAAAATTCAGGGGGCGGGGAGTTGAAATACCTGAGAGTGTTTTTTGGCTCTGATCTGAGGAGTAAGATCACATGTTGGCTGTAAAACCTGCTCCACAAGGAAATGCTGTTTTATTTGAACAAGCTGCCGAGCACCACAACCTGCCCCATTGGCTCGGCGCAGATCTGCTGGTATTTATCACCACTGTCTTCCTTGTTGCGAGTGCTACTTCGTGCATGTGGTTTTTTTTCCATCCTTTGAACGTGAATAAAGGAATCAAAGTTGCCATCACTTCACATCCAACACAAACCAGATAACTTTGACTGAAACTCTTCAACAATAAGCAGCAGTCTCGGCCTAACTGCAGGATATCGGTGACACCTAGTGGTCTGTATGAGTAAAGCCAGAGGGGACAGATTTTTGCTCAAGTTGGACACTAATGACATGAAAAGCTACAATTCACCACTTCATTTTGTGCTCTGTTACTCACTTTTCTGGTGAGATTATTATTCTCTGCTGCTTTTAACAGATGCAAGTAAAGAAAGGCTTAGTGGAACTTGATATACACGTGCAATGAGTGGTAAAAAAAACAAAAAAACAGCCTAGATTAGACAGGGTGGCCAAGTCCTAAGAGGCCTTAAGAAGTTCAGTTGTTTTAAATTCAGTTCGGCTGCACCATCTATGTTTTTTAAGTCATGTTTCTGCTGTTGGTGCGATGTGAAACATAATGAAAATACATAGACTTTTATAAGTTGGACAAACACATTTTAATTTTCCTGAAATTATATCCACTCTTCCTGTCAAACATATTGCCCAGAAGTAGATTATTTCTTACTTGTACAATATTTGTACTGTTTTAAATTTAGCCAAGTCCCCGAATTTCAAAGCATGTGACTTTAAAAACACTGTGTTGCCTATATCCAAAATTCTGTACAATCCTAATGGCTTTTCTTTTTGTAATATGTGTCATGTATATAAAAAGCTTTGATATGTGTTACCTCAGACCTCCACACAGTAATTAAGATACAGTAAAATGAGTGAGCAGTAGATGAGATATATATATATATATATATATATATATATATATATATATGTGTGATCTATAGTCCAGTATGTGTCTTGATTGTCCCGTAACTTCAGTGCTCCTCGCCAGCTTTGATTGAAGGTGACTTATTTGAGGTTTCCATCTGATTTTGTGATCCAGTATCACTCCCATAACACTTTTTCTATATCAACATTATATTAATCTTAATTTGCACTTGCATATCAATTTTTTTTTAATTTCTAAATAACATCATGCTGGTCTTGGTCAAATATAGCCACAGTTTGTTTTTGTCAAACCATCAATTCAATTGTGATCTCCATCAAAAGCAGCTGTAAATCCTCTCTGGAGCATAAACTAAAAATGTCTTTAAACCTCTTGAATCGAACTTGTTTCTACCTGTAGACACTCTGTTGGATTTTAATGTTAGCCAGCACCACAGTCTTGAAGTCAGTAACACCTTTATCGAGCTCATACTATTAAATTTACGCTGTCACAATCACAGGTGTTGATTCATCTCTGGTATTTATGAGGACACAGTAGGTCACAGTGTTTTCTCACTCTGCTACTGACAGCCAATATGTGTTTACTGTTGGCACACCTGTATGGCAAACACAGGAAATGGTGTACACCCAAAAGCTTGAGACAGAAAAAAAGAGAAAAACAGCCATCACGATTTCTCAGAGCTGAGAGTGACGTCCTCCAGTTGCTTTTGAGTCTGCCAAAATTCAAAGATATTCAGTAACTATAAAATGTTTGAGAAACTGAAACAATCAGTTGTTAAAATTTCTGCTTGAAGAATAAAAGTAAGCTTTATATTTCAAAACAATTGTGTAACATGGCTGTAGATATTGATCACATATTGTATATTTTGTTACCCCAGAAACGGTACGGCGGGCCCCACGTGGTACAGAGCCACTCCCCCAGCATCCACCAACCATCGAGCTGCGGCACCGCTCCCGCTCCCCCCACCATCCGACCACCAGACGATCCCCTCCGGAGCCCAACCACCCCCGCGTAGCCAATGAAGACCACCTCCAGACCTTCTCCCAGCTGCCAGACAGCAACCACCATATGCCCGAGGAAATGTACCCTCTGTCGGTGTCCCCGGCCGCACCCAACGGGCGCTGCGCAACGCCGCGAGAAGCCCCCTGCCCGGGCAGCCCTGGGAGCCAGGAGGCGGGACCTCCTCGCATCATCCAGCTCATGCCCAGCGCCATTATGAACCCCCTGCTCCTCAGTCCGAGCAGGAGCGGCGGGGGTGCTGCCATGGACTTCAGGCACAGCCGAGTTGGACCCCCGTCTCAGGCTACGCTTGAGAACGGGCGTGAGGGGAAGGTTCAGGGACACCACCATCAGATACCACTGTCCCAGCATCAGCAGCAACAGCAGCAGCATCTCCTGCAGCAGCAGCAGCAGCAGCAGGAGGAGGCGCTCTACAGGAACCATGTCATCATGCCCGTGTCTCCTCCAGAAGAGCAGCAAATGCCCATCGGACGGATAGCAGGTAAGATTTAATCCTCATAGCGTTGAGCATAGGCATTACACCTGCTTCTTTAGTTGCCATCTGAGCACATATTTACACAATGTGAGTTATTTGTCTTGTCCCTTCAGTATTCTCTGACACGCAGCATCACACAGAGCAAATACCTCCGCACCTCTCATGCAAACTCTGTTTCCCTGTCGTTTCCTCGCAGACTGCAGGCTGCTGTGGGACTACGTCTACCAGCTCCTGTCAGACAGCAGGTACGAGAACTACATCCGCTGGGAGGATACAGAGACCAAAGTCTTCCGCATCATGGACCCCAACGGCCTGGCCAGGCTCTGGGGTAATCACAAGGTAAACACACACACAGCAGGCTCCAGGTGTGCAGTTAGTGCTGTCTGTGATCAGACTGCAGGCGGCGAAGAGTCAGGGAGCAGGGCCGTCCCAGATCTAGGCCAGAGAAAAAACAATCGTAGTCATTTCTAGAACAGTTTAAAGCTGCATTAATCAGTACTTTTATGTAAACAACAGCATGATTAAGTAAAATAAAAAGGTGTTTGACCCAACTTTGCAATCCCCCTCAGCTCTACAAAGCCCCTCAGCCAGAGTTAAGTAATTGCTTTGGCTTTACGGCCCACAAACTTTGTTAGCTGGATTTCTAAAGAGGCAATTGTTAACTAACACATTTGCCATTACAGCTTCATGAGGTGGTAGATTCTATGGCCCTAATCACACAGGACCACCAGGGGACCTCAAGTGATTTACAAACTACACACTTCTTTTAGCACATTTGCGTCCATGGTGAGCTGCTATCCGTCTGTTTGTTTGGGTTTAGCGCCAGTGCGTCATTTCGTGCTGCAAATCCATTGGTTGGCTGATAGACGTAGGTCATAACAGCAGTCACACTGTATGTGAATTTAATTAGCACAAGATGTGATTTTAAAGCGTATAAAAATAATTAAGGCAGGGATTGTGCAGGGGACGTAGGAGGTAGGGCTTATGGTGAAAACCTCCCCTTTAGAATTCGTCTAGGAGAGCCCAAAATCGCACAGTGTATACCGGGATTAATCCGTGGATATGATGTCAAGACCATAGGTGTAATGCTGCCGAAGAGCGCAGTACAGTGAGGAAATAAAATGTTCATAGCTGGCACAAATCGATTGGATTTTCAAGCGCCTCAAAAATTGGTATGCATTTCAACCATCACTGACGTGTGTCTCGTGCAAGAGAGACAACAAAAACAAATGGACTGATTCATGACGTCAACTCATGCACTGAGAAACATGCAGGGTCCACCTTAAAAGTTGCAGGTAGCGCTGGCGGGAGCCTTTGAGCAACACGGCGAATTAAATTGTTTATTCTCAGTCTCACTAACTATGTGAAATGCTGCACTCAACTGTGTAACAATAATAATCTGAGCCCAAATCACTGAGATGCAGATTCGCACAGGACTAATATTATAACATGTCGTCTGTGTGGTGAAATATGGTAATTTGCCATGGAATTTTACATGACAAATTAGAGATTCACACGGGATTAAGATCAGACGACCACTATCATTACAAATTACTAGAGGTCCCTAGGTAATACTGGTCCCATGTGAAGAGGCAGAGGTTGTGTTTTCAGCTTGTGAAGTAACCAATAACTGGTGCGGCTTTCAAAGGCAGAAAGCATTTAAAGATGTAGAAAATGTCTCATTTTGTAGATCAGTAGCATCATATTATTATTGTTGTTGTTGTTGTTATTATTAATAATGACACTTTTGTTCTTTTACCTCTTACAGAACAGGACCAATATGACGTACGAGAAGATGTCGCGAGCACTGAGACACTACTACAAACTGAACATTATCAGGAAAGAGCCTGGGCAAAGACTTCTATTCAGGTAAATCGACTGAAAGGAGCAGCATGAGGGATTTAGTGGCATCTAGTGGTGAGATTGCAGATTGCAACCAACTTTATACCCCTCAGCTCTCTGTTCCCTTTCTAAGCATATGTAATAGTACATACAGTGGCCTGCAGGTAACATTAAAATGCAAAAGGGCCCTCTCTATAGCCAGTGTTTGGTTTGTGCTTTGTGAAACAATAGTTGTAGGGGCCTAAATGCAGTTTTACATTTGTAACTTTTAAGATAAGTGTCCTGTTATTGTTGGGTCGTCCCTTTTATTTGGCCCTTTTTTACACTATTCATAATTTATTGATCATGTTTTAATCCATTCTGTAATAAAATGACTGACCTTGTCTCCTCGTCTGTGTGGCGTTCATCAGGTTCATGAAAACTCCCGACGAGATAATGAACGGACAGACGGACCGGCTGGAGCACCTGGAGTCCGACACAGACGAACAAATCTACATCAAAGAGGAATGCTGAGGAACTCTGGGAAAACGAGTCCATGAACTACTTACTTCTACTACTACAGCCGCTGATGCCTTTCAGAAGCAGCCTGAACAATCGACATTAAAATCTGGAGCGCGGGGACGTTCGCCCGTATCAGTCCCACACAGACGGACACGAACTCTCTCTTCTTAAGATTGCCTTAGGATGACGTTTTCCTAAAGTCAAAAGAAAAAAACAGCATCAGTTGTTGTGATTTTCCCGACGGAGAGCTGAAAAGACTTTCTGAGTGTTCCCTTTTATTTCTGAATGAACTGCAAAAGCCAATCACTCTGTGCTTATGTCACTTTGATGATTTTATTGTCTCCTCACATGCATTATACTACGGAATTTTGCTGTTTGTAAAAAGAAAATTGGGTGTGTGCGTGTGTGACAGGAATGTTTTCACCATGGAATAAACGTTTTTGATCAAACTGTATTCTCTTAGTGTGAAGTGCACTTAAAGTCACAGTGAAACAGTGGTGAGAAAAAGAACTGGATACAGTGATCGTCTTTGTTCCTATGAAAGTTGCTCAGTGGTTCATGAAGCCAAAACAATTACCCCAGTGATCGACACTGCTTCCACATTGTGTGGCTTATAGAACACACACACTAGACACATATCTGTAAATCAGTGGATACTTTTTTTTTTTTTACACAACCCTCACGAAATGACAGCTTGCTTGTAAAAAATCTGATGGGATTTCCATTGATTTTGGATTATTACAAGATAAGCTCTGTGGTAAACAAAATTTTATTTAAAAAAATTATGAAACGTTTTGTTGAGCAAGATAATTTCCACAAATTAACACCACTTTTATGATTTCCCAAGTATAAATGCAGTCACCAGAGGTAAAAAGCTGACATATGGCTGTAAACAGACTACACCATGGTTACATGACTTCGACTCTGCCACCACAATGAGGCTGTAAAGCTCTTTGTTTTGATAAACTTCCTGCCAAAAGCTGCTGGCTGAGACCTCTGCTGACCTTACCAGGAAATAAACACATCAGCACCATCTAGTGGACCAAAAAAGCAATTGATTTCATTACTCTAGTGCCTAAAGTTGTATTAAAAATGTGTATTTGCCTAAATCTAACTAACCCGACCAAAGAGGGCCAATGAGTTAAAAAAAGTTTTGCCAACGGTGCACATAAAAATATCCGCCCCTCCAAACATCCTGCTCAGGACTGAAGCCAACAGAGTGCTCCACGGATGATATTGTTTGTGGGCTGATGCAGGAGTTACCATTGCACTGGTTTTCTAGTCAAAAAGACAATGGGATGTGTCCATTGGGTTTTGGATTCCTGCTGAAAATAAGCTCTGTGGCAAACAAACATTTATGATACTGACACGTTTTGTTCAGCAAGATAATCTTCACAAATGAGCACCACTTTTATAAATTTTGAAGCCTAAATACAATCACCAGAAGTAAAAAGCTAATGTAAGGCTCTGTATTTTACTTAGATTAACTGTCATTATCCCTGGATGCGATGTCAAGGCCATGGGTGTGGTGCTGCCAGAGAGCACGGGAAAGATGCTCTGCCACTTTTTTTTACTCACAGTAAGTAAACAGAATATTCACAGTTTACATAAATTGGTTGAAATACATATACATTTTTTTAAGTGCTTGAATATCCAGTCATCACTGAAGCGTATGCCATGCAACAGAGACAATAAAAATAAATGCAGTGTTGACTGATTTGTGACGTCAGCTCATGCATTGAGTAACACGCAAGGACACATTCTACTTTTATGATTTCTGATGCGTAAATGCAATCAGCAGAGTTAAACTGATGTATGGCTGTACATGAACTACACCATGGTCGCATTCTCACCACAGCGAGGCTCTAAAGCCATGTTCAGCATAGTTTGCTGTGATGATGCTCTGTAGTCCTATTTAGCCACTTGTTAGCAGCCGCCTTTTTTAGGACACCTGAAAGTTTCAAAATTTTCAAAATGCTAACTCATCTCTGGGTTCTAGGCAAGGAAACTATAAAAGCAAATCTGTCTTTTATAAGTTTCTTGCTATTAGGAGTCATTCCCGTAGCACTTCACAGAAAAAGAAAAGACAGATTTTGATGTGAAATATTCTAACACTGATTTTATAACATATATCTGGCGTAACAAAAGACAAGTGATCAATTCACGAACATATAATATTTTACCTGAACATTAATCCCCCATTTCTCCAGTGTTTTGCTTTCTTTTTAAATGCAGTACACCAAACGTCCACATGATGGCAGTACGGTGCCGTTTTTGACGCGAGAAACACAGCAGTGGATTCTGTCCACAGTTCAACAGTTCATCAAACACGCGTCTCATTTAAAGGGTCATTTACAGGATCAAATGTTGTTGGGACTTTTGGGAGATTAAAAAATATGATCCGGTCATATTTGTGTCTTTTGTGAACTGACTGCTTTTGGTGATGATGTTTCAGAGGGAAATAATCACTGTGGAGTTATGTATTACTTATTAACTGCCATTCCCGTGTCGTGATTCATGAAATGCGCCCCAGCAGGGACACTTTGAAATATAGTTTTCTTGTGTTTCGCTTCCTAAATTAGTAACTTTAGTCTTTTGATGTAATCTAAATGATTGTATTTTATGAATTATTGTTCTACACATGTTCTACAAATGAGCCATGAAGTATACTGATGATGTAGTTGGTCAGTTTGAGACCATCACGACATGCGTGATTACATGACTGATCACACTGAGATTCATTTGTTGGTGATATCAGAAGCTCAGGATCAGTCACGACGTCCAGATTGACAGGTCACATCTAAATATGACACAGATCCCCGAGAGTAATCAGACTACTGTAACGCGTTACCAGCGGAGGTACAGCGGCGGTGCGCCGTGCGCTCCGGAGTCTCCATAAAAGTTAGCGCGCACAGAGCTGAGCTGTCAGACTGGAGAGAGACGCGGCGGAGCAGAGACTGCAGACTCAAGTGATTGATCAGGATCGATCCCACTTTGAGAAATTAATACATTCATCTCCAGTGTGTGGTCTGATCCTCTGGGTGACCATCAGCCACCAAAGGCGCACCAACAGGACGCAATTAAAAGCTGATTGAGTCCAGAAGGCTGCGGGTTGTTTCTGGACTACCACGGAATAAAAAGAGGGGAGCTTTGGATGCGGGAGGATCTCGGCTGTGCGGTGGATGAGATGCCCACGGTGCCGCGCCACAAGACGAATAATCGTGTGTGATTGTGACAAGGCAGTTTGATTTCATCCGGACAAAAAAGAAGCACCACTCCCGTTTTTTTTTCTTCTTCTCCTCGCCAATCCAAATGTCTCCACATCACAGACACGCCACTGGATTGTAGCAGCAGCCCCACCGATGGTTTGAGAGGGCGTTAAGGTGCGGGAAGGGAGTGGGACAATTACAGGTAAGAGCCGTGCACGCGACCCCGACGGTCATTGTGTGCCCTCTTTCCGGGGCTGCTAGGAGTTTCCCCGGCTCAGTGCGCACACAGACCCACTCAGTCTCTGCAAGTCTTTGCTTTGTAGATCACCAGCGCCGCATCCATATCCAATCAGGACTCAAAGTGTTTCCGCAAAACAAGTATGAGGCCCGTCAGTCACTCTTCATCTCCCCATCTCCTCATCTCCTCATCCTCTGGGCTGAAACATAATTTCGTATTTTGCATTTTCAGTCAGTCACTGATCTGTGACTGATTCCTCAAACATAACAATTTAATTTCACTTTCTGACATCAGATGCATTGCAACTATTTTCTGACAGTCATTTCTGTACATGCTCACAGTGCAGTGATGCTTTTTTTTAAATTCTATTTAAGAAAACTTAATCTGGGGAGAATTTTACTATAGCCTTTATATTATTATATTTGTTATATTTTTATTTTAGAAACTTGACTTGGAGAGAATTATATTATAGCCTTTTTATTTATTTAATTAATTTTAGAAAAATTGATTTGGGGAGAATTTCATTATAGTCTTTACATCGTTATAGTTCTATTTTTTATTTATTTATTTTAGAGACTTGATTTAGAGGGAAATTTTATTTTAGCCTATATATTGTTGTATTATTATATTTAATTAATATATTTATTTATGAATATTTTAAATTGTATTTATTATATTTAATTATTTTATTTATTATATTTTAGAAAACTTGATTTGGAATTTGCAGAGAACTTTATTATAGCCTATATATTATTATATTTATTATATTTTATTTGTTAATTATTTTTTAATTTTAAATTATATTTGTTGTATTTAATTAATTAATTAATTTATAATATTTTAGAAAACTTGATTTGGAGAGAATTTTTTTATAGCCTACATATTGTTATATTTATTATATTTCATTAATATATTTTATTTATTTTTTTAAAAATGTATTAAACTTGAAGAACATTTTATTGCATCCTATATATTATTATATTTATTATATCTTATTTATTTGTTATTTCTTTTATTTCTTTTAGAAAACTTAATTTGAAGAGAATATAATGATATCCTACATACAATTATATTTAATTTATTAATTTATTTAATCTTATTTTAAAGCCTTGATTTGGGACAAATTTTATTATAGCCTTTATAATTATATGTATTTTTAATTTATTTTTTAATGTTATTACAGGACTTGTCAAATTTCTAAGTTTTTCCACGAGTGCTCTTTGAAACGTAACCTCATAAAACCTGTATTAGTATTTTCGCTAAATTCAGTGTTTGGCTTTATAAGTGCAGTTTACCAGTTGACAGTCCTTTTAATGGAGCTTTACGATCCGTGCAGTTGGGTTTATTTCACCAAATCAGTGCTTGCTACCACACAGTCCTCAGTTTATATACAACCAGGCTGGGCTGACAGAGATGAGACTGTTTTATGGAGTTGAAAGACATTAACAGTCCACACTGGAGGCTGGATACAATGAACACATGTCTTCAGAAGGATTTAGTCTATATACTGTAAGATGTGTTTGGCTTATAGCCTTCATTTAAACTCCTCTGTCTGATACTGCATGTGGCAATACGTCTCATGGTTTGATATATGTAGGCGTCACCAAGCAGCTGTCAGGAAGTTAACCCATTTTAATAGCGCTGTATCGATTTGACCTCCTGCACTGAGACTAACGTCAGCTCACCTCAAGCAAAACGAGTGAGTCTTCTGCATGATGAAATACAGTGACACAGCGGAGGGAGGTGGAGGCGGGCTGGTCCGGACACTTCCTCTTCCACCTGCAGCCCCAGACCCCGATGCTTTTAATTAGGAACAAAAGGAATTGGACATGATGTCAGTTTACAAGAGAGGGATGATACAGTGGATGAAAGGCAGCAGGAATAGACTGCAGACAGAAATAAAACACTCACCAGAGAAGCATACAGAGGGGCAGCCGAGGGGAGTGCAGATTGTAGTATACTTGAAGAATTTCTCAGAGGTGGAGCTGCTCAAAGAACAACACATTTTCACAGGGTTAATTAAAAGCAAACGAATGGTTGAGAACAAACTTTGTGTAGCTGTTGGGACATAACACTTGTCTCCATAACAATAGCTTCCCTTCCTTTCTTACCCTGACCTTTAGTTTCACATCACACAGACAGGAACAATGTGGCTCCACAGTTAGTCCAATTAAAATCACCAGTCGCAACAATTCTGCCTTTAAAAACTCTGACTTAAACAAATGTTGGTGAAACTCCCACTGCTGCCGTTTGTATTTCTAATTCAGCCTCTTAGCAAACTTGCCACAATATTACTTGTTCAAAAAAAAGTATATTTTCAGTCCAAGTACTTTTGTGTCTCAGTGGTAACTAAGTAGATTAGTAGTTAAGTAGATTATCTGGCAGATATAATTACAAGATACTTGTCAAGTTAAGATTTTACATTAAAGGTGCTGTATGTAACTCTAGAGAAAGATAGCTGATTGTTGAGACAGACGCTTTGGTTTGATGGTTTGGGCCAACACATTCTCACACCGACCTTGTCACATATCGACGTTTGGTCATGGACTTTCCACATCCAGAGAGATACCGTGGGTGCGTTGGTTGTTCAGCCTGTTACATGCATTGTCTTCTTTCATTTTCACAGGAAATTTACTGTTTACATACAGTCTCTTTCAAAATAAAAGCCAGCAAAACACCTCAAATTGACGTTTTTTTTTTGCCTTCAACACCTAACACGTGGTTAAGTTAAGGAATACAGAACAGGGTTTGGCTTTATTATCTTAGGGGAGGTGAACACCAGCCTCACAGGTGAAAGTCGGTTTTTGTCGACCCATATACCACACCTCCAACCCACCCTACTCTGACTTTCGTCACCTTAACTTTCGTTCGTGTCCCACCACGTTTCCCGCCATTGAGCGTTATTAAACTATAACAGCGACTGGCCGCATATCATGCTGATGTTAAAAGACAGCTTTTTCGTCAGTGTCTGATGCTGTCACTGCCCAAGCACCGAATTTCGACGACTTCAGAGTGAGACCAGGTTGTTCAGGCCGACTACAAATCCACAGGGTCTATATTTGACAACCCGTGAATGAGACTCAACAATCAACTATCTTTCTGTAGGAATACATACAGCACCTTTAAAGAATATTTGATGGACTTCTGAAATACAGTAGTGTACTGGCAAAAAAGCAGTGTCTGACTGGGTCATGTTTCAGATGTCTATGAGTTGTTAGCCATTCCACCAATGAGACATTTCACCTTTTAAACTTCTCGCCTTTTGTTTTTCTTCAATAAAACACCCAAAGAGGTCAAATCATCCAATATTTAAGCAATATTCAGTCAAAAGTAAATTTTAGGGCTGTATGTCAGTTAAATCAGATTTGGCTGTTCAATATAAATATTTGACTATCCATTCGATTATTTTCCACGAAGAGTTTGAGAGTTTGAACAGGTTTAGTGGGACGTTCGGGGTCACAGTGACGTTCACATAACATAGTAAACAAGTCAAGTTAGGCTTCTGAGCCAAAGCGTGCTAACTATGCTAAAAACAGATCTATCTATCTATCTATCTATCTATCTATCTATCTATCTATCTATCTATCTATCTGCTGCTCATATTTCACTCAGGTTTTGAGTACTTGTGAAAGAGTGTTTCTATCTGAATGATTTGGGACTGGTATGTGGATGCCACTACTGTCTCTCAGCTCAGAGCAGAGGGATGCAGCAGATTACACATGACGTCATCTGGCACTCTACAGCAACTTTCTCGCAGCCAGCAGCTACTTCCTGAGAGTTGGCAGCCCAGGCAGTCCCCAGTTAGCTGGGAGCTCAGGTTTAAAGCTCTGGGCTGCCCGCCTCGGGTCAGACCGGTTCCCCCTCCAGCTGGGCGACCTGGTGCCGACTGTCTGGCCAGCGCCGGCGGATCAGCCAATGTCACCTTTTTTTTCCCGGAGGGTCACGTGACCTCGTCCTCGCGCCGCCTCACCATTGATCCAAAGTGATGACACCGAGGCTTCACGGTCTGCTGCTCCTCGCCAACCGGGCCGAGGTAGCGCTGCCTCTGAACAGCTGTGACATGAAACACACCAGCAGTGGAGTCTTTGAACTAGTCTGTCTTTGTGGGGGCTTCATCAAACTTTTTTGTTTTGAATTTATCAAGAATATAATAAATTGTGCAGCTACATTTACAAATAAATCTATGACAGGTACAGCAGGAACAGCAGAGACACAGTAACAGAAGCAAATGAAGGGTCAATAAAAACACACACAAACAATGCCAAACAGCTGTGTTAAAACAAGCATTTAGTAACAGCATCATGTCAGGGTGATACGTATCTATAGATGACTCTGAGGAAGCACCAGAAGTAAACTAGTTGACATTACTGTGGTGGCATCTCCCTAACATACACGCATGTTTGAATGCCAGCTGTCCTAAGTTCAGTTCTCAGCTTCTCCAACAGTAGTGTTAAACATCTGCTTTCGGAAGACACTACTTTTGAACTAAGTAACATCAGATAAGTTAACACTGCTTGGCTAATGTAGCTAATGCTAGTGGGCTAACGTTACTAAGGGCTGCAGTCATCCCACAGAATAAATATAATGAATCAAATAACTGTGGTGTTATTGTGAAATTTAACGTCAGTTTTTCTCACTCGGGCGATGACCACAAATTAAAAGAAACAAAACACATTCAATGTTGTTCCAGTGTTTCGGTTTAACGAGGGACTGTTAACTTGTGACTAAATGTGTCGTGGTTGCTCGTGGTGATGGCATGTAGGTGTTTTTGTAAAAGTCTTCAATTTAAAATTCCATTTTATATATACTTATCTACATTCAGTTTATCATCTATGCCAAACATTTATGTAAGTTACTGCAAGCAACCAAGATCACATTCAGCTGAAAGTCACTAGTGAACATGGTCATTAAACCAAAACACCAGCAGCTCTGAGTTTAGGAGTGATTTATGTTATATAACCATGGAAAACTTAACTGCTATTTGGCAGAAAATCTTTAATGATTGCATTTTGTGCCTCTTTTTGTCAAATAGTTGAGCTCAGTTAGAAAATCTCCAACCTTTGCTGCTGTCAGCAGGCAGCAGCAGACACTGGTCCTTTTCACACAGAGATCTCAATATAGAGCCGCTACAAAGTCTCTTCTGTATGCTGCATTTTGTTTTTGCATAAAAAACAAATGATGGCCTCATCATTTGGCTCCAGCGTGGGATTTCAGATTGCATCCTGGCATCGCAGAATCAAAAGAGATGTGACAGTTCTGACATTTATCACAACAGCCTCGGCCTTCAGTGTGTGACATGTAAAGTGTCAGCAGTGTAACATGTAACAGCTGATCTTGTTCTCTGATTTGCGGACAATTTTTGCCGCTTTTCTCCTACTTTGAGTTAGCCGCTAACTGCTAACAGCTACATTTTTAATATCTCACGGTGGGTCACATGCATAACACGTCATCAAAACAATGACCTTGTTTCGGGACATTTACTACATCCGTTCCCAGCTCAGAGGCACGACAAATCTGTCCCTTCATTCCGCAACTCTACCTTTTATACAAAATAGCGAGGCAGCATAGTAGCATGAAATTCCTGCCTTAAAGATACAGTGTGAAAGGGACTACTGTCACTTGCCAATGTTGTTATGGCAGCGCCTCAAAGTGGTGGAACACACAAAAGGTTTGCTGGATTCATAAATAATCTGACACTTTTTAAAAAACATTTTAACCATTAAAAAGCTCCTTTAATACAAAATAAACATGTACACTAATTATTTTGTCATATCACAGTAGGAAAATGATGACATTAAAGACGGCTGGATTCCATTTAGCTGCTTCACTGTGCATGCTGGCTGACTGTCACACTGAGACTTACTGACGCACTTGAACACAACACAGCCATCTTGAACGTTAGAAGTTACATCTGTGCTTTTCCTGTTATGATAATTCCAAATGTTTGCTGTAAAATAGGTCTGTTAGTGAACGTTAGAGGTGCTGGTGGATGGATTTTGTTACCTGTGGACAGAGCTGGTGGTGCAGTGGTTAGCGCCGTCGCCTCTCAGCGAGGAGCTTCTGCTGTCCGGCTTCTTCTTCCTTCTGTGTGAAGTTTGCGTGTTCTTCCTGTGCCTGCGTCACTTTCCTCGAGGTGCAACAGTTTCCTCCTACAGTTCAAAGACATGCAGATGAATTACAGACCCAGATGGGCACAAATACATCAAAAATATCTTGTTAGAAATGATAAATACTTGTTCGTCAATTCTATCAACACACAAGTATTTATATCACTGGTATTTTGTAATCTGAAAACACAAAAGTACATTCTATACAAACTGATACTATCACATGTGAGGCATTTAGTCTTAGCATGGGTCTGATTTTAACCCCTGTACATTTAAAACAGGAGCTCTGCTAATTTCCCACATCATAAATCTAAAGTGACCGATCAGGATATCTTGGAGGTGAGAGGCTGTGAATTCAGAAGTGCATGCTGGGGGGCCTCTGTCAGTCAAAGCGACCACTGACTGACTGAGTGAACAGCCAATTGAAATGCACCCGGGGGAACTGAACAGTGAGACCACGGCGATGCACTTATTCTTTCAGATGACAAAAAGAGTGGGAGTAAATGATACATATAAGTGCAGAGGAGGAAGAACATCTCTGATATCTCCAACTTTATGAGAAGCCAACAGATCGAGTACATCAGACAGAAAACAACACCATTAAAAAGTATCATACAGTGCAAGACAATAGATCAGAAAAGAACTATGTCCCTCCCCTTCTCCTTAATATCAACAACAACAACAACAACAACAACAACATCAAGTACTCTCCTGACTGCAGTCCAGGGGAACACAGATGAAATGCATTTAGCCAAAGACTGTGATTGGGCTAACTGTTGTACAGTTTCCTACAGTTCAAACCAGAGGCCTGTACTGTGAAGACCCCGTCAACACCCTGACCTCTGACCAATCAGACCACTGAAGATAAAGTCTACATATTGTTATAGGTCAGCAGAATCATTTCATTGTTCCAGGGCTCTATTTCCACTGGTTTTAAACAGAGCTAACAAACACAGAGATCATACACAACACTAAACACGTGATTTTAGCGCTATTTGAAATCATGCAAAGTTTATTTTAGTCCACAGTGACAGTTCTGCTATTTAATACTCTGCAGCTTAAAATAACACAAGACACCTGTGTTGTGAGAACCAGGGGAAAAAAGATTATGTTTTATTACAGAAATAATCCACACACTGTTAATTGGCCCCCGTTATTATAAACTAGTCCATACCCAGTGAGTGCACAGTTGCCCACGTACAGTTTCACATGGTGTGTGTTTGGGATACAGGTCATAGGAAATTGCAGATTAAATAGTCAACTGAACCCATTAAGAAGAACAATGTATTCAGACAGAGTTTGAAAAACGTGGGACAGACATAATGACTGACTGACAGTTTCCATGATTATGTACAGCATACCATACTTAGTAGTTAAAATTTCTCCAGTCACCTTGAGGCATCCTGTTCTACATATCTACCAAGTTTAGTAAAAATCGATATGGCAGTTAGGCCTATATAAGAAATTAGCTCTCTAGTGCCCCCATTTTGTTTGATGGGGTCAATAATGGAGGGGTCCCCTCAGATTATGTGTGGTCATATGCCTACAAAGTTGCGTGGTGATCGGTGAAACCCTTGAGATGTTATACACCTTTATGTGATGAGCCACGCCCTCCGCAATATTCATTGTCTTATAGAAGCTCAGTTTTAGTAAGTTTTCCAACTTTTGCCAAGAGGGAACTTTCGATATTGGTCCCTAGATTATGTTCACCCAGTTTCATGCAGATCGGTCAAACTTACTAGGAAGGGATCAATTTGAAGTGTTTTTTCAAAAAATTCATAATGGCGGAAAATATGTATAACTGGAAGTTATGGGTTCTTGAGGCAAATTTGTTCCTCACGAGGAGAGGCATCTCTGTGCAAAGTTTCATGTCTCTACGACATACGGGGCATGAGATAAGCCCTTTCAAAGTTTGTGATTTCAATCGGTTGCTATAGCGCCCCCATTTGGCCAATTGATGTAATATTGCTTCATTCGCATCCTCCCATGACCCTCGACCACTGTGCCAAATTTCACATGGATTGACCGAGTCAGTGAGGAGAAAAACGTGGAACAGACACACAGACAGGGTTTTCGTCATTATATAGAAAGATGTGTCACTTCACTCAGACAGACCTCATCATTCAGTAACTAAACTACATTTCCATTCGTTACGTCATTGAACTAAACAGCGGAAAATATAATATATAAATAGTCCAGTCGTACCTACACTTAATGTAAGTCTTGGCCGACGGTGAACTTTTGGATAGTGTTTTCAGTGTTTCTACATTTTCTGGTTAAAGACTACAGAGCTTTATTTACATCCCACGCCACTGATATTTTACTGTGTCACAATCGCAGACACTTTCGGCATCATTTCATCTCATATCATATGAAGCAGCCCACCTCATTCATGGTTCTGATGATGTCACTCGTAATTAACCCCGCCTCTTTTACATGAACACGCTCTGACATCACCACTTGCAGGATTTTCCCTCATTGTTCTACGAAAACAGTGCTGAAGGTGAGAGTGGACATGTTTGATGACACGTTAGTTACACTGCTCAGAGGTTTCTTAATTGTTGGTCCATATGAAAGCTCGGAGAGGAGGTCGGGTTCTCGGCTGCAGCACCTTGATAGCCGACTCTGTGCTTCTCCTCAACCTATTGGAATTTGTGTAATATATCATCGGCTGATTGGAACCCACTGTGCAAGCGTTTGATGTAAGTAGGAAGCGAGGGCTGTTTTTTTTTCCTCTCCCCGCCACTCTTTCACATTCTATTTGATCTGCGGCTCGCTCTGCTCTCCCTCTGTTTCATTTGGAGTAAAACAAATTCACCAGCCGCTGAATAAACAGCAGCTCTGCAGGAAAGATGGAATAATAACAAAAGGTTCCGATACATTTTTCACTCTGACCTCTGTCTTCTTCTCCCGACTCGGCCTCCTCTTCCTCTGATTAGATTTTTGTCTCACTTGCCTGCCCGACACATGCTTTCGGCTTTATTCTGACTGGTCCTTTCATTGGTTTTTATTCTGGCTGCTGTGGACGTTTGTGTGATAAACGTGACTTTAACCACCACTTTTGATCTGCTGTAAACTCCATCCAATGCTAAAAAATAATCACATTGCAATGATCTTTTCTGGGGGGAAATATCTGCAGCAAAGTGTGGCTGAATACACAGACACAGATCTGGCTTCCTTCTTGTTTTTACTAATTTTAAAAATGATGTTTTGTTTATGTAGTTAATAATTTATAGACCGGAAAATGGGCCCATTAGCAGAATATGATGATCGAGATCCATCTTAAGCAGCCAGCACTGATAAGAGAATAGCAGCATATTTGAAAATCAAAGCAGTTCAAAATGGGATTTTCTCTCTTTTTACAAATAGTTGCACAGACCTTTAGAAAACATGTCCATAACTGACAATAACTATGTTACATGTACACTAATTTTTCCATTATTGTTCCAAACATGACAACATTCTGGATTTGATATGGGTCATGTAAACAGCAATGTCTGTTTGCATACAGCGCATTAATCAGAGTATGCAGGGCTGCATGTAAACAAGAATATTAGTGAAATATTCATTTTCGTTTGCCATGTGCACAACTTAATAGGAAAATTGTCTTTTTCGGAGTAAGGGTAAAAGTAGTCATTAAATAAGGAGCTTAAAGGAAAATGACCCCCCTTTTTTTTGGAACGTGAATAAATGTTTTTATAATGTTGACGCAATAATTTTATAGCTTTATTTATATCTGTGTATTGAAGGGAATGTTTAGCTTTTATTTTCTTCACATTGATAAGATGATAACATTTAATTAGACAGTGGAGAGGTGACAGGACTGTTGGGATTAAATGTTCAGTGTCTTATGACACCACGATACCATATTTACCATCATTTTATTCATCCACATGACAACAATTTCACACCATAGTCATATTAACTAAAACACTTAATTCCAAATAAAGAAGAGGACTGTTAAATGTTATACTCAAATTATTTGTTGGAAATATATATTAGATTTTGCAGAGCATTATAATGTAGTTGTGAGCAGACTAAGGCGTTCATTTTAGTATTTAAAGTGAAATATAACCATTGATGTAAAAATACAAATGTCATAGGAATCTATCAACATGAATTATGATCTCCGACATGAAAGCTACACACCCACCACCCACACGCCTCTGGCCTTATTTTAATGCTCTACAGCAGTGTTTCCCAACTGATGGGTCACTGAATGGACTGCAAGTGTCTCCCGAACGTGTCAAGATTTGTAAAAAACACACTTTATTTTGAAGTACAGTGAAGTTCCAGCACAGGCTTTTATTTTGAAGTGCTGCTGCTGTAGAGTGAGTGATTAACACGCAGCTACTTGACAGAGACATCAAACCAGCTTGACGACATGGCCAAACACAAGTACGACCCTGAATGTATTAAACTGTGTGGACCTTGAACTAATGACTGAGTAGAAATCTGGACCCTGTGGCTGGACCAGTTGGGAACCACTGATGTACAGTGCATGCTCTAAATAAGCATTTAGGCCGACTCCACCTTTGCTAATTATGCGGTACATAATCAGGGCGCAAAGTTAGCTGCAAGGGCAACCAATCAGTGTCATCTCCAATACCCTTTAAAAGCCAGGTGTGTCTGCACCTGGTACACTGCTGTTTACATGGTGGATTCAGCAAATTTGAGAAGCAGGCGTCTTTCTGCTAATGTCACTGCAGCAAATATTGTGTTATTGTATCATTACACCCTCCTGCTACTCATCTATGTGTCCCTGTATGTGTAATAGAGCATACACGCCTTGTGAACCCTGCCTATGTAGACGCATCTTACTGTCTGTATAATGTGCCCTTTAAATAACAGGAAAATCCGGCACCATTTTGACTACTGACCATGTTTTTCTCGGTCAATGGTGCAATCACATTCTACTGCCTCAAAATAGCAACATGCCAACCACGCTAGGGATGCACCGATCCAATATCTGGATCGAATATCGGCCCCGATATCATCAAAATACATGGATCGGGTATTGGAAAATCCAACCTATACCTGAGGCAATGCTTTCCCTTTAAATCTATTGCGACGCGAGCCACATCATACATCAGCGAGCGAAGGAGAGAATCTGCTGTGTGGAGGTATTTCACACTATTTCAACTGCTGTTGCACAACTGTTTATTTTTGTTAAAAATAAATTGAAGAACTGTGTAGTCATCAATGTCTGACGCCTCTAGTCTGTTCTATTGTACATGTAAAGGTATATAGCTTTTTAGGTCAACCATGGTATCGGATCAGTATTGGCTGATACTCAAAGCCACAGCATCGGGATTGGTATTGAAACTGAAAAAGCTGGATCGGTGCATCTCTAAACCATGCGCCTGACTACACCTCATTTGAAGACCTACGTGCCCATGGACGCACAGATGGGTGCAAGTTATTACACAATATGTGGGTTGACCGTGAAAATGACAACTGCGTCGGTCTGAAACTAGCAATGAAAGTTGCGCTGCACCTTGCACCGCTTTACGCCAGGTGTAAGATTGAGCCCTTACTTCACCTTACAACATAAAGGGCACACTGCCTCCTACACTGGCACTGCACACGAACTGTATTGTAGAATGGTCCAACATATATGTAACTCCTGGGGATACTGGGCTGCCTGCTTGGCGTATATGAATGAGTTGTAAAGATGTGGCTGTTGATGTCCCCGTGCCTCCAGATCACAGCAATGAAATTGGGTGACAAAACATTATGGTAACTGATAAGAATGACGACTCCCAGAAGAGAGCAAAAGCTAGAAAATATTAAATATTCCTTTAACCCCTTAAAGCGAGAACTCGCTTTAAGGGTTTAAGAACTTGCTTTTTCATGCACTCTAGCATCTTATTTACGGTAAAAAATCCTTTTGTGAATCAGTTTATTTTCATTGTGAATTAGAAAATGGTTGACAGGCCACCGGTACCCTATCATGGGTCAGATTTGGCTCACGGGCGTAAGGTGACCATTAAAGAGATGAAATGACTTGAAATCGCTCTCGATGAAAATCTTGTTATGCAGCTGTGAGGACGTCAGGAAGTTACTGTAAAGTACAGAGCTCTCCTGCCTCCAGAAATAAAGGCTTTTTAAAGACGGACTTCTGCTTTCTGTGCACATGCTGCGACGGCGTGTCTTGTCGTCTCGTGTCGTCCCAGAATCCTCCTCTGCTGGGACAGCCCTGGTCTTTGTAGTTAGTGATCACGCTGTCCTCCCCCTCATCCAGCAGTCCTACTCCGGCTCGCTGTGATCCTATTTCATGCAGAGGGAGAAGGAAAGGATGAAGAAGAGGGAGAGTAACTGAAAAAGACAGTGAGAGAAAACGGAGATCCGCTGGTCTGTGTCCAGGCTTCTTCCCCCCGCGTGGACGTTTTATCTCTTCAGCAGCGTCTTAGTGTTGCTCTGTGTGTGGCCCAGTGGCTCATAAACATGTGCCGGTCACGCAGGATAAGCCCAGCCTCCGAAAGCCTCCAAACAAACACACCGACGCACATTTTGGACGGCAGGAACATCTTTCTTCCCCACCATCCCCCCCTCTTTCCTCGTCTCTCCCAGCCATCCCCTTCCCTCCATTTCATTTCGATGGCTGATGGTTTGTGCAGAGCTGTGGGCCTACAGTACTTTCATGATGTGAGCCAAACCCATCTGGGACTCAATATCCTGTTTACCAGCTCTCAGCACTCTGAAAACCACAACAATACTGAGCTGAGGCAGAAGTTCAGAACTCATTACAGTTTGTTCAGGTCACGGCCAAGGTCGAAGTCTTCTCCTTCCCCGTTACTCTGCCACGCCGCCTTCAGAGAGCAGACTCTGTTACTGCTGCCTTTTTTCTCCCCTTTTCCAATCTACACATGTTGTCATGTCATGCTTTGTGAGCAAATCTCCCAGAAACCTCATCTGAAGCCGTTATGGTGGTCCAATAGATAACTGACTGAGCTCAAGAAAAACTCAGCTGTTTGATATTGCCTGTAGATCTGAAGCCTTAATAGAAAAATAAAACTATCTGATGTGGTGGATTTCTTTCAAAGCGTAGTTCACTGTGACCCAGTTAACTTACATTTAGTACATCATTCCCTGTGTTTCACCGAAGGTCTCATAATGATACTTGCTTATTTTCTTCTAGTTTATTTATTTTTTTATCTTTCTTTTGTTCATTGTTATCGTTCAGATTATTGAGGCTATTGTCTGCTGCTGTATTTGTTTGTCATGAGGGGGATGTGATCTGTCTGCTACATTACCATCAAATGAGACAGGAAGTAAACTGACAGAACAGAGAAGAATAGAATGGAAAAGACTTCATAGTTACTGTGACACAAAACATTGAAGAAACTTGAGTAGAGTCAACGTGTTCAGGCCACCCCAAATCAAACCAGCCAACATGGGTTACTCCCAGGTCATCACAACTCAGATACGACCTGTGTCGCAACCATACACATATTCAGTGGACAGCAGTGATGAAGCTAACGTGTTACTGTAATTCCACTGCTTTTGGCGGTAACTACACATGTAACTAATTACTTTTTCAAATAAATAACACAGTTAACAAATAACTGAAACTTACACAGACTCGTTACTCGTTACTTTTTTGCTTGGTCAAAGCAGATAAATGTAGATTTCTTTTCCTGTTCATAATCTAATGTCATTCGTAGTGATGGGTGGCTCAGAAGTGGCGCTCAGTCCTTCCATCTTGTGTGTTTAAGAGAGAGATAGGAGAATGTAAGGTGGACTATTGCACTCAAGTGAAGATGACCTTTGATCTTCTGGATATAAAATGTCATCAAGTCATTATTTGATTTGATTAGTTGTAAACAAAAACATGTTTTGTGAGGTGTCTATGACAATGAGACAGATGAAAGATCATGGTGACCTTGATCTTTGACTATCAAAATCTAAATCTAAAAGACTGTACTGGCAAGAATCTGGCGACTTGATACGTATCACAATTAGGGTTGCAAGGATTGACTAATTGACTATTAAAATAATCTGTGACTATTTTAGTAGTCGACTAATAGGTTTGAGTCATTTTTCATAGAAAAGCACTATAAAAGTACCTAAAAAAAATCTAATTGCAGCTTCTTACGTTCAAATATTGGCAGCTTTACACACTCTCCCATGTCAGTGAACCAAAACCCTTTGGCGTGAGTACGAAACAAGACATTAGATGACATAATTCATTCATTCATTCATTCATTTTCCGTAACCACTTATCCTGTTAGGGGTGGTGGGGGGGCTGGAGCCTATCCCAGCTGATAATGGGTGAGAGGCAGGGTACACCCTGGACAGGTCACCAGACTATCACAGGGCTGACACATAGAGACAGACAACCATTCACACTCACATTCACACCTACGGACAATTTAGTCACCAATTAACCTGCATGTCTTTGGACTGTGGGAGGAAGCCAGAGCACCCGGAGAAAACCCACGCTGACAAGGGGAGAACATGCAAACTCCACACAGAAGGGCTCCCCAACCCTGAACTGATTAGATATTAGTGGTCAAAGGTCAAGGTCACTGTGACCTCACCTGTCTCATTTTCTTAAACTCAATATCTCAAGAACAGCTTGAGGTTTTTTTTTTGTTTTGTTTTTTAATTTGGCACAAACATCCACTTGGACTCAACAATGAACTGATTAGATTTTGATAGTCAAAGATCAAGGTCACCATGAGCTTTCATGCATCTGACCAGTAATTTTTCCTAGATAAGTATAAAAAACTAAACATTGCCAATGATAATAAAGTCCCAATGTCCTACAACAAGCTGAGATAAATTCCTTATATCTTCAAATGAGTACTTTCTAATTAACAGTGCCTTAGCTTGTTACTGTTGCTATAATTGGTAAAAATTTGTTGTAATACCAAACTATAAACATTATTAACCATAATTTAACAAGTTTCAACCATAAATTGTGATCAGGTTTTGGACCTGGGTCGGCTGCAGACTGACTTGGCAGAAATGGCTGCCATCTTGTTTTTACATTGATTGGTGTATTGTGCTCTTACTGCCACTAGATGGCACAAAAAAGTGTCTATGAACGAGGACAACAGGCCTAAGTTAAGTAGAATGAATAATAAGGTCAAGTAAATCCAAAATGTAATGTCCTCATATGAGGACACAGGGTCATATTCTCATACAATAAACAAAGGTTGACTCTATCGTGAGTAGTAACTTGAGATTTCGGACGCTTAATAAACCACAGTTACTGAGCACCATCTACTGAGTGAATTTTAAAGGACCACAAAACAAAAGCAACACCAGAAGTGCAGGTTTAACATTACACTTCAAGATAAGATGTATAAAGCAAGTAGTGACACAAAGAAGCAAACGGGGATGAAGGGAATACCGTGCAGCTACCAGCTATAGGAGCAGTGATTAGTTTTATTGTAACATTAAAGCAAGTTCTTCCTATGTATTTCATCACTGAATGCGGTGTGTTGAGATGGTATTGCACCTGCCTGCCTATTAGAAATCAGAGATGGAAACAGGCTTTGATGTACAGACATGAAGAACTTCACAGAGAATTAGTTTCGTTCATTAGACATGGAGATATAATGTGAATATATTACATTCTATCTGTGCACGGCCACTTATAAACCTGCATGTGAACACCGAAACGTATCTTTTCTATTTATACCCATCTTTCTTATGATGGTGGTTAAATATTAATTCTGGTGTGTATTGGTTATGTGGAAAACATACAGAGTGCCCTGTGTGTGTTTCCCTCTGGCAGAGTTTCAGCCCCTCCACACACACTCACACTGAGCTGTACGCCTCATTTGGCTCACTCGGCGCCCCCGGGCTATTTAACCCGGGGGCTGTAACCTAAAGACCTGATACTGGCAGCCTGTGGCTTTCAATCTGACCGCTCTCCCCCACTTATCTGGCAAATAAGCTGTTTTAATTGCTTACACACAGAGCCCTATCAGGCCATGTAGTGAGCATGGAGATAAGGGTTACACAGACTCAGGCATTAGTAACAGGATGAGAGGACCGCAGAAAAACAGAGCTGCGGGGTCCCAAGAGGACGAAGAGTCAGGAAATAGCTGTGGCCATCCTATTAATTTCAAACTCACAGAGCTGTTCCTCCAGCTCACTGTGGGGCTCAGGAGGCGGCTGTTGTTCCTCTGAAATCAAAGCAAAATTTGGATTCTCTCCTCGAGATGATAGTGTGCGGCGTACTGACGTTATCAGTGGGCCGACAGGGAGTAACTAATGTGTAAAATTACACAGGTTATTGTGCAAGGCGACCTTGACGATTTCAGCTTTTTATTCGCGCAGATAAAAAAAAAGAAGAAGAAAAATGTGGAGCATTTGCCGCTAATTCAGAATTTTAATTAGTCCAGCTGCCAGGAATTTGTCATGCTGACAACTTACAGATGCTTACAGTACACACGACACAGCAAGGACATAAAAACACCACCAATGGCAGAGCTTTAAAATGTTTTTTTTCCACTTCAAATTAGATCAGGTGTGTCATTCAGAAAGGAAAGTGTATAGTTTTTTTTTTTATATTTTAAAGACTTATTTTGGTATTATAGTGTTTTTTTGTTTTAGCCAACATTCAGTCATTTCTCAGCCTCCTGCGACCTTCCCTTCCAAAGAGATTTGGACTGTTGAAGGTTCACCGTGTATTGTTTTGACCCATGTGGCCCGCATGAAGAGCTAGTCAACACAGCGGCTGGGTAAATGTCAGCTACACTAGGCTTCTAATGAGACCAGAGACTAAGGAGAGGGCTGACACATCATAGGCTCGGTGCTGAGAGGCTCATTTACATTCTACCAGGCGACAGCTGGAGATATGAGCGCAGAGAGGGAGAGAGATGGAAACAGAGGGGAGGGAGGGAGGGAGGGAGGAAGAGATGGAGAAACCAAGAGGCAGCAGGAGAAAACATGTTAGTTTTCAGTTTGCAAACATTTCTCAGGAGAGGAGATGATCTCATTGGTTGAGTTAAACCTCAAAGGGCGGAGCCTGGATTGATTAAAGCCGCACAAATTCATGTTTTTATGTTAAAAAAAAAAAAAAAAAAAATGACAATGAAAACCAATGATGCAAGTCCATCTGCAACTCTTTCACTCTCACTGCTCTCTTTACAGACAAAGTCAGCAACTAGCTGATAAACACAGAAGAGCATTTAGCAGCTAAAGAGACGGATATTTTCTCAGGAGTTGGTAGGGCTGCTCGATTAATCGAATTTTAATCTAGATTACTATTTGGGTTTTCAACAATTATGAAAACAAAATAATCTACTAAACGACTATGCGCTTCTTGTCAGTTTACTCTCGTTGTCTTGTGTTGCAAATCAAACGCACCCGGAAGCCGCGATTGCGCAATACCGCCCCCTCCCCTCCTCTCCTCTATTCACTCCACGAGCCAGTCATGTAGGTGATTTGGAATAATGCGAGGGGCAGGTGATCGCGGAAGATTTCAAAAACAGCGTGCGGAAAATGGCAGAGGGAGAGCGAGAGAGGTTGGTCTGTGTGTGTGTGTGTGTGTGTATACATCAGGGCCAAACTCCGCCGTGTGCGATACAGAGAGCAGAGGAGAATTGTAAACGCGCGACCATGTGGAGACAGAAATGACATGCCGTCGTGTAAATAGGTCATCACGTGCGCCGCGTAATGGTTTGCATAATTAGGATTTCAATTTTGACCAAAATAATCGTGATTATGATTTTTTCCATAATCGAGCAGCCCTAGGAGTTGGTGGAGACCAAAACGGAGCTAAAAGCAGCATTGATACAGCATTGTATCGCAATACTTTTGTGTGGCAATATGGTATCATCACACACAACCAAGTATGGATTTTTTTTAAATTATATAAACTATTAATATTACAAATACAAATTAAACTTAGCCTATTTGAATATTAAAATTAAACGCTTTCTCAGTCCACTGCATACATTTCGGGGACATCATTTACAGTCGAAAAAAGGCAATAAATCACAAAATATCGCAATATATAAAATATATATTAAACAAAAAAATCCAGCTCCATTATAACTCACAAGGTTCACAGACACAACAGTCGTCTCATATTAGATATGTCTCCTCTACTTATACAACATACTAACATTATTAGCATGAGGCAAGTTCATGCATTTTACACTGCATAAATTAGCCCAGAGGCTAACAGACGTTCCTCTACTCATGAAGCCAGGATAAATCACACACAAGACTTAAAATGCTTTTCTGTGGGGGCTCTATTGTCTATAATTTATTGTATCTTGTCTTAAGGAAATGGTTAAACAGCATGTAGTCAGGCTACAGTGTGGTGTAGGTGTCTGGGCAGAGCTTATGTTGCCCAGTGACATTACAACACACCTCTCTTCCTATCTCTCTTCATATTGCTCTGTTACCTACTAAAGTACGGTTTTGAATGACCAATGTGGCGAGCGAGTTATGCAAAGTCTCATTTGATTGGATGAACTTTTGTAAACACCCCTGAGTTCAGGACGACTCATCACACATTGGAGGGAAGAAGACAGGGATTTTAATGTAAAAATACTCTACTTATATTTGGCATATAACCAATGATAAATCATCATATAACACAGAGACAGAGAACTAAAACTTGAAAAATGTATTTGTCATTTCACTGGGTCTTTAAAAGGTTTATGTGCTATCATACAGGAAAGAACAATGTCTTGTGATTTACGATGTAAATGCGTTATTGACGTGCTACTTCCTCATACACTTCCATATCCTCCAAATGATCTGCCAGACATTACAGAAACAGTGAGAAATACATTTATGCACTTTCTTGGGAGAGTTAGATGAGAATACGATCGATACCACTCTCATGTCTGTACGACTAAATATGAAGCTACAGCCAGAAGCTATAGTGTGATCAAACATCTGACGATCACAATAGAAAGTTTTGTTCTTAGGCAGTTCCCCCTTTCTATAATGAAATAAAAATGGGTACAACCAAGAGGAGAGATGGATCCATTTTTGTATCACTCCTATCGATGCTCAAAACAACACTTAGTATTGATAGTATTGATGCTTCAGGTATTGATCCAGCCAACCCCAGACTGAGGCTCAAGGAAAGGCACGACATACGTGAGCAGAGAGATAATACTGCGAAGCCTCCAGGTCTGCTGCTAAACTCTGCAGACCTTTCAAGTTCAGACCAGTCGTATTAGCCCACAGCGACCTAGGTAATCTAGTTTGCTGGCTCGGTGACCTTTCAACAACATAAATGCCATGATAATCAATGAATAATGAAATAGGTCACTGCATTTTCATATGTGTGTCGACTTCACTTTCAGGCTTTTACTTTATGATTTAAAAATATGTTACTGATGCTGAGAAGTTTGCGTAAAATTAAAAATAGTCTCTGCACAATCTTCTCGACAGTCGGCCTGCAGTGTTTAATCAAATGTCACGCAGAGTGCGAATTTAAGCGTGATCCTGTGGTCTTACATCAGCTGCAATTCTCCCAATCTGACAGAAAACTGAATTTCTGATGGAGAGTAAGGAGGAGTGGAGGCGGTGTTGAATGTACTCTGCATCACGTCCTTGCCTCTGTAGCTCCCTATCCACTCTGGCTCAATGTCAGGCTACTATAAGCTTGTGGGAGAGAGAGAGAAAAAAGAAGGAATGCAGTCACATTGGCTTGTGAGTACAGTAAAATGAGCACCAGCGAGTCTCCAGACAACAGCGAGCACTGAGCTGCAGTCTCAAGGCTCTGTTGATTTGTTGATGTACGCGCCAGGTGTTCCAGGTGCCACTTGGGATGCTTGCCAATCTGTTATAGTTGCCGCAAAGATTCATGTCCAAATTATTCAATTAGCAATGTGTTTTGGTCTGTGGATATTATCGCAGAATGAGTAAGTGGGTTTTTATTACTTTTTGTTGAACCAGAGCAGGAAGTAGAGACACACTGAACTTTAAGACTGAACTGTGGACCGTCACACCCAGGTCAAGACCTTGTGCAAAGTAATCATAACTGGTCTGCTTGCTGATACTTTTGTACATGGACTGTGTAAAAATAATGGCAGTAGCCACCATGACATCACCCACTGGTTTGTGGTCTGAGGTTTTGACCATCTCCATCCTGGGTTTTTGGAACCAGAGGTAACCATATTTGGACAACGGTGTTGATCTGACTCACAGATTTTGGTGGCGCCCTTAATTATATGTAACTTTAAACCTTAATAACATTTAAACAGGTGAGTTATATAACAACTTAGCTTCTGTTCAGTTGTTTTGAATGGTAAAATTAGCTATAGTGCCAAAACTGTTTTATATACCAGGCTGTACACATCTCTGGTAGGGGTTGGCAACCTTTACTACTGGGACACATTTTTACAATTGGAGAATGTCAGAATCACTTTAGGCTTACAATAGTTATGAATGACAATTAACAGTCATTCATTTCTATATAATTTTTTGTCAAGAGCAACAGGGAGTCACTGGAGAGGGGCTAAAGAGCTGTATGCAGCTCCGGAGTTTGGATGTAGTTGCAGCTCTAGTTGGGATAGTTATGAACCACACATTTTCACGCCAACCTTGCCACATATCGATGCTTGCTTATGGACTCTCCATATCGACATGTGAAGTGCAATGTACCCTAGGTGCGTTGGTTGTTGACGTATGTTCTGGGACACACTGTGTGTTTTCAAAATACACTTACGTTTTCACAGTGTCTTTCAAATAAACGCACTACAAAGGTACAACGCACGTGGTCAGGCTTTGACAACAAAAGCATGTGGTTGGCTTCAAAAAGAAATAATAGGGTTTGGCTTGACAATCATATGCGAAATGGACACTGGCCTCCCAGGTGAAAGTTGCTGGTGGTTGGACTCACCCACCATCCCTCCCACCCACCCTGCTCAGACTTTTGCCCCCTTAACTTATGTTGTTGTCCTGCCCTGGTTCCCCCCCATATAAAAAGGCTTTTTTCGTTGGTGTCTGACACTGGCAGCCACTGCACAAGCACCGGTATTTGATGACTTCAGAACAGATCGAAGGCACAGCAGATTTATATGAACACTTTTACATTGACACTCATTTAACATTTATGTTTTAAGGACTACGAGTGGACATTTAATAGTGGTACGGTTAGAATTTGACAAATGTACTTATTTAATAGTTATTTTGATTTACCTTAGTTCACTGTTTATATTTGGTACCGTCTATTTATTTTTATTTCACCTTTCAGTAAGTCAATCTATTTTAACCTATTATTAGTAGTACTATTAGTAACCTAATTTATGTTTTCATTGTTTTTCTATGTTTCTTGTTTTTGTGTCGATCATTTTGAAAAAATAAACTTTAAGTCATTAAGAAAAAATAAAAAAGACCCGGATGATTGATACTGCTTCCATATTAATGGGCCCATAGAGCAGACACATTAGAGGCTACCGCCAGTCGAGAAGGCTACATCCAGTTTAGCATTACGCTAACTTGGATGCGGAAAAAATGATTAAAACATGCAGCTTTTCTACTTTTCTAGACTAAATGTTATTGGAATGAATGGATCGAATTCTGATACTGAAATGAGTCATTTCATGTGGGCTGTGACGCTCAAAAAAACATATCCATTGATTTACAGGCGTCTCCTCTGCCATGTAAGTCAATGGGAAAAAGTATTTTTTAGCCACATGGCATCATGTGACGGATCTGGCAATTGTAATGCCACTGTTTGGCCACCACAAAATTGGCTTCAAAGCCTGGGGCACTTCCTGTGGACCTGCTTCAGAGCCACAGGTTGACTACCACTGGTCTAGGGGGGACTGACTCTGATTTTGGAGCTAGCCTCAAGCTGCAGTTTTTGGCTCTTTCAAATTTGCTTTATTTTTCAGCCCTGGAGATAAATGCTCAGTTTGAACAATAATGCAATCACAGTTTAAAGCAAAGAGGTTGGAACAGTTGAGTTAAAGCGTGTTAATTAGTAGGATTTTGTTACCTTTGGACAGAGCCAGGCTAGCTGTTTATCCCTGTTGTCAATCCTCTCATCTAACAGTTTACAACTTTACAGTTTTTATTTCATCTTATTAGTGTCATCAATCCTGTTTCAAGACACAGGAGGCAGCTGTTTTTAGTAAAAAGTGCTGATAAACCTGCTGTATGTTACTTCCTCAGCACCAAATGTGAATGAAGTTGCAACATGTGGCAGCTTTTATCGAGACATAATGGCCATTATAAATGTACAGACTTTAATGACAGCTTTTTACTAATGAAATTTCTTATATCAATGTCCAACACCAGAAGCCTGGCTTTATATCAGTCCTGTTTCAGTATTGTTTTGGAAGTGGATGGTTTATTTATCTGGAACAGCAGATGTTATCTCTGCACCGGCTGTGGTGGAATCCAAAAATAGGTGATATGTTGCACTGATGGAGGGTGTCATATTTGCGATAGATGAAAAGCAGTGCCACACACTGTCCTGTGACCTCAGTGCTGTATCTGACTCCTCTCAGCTGTGTTCTTCTCAGCTGCTTGCGTACACTGGTGGGGGACTGGTTTGCTCCTGATGAACTGAATGTTTCCTTTTCAGTCTGAAGGACAGCACACATCAAGCTCTCAAATAGTCAACTTTAATGAGTTGAAAGCAGCACAGGAACCAATTACATCGTCAAGCTCAAGGTGCTGACAGCTAATTACAAAACCCAGAGTGAAGAAACACTTGCAATGAGCAATCTCTCGTCCTCAGACAGCACACCTGACTGTTGAGAGCCATCATATTCAAGCAGTACTGTATGTGAAAATACACCCCTCTTATCAGTCTCAAGAGGAGACAATCACATCCTCATCAAGGGAGCTACTACAGACCGAATCACAATGTTTATTTACAGTAATATATTACAATAAATATCACAATAATGATAGAAAGTCCCTGCATCAAGAAGGCCTCATAAACTGACATGTTGCTGAGCAAACGCTGCCTTAATTGAACCCTGTTTCCACCAAACACTTTCGGTATGGTACCATTGGTAGCAAAAGTAACCCTTCATACATGGTACCAGCCACAACTCAGCCCTGAGCAAAGTGACCATCGTCTATTGACCAATCAACAGACTGCAGTGTTCACAGCTCCACCTTTTAGTACCAGATCTGTGAGCTAGGTACCCCAACAGAGGGGGGACCAAAAATGGGGACAGTACAGAAAGGTTCCATTGGTACCATCCACAACTTTCTAGGAGATGCACTTGACACCATCAGTCAGGTTGAGTTGAGCCCAGTAAACACCACTGCAACTTTTCTCTGCAATGTTCTAAAAGAGTTTAGTCTCACCGCAAATTTTTGGTCTGAACTGGGCTTTACTCCCATGATACTTTGCCTCCTGGTTACCACTCTGCTTCCAGCTGGCTACATGCAGGTGATGCTGCGTGCACATGGAAATCATGACAAGAAGAGATAGTTATTTTCTCTCAGTGAGAAAATGTAGTCTCCTCAAAGCTTATGGCTGCTAGTGATGGTGATAGAAATCAAATGTACGCTGGGAAAGCACCTGTGGATTGATAAAAAATCCATTTTTGATCTTTGAATTCATGGAATACTAAAGAGGTACCAATTTTAATTGATACAAGACAATTCCCGAGTATTCCATTACACTAAATGTGTGATGCTATTACACTTTACAAGCAGATTGGTTTGGATTATGAATAGACTGGATATGAGGACAGATGTGAAGACTGAGAGGTTTAATAAAATGTTCTCTTAACATCCACTTCATGAAGGCACTCAGGGTATCAGCACACCCTAGCAATTTGCAGTTGCTTCCTGAGGAGCCTTTATTCAAAGGTGTAAGATCTGATACATGCTGAGGAGCATCTGCTCAGCATAGCACGTCTGTGTGTGTAATGAGACTGAGAGGTATGTGTGTGTGTGAGTTTGCACATGAAGGTATCAGACTCCCGTTAAAGCTGAGGTAGGCAGAAAAAAAAGGGCAGAATTTGGAAATACACCTTCCTCCTGCAGCTCTACACTCTTTTTCCTAAGCCCCTCCCATTAGAGGAACACGGGCATATACACACGATTCATATAGTGACCTAGTGTTTCTCACACACTGATTTATTTATTCTTATTTCATTCTACCCTCTTCCTTAGTCAACTACCCACCCACAGCCTCACTGCCTATGGCTGTGGGCTGTAGCAACTCTATTTCGGCCAGTGCAAACCCCCCAGCGCATGTCACAGCGGGCTGCTGGCCAGTCGCAGTGTCAGGTCTAACCTGTGTAACAGCAGCAACAGAAAGTTTGCTGATCCTGCAGGGAGTTGGAGCCGTCCCCTCCCCCAGAACTGGGGGTGGGATTGGGTTCTAGCTGATGCGGCTTCTGACTGAGGGTCAGTCTGCAGAGCTGCTCCGAAGGTGGTTTGTAGCAACATGTCTTTTTAAATTTTGTTTATCATCAGACTCTTGAAAGCCCAGTTCAGACCAAAGATTTGCAACGAGACTAAACTGTTTAAGAATGTTGTAGAGAAAAGTTGCAGCGGTGTGAACTGGCCGGTCTCAGCTCAACTCAAGCTGGCTGATGGTGTCACCTATCCTCATTCATATTTTAGGAAGTTACAATTATAGTCAGCCACAAAATTACCCTGAAAAGCTGGAAATCATTGAATCAGGCTTTCACCATCTGAAGGGATGTGCACACACATCAGCATTTGCAAAACAGTCTAGTTTCTCTCAGTCCTCTTGAATTACAATATGCTCAAAGTTTATTATGTATTTTTTCGCAATGATGCCAAAATAAAACTGCCTACTGATAGAAATTAATCTCAACTAACAAGAACAGTTGAGCAAACTATGCACACATGTCGACTGATTTTTGATTTCAACTTGAATTTGAAGAGATCAGCTCTGACATATTATTTCTGGCATGTAAAATAACCTCATATCAAACACAGCTAAAGCTGTTTGCTCTCTTGAAGCTGTCAGGATGTCATTCAGTCAGTCGTCTGGTTTATTAGATATGAGGCAATGACCATCAGCTACAGTAACTCTTTTTGGGAAATGTATGTGAATCGATTAGTAACTAGCTCTGTGGTTACCAATTTAGCATCGCCCGCTGTGCTTAATGTAAGTTAAATCTGTGACCGTTCAGATTGTATTCTGTGATGAGTTTTACTGCTCACTTATGTGCTGTTGTTAGTCTGTCCCCTCCAGTCTTCTGTCTACTAAGCAAATAATCACAGACAAAGAGACAGTTGACTTGTAAATGTGACCGACTGCTCTCTCATCAGAGGCCTGGTGTCTATTCGAAATCTTAATGGTACCTCCCGGTCACAGCGTTGTGTACAGAAACCAGTTATCAGAAATTCATGACTCAATAGCATGAAATGATTCGAGGAGTTGTTTTAGGGTGTGTTGAGTAATTATCACTTTTATTGCCTGCTACAGGCGCCCGTAGGAGCTGCAATAAGTTTATCTCTTCCAACAAAAGTTTGTGGAACACTAAACCATGACTCCATTCTCCTCTCATTCACTTTGGCTACGGTGGCTTGACAAAAAGGTCCCTCTTGAGAGAATAGTGATATTTTTTAGTATCGTCCTCCACTGCTGTCTTCAGACCAAACGTGCAGCAAAGTTTTTGTGCAGTGCGATTAGATAGAAAGTCAGTGCAAAAATAGACATAAAAACAGATGACAATACGTACATGTGTGAGTTGAAATGTTTCAACTTGAGCATAAATATTCCTGTCTGTGGGCACCCAGAGCTCTATGACTCAACATTAGTACTATTCAGAGACGGAACAAAAAGGAGAGGGCTTCAAGAAAAATCAATGAAGCCACAGGACTGCAAGATAAATTTTGAAAACATGTATTTGTTACTTCCAGGAACAAATACCAGCCAACTGCAACACTGCACAGAAGTAAGCGTGCATCTACTCATGGGCGAGAGGGTTGTGCTTGTGACACCATGAGATGCAAATGTTAATGGCGTCATCCTTGGCTGAGCTGTAGCATTAACTAGCTTAGTAGTGCTAGGTGAGTAAGCAGTAGATGCACACTTCCTTCTGTGAGGTGATACGGTTGGCGGGTGTAGCTTGGTAGAAAGAAAATAGTTCCTACATGAAACTAGTCACAACAAGGGCTGTGGATTATCTTGAGTAACCCGGCCATTGAGTTTTTCAAAAAAACTTTTTTTTGGTGCTTTCAGCATCATGAGCCTAGTAGCATCTAGTTCCATTATACTTGAGACAAGGCAGACATCTCTACAGCCAATATCTCCGACACTAAGCAACTCAAACCAAAACAATCTAGACTAATAACTACTGGGAAAAAATACTTTTTGATTTTGGGGTGTACTGTCCCTTTAAGGCTGTTGAGCGTGGAAGCTCATTCTTGGCCCTGAGAACAGTATGTGTGACAAAATACTTGTAACTCAACAGATTGCTTTCTAGCTCATAGACTAGTAAAGACAGTGTTGTTTGTTTTGTTTTGTTTTTCTGCAACGAGGCAACCAATAAAATCTTACCAGCTAATGACCTTTCTGGTTGACGAACGTTTGGTTGACTATTAGGGGCCAGCCCTAGTTAACACTAACATGAACAACCCGAAAATATACAAGGAACAGGAGGGGAGCAACACAAAGGAAAGCCACATGCATCCTGACATGACATGTTAGATCATTAACTTCAACTTCTGGATAGAGTCAACCAGTGTATCAAAATACCTAATTCCCCCCTCAGAAAAATCCTCGGCATGAAAAGTTGTTTTACAGCTTATATTATTATCAGTATTTTCTGTGCAGATGCACTCGCCTACAAAATCACACCAATAATTCTAGAATAATTAATTACTCCCAAACTGCTCTTCAGGTCATCTGGTGAAAACTCCTGCTTTTTCATATCACAATAAATATTATATAAAAATTAAAGATTGCAATGTCAAGTTTTTTTCCAGTATCGTGCAGCCCTGGTTGTCTCGTAAAATCAATCATGTGCAAACCTTTAATAACCTTGTCGTGCGTAGGTTGTAGCTTTTGCTCACATTGCCGTTTACCTCACAAGAACCGAGATGGAAGAAGAAATTAAGGCTCATTCTTGTGCAAATCTGCTTTTATAATGGAGAATAATGTAAATTCATGCAGTGTCATTATGTCTGACAAGCCTTTAAAACTGGACTGTGCGGTTTATATTTTCTCAGTGCCAACACAACAACACCAACGCAGACCCTCACTGTGATTTGCTGAGGGCTATATTCAGGCTGAATAGCCCTAGTGGGTGGCATTCTGGTTGGTCAGTTAGTCAGAAGGGTAATTGCAACATCCTGCTTTCTTAGTGGAAATCCTCTTTCTGCTGTCTCTCCATCTTTATAGCCACCATCTACTTTTAACTATCTTATGAAAGCTTAAAACATAATGAGCAAGGAAAAAACTGCGCCAGTAAGTATTAAGATTGGAGTTTTAAACAGAGGCTGCAGCTGTGTGGAGAGGGATCTATTGGTGGCTCACTGAAGCTGATAACAACCCTGTTATCTATTGCAAACACTTTTGGGCAATAAGGCGGAAAACATCCTGCTTTTTAAATCTGTGATCACCAGCTTATATACATGTGTTTCATAACAGGGCTGACTGAGCTTTCCCTACGCGTGCATTCGCATGCAGTTGAACCTGTGTGTCGAAACCCCACGCTATCCAGGCTTGCGACATGCTGAGCGCAATCATTTACCCGTCCAAACAGCACGTCAACAGCTTGCAGAGTGACAGCCCCTTTAATGTCGGCCTTTCAAGAGATTTCAGTCGTCGGTTTACCAAATACGTCGAGTCATGTGGCTGCGGAGGTTTTTAAGGGGAACTTCTGAGTGATAGTAATGAGCTCTAGGAGACAGCAGCGCTGCGGCTGTAGCCGGCACGGTGCCCAATTATCCGCCGGCACCTGTCGAAGTCGGTCGTGGCTGTACGGAGTGGCGCCTTCAGACGGCATGCGTGCAGTCCCACACCTCTGCTTTCTACTGTATGTCCTCTACTCTCTTATAATGAGGGGGGAAGGGGGGTTGCTATGGCAAAAGCATACTGAACGGTATATTTCAAAGAGGCTCTATGAGAGAAACTCACTTCTCTCTGAATTGTCCATTTTTTGTGCGGTTCTCATCATATTCGGACCTGGTCCTGACTGCTCACTGAAGAATAACTGAAATGTGACTGTAGCCTTTAAAGTGGAGAGATCCCAATCAGCACCTCTCCCAATTAGTCAGCTGCTGAGCAGTGTCGCACTCACATGCATCTAATCAGTTCTTTATATGTACACGTGTGAAAGGAGTGATGAGCAAGTGACACTGTGTTACATTCAATATACTTCATCCAAACTTTAAAACTGAACTAACATAATGTCTCGATAGGGCTGCTCGATTATTATTAAGAGCATGATTGTGTTACCAGCTTACCCTTCCTCCCATTTAAGCGCAGTGGCCTTGTGGGTAACCTTCTCTCTCTGGTGTGTCATGTTGAAGACTGCATGTAGCAAATAGTAATGATAGCCAGCAGAAAACAGTGTCTAGATAAGCTCAGGGCTACTGTTAAACCTCATGAGAAGGCTGTGTTTATTTATTGCTTTGTGGGGAGTACCACATTAAAGCCATTGTTGGTGAACGGCACCCGAACGCCTCACAATCCTTCCTTCAGCGGAGTGTTTCAGACCGCTAGAAGCTAGTTACCAGCTAACAACAAGTCAAGCTAAATTAATGCTAATAAGCTAACTACAGTATGGAGCCTGTAAGCTGTCACTGAGAGAGGTAACATTTGACCTTTTGCTGAGCCCCGCCCCTTTGCGATGGTCCAACAAGCTGTCGGAGTAAGCATGGCGCCCACACTGTAACTAACTGCACTCCCTGATGAAATATTATCATATTTTTGGCAAAATGAAAGAGTGATTCCAGAGAGAAGCAGACAGAGGGGTCTACAGTGTTTGAAGGATATATCCAGGATGTCAAACTGACTCAGCAGCAACAACAGGTTAAAAAGACAGATAAGATAGTTAGAAGCTAAAGCCGAACTATCGGCTACAGATCACAGTGTAAAAGTGAACCACCACATCACTGCTCATCGCCACAGAAGACATAGAATATAAAGGGAAACTTTGCTGATATTGAGCCAGCTGTGTGTGCAGATGAAAAGTGTTTGGCCTCGCCCCTGTGCCACTGCCAGCACCTGGACCTCCACTGCCGGACGAGTCAAGAAAATTGCCAAGACGGCATCAGTACAATGATCACTAAAGAAGTAAAATATTGGACTATTTGTTTTGGTATGTTTATTCGTGCTGTAAGGAAAAGCCATGCGCTCTCACTGTAGTGTCTGTTCTTTCTCCCAAACACACACATGCACACACAATCAGAAAGCAGTTCAAATAAGTAAGTAATGCTTATAAAGTAAGTTCTTACGTAGGGGAGAAATCTAATTATTGTCCTAATGCATGTATACAGATGCATGGGTTTACAGTAATCAGGTTACTACAGTGCATGTAAGTGGATCGTCTGATTTCCTCTGTAACCTGATTTCGGAGTCTTCCGTTGAATTACTACAGACACACCCCGCTGCTGCTCGTGTCTGATTCTGCTGTTCAGAAGAACTATCAACACTTATTGTTATTATTTCACAGTAATCAGCATCTAGTTCCTAAAATGTTGAGTCAGAGGGTACCTGCTGTAGCTCTGGTTGAGGGTGAGAGGCTGTCAGTAAATAGTTTGTTGGGCACAGGAAAACAGAGATCTGTGTGGGTACATGAGACCCAAATAAAGAGGGTTGGTCATGGGGAGTACCACCAGTTGGTTCAGGAGCTTCTCCTCCATGATGGTCGTTTCCAGGTGTTCGATGTTGTACGGACTTTACTGTCTTAGCAATTTGTTTCTTATTGGTAAAATAAGTGTAAATAGAAGCTTTGTTTCCACTGAGGGAAATGGTTTTCCCTCAAAAACAAAAATAAAAACAAAATCAAACAGGAGGTATGTGTTGCTGTGACGTGGCGCTACATTTCTGGGGAGGTACATGTTAGGCTACGGCTGTGTGGCCTATGCACATCGATTCAACGTAGAAGTACAACCCTGCTTTAGTCTGGCGATGAGATTCTCCTCAAAAGAAGCATGAAAGTAGTTATTTGTGCAGATAGATTGAAATGGCGTGTTTAGACCCAAAGTAACATGATGCTCTTACAGTGCAGCAATCAGTCAGTGGGTGGAGGTCAGAGTTCATGGACGAACAAAAGAACAACACGCTTGGCTTATTACACAAGTGGCCTCAGATCATGAGGGTGAACCCTCCTTAACAATAACTAGGTAGTTTTAGTTGACTAACTTGTATTTCTGAAATCCAAACATGCATTTTTGACAAACGGCTTGCTCTGTCGTTTAGATATGACACATACATAACTCTGGGATGAATCATTTTCATAACACAGCTAAAGAAATTTGTCCTCTGACTCTAAATGGCTTCGTGTCAAATTTGTAACTGTGTAATTTGAATTCAGTCTCACTTATGTGTCAGACACACACACTCACATGCTTCCCTTATCTTGTTGATAGATGATGTAATAACTTGGTGAAATGTAATAAATTGTCTTTACATGGCTTAAAAAAGCAATAAAGTTCTTCGAGGCAATCAATTCTCAGATAACATAACATCCCAGTATTACATTACCTGCTCTCGTAATGTTAACTGATGAGCCAATAAAATGAACAATATTAAAGGGCCACAGTATTATTATTGCGATTCTACTTGAAAACATGCTACTGACTTAATTAGCACTATTAATCAGTTCAATGTCTCCCCCCGAAGCACAGTAAGTCTCACTTATGTGCGCTTTAAACTGCTGAAATAACTCATGGTAATATTTATGATGCACGCTGCCTGTTATGACTGTTAATTTCACTAATAATTAGTCCCGAAATAAAAATGCTGCTAATTGGGTGAGATGATTCCTCAACACTATGTCACGTTTTCAGTGAGTGTTTTTAACAAGGGTTTTTGGAGGTGAATCAATTCAGTGGCATTGGGAAAAATATATATATAATTAATTATACTTAATCAGGAAAGTGTTCAAACTTTATCATAACTATAATTTGAGTCACCACGCCCTCTGCATCCCTGTCACTGCCGGCACGATGTGCATTCACACAGCATACGTTTCCCTAATCTCGGACGTGAACTGTACCCTGAATTCTCCGTGTCGACGGCGACGGATTCTATAAATGTGGAATTTCATATTTTAGCATTCATTGTCATACATTACATTTCCTCCGACAAAGGAAGAACCGGGGGGCCACCATGTTCTTAATCACTTAAATCCACATGCAATCTGGCTCAGCCATCTTAGCCAGGGCCGCGGATCCATTAGTCCCTTCTCATTTCAGGGGGAGAGCTGCCAACCCATTAGTTCTGCTATGCTCCGCTAGATTTCCATATCCTTCCATTTCAGCATTTTCTGCAAGAAAATGGGAAGAGTTGCGGATTAATTTGAACTAATCCTCCATTTTTCTATTGCCTTTAATTACTTGTTCCGGCCTCTGACACTCTGAATGGTCATCAGCAGTAAGTTGACTTAGCATGGGTCCCGTCTTATTGTTAAAGCAAACGGTCCTGTGTCTGTGTTTAAGGGTATATCTTGAGGCTTTAGCTCGGCATTAACGGCCGCCAAACACACTCACAGACTTTGATTTCTTTATAGAGAGATCTTAAAGTGGATGTCTTTGTCTCACTTTTGAGACACCGCTGCAGTTGCCTCTTGTCCCTTTTGATGGATTTCTGCCCCTGCTGAAAACCTATTTTCCCATTCTACAGACCTTTAGTTCAATTTAAGTCTCATCGCTCATTATAAACAGACTAAATTCAGACTGCGATTACACTGAACAGTCGACTGATCTCGGCTGGTTGGAAGTTTCCCCCCGCACTGCCCCGCTTTTCCTTCATTCGCCTCAATCCTTCTTGCTTGTTCTCTATCTGCAGTGAGAAGATTGAACACGACTCAGGAAATATGGCCTCTGAGAGCCGCTGTAACCCCCGCCCCTCTCCACCTCCCCTTCCTCTTCTGATCCCGCTTCCACCCCCAGCAGTCACACAGCATACAAGTCAATGTGACCGCTGAGGCAGAGCAGCCTTTTCGTACCGCTAACGTTCAAAGCAGGCCCAAACGACCCGATGAAAGCAATCTAATACCACAAATTAGCCTGTCACTTAGCCTGGATTATAAGCCTCACGAGGGCCACGGCTAAAATAACTTGAGCCTCGTTGTTCCGTGATGTAAAACAGCAGAGAGGAGTGTAACCAGAGAGAGAGAAGAAAAAAAAGAAGAAAGAAAGAAACAAAAAACAGGTGCAATTTCATTTTAAAGCCTGTGTGCTCTGCTCAATCGCCTTCTGTAATTAAATTGATTTTTTCCCTCCTCCCCTATCCTCTGGCCATTCTGTCCCAGCAGGCCTCGCCAGATGTCGGAGAGCGGAGGCGCTATTCAGGGGCCGACTTGCTTCCGCTCTGACACTTGAGAGAGGTCAACACGAGAGAGTAGGAGATAACAGGGCGAGAGGAGCTGTTGATTTATGGCTCGTGTCGGCGGAGCTCGTCGCTCGCGGCGCATTCATGACCGCCGTTGGTGTTGTAATACAAAGAGGGTCGGAATGTAAATGCAACCGGTGGAGGAGTGTGAGGATCAGTTATGATAAGCTGCCAGGGCTGCCCTCTCTCTCCAATTTCTTTTTCTTCCTGTCTGGCTCTTTCTTCCTCTCACACACACTCACACGCACTCATATACTATGATTACAAAAGCATTTATTGGCCAGACTCACTCCGTTTCACCTCCCTAAATCAGTGTTTCGTTGCCCTCTCTGGTTGACAGTTTCCAGTCTGTTTGACCTCTAACAGTGATGGCTGAAAATGAACAACAATTTTGAATGACTTCTTTTTTACAATCTGGTATGTACTGGGTCAGACTGTTGAAAGTCAGAGAGCTCATGAATCCCCATCTTTTCCCACTCGCCCACTCAGTGCTATCGTAGGGTGCTGCCCATGCTGCCCACTACAGTAAGTAAACAAGAAGCATTGAATCAGACTTGAGTAAAAGACCTCTGCAGGCCAAGGCCAATGGTGCATTCATTTGCTCCTCCGATGGTTGTTCTTCAAGCAAAAATGCTTTTCTACATAAATTAAACATTTCCGATATGGGACCAGTCGGAAAAACAAGATATATAACGACACTACCTTGGAATTTGGGACCTTCTGAAAGACATATATCACCATTGTCAGACATTTTATAGACTATGAATTGACAAAACAATCAGCAGATTAAACATCATCAGTTGAAGCCCTGAATATAAAATCAGAGCTGGAGTTATCCACTAATCATTGTGAAGCCGGACTCATCTATCTGATTTAGTACATTTTCCAGAATGCTTTCCAGAGACGTGTTGTTGTTGTTGCAATCAGCTGGAGCTTTTACACAGCAGGAGACAAAGACAAACATGATGAGAGATTCCCCAACTGACCCTGATTCAGAACCAAACCTGTCTTGTTGCTGCATTGTGTGCGGGTCTTTTTCATCTTCTGAGGGTGTATAAATTGGCCTCCATGGCTCTTCTACAGTGGATTTCTACCTGTGTTTAGTCTGGCCCACTGGTTGTAGACTGTGGCTGTAAACCTGCCACTGGATGGCTATTTAGGCCCGCATTCTCCCTCCCCACGCTATGGGAACAAGTAGGGCTGCTTCCTAATAGTCCACCAAACGTTGGTTGACTGGTCATTAGTCGGCAAGATTTCATGTTGCTTTGTCGCAGAAAAAAAGTTGAAACTCTTAGGAGCTGCACCTTGTCAAAATACATCAAAACCTATATGACTGGACCATTTGGGAATTTAATTTGAAAGGAGAGACACAGGACATCCTGACTCCCTGTTTTCTTTTGCTGCCGTTCCAGAGCTGCTTTCTGCCAAGCAAACATTTCAATGTTTGCCCAGTTAGCAAAAGCTAAGATACCAGCAGTAGCTAATATCTAACACTAAGCTGTTTAACAATCCCAACAAACACTGGTGTTGACTCTGCTGTTAAACCGGTTATCCTCCTGAGACACTGTGTTGTGTCTGTGTTGTTCCTACAGACAAAGGGACATTCCTTGCTTGGAGTAAGGAGCAAGGAAAAATTCATCCAGAGTAACAAAATGAACCTTTGGGTATGTTGTGTTTGGATGACCAGATAGAAGTTATACTTTATTACAAGCTTTGACTATTAAAATAAACCCATCATCCCTGTATGAGGACATCATATATTTTCTCCAAAACTACTTTCAGTACGAAGACTTTGTTTACTTTCTTTATACTTGTCAGGTCCTACTGATCCAAAATATCTAGGAAACCTTAAAAAAGCATAGCAAGCAGAAGCCGGGGTCTCAAGAGGTCAATCATGATGCTAACAGTTAGTCATGTCACTGAGTGTGTGCGGCCAGGAAACTCTCGCAACTATCCCCAGTGTGGAGCTCACACTCCTGCAGCAGCAGCAGCTACAACCCATACAGGTGCGGTGTGGTGAAGTCAAGCACTGTGTATTTGACAGAGATTGGTTATACTACAAGCTATTCAATTCACATTATGGGTATCCGAAGAAGTACTCTTCTGGTATTGGCGTCACTTTAAGGGTACCTTCATTTCTTTTTTACAATGTCTGGCCCTAGCGGTTGTAGACAGATGCCCCTGTTCTTGACAGGTGATGTTTTAGATTACAGAAACATTTTTTGCTGCAACCCCTGGAGTTGCTGAAAATGTCTGAACAGGATGTCACATTGTCTATTTTTGCTCAACTAATACTCTCTATTCCACATGGATGTCCACATGTTGACAGTGACAGCAGTGGGAGAGCTGGTGAGGACTCTATGATGTACATTTTTTTTTCTCTGGCTCACTGGATGAAGATGCCACTTTGTCATGCAGTCTCCACATGAAAAGTCCTGCACACATAGGTATTAAGTCATAAATTAATCCAGGTTTACATGGTTCTTTGACATAAAACTGGGGTGGGAGGCATCACACATGACGTTCAGTGATGATAACTGGCTAGCAGATATACCAGAGCTTGGGAGCTAATTAAAGAGTATCATAATCGCCTGTCAACTTCTCTCTTGTCGTCGGTGCAGCGCTGAAAAGTTTCATTAGACGCCTAAAAATAGATTTCCCCCGTGCTCCGACACCTCACTCCTCACCTTTTCTTCTCATCAAAGCATGCGAGAGACGACTCTATTCATGTTCCCCCCACGCTTATTGGCTGCAACTAATCCGAGGTGGGAATTTTTGGGTTTCCGATCACACAGACAGAAGGAAGTGCACCAAGGTTGAGCGCGCTGAGCTTGTCACCGAGGAAAGCATTTATAGTCACAAGTGAGACGGAGTCGCAAAGGAACAAAAAATAAATAAATAAAAAAGGGAAAATTGCGCTTAAACATGGCGAGACAACTTGAGAACTCACGATCAATGCTTTTTATATCACCCTGTCGTCTGCTGTGTTCTTCACAGCTGTGCGGTTCACATCTGAATTTAGACACAAATTCTCTCCTTGTTCGTATCTGCTCACTTTATTTTCCTATTTAGCTTTACAAAGAGTGAGGCAGCACAAGCCTTGGCAGCTATTTCACACAAAGCATGCAAATATCACAATGTTTTGATTGACACTCTCCTTCTGCGGCTTTGTTGCTAAGTGTATACTTTCCATTTTCCTTCAGCTCCATGTTGAACCTGAATAAAATCTCTTTAAAAAACAGCGAGGATTTAAAGCCAATTATATCAGTTTAGACTAGAAACCCTTCTTTTTTACTTATAATGCAGCCTATTATTATTTCACAGAGAGAAGAAAATGTGCCAAAAGCTCCTCTAGGTGCTTTAACTTGTCAGGGACAGAGAGGTAAGAGGCGGCGGAGGGAGGGAGAGTATCCAGAGAACACTGCACACTGACACGTACAGGCGCAGGACTCAGGCACTGGCTGTTTGTTTAATAATGATGATAAATGGCGGGCTAACTCAGAGTGTAATGTATTCCTATTCTCCTATGTAATTTCTTAAATAGCTTTTCTTCCTTGTTTTTAAAGAGAAGTCGACCCCGCTGTGAATTTGAAATGAATAGCAGTTGTTACAGTGATCAGTCCCTCCACACTGCAGTCAGGATTTAGCTGTAATTTGATTGTGTTTAAGTTGTTTATGCGCACAGAAAAATGACATAAACCACACTGTGAGGCCGCCCCTCAATACAGCTAATCTCATCAGCTTCTTATTTGTTCTAGCAGAAGTACATTTTCTCCAAGGAAGGAGACAAAACTCTTGATACAGAGACGTAATCAGCAAAGTTAAAGATGTTGTATCAGAGTCAAACAAACACTCAAGGCCCTTAAAATCCATTCTCCCATTCAGCTTCTTACTGAAGGGGATTCCTGCACAATAGGTTTTCATATTAGGTACGACTGCTCCGTCCGTCCACTCCCCTGCCACACAGCTTTAACATTAGCAATGTTATTCCCTACCTGAGTAAACTTGTGTCAACATCTACGTAACATTTTTGTCTTGCTACAGTGTAGAAATTGGCGCCGCAGATGGACACTGCTGCCCCAAGCACTGTAATCAGAAGGGATTGGGCAAAGCAGGCAAAGCTCCTGGCTGGAGGTGAAGCCTACAGTTGGAGCTCTCTGCTTCACACCACAGCACCAACTGTAGGCTGAAAGCAGTCTGTAGCCAACCTGGTCTCACTGCAAAGTCGCCGAAATCCGGTGCTTGGCACTTCCAAAAAAAGCTGTCCTTTAACGTCACCACAATATGCGGCCCCGTCACCGGTATAGTCCAACGGCGTTTGGCAGTGTCAGGGGGAAACACGACGGAACAAGCACGAAAGTTACGTTGGCAAAAGTCTGAGTAGAGCGGGCGGACAAACACTGACTTTCACCCAGGAGAGCAGTGTTTGCAACCCGTAAGATTCTAAAGCCAAACCCATTTTTCCCCCCTAAACCGAACCACGTACTTCTGTTGCTGGAGGAAAAAACCCATCAATTAACTGTGTTGTGCCGACATAATGCGTTTATTTTGAAAGAGACTGTATGTAAATGTTAAATGAGAATGTGTTGCTGTAGTGGGTTGCGATGCCATCTGATACAGAGGCATCAGTATTAAATTGAGACTGTGTCATATATGGTTAAATACGCGTTATCGTATTAAAGCAGTGGACTTCCATGTTTTGGTACAGTTGGTGATCACACCTGATGTGTACTGTACACAAGTACACATGAACCATATTCTAGATCACCTTTTAAAGTGGACTCAGGCACGGATCAGTGTACCGTGCCCCAGTACTATGGGTCGAGTGTACTCGGTTCATGGCCCAGGTATCTGTTGTGAAAGTCCTTCTCTTCACAACAGATTTTTTAATTTTTCTCTCTTCATGTTTTTCAGTGGACGGAGCTTGTCTGGAAAAAAGGTGATGTCGTGTATGCCTGTGCAGTAGGGTCTAATCCTGGGAAATGGGAGTACCGGGAATACACACTGAGTCCCGCGAAAAATAATAACAATATCAATATAATAACAAGAAAACTAGTACATGTTACATTCATAATCCAAATGTGTACAAATATACTTTTTCGTTTTAATGGCTACAACAGTATCACAGAAATACATAAGTTCTTTATGTAGTCCCTTATGCCCACATGACTAACCTGTGAGGTAGATTAATCAATCACCTGACCCGCAAACCCCCAACTTTATGTCTTCCACTAGTATGATTGACAGGACTGAGACAAGGACTGAGCACCGCTGTGCTCTCCAAGGTGTGTGCGTGTCTCAGAGATAAAGAGGAAGAAAGGGTGGAAGGTGGACTATTGCATGCAATGTTATTAGTGACAAACTCAGAACGCTGCTTTGTCACCTCTTGACTTTCCTGAACTTGTAATATTATCTAGTAAGCTTATCCAAACCCACCTGACCTCTGTCTCTTTTTTTGTCAAATGAACTACACTCAAAATACAAGTGTAGGGAGGCGGAGAGAAAGACTGTACCACAACTGTACAAGGGCACACCAACAAAACAGTTATAGTTAATGGGTGGTGAAAAGGCAACCAGATGGTGCTGAGGGAGGGAGACAAAGCCAGAACGACAAGAAACAGAAATGATTCAAGAGGTGCTGGATTATTTACACAGTGTAATCACATGTGAATTATTAATATGATATTAATATTTCATTTTGAAATATCACAGTTATCTTTATTCCAGTATATCCTGAAACACCTATGTATTTGTCAAAAATGATTTAATTCTTTTATTAAATGTCGGGAAGCAATATTTCAGATTTAAAAACAAATGTGATCACTGTCAAACACTGTCGAACAATAACTAAAAAGAAATCAAAGAATTTAAAACCTATTCTGCATATAAAAAGACATGCCACAACATTAAGACATGAAACGCTTTTAGTGTGGTGTTGTTTGAGCTGGAGGAAAAAGGAAAAATGCTGTGCAGAAAAAAATGGTTATGTTTATTGGTGACTAGATGAAAGAAATAAATACCTGATGCATGCCTCTATCACTACATATTTACAGATTAAAACCCCTAAGACAGCTTGATAAAATAAGAACAAGACGTCTTCAAGAAAACCTCTGGTCTTTAGAGACCCAGAATCGTTACGTCCTGTCTACTTCCCTCAAAGTTTTTAACAATTTTCTAGTGTCAACGTTTGATAAATATTTTCTCCAAAAGGTTTACTGGGTCTTTAGAGACGTAATGCTCTCGTATTTTTAAATATGTTTAACAGTATGCAGGTAGTAGATAATGGTGGGTGTGGTTGTGTTTTCCTGTTTGGCCTCATTTTGTGTCACTCAAGGCAATATTTCTTATATATGTTGGTATATACTCATTAAAAAGCAGTTTTGCACGTGGCTTGTCCAAGTGGCAGATTGAGGCCGTTGCTTGACTGCTGAGGGTACAGTCAATGTCAAACACTGTACTGTCTCTCTAATCCATTATTATGAATAGGTTTATTAGCAGATAGCCCCTTGAGAGGAACCATCTCATTTCAGAGGGGGTCCAACACAAAACACACAACACACTTCTTTACAATGGACACAATCACAACGTAGAACATACTTATATGGCTCTCATTTATCGACCCACCCTGACTTCATTCCCATAAGACCACAATACCCGCACACAGAAGAAGGGATATACATGCAACAAGACTCCTGGAGCATCAGTATAAAAATAATAATGATGGTAGTAGTAGAAGTAGTAGCATGCCTCACAATACAAGAGGGCATGAAGACATTAACCATCAGAAACACGAACGCGATGTTTTAAGAAAGGATAATAACAAGGTTTTTAAAGAGGGACGCACACAGACGTTCATGTTGTTTTATAATCAGATACTGAATGAAAATATAACAAAACACTGAGATAATATAATATAATAATATGTGCATATAATATATCTGTATTCCTATAAAGTTTTAAATGTTGGAAAAATACATTTTTACACACACAAAAAAAAATCTGCTTGCAACTATTTTATAGTTAGTTGTAAACTATTTATTAAATGTTTATATGGTGTTTATAAATGCTCGGCAGGAGGGTTAAAATAAGGTGTTAATGAATGTATGACAAATCTTAAAATGATAGATAAAACCTCATATAAAGCAACTAAACACACCATATTTAATTTAGAAGCCACAGTCCCCATATCTGCGCTCTGATACAGAATGCAATTTCTCCGCTGTTATCAAACTGGGACAAAGAAAAATGGCATTTAATATTCTGATACATGTAAAATCAAAAAGCCTTTGATTCAGCTTATCACATAACTGACAGCCGAGCCGAGGGACAGCAAAAAAAAGGCTCACACTCAGGTTGCCATGTCCTGTTATCCCTCATTTTTTATCCCAAATAACAACTCTGCCACAAATGTATTAAAAATCTTTGAGGTGTCAGTGAGACGGCAGAAAGACAACATGCACTGCAGCCAATTGAATCAAATCAAACATCTCGATGCATTAGAAACTGCAACAGCGTGAAATAGTGACCCACAACGCTGAAATCAAATCAGACCCCGAGCTTCCTGCTGACTGCCACACACCTGACTGGCTGTCAGGGATAAATATAATTTTTCATACATCATTTATTTATTATCCTCCATGTTGTTCCGCAGTCATCGAGCTGACACGCTCATCCACAGCCGTGCACGGCGACAGCGAGAGATTCTCACACAAGGACGCCGGGCTGTCACAGGGATCAGACCCACGTCCTTCCAGTTGCAGGACGGACTCGGCGAGGACACTCTGACACCACAATGTGACACTGATGTATTTTTTAAAAAGTGCTGACAAAAATGCCACTCGCTGATTTAACCCACTTTGGACCTTGATGCAGAGTTGACAGTGTGACTTCATCTCCGGCGTGTCCTTCATGAAACTGTTTGGGTTTATGAAATTGGACACTTGCTGTGTGTTTTTTGAACGCTGTACTCGGAGCAGTCGACTTTATTTTTGACTTTTACTTTAGTTCTGAAGCAACTGTTATTTCTTTTTCTTTGTAAAGGCAATATGTTTCTACTGTGTTGAGGAGGAAGCCAAGGATGTGGCATTTCTCCTTCCTAGTTTTAAGTGGAAGCTAAGCTTTTGAAACACATTTATATCGCCATGGGGCATTTTTCAGTGCCCTTATCATCAGCCCTTTCATGCATCAATTATCATGACCACTTTGTAAGTGTTTTATTCCTCTTCAGGGCATGAAAAAAAATTCTGAAGTTCATTTTTTGCTCCTAAATCCTTAGCTTCTCCTCCCTCTTTCTATTTCCCCCCATAGCCAGCGATGCCTAAAGTCTTTTCCTCCCAGTATAAAATCAATATTTGGAAAATTTAACAACTGTATTACTTCTTAGATGTTACTTGATTTTTTCAGATTTTATATACCTGCCGGGGTCTCCTATTACAGAAGGATTAGCAACATACTCTTCAGCTGCACATTTCTCGCTTTCTGTCGGCCATCTTGACAGATTTGTGTTGCACTGACAACACCTGGCCAGTAGGTGGCAGTGTACGGCATAATGCACTAGGGTCCGCTGTAGTGAATTATATGCAACTACAGCATCAAAACTTTCTTCTTTAGTTGCTCATTGCCTCATTCCTATGTTTTTGAAAGAAATCAGGTCAGTCAGCTCAGGTTTCAAAGGGTTAAACGTTGTAACGTTGTAAATCTGTTTTATTGAGTAATTTTTGTATTTTTGTGTTTTTTGTGGTAATTTTTTTCTGTTTTTTTGTGCTATTTATTTATGTTTATCAGGGTGATTTTTTCTGTTTTTCAGAGTTTTTTTTTTTATAACAACAGACGCTTTCATTCCTTTCTTGAGAGCTCGATATAATGGAAGCAAACATGACCTGCTTGTTTAGTTTAATCCAGGTTTACTTTGTTTTGGGTTTGAGACACTGGGAGATACTCTTGTCTTGAAGTCATATAGATGGTGTTATCATTAGTTTGTCGACTTTACGCAGGCACCTAACAAAACAAAGTAAAACTGGATTAAACTAAACAAGCGGGTCATGTTTGCTTCCATTATATCGAGCTCTCAAGAAAGGAATGAAAGCGTCTGTTCTATTGCTCTCTTAACTCACAAAAAAACCCTCAAAAACAAAACAAAAAACCCCACAAAAAACAGAAAAAAAATTAACAAGAAAAACAGAAAAAAAATCACCACCACCAAAAAAAACAAAAAACCAGAAAGAATTACACAGAAAAATAGAAAAATAAAAAAACCCTCCAAAAAACAGAAAAAAATTACTCAATAAAAGTGAATGCAATACGCTTCCGTAGTTTTACATCTGGGATCAACCATGTAAAGCACTTTGTAACTTTGTTTTGAACAGCACTTTATAAATAAAATTTATTATTATTATAAAAGAGGTAAATAATAATGACACAAAAAATGAAATGACACAGGAATGTGTTAACAGGCTACACAATAAGTTTAAGCTGGTTTATGAATGCAGTTTATGTGGTTCAATAGAAAGGCTACGTGGAAATTTCTATGAACATAATGCCGCTAACATCTAGAAGATGTCATCTAGAACAGCACAAAGTGTGAGACCCATATATTGGAGACTCACAGGAGTGAACGTAGGGGCACACAAACTCAAACGCCTAACATGTCAGGTTATAACTATTTACACAGGGGTTGTATAATTATAATACTACATATTATGAATAGATAATACTGCACAATCATAATGTAAAGGATTTAAAGAAAACATCTGAATGATCCAGGGCTGACACACTGCAGTGGAACATTAACCACGCAGCTACCTGTCACAAATTTTGATCTCCTTTAATCATAACTCGCCCTCTCTGCTGTGGGACGCCATTTTCTGCTTCTGTCATGGAGTTGCTATCGTCAAGGGGAATGTAACCACTAGCATGTAGTGTCTAATCTGATGTTGAGCCTGGAAGTAAAACCAACTGCGGCTTTGAGAGCACTTGTTCTTATGTGACTAACCTAGAATCTAGCTTGCAAGTTCGGACCACTGACTCACCAAACCTCTGATTTTATATTGTAATAAACAAGAAAAGGAAATACACAGAAACTGGAGTAAAAGTTAAAGTTGGCAGAAATATAAAGTACAGATAGAATAAAATAGCAGAGAATGGAAATACGCTGGTAAAGTAGAAGTACCTAAAATGCCCAGTGACGCCCCTCAAACCCGCACCTTGTCACCTTTTTCACGCCTGCACCCCTGCACATGAGGGGGGGGGGCAAATCTGATTGAGACATGTCCGGCTGCGGTGTGAACAGAGCCCGAGTGAGGAGAGGCCTCGATTTCACATCTCACCATCGCAGAAGCCGAGGCAGAGCAAATATCAGCGCTGTTACCCGACACTGATGCTGAGTGCCCTTTCAGAGAGTTAACCACCAAAACGACCTTCCGTAACGACACGTCGAGATGCTATCTGAGAGGCCGCGCTCATCAAAACCGCAACAGCCAAATGGTCTCAACCTTAGTTTTCCTTTGATCAAAGTGTCTATGCATCACCGTCTCATGATCCAGTGTGCTATTTCAGTCCAGCCCCACCTTCACATATTGCCCGGCACCATCAGCACGCAGCAGAGTTCATGCAGATCACAGTGTACCTCTCCAAAACCAGAGTCTCCTCTGCTTTCTTTTTATAGTTAAGATCTCATAACACAACAGCCTACTGTTTGCTTCCCTGTAATTGCTCTCTTAGCTGAGGCAGTTTGAATTATCAATGAGTACAGTCATTTTATTGAAAGTAAGAATGTGTGTGTCACGTTAGAGAGCAGAAAAACAGAAATTTGGTTAGTTACATATAAAATTATTGTATCATGGTTTAGTTTATAATATATGATGCATTTAATAGAATAAATTCCCCAATATTGTATTGAAAAGTTCAAATAAGTGAATAAAATCCTGCTTTTACAACCACACATCAGTATTTTTAGTATTAGTATTTTTTTTTTTACCCCGTTAAAGGTTTGTTTTTTTGTGATTGTGAATTGTGATTTATGATATTGGGCTTTATAAATACAATTGATTGATTGATTGATTGATATTAGAAACCCAGTGTTATCATACTGTAAATAATAATACAAAACCAGTGAAAACCATGTATCTCCAGATGTTTGGGATAAACTGAAGGATGAAGGGTTCCTTTACGTGATGAGAAAATTCTCCTTGTCCCTAAAATAAAGTATTTTAAAACCCTGTTGGATCAGTTGGAAAATGCATCGTCACAAAGGTGAAAACAGGGCTGTTCTTCTGACTCCATGAACAGTTGACTTTTTAGAAACACATGGTTCTCACAGGACAAACATATGATCTTATGGCGTAGGATGCACTGCTGTAGATTTAACGACCTAACAGTACATTAAGAAGTTAAAATTAGCGCATCCATAAACATCTACAGGCGTAAAATTTAACATACACATTAATGCAGCACTAATATTGATTCAAAAACATCATATTTAACAGTAAAACACTAATAGGGAACATTTTACTGCAGTTTAAACAAAGTTTTGAATGCAGTGGTGGATGGGAATACTTCCTCCACCAGTGCCATTTGTCGAGCACCCACGGCAAATGCTGCAGCTCATTTTAGTAACATTGTTGTGCTGTAATCTCTCTGTAAATTTGCGCTGATTTATCACAGCAATGTGCTGCCGCAGACTTGCAGACTCTCTCTTCAGTAAGCACGAAAAATTCTCTTCTGTGGTTCACATCCAGTGCCACTGATAATCGAGCCGAGCAGAGCGCTTTATAAATGAAATGTAACCATAGTGACTGTGGACAGTGAGGGTCAATCAAAGAATATAATACTATTATTGACAGTCATATGTAGGGTAGTGCGGGGATGAAATGTCCCGTACTATGATCAAAGGTGGCTCAATTGCGCAATACTTGGTTTTACCATCAGTTTGGGCCCATTCATTCATTTTCCGTAACCGCTTCTCCCGTTAGGGGTTGTGGGGGAGATGGAGCCTATCCCAGCTGACATTGGGTGAGAGGCAGGGTTCACCCTGGACAGGTCACCAGACTATCACAGGGCTGACACATAGAGACACACAACCATTCACGCTCACATTCACACCTACGGACAATTAAGAGTCACCAATTAACCTGCATGTCTTTGGACTGTGGGAGGAAGCCGGAGTACCCGGAGAAAACCCACGCTGACACGGGGAGAACATGCAAACTCCAAACAGATTCCGAAAACCCCACCCTGGGTTTCCAACCAGGAACTGTCTTGCCGTGAGGCGACAATGCTAATTGCTCAATTTTTTTGCTGCTTTTGCAAATAACTTAATTTATCCTTATTTTAGAGCTTTAGAAAGAACCTTTATCATCAGGCAAGTATGAGCTATATTGTTGCTTTTTAAATGGCAAAGATGACACATTTAAAACAGAATGAGGAATGGAGCGTTTTTTCAGTTGAGATGCTTCGGTTGAGTCTGGTTGCTATGACACAGAATATCCGCAGAGGTAAAATGTCAGCATAAGGTAGAGTACATTACCTGGGTGGAGGAAGCACTGAAGCACAGAGGACGGACCCATCGGTCTGCGTGTGTTCACAGGTCTTTCTGGTATTTGTCCTGCCCCTCCACTGTGACTATCAAAAGAGACGGTGACAAATGTTTAACCACACGCTAAAGACTGCATTCATCACGATAGCCGTAGTCATTTCACCTTGAAGTTGATGCAAATAAAACATGGTCATTTCATTAATGTGTCATAGGGATGAGAGTTTGTTACCAAGTTGTCTTATTTTAGTTACACTCCAACTGACCTCATGTGCCTCATTCACCCTGTGACTTTGTCCTCGCTGACTGCCTATCAGGACTACATGAATCACACAAATTACCTATTTGGGATTCAAAACATGGATTTTTCGCTGAAGGGTGACAAGTTTGCAGCCCTGCATGTGAGTCAGTGATTACAGCTTATAATCAGCGTGAGCAGTGAAAAGCTTTGAGACGTCAGTGTTCAGCAGAGAGAATCAGTTGATTTTTGTTTGCACAATTCCACAGAAGATCTCACAGAGTCATTACAACTGATAAAAAAGTGAAGTTTGATTGGTGATTAGAGGAGACGGGCAAAAATCAGTGAGAAATGCTGAACTGAAATCTGTTAGAAACAAGCGGGTGAGACAGACGTATGTATTGCATGTGGATATTTCACTGAGCTGTCAGGTCCTCGGTTGGCGATATGGATTACATCCTCGAATTGATACGAGCAGTCATCCAAACATAATCAGATATGAGCAGCAAATCAGAAGTGAGCATGAAGGCCTGAGGAGTGAGTCGAGCCACTTACGGTCTCTTTTGACAGAATTTGGATTGTGAATCACGCGGCAGAGCAGCTCGATGCCGCTGGAGGCTGGTGTGTAATGATTTGATTAGCAAGTCGTCAGGACAAAACGCGAAAGTGAGGCTCCTTTTATAGTCCTAAGTTCATACATCAACGTCGCCCTGACAGCTGTCTAGTCTTGTTTATGAAGTGAACTGAGCAGGATTTGTGGCGGATGCTTCACAGAGCGCGTGACAAAGAGTGGGCAAACTCCGTTGTTTGGCGTGACAGGGTTGAGAGCTTCCCTCCTCAGCTGTCAGGAGGGAACATCTGTGTTTTGGCGAATGAGCGATGTTTGTTCTGCAACGGAGCAATCGGCTCCCTGCAGCCGTCCGAGGTGACAGTCTCTGTCACGGTCCAAGTAAAGAGTGAGATAGAGATGGAGGGGAAAGGAGAAGGAGGAGGAGGGGGGGTAATCCCTGTATCGAATCCAGCTGCAGAAACAGAGAGGGAAAGTCCAGCTTTTTATGGTTTAGTAACACTCCCTCTGCCCGCCCTGCAATCTGTGTGATACTGTGGATTACACACTTGCCTTGTGCATTTCAAGGCAGCATCTTCATACAACTGAGGGAAAGTGAAAATTGAATCTTTTAAAATGATTACTGGCACGAAAGTAAAACACATTATGGTTTACTACTAAAGCTGCTTTGCAGGCGGGATATTTATGGAAAATGCGCCAGAGTTAGGAGCCTTAAAGTGTCTGAAACGAGTAGGAACTTCCCCTCAAAGTCCCTCTCCAATCAAAAATGTGTTTCTCTCTTGTTACTCGATTTGGATGTTTGACCTTCACGGTGCAGAATAATGTTCATGCAGAGTTTGATACACTGACTTTACATTTATCTGCTGAATGGTTTCTCTGTGCTCACCTTAAATGTGAGAGTAAAGGCCCACAAACACTAAACTGACTTAAAAGGACTAGTGGTGTCGAAGGCCGACTGTTGGGTTGCCTCACGTTGCCTGTGTCTCAGCCAAAAACCTGCACTTGAACAAACTGAAAAGACTGCAGCCAATGGCCAGCTGGCACCTACATTTTGTGCCTGTGTGAGAGGAAGTAACTCCATACCAGCAGGCGGTGGCAGGCGGTGGCAGTCTGTTTTCATGATTCAAGAAGGAAAACCAGAACATCAACTGGATTCAAGACACAAGTAAGCCAGTGAGTACATTCACAACACAACCCGATGTGGAAAGAACCACTGATATTTACCGTGCAGCAGCTAGCAATAACACAAACAATCACAAGCTGTTTCTGCCAAAGAGCTCAGTGACTAAAAAAAACACGTATAAACATATACTCATATAACAAGTTAGTTTCGCTCTCACTCCCTCATGACTTTAGTTGTTTACTTTCCTCACTTCCGTTTCTCTTCTTGTGCACTATGCTTAACTGCCAATCAGAGGGACAGGCTCCGTCTGAGTCAACATGCTGAACCGACTGACAAAAAGCTCTAGGGCTGCCCCCTAATAGCTGACCAAATGTTAGTCGACCAGCAAGAACATTACCTGCACCTTGTCAAAATAAATTAAAACCTGTATGACTGGACCATGTGGGAATTTAATTTGAAAGGACAGACACAGGAAGTGTCCACGCTCAAGAGTCAGACAGGAGTCAGGTTAATTTCCAGGGCTGGTACCTGCGGTTATTCCACAGGCTAGTTAATAACATGTCGGGCAGGAAATCCAAAGTGTGGGATCATTTTGAGAAGGTGAAGGACGAACCCAAGGTGATATGTAAACTCATCTTCATTGGTCGACTACAAACATGACGTATCATCTGAAACATGGAAGTAGCTACATGCCCATTAGCCCACAGCGTCATTAACAGGCGGCTCGCTCAGTGTGTGACGTGCACTTGTAGATAAAATATAGGCCTATATTAATGAAGGTTCATTAGTACGGTTTTGTATTTCTCTGTAATGTAGCACAGTGTTAACAATGTTACTGATACTATTCTTTCTCACACCTTCAACTCAAACCATCGGGGCAGCCCTAGACGGCTCTGTGCTATATATGTGTGTGTGTGCAGTCAGTTTCATTTTCATCTCCGTTCATTGTAACTATAGCAGGGTGGTTTTCTTTAGTCTCTCCTCTACTGTAGTTTAAAAAACATTTTAAAATACGGTTTTCAAAATTTCCTTACGATTAGGCTTGTGGGCTGCATACAATGGCGAAAACCCTCACTTGTCCATCAGGAGCATCACAACTAGTTTGGAAGTCAGGCATGACACAGTATAAAACTTACACTAGTGGCATGTGGAAATTTAAGGTCTCCAGTGGCCCTATACCAAATGATTTTCAGTGCAGTAGGAAACATTTTGTGTCCAGCAGTTATGTCTGCCAAACATGTCTGGAGGGGATCTTTAACTTCAGATTTTGCCCTTCCTGTATTTGACCAACAGGGCTATTCTAAAGAAAACTTTTGGAAAGCCTGTGTCAGATAGCACCCTGAACTCTCCGGGGATGGTGGAACTTCTTCACCACCTCCACCCACCACAAACTGAGAAGATGACATATAGTTCAGATGTTACTGCACTGTTTCTGGCTAATGACGTCCTCCAAATGAGGCTGTGTTTGGAACATAAAGTCCAGGCTTTAATGCGAAAAGTGGACTAAAACATACTTAATGTGGAGTACTATTCATATCAAGATACTTGAGCTTTGGGCAAATTGGGCAAAAAAGAAAAAGCCTTTTAAAATGTGTACTTGAAGGTTGACAAGCTTCAGAAATTTTAGTTAAAACCACCTTAAAAACTCAACATTACGCAGAAAGCAGGTGAAGGATAAATACCCCCGTTTTTTCTCCCCTCTGCAAACAGCTTTTAATATTAGTAGGCCAAGGACGATGGAGGCATTTACTCACTAATGAAAAGTATTGTGGCTTTGTGTAAGCCCATCAAAGCAGCAAAATAAGTGACACAAATGGGACAACAATGAGAAAAGAGGTCAGAACCAGGATCTACTTGCAGATACTTAAGATACTTATCTTTTCCTTTTGATGCTTTACAAATTGTAGATGTTTGATGCACTCAATTTGTGTCTTTCAGGTTGAATTTTCACTGAGAAATCTCAGTGCTATTAGGCAGAGAAATATCCTTTTATGTACTGTCTGTTAGTGCCAGTGTTCGGGCTTCAGCTCTTGTCAAACAGAATACAGTAGTCAGTCTAAATCTTTGTTAAGCTGTCACCTGCCTGTGCATACAAACACAGAATTTGTAGAGACATCAGAAATCTGCCACCAGCCAAGTCTCTCTCTGTCATGGAAAATCAGCGTAGGAAAGTCTGTAAGTTAATTATATCTGACAGCTGAAACGGAGAGGTAACTTGTAGTGTGTCTGTGTTGAACATTAACGGCTCAGTAAGGTGAGGTAACTTTATTTCAGACTGTAGGTAATTATATACAAGTAAAAAGCATCATCCTCGCTTGTACTCCAAATACAACCTGAGTTTAATACTACTACTACATACTTACTACTAATACATACAACTATGCAGGATTTTCCTAAAATACAAAGTTTAGACTCATACAAAAGTTATGCCTCTCAGTCATCACTTATGACTCACTACGAGTGTGTGGAGGTGTATTCCTCTGCAGAAACTCTGCCTGTTTTACTGCCTTCATTTACTGTGTTCGGGATGTTTATGGATGTGTACTCCCACAGTGCTCAGGCGAGGTCAGAGTTTATAAAGAGACAAAGCACTGAAAGAAAACACAAATACATTGACAATAAAGGCCAGATGAGAGTAAATCTGGGGCTGGATTTCACTTTCACGTGCATATTTAAATACATTTATTCATTAATTTTCCATAACCACGTGGGGGGCTGGAGCCCATTGGGCGAGAGGCAGGGTACACCCTGGACAGGTCACCAGACTATCACAGGGCTGACACATAGAGACAGACAACCATTCACACTCACATTCACACCTACGCACAATTTAGAGTCACCAATTAACCTGCATGTCTTTGGACTGTGGGAGGAAGCCGGAGCACCCAGAGAAGGGCTATTTAAATACAGTAACCAACAATCCTGAGTCGATCCTGAGTAACCTAAGTCAACTGTTACCTGCCAACTGACCAACAGCAACAACAACTGACTTGCTAACGCTAACTTTGACTTACTAAATACCTACTAATTCTAGGTTTTGAGTAGGTACATTCAATCAAAACATGGTAAATGACGTACACAAAATATTTTTTTATTTTTTGTGTGTCTTAGGAATTAGCGCCCCGTGACTGATATTATGTCTATAACACAAAGTTAGGAGGTTAGGTTTAGGTAATTAAAGTTACTGTGTTAAGGTTTATGAAAAAAAAACATGATGACGACATATCTTAAAAGACTCAAAGTTCCCTCAGAGTTTATCCAGTTGCCAACGCTGATGCACAGATGCTGTATTTAACCTACATGTTGAAAAGAACTACTATGGATAACTACCATCAACAGCTCAACTTGGCTGCAGAAGTCTCCTCAGAACATGATGTCAACAAATATTCTGCATCATCCCCAGTGTGAAGCCACTTGAAACTCTGATCCTTAATGTCTTTCTAAAATAGCTAGTATTGCTTATCAACCTGCACAATGTACTGGCAGGGATTTATGATGCATTAATCTATTTCTGGGATGAAAAAGAATGAACACAAAGACGGGATATCAAAAGCAGAGTGAGGTAACAGCCCCCATCTCCCCTGGCAATTCACATGTAGTCCTGTGAGCACAAAAAGATAAGAGTTCATCCATTTCCTTTGCACTTAATGCTAAAATAAACTGCTATAGCATGCTTTACATTTAAGTGTAGAATAACCCAAGTTGATAGACATGTTATTCATCATGCTAATGAGCTGTTAAGAGGAAAAAGCCCCAATATGGCCGCCAGGAGCCGAAGAAGGGAACATAACAGAAGGGAACATAACCTGAAACTTTTTTGATGTATTGCTCCATCTCACTGTCAGTGCAGGAGAAAAAAAAAATATTGGGCTACGTGTCAAGCTCGGGGGTTGTTCAGTGTGTCTCTAGGCAACAGTAAACCATATGTTATTATTTCTCCATCGATAGCAATAAAGTGAAAGTAGACTCTGGGCAGTGCTGCACTTTGGCCTGTCAAAACTTTTCCATTCATTTTGTTTCTTTCTGGCAGTTAAAAAACCTTCAGTGAAAACTGGACCTGGTTAATAATGTTTATTTAGTTTTTATTGTAAGTGTACTCTAATGGAAAACTCTGCTAAGGAAATTTAATGCATTAGAAGAATAAAATCACAGGTAAGAAATTGTAATTTATAACTGGAGGGGCGTGTTGAGGTGGTTAAAGTGCAGGGGCTACTGCTACACCAGAAATAAGGTTGGCAACATTACTGCTGTATAAAAATGCAACTATATCTTTTTATTTAATTGCGCTGGGAATTTGCTGTGCTTGTTACAGTGAGGTGTTTTCATCTTCGTGAGTGTAGGAGTCTTTTAGAAGCCAGTCAATGTGTCCGCTCACCAAGGTCAAGCCTCGAGTGGAGTCTTTTTAAAGCAGGCTCATTGGTCTGCCGCCATTCAATTTTGTTTTTTTTTTCCCTTACGGAGAGGAAGGGAGTGGGAGGGCAGGACGAAACGACTGAGATGATCAGAGTTTGTGGTCAGAGATGGGGATTTCTTGCTTCATTCAGTTTTAAACAAATTCACTTTGTACTCTTGAAAGGAAATCCGATGATCTACACCGCCAGCTTATCCGCCGCACAACAGAGCCAACTCATAACAAAGGGATAAAAGACCAATCTCTGGATAAATTTGAGCACACAAATCCAGGAGAACTACTGAGGTGGCACCAGTGAAAAGAATATGCATTATTCCTCACTAAAGGTGTTCATTTGCATCTGAAAGTGTCCTCAAGTGCAGCGCAATGTACTGTCGACAGGAAAGCGCTTCGTCTCTGCTGGCAAAAGGAGGAGATATAAAGCGCTGCAGACAATCAGAAGATAATCACACATTTCATTTAGGCTTCGGTTTATTAGTATTTGTTTTTCATCTGCTATCCTCCAAGCTACAATGTGTAGTTCATGTTTCATGCTTATGGCAACCATCTGCATACATTATGTGTTTCACTTCGGGGCATATTCTGTGACTAAATGTATACATTATACATGAAATATTTTCACACTAAAATCAACAATTAAAACTTCCAGCCACTGCAGACTGTTTCTTTAGTTTGTTTCCTTCCAAAACACCCATTTGAATCTTTGTTAAAACCTGCAATATAACGTCCCCAGTGGCAATAAAAGCTCCACTATTTAAACGTATAGAATGAGCAAATAAAACCTGTAATAATAGTAAACCAAAGAAATTATTACCAAGAGAGTTAACTTTATTGTTCTGGCCTGATGGGAGGGAATATTCAGAGCTGATCACACATAAAGGCAAAGTTAAACTTTATGGGAAATAAGTCCATATGTTTTCTTTTTGATAGCGAGATAAGCAGATCAATATCAATCCCCTGTCTTTGAATTAAAGAGGCAACAGATAGGATTAGGTGTTTTTTTTTTTTTTTTATCTTGGCGCCACCTAGAGTCAGTGGTATGCGCCAAGCAGCTCGAATTTCCCACCATTTTATTATTTTATCCACTTCGCTTCAACCGATCACCACCAAAATTTTATCATCTGTTCCTTGTCCCATTATCAACCTTTCCTGGAAATTGGAAAGATTGCAAAGCCACTAAGTAAGCTATGTAAACGTCTGATTTTACTGTGTATACTACCCTGTGCAACCCACATTATTTTCATAATGATATATTTAGGAAAAGATGCTATCTGTTGCCTCTTTAAGTACAGAGCTGAGGTCAGATGCATCAACTATGTGTATGCACAAAAAACATGCATACACCTTTCCTGACACATAAACTTTAAGAGTGTGAGCACCTTACATGTTCTTCAGACCAGGCGTACACACAGTTTTAGCTGAGATAGATGAAATGATAAGGAGACTAAAAATAAGTTGACAGATGGATAACATTGTTTTTAGGTTGTTTGCCAGCTCCACTGATTGTGTTATTATTTTTGTAGGCTGCACAGCGTTCTGTAACATGTCAACATAAGGCGCATTTATAAAGTTAATTTTAATTTATTAATGAGTGATTAATTTAATCACTTTTTATGTTATATCTCCCTGTTAGTGATTATTTTAATTTCATACAGTGAAGCTTTTTGTAAAGTCAGTTTTAACATGAGTGCTATAATTGAGTCACTTATCATCCTTCTGACAATTACTAACAATGATGATTGAGATTTTACTGTGAAGATGGTTTGCAGAAATGTGATAGATGGATCACATCACATCATTCTCACAATCACATACAGATTCACACCTATATTTTAAGATGATTAATTAGTGGAACCACGTCTGTAGGAAATGACAGATGTTCTGGCACTGTTGGAGAACCTCGCTTATGTGACACAGTCAGTTAAGTTGCACTACCATATTTCTCACTGACAGGTTTAATAAGCGGTGGAGGGACACAAGTATCAACATGGAAAAGGATATTTAAGGTATTTTCTACATCTGTTTACAGTGAATTGTGGGTTTGGAAATGAAGCTCATGCATGGGTCAGGAGAGAGTTACTGTCTTAAGCGAGGGAGTTCAAGTATCTCGGGGTCTTGTTCAGGAGTGAGGGTAGAATGGAGCGTGAGATGGATTGGCGGTTTGGTGCAGCATCTGTGGTGCTGCAGGTGCTGCACCGGACTGTTGTGGTGAAGAGGGAGCTGAGCTGGAAGGCAAAGCTTTTGTTGTTATGACTCGGCCCTGGATAAGCGGGTGAAAATGGACGGATGGATCAGGCGTACACACAGCTTAATAAATCTGACTAAAAAAACCTGTATACAGAATTGTATCATACTTGAGTGTGATATCAGGGGCAGCTATGTGTTGGAGCTATGCATCAAAGCATTTAGCTGATGTGTATGTGGATTAAATTAATTTCCCAATTTAACTAAGTGGTATTAATTGATTTAATTAGATACTGTTTTTACAACACTGACATACTATCTCTGTGTGAAGTCGTTATGCAGATCATATTAGCAAACAATTACCTAATTACCTAATTACACATCCAGCAGACAAAGAGCAATATTAGTATTCATTTTGTGTCGTGTTCAGGGGCAGAATGAGGGGTGGCTTCTGAGGCTCAGGCCCCAAATATTTCTCATAAGCCCCGAAAGCTATTCCCCAAAGGAATCTAATGTAACTGAGTCAATGTTCTTGTGTTGCCTACTATTCAATTCAGAGTATTAAAGATCACATTTACTTGGCATTGTTGGAGATCCTTGATTTGCAGTTAGAGCAGCCCAGATTATTATGGCCTGGATTCAAATGTAGCAGATTTGTCAGCTAAATATTCATTCTGTGAACTCTATTCCAGCACAGTAGCAAAAATAGGTTTCAAAATTAGTAATGCTGTTCAAGCCAAATCCTCAATGTTATGTAACTGAAAAATACAACCTGATTCCAAAAAAGTTAGGACGCTGTGTAAACTGTAAATAAAAACAAAATGCAATAATTTGAAAATCCTTTTTGACATATATATTTAACTGAATACAGCACAAAGACAATATATTAAATGTTCAAACTGCTAAATATACACTCATTTTGAATTTGATGCCTGCAACACGTTATGAAAAAGTTGGGACAGTTGAATGTTTACTGTGTAACATCACATTTTCTCTTAATAGAGTCAGTTAGTGACACCCAATTGTTGACCCCAAATTTTTTTACAGATGTAAACACTGTGACTTATTAGTTTCTTTGTACAGGAAGTGCCTTGAAGCCGGCACTGCAAAACAAAAGTTTCTCAAAGTATTAAATACATTTCAGTTAGCATCATCATCACTTTTTCCACTGTGTTGTTCCACGCTTTTGCACATCATTTTTATGGATTGAAATGTTATGATTTCTCTATCTGTGTAGCTTTATTGAGCTGATACCAAAGTCTGGTCTATTTCATGCGAGTCGCTGCACTGGAAATATGTTTGATGGAAACGTACTGCCACCACTTTATGTCAAAAAGTATTTGCAAATCACTGCATTCTGCTTTTATGTGTGTGTCACAAAACGTCTCAACTTTTTTGGAGTTGGAGGAACATCAGACTGTTTTGCCTAATTTAGGTGGCAGGAGTGAAAATTAGTCTCCCTCAACATTTGTTGTGTTATGTTTTCAGAATCATGAAGACAGCTGGAAGACAAGCAGATAGAGAATAAGAAGTAGGCTCTACAGGATCATTTTTTTCTACTTGGCAACTGTTATCTTTTTCTCAAATAAAAATAAATGATAAATGATCTCAAAAAATAGGGCATATAGCTGCCGTATATGGGATAGAAAATCTCAGGTTCCACCTAGGTTTGGGCTGAGCTTGAATGTTTACAACACTGGTTCCACCCCTAGTCGTGTTTAAGGCCAACTTATGTTAGTCCACTTTGCTCACCAGCAAGTTGTAAACTTTGTCTGCTATTTGCTACCGAGCAGGTAGTTTCTTTTTTCACTTAAAACAGCAGCCTGCTGCGTCTCAAAATGCCAAAAGACCAAAACAGTGAGCTTAAAGAAGCTAAAATGAGCAGGAGATAATACTCTGTGGGACCATCATTACGAGTGACCCTTTGCTCATTATACATGGTCATTTAATATTGAGCATAACGTTAGTTCAGGCAGGACACGATGTCAAGCTCAGGTCACATCCCAGCTACATCAGCTGATCTCAAACAGTCCAATCAACTGATGGAGCAGCTGATTGATGGAAGGGAGTCAGCTGGTAGATCACATGATTCCTTTCTATGCAACCAATTGGTGAATCTCATTCAGGGTGCCCTATTTAAACTGCTCTGGCCTGCCTACTGTTGCTGCTTTCTCTGCAAGCCGCTTTGCAACCCGCCTCCACCCCAGCTCCTCCTTTTTATGATGTGTCTGACTTATCAATGTCATTTCTGTTTGTCTGCCTTAGGTTTTCTATGTAGGCGCATGGAAGGGCTGGGAGGTTTGCTCTCTCTGCCTCAGGCTTTCCTCGTTTGCGTGTGGAAGGTCAGGGAAGTTTGCTCTCTGTGCCTTAAGGCTTTCCACGCAGGCATATGGAAGAGGAGGAAAGACAGAGAGGCCCCAGAACAGAGCCATACCGCCAAATATAATAATGCAAATGTCAAATGTTTAGTCAAATCTTTGACTAAAGTGTTTCTGACTAAACTATTGTAATATAAAGACATTAATTAAAGACGGAAATTATAGTTTCCGTATGTGGTCCACGTTCGTTTCTTTTAACAACTGTAAGGCTCCCAAACCATAGGCATTGAAGTGGCAGGAAACTGTCATGTTGTGAATTATTTTTCTAATATGAATCACACAGTTGTAACAGTTCAGGAAAAATGACTTCCTGCGCAGCAGAGAAACTACCAGACCTCAATAGACTGGATACAGGCTGAATCACCTTGCTCTGTTGAGAGCAGCTAAACACACATTTACTGTATAAGAAAATATAGTGACACCTTAAACAGCAGGTAGTTTGGATTCATGCAGCAGTTATTGTTGTGTTTTTCCAAAGTTACTAAAGACCTCTAATTCAAGGTCGAGATGTAAAATGGCCTCAAACTGTAACAAATCTTCAGCGACTCGCTCTGCCAAGCACACCGCTGCACCAATGACAACACAGCACATTCAGGGACAATGAGATGTCATTTATAGAATTGCACCCTTAGAAAGCACCCAACAAATGATGCTGTAGTGCTCTGCCCTGCACTCTGTCACCAATGACCCTTTTTTCTCTCTCTCAAACACACACACACACACACACACACACACACACACACACACACTGCAGATTGCACAGGAACATCGACTGGCCACCATTTTAGCCCGGCCTCCAATTCTTCGGCTAACCAGCAGCTATAACTCTGTCACCATGAAGGTGAACATTAGCACCCACTGCTCTAATACAAGTACCTAAGTGCTCAATTTGAGGTCCATTTGAGCAAATATATATAAACCTCACCATTTCATCGATATCACACTCAACATTCAAGTGAGTCTCCTTCCACATGTCTCTCCAGCTACCTTTGAATTCCCCGTTGTCATGAAGCTGTCCTCTGTGGAGGTTTTTACATCATGTTTGTGATGGAAAAAATCCACCATGAAACCATTAAAGATCAGCTGGGTCCATTTACTTGTTCTGTGGATAAGTGGCTAAATGACGTGGTGGTCACATATTTCTAGCATGCAGCAATGAGCACTCTGGGAAATATAGAATATCACTAATCACAGTACATCAGGCAGGTTGTGAAAAGCAGGGTTACAGTAATGAGAAAAAAAGTTATTCTTGGAGGCATCAATACTCTCTTGAAAGATTAAGGGCCCTGTCTTACAACCGGCGCAAAGGGGCGTGCAGTGCAGTGCAAGCTCATTGCTAGTACCAGAGTGACGCAGTCGTCCTTTTCAGGCAGTGCCCATGTGTGTAGGCAGAAAATGTACTTGCACCAATCTGTGCGCCCATGAGCGTGGAGTTCTTAAAATGAGGTGTAGTGAGGCACGTATCGTTGTTGTGAGTTAGCAGAAAGGGATTGCGACATTGACCAGTAAAACCTGCTCGAAGGTCAGAATGGCGCAGTATTTTTACGCTATTTAAAGGGTGCATTATTCATGTAGTATGTTGGATCACATCACGTGTACACTCTGTTACACACACATGGATGTGTGGATAAGTTGCAGTTGGGTAAAATATTGCATTATGAGCAAAATATCAATTATATTCTATAAAGTGTGAACATAGCAGAGAGCAGAGCAGAGCCGCTGTCAGACTCCCCTTTAAGAGAGACGCTGTGCGCAGTTATGCTCGAAGATAAGCGTAACTTCACTGATTATTTCAGAAGCTAAAAGTTCAGTTCAGTTTCCTTCATCAAGTTTATAACTACAGTTTTTAGTTTTGTGGCTTAAATGTCCCATAATATCTGCTGCAGTGAAGTTACTGCTCTTACAGCAGTACTGCTGGTTTCAAATTTGCATTGCATTGCGCCAGGTACACCTTGCTTTAAAGGCAATTGGGGGATAACACTCATTATTTGAATTCATGTAAGGCCCCAAAAACATCTCTGAGTAATTAAGGATCTAAATACAACCCCTTGGCTCCTTGCACCTTACTTTGTACCCACATTATGCACTTTATAACGAGCAAAAGTGACATGACATAAATGCATATACACACTTTAGATCTTGCACTATAGACTGTTTACATAGGGTCCTATGCCTTGATAGAGAGTCAATTAGAGAAAGACAGCTTTTCATCCACCACATACACAGCCACAAGCTACATTAGTTCCTTGTACCTGCAGTTGTCTGGATGTAAGTCCAGATTTAGTTGTTTAGACAGTGTAGGGCTACAGCCATCGTCCATAGCGAGCAGGGCTCATCTTTGGTGGCATGTATTTCACTGAGCTTCACATTAATGTGCTGTTGTAGTAGGTGTTTCAGGACGTTTGAGGCTGTGTTTTTCAGAGTGGAAAAGAATCTTAGTACCACCTCCTGTGTACAATTTAAATTTCACAACTATGTTGTTGTCATCTTTCTTCCTGAAAAATCTAAATAAAGTGAGCATTTCCATCTTCCATGCTGGCTTGCTGCTTTGCGATGCGTGTGTGCAGCAATTACAGAAAGCAATTGTGATTAAAGTAAAATGATTGTTGGATTTCAAATCTGTAGGGGGCTGACAACAAAAGTAATGTTGCAACGAGTTATTTGTTTTCAGGGTAACTATACTTTTATTACTGAAATTTTATCAGTAATGTGTTACACTACACATTACCGGGAAAAGTAATAATATTACTGTAACGTTCTTGCCCAAGACTGGGACACACATACATATGTATCGACAACCCAAAAACATAACGCCCCTGGCCATGGCTGTGGCTGGTACAGAGGCCTAAAAACATTCGCAACTACATTTCATGCTTCAGATACCCAAGCAAGTCCAGCAAAAAATCTGTGTATGTCTTGTCTTAACCTGGTATTTTCTTCCATCATTTAAATCAATCGAATGTCACCCTTTTGCAGGTCCTCATAAGATTTTTTATGATATGTAACAACTACTGTATTTGACATGATTAAGTGGTTTACTCATATGACCTATTGCTCAAAAGCACTGCCCCTTGCAGTTCGATCGTTGCAGACCATTTCAAAATACAACCACCACAGCAGGTTCAATGAACTCTTCTGTCAGACAAAAAACAAACAGTTATAAGTCATTTTTGAGGAGCTATGATAATTCACAGATCGTTATGTCAACAAAAACCCTGCTCATGCAACCAAAGGTCCAGACGATCTTTATCCAGCGCAGTATTTTAATCCCTGACACATTATTACATCTTTAATCCTCCATGAACTGCTGCTGCATTATTTCAAACGTTCATATTTCTCCACATACTGTCCACAGTATCTCCAGAGGGCATGTAGATATTGCTGATAGCTTGGTGTCAAAATGGTGGCTAAACGCTGACCTTTTAATTGACACTTCACCTGAGCCAATTGGAGCATCCACACCGACAGTCTCAGATTCAACAGGTAACAAGGGTCTGTGTTTCCTACTGGGGTCTCAGAGCCAATCAATAGCCAGCAATTGGCCCGATGGCTAACGGGACTTGTAGTCAATGACCATCCTCACCTCTAGAGGACTTTTTAGGTCATTATTGCCATCATAGACTGCTATGCTAATGTACATAAATCATAACCAAATGGCTCCTCTGTTGTCTTTCTTTTCAATTTAGGTTTTGTTGAATACAGTAAATACAGTAAACTCCTAAATAGACATTTCTGTTTTACAGTACATTGTTTTAATCCCCTTTTTTTGAAAAGCTCCTGGACAAAACTTTAGAAAAACGTGTAAAAATGTCACTTTCTGTAATCTTGTTATCTACTTTGAATTCTGACTACGTGAGGGTTCATGCTATGGTCCCATTGAGTTTTCCAACTATAAAGTCCTAGTTATGCAGCATCATTTTTCATAAAAACATTCAGGCGGAGATTAAAAAAAACTTCATATTTCAGTGTGTTAAAACTTATATAACTTAATGACAGAGGCACTTAAAGTGATTCTAACTGTTGGGGAACAATCTTTGAAGTGTTACTTTTCAGTTAAGACCATGCATGTACATGTACTTAAAATGTAACTGGAGCATCTTTCAATTTACTTTGGATATGCCTTGGATAGGTGTTTTAGGTGAATCCAGGTGGATTTTACAGGATTAAAAAAAGACAACAAGATCAATTGTTTGCATGGTGTCTTTGTATGTGCATATAGTCAGTGGAAAAAGTTGTTTCCCTTGTATTTATGTTGTCATTGCCCACATTTCTTGGTGATAGACATCCTATTTTTAATTTTAGACATGCAAGTCCTGTCTGTGCTATTTTGACACATTGTTCGATTGTAATTCCTGTGTGACGGTGTGAAAAACTGGACAAAAGGTCATGTTCGCCTTGCCAAAATAAACTTAATTACACAAATAATCTGAGAACCCCAACGAGGTTTATCCAATCTATACGTCAATGAGGCAGGCAGATAAGAGGCGGTAAATAAGGTGTAAACGCAGCTTGTAACATTGTACGCTCACGCCATACGATACCATGCCTCTTCCAGTAATTACCGTACCGCTCCTGCATCCCCATTTGAAATCTGATCGTTGTCTGTCAATGATAACACACTGTGCCAGATGGTGTATGCAGTGTGGCCTCAGCTCCACCACACTTCATTAGGGAGAGGGATACAGAGGAAAGGGAACTGTGGAGGGGTGGATTAGCCACTGCGGCCTGCTCGCTCTCTCTTCCGCTCTGCCATAGAGCCGAGAGAGGCTTATTGAAGCCTGTTGGGGCAGCAGAGGGTCTTCACCTTCTGTTCATGTTCCCAGTGTAAGAGCCTTGTGTTGGAGTAGAGAGGGGAGGAGGTGCAGGGGGGAAGAAAGAGAGGATTTGGAGACAGTGATCTAGGGCACATTCACAGCTGTAGTTTGTTTTTGAAATGCAAGAGGAAGGATAAAGGCCCGCATCTCTTCTCGATAAAGGCAAATACGCATTCAGACGAGCTGAGTGATTGCGGCGTTAAACTGTGAGCAACACCCTCCTCCTGTTCTAGTTAAACATAGTTCTTGTATGATTCTGTTCTGAAGGTAAGAACATTATAGGTTGAAAGTACAGCTGTAATAGATGACCTACTCACGGTGACTCGTTTTTCTTTTTCCCAGGATGAGTGAGCGATACACGCCGATCGGATGTAAAGGGGCTCTACTTGTAATGGTGCTTGTGATCAGCGTCTGGGAGATGACTGTACCAACAGAAGGAGCTACAGGTGAGCACATTAACCTCCTCTATTCCACACCTCCCTACCGTAAACCCATTTCTGTCTGTTTTAGGGGAGACAGGGGCTCTTTAGTGAGAGCTAGCACATCATCTGAAAGCTGAAAATTTATTTGAGATGCTGCTCAGCACAGTGTGTCAAGTTTTCTTATCATAACTGTAATAAACAGTGTGTTTTGTTTAGGTGCCTATCAAAACTCTAAAAGTTTAAAGTGTATCAGGGATTAGAACATTAATGCTCAATTATATCTCATGAGTTGTGTGTTGCTACTAAATTTAAGGATTTTGAAACATTTCTAAACACTTGATAAAAAAAAATGGTCAAAAATTACTCTTAAATACCACATTAAAACACATGTCAGCTTATCTTCCATTTTCATATAAATCCATAACCAGCCCCAAGAAGAACCTTCCTTCTCCTGATCACCCTTTATTCTACTGAGCATACATTGATAAGATGCTATTTCCATCGTTGCATTAACCCGTTTAAGAACTGCATTTTTTGGTGACTGGATGGCGAGCACTTCTGTTGTGGAAACTGCTGAGAAACCCCCTTAAGCTGCTTTCACACCGCTGTGCGCTAACTGCCCTGACAACCACCTACCTGCAAGAGCGTTCAACCAGAAAGCAAAGCATTTTCAAAAGCGTCCGCTGCTGCTGCTGTCCACGGCTGTGATGACAGGCAGGTGCTTTGATGAGCACAGGCAGAAGTGCAGACTAGCTTGTCGCTGCATTCTGTAGCAAGACAATGGGAATCCCTGAAAGTACCAGAGATTTCTACCCATTTGGACAATTTACCAGTCATCTGAAGCTTGGTGGGAATGTGATCCCAGGCCTAGTTCTTCCTCTGGTTGTCATTAAAAGTTGCAAGTGCCGTTATTGAGGGTATTCAGACACCAGCATTATCAGCTCCACCTCCATCTTTTCTACTTTCTGTTTCCACCACGCTCGCTATTTGATCAGCTAAATCCAATCCTGCAAAATTTGGTTGATTCAAAACACACTTTAAACATGGCTTAGTGGAGACTATTTCAAACACAAGTACACAGATCATCTTCACTATAACTCCCCACAAATACAACACATTATTAGCACAAGCCTATGGCAATTTACATTGTATAAATTAGCCTACTGGCTAGCACACTTTCCCTCTACTTACATGAAGCCAGGGACAACAGGGTAAGGTAACATCGTAAAATTCAGCTCCATTACAGCTCACATAGTTCACTGACAAAACAACTGTCTTATACTAAACACTTTTTCCAAACAAATATAATATATGCTAACGTTATTAGCACAAGCTCATGGCATTTTACATTGTATAAACTAGCCTAGCGACGAGCAAAGATTTGCTATACTCATATGAAGCCAGGATATATCACACACAAGACTTAGAATGCTTTTTTTGTGGAGGCTTTATCATCTACACAATTTATTGTTTCTTATCTGTGGAATTAAAGTAAATAAAAGCTTCATTTGGTTTCAGCTTACAAAAACAGACAGGAGGTCTGCATCGCAGTGACGTGTAGTTACATTGGTGCACATCAGGCTCCAGCGTGGGGTACTGCGTAGGTTCTACATCCATGCAGAGCCTATGCTGTAGGTACGGCGTTAATTTGACACAGATGGTTAAGTCCCACTTCATTATCAATACACACAGGAATAAAGCCATACATTCTCTGAATGCTTCAGGTCTCTAGTTTGTAGCTATAAAGTTTCATGGGGCTGTGAATATCCTTCAGGTGACAATAGGTCATTTTATACAGTGAGGTCAAGTAAAAAAAAAAAAAGGTCTCCTTACAATGAAATGGCTACTGTGGCAACTAACATCATCACACATGAATAAAATTGGGTTCATTGAATCCACAAGAGTCTCAGTTTTCCAGTCATACCCAATTTATGCAAATCAAATACTGTTTCGGGGCCCCAGTGTGCAGAAATATTCAAATATAATGGGTGAAAATAATACATTTACACTTCCTGCAAAAAGCTGCAGGTTGTTGCCCCAAACTGTAAGGGACTAGCATAAAGTGTGCATGTCTGGAAAGGAGACAGTCATGGGACAGTCATTCAGATACCTTGAGATGAGAGGTTGAGGGACCCCTGTGAAAATGGCCATGCCAGTTTTTCCTTGCAAAAATTCTGCTTAAATTTGGAGCTTTATTTAACCCCTTCCCGACAAGCTAGCATGATACGTTTGGTACTGATGGGCTCCTTAGGGTTTCACCAGTAACTCTTTTTAACTTAGCCTGCTACAGCCTCTAAAAGACAGTAACGTCAGCCAAGGACACCGGCATCCTAGTTGAGTGGAAGTGGTTAAAACTGAATCTACACTTTATCTTTTATCTTACACTTTCGTGCCGACTGTATTGCTCTAACTTCTGAAGTATTGGACTTTCTCTGTGTATAAACACTTAAGCACTTTTCTCTTATGGGAGCAAACGCACATTCCAATGAGCCAGCCTTACAAAAGGTTAAAACCGTCACCACCTGCTTCTGTCTTTGTGCAATTTGTGCTAAGTCCCACATCATCTTGAGGCATCAGAACGTAAATATCTCCATGATACCACTTGAGAAGTTTCCAAAGCTGTTGTAACAACTTGTCGGTTGAGGAGCATTATTAGCATATCGTCTGACAGACTACCTTGATCCGACTGCCTTATTGCATACTTATATTGTGAGGAGCTGGGTTTATGTGTTGGCAGAGGGAAAGATAAAGCTGATGGTATTCTGTATTTTTAGTAATGCCAACACACCAAGACCAACAAGTGCTGTCTGTGTGGCCATGGCCTGATATATCTTATTTCTCTGTGCTGCAGACTTTTTTGAAGACTATGAAAAACACATTGATAAGCCACACTGTTGCACTGCTGGGTGACATGTTCTTTTATTACTATGAAACACACAAACTAATTTATGGTGAAGTAATCGCACACACTGTCTTGCTGCTGGAAATACTCACTAAAGCACCAAACGTATTAATGTGCAACTGAAAATAGTCCCCAACAATTCACGACTAAGTCTTGTTTGAGTAACGCTTGCTAAAAACTACAACGCCCAGCTGTTTGAGTAAAATACTGGGATTAAAAAACTGAAAACATATATTTGTGATATGTTTCAAAGATTTATCTCCTCAGCTGAAATGAGAGGGTTAGGAGATAAGCGCCACAGTCAAGGCAGCGAGGTCATTAAGTATTGAGAGACTAATGAATTGCTGGTTTTGGTACTTTGATAATGCCAGTCTTATCCATTGTGTAATTTTTATCAGATCCATGTAACCCAAAGTAGCTAGGGAGCGAGCAGACATTGAAATTAGAACCTTTCCTTCAATGCAATCTTAAAAACAATAGTTTTTAAAGAGGTGTTCCAGTGATTTAGTGCTACGCTTCAGTTTTGTTATTAGGAGAACAACGTCACAATAGAAAGATGAGAGGTTGATGGTCAAAAATTGATGCAGCAGAGCCTGAGATATGCCGACCTTTCTCCCTAATGTGAGTCAAGCTCTAAAATCTCGCATCCCAGATTTCCCATAATGCAATTCAGACCACCATGGGACCCATTTTGAGCTGAAGCTACGATGCCTCTGTGTTTGGAGTAACGGGTATCCCTCATTCTTTTGCTTCCCTGCTGAAAAAAAGACCAGAAGTCGCTGTATAAAAACATAAACTTTGTATGATAATGAACGTAGCTACCGTGACATCACCCATTGGTTTCTGGACTTGAAGTCTTGAGTCTGGTATTTCGGCCATTGTTATCATCTTCTTGTTTTTTTGGGAGCGAGAAAGTGGATGAGAGGATGAGAGGGTGGAGCCTTGGGGGAGTGAGGGCTGGATCTGAATCATGCATAACTTTAAGGGTGAGTTATATAAAAACTGTCATGAATGTTTGAATTTCTGCTGTAAAGTTGGGCATTTTTACATGGGGGTTGACGGGGATTGACTCTGTTTTGGAGCCAGCCTTTGGCACATCTGTACTGGCTTCATTTTTTCACCTCGGAGGCTGCTGGTGGTGTACAAAGCAATACACATACCGTGTCTTTACCCGCCTAAAATAACGCAAGGTCAGGCACTGGGCGCTGCTTTTGTGCCTTTTTTGAGCCAGGTTTCAAGAGGGCAGCAGAAGGTTGCATCTGAGGTTGCTAAGCACCGTAACATAGCCTCTTTACCTGAAATCCTGAGTGCAGAGCTGATCTTCTTCCAGGCACTGTTTGTGTGTAGGTCTATCTTCAGATGTGAAGTGCGTTCCAAACGTTAAACTCCGTTCACCTCAGAATGCAGCCATCCCGCCCTAAAAAATAGGCACTCGGGAATGCGTGCACGCTGCTCTGGCATCTCTTTGAGTGTCATGCATCTACACTGAAAACAATGAATTTGAGGGCGCAGAAAACACGGCATGTGAACTGCCCCTAAACACATCCAGTAAGATTGTGTTACATTTGTGGGTGGAACATAGCTCATGACAAACATCATGTGACTGATACATAGAACTTGTTTTGTGATTAGCAAGCAATGAAATTCAGCTCGCTACGGCAGCACACACCATGTCGTCACAGTGTGCGTCATAGTAATACGTTTTCCTGTCTTTTGTTCCTCTTGTCTGGTAAATGCCTACGTCTGTCAAACACCAGATGCCGTTTTTAACACAAGCTTACTTTACCATCAAAAATATATTCTCCAAGCCCAGCCTGAGATATCTCTCATGACATCATCAGGGCTTACTTTCTTCTTTCACAAAGCTCCTCCAGAGCCAGAGAAGACAAACAACTGTTTTCACAGGCTGAGTCATACTCTTTATGATGAGTAAACTGAAACTGATGTGTAAAATCGGAGTTCCCCTTTGAGATGTTTATTCCAGTAGCTATAAAGAAAGAGCTGGGAGACTTTGAGTAGCAGGAATCATACCAGGTGAACTGCTGTTCATAGAAGAAGAAAAACAAGGAAGTAGCACAACTCTGACGACAGCCAAAGACCGCTGAAAGTTCAGCTGCAGGCTGTGTTTCTTACCCTGTCATATCATTCTGCAAAGGGTTCAAAAAGTGAGACCGTTGCTCCAGTCTTAAAATAAAGAAGAGCTAATTAAGGTAAAGACAGTTTGGCTACGTTCACATTACAGAGCTCAATACCAATTTTTTCCCTGGATTTGATCTTCCTGCCTAGACACATTCATATTTGAAATGACCCATAGTGACCACAGTGTGAACACATCTTTACCCTGAAACGCTTCGCGTACAACCAATGACGTCACACACGTGCACATTAGAACAGCAACAAACATCACATTTGTGAGACGCAAAAAATAAATGACAGTGGTGCCAAGCTCATCTCCCGAATGATTTGCTGCCGAGGTCATATGCCAGTCATCATATGTTGCAGCGGCGACTGCCCATTGTTCCGCAGGGCCAATTCTCCAATGACACATGGCTAATTATTTTGCAGAATTTTGTCTTTGGACCTTCATCATTCTGCGTAACAATTACTCAAGTGCTTCGCTTTGGCAGAGTGTGCAGCTATTTTCTGCAGTGTGCATTTGTTTTCAGGACAACAGGTTGCCGTACAAATGAACTTTCGGTTCAATCGGATATTTTTCAGAGAATTAAGGCTTCTGGATTATGGAAAAAAATGGTCAATGGACTGTATTGTACTTGTAAAGCACCTTTCTAGTCTTCCGATCTCTCAAAGTGCTCTTACACTACATGTCACATTCACCCATTGAAACTCACATTCACACACTGGTGGCCCAGGCTACCATACATGGTGCCACCTGCTACTCAGCAACCATAAGCCTGCACTCACACACCGATGGAACAGCCACCGGGAGCAATTTGTGGTTGAGTGTCTTGCCCGAGGATACTTTGACATGCGGACTGAAGGAGCTGGGGGTCGAACCACTGATCTTATATGCCACATATTCCATGTCAAAATTCCATACTTTTCTAGACTCAATTTCCAGACTTCTTGCAGGGTTTTGTCCGACCATATTTAACATCGGAGTACAAATAGCCAGCCGTTCAGTCAACACACCTACACAGAAAGTTGTACAACCTTCCACTGTCCACATATCCTTAACGTACTGAGTCAATCTTATAGCCTTTCATAAACAAGTTTGTCCAATGTGTTCATGGTGGTGACGATGAACGCAGCCTTAAAGATACGGTTTTCCTATGGAGGAGACATCATCACCGCATAACCCATAATATATGTGTCCGGATTCAGTACAGTTATAAGGCACTTGGGGTGGAGCTGTTTGCAGGCTGTGACATGCAGGCGTACAGGCAGCTCGGTGTAGGAGTGTGCCTTCAGTCACATGCTATACTTCTTGCCTTGCTTTCGACACCATCAAGCTCAATCTGGCCCACACTCTCTCACACAGTGGAAAACATTTTGGCTGTGCTGGCATAAAAAAAACACTCTGCATGTATGATCCATTTATTTTTAGAAATTCTGAATTTCACATTTTAGAAAATAGAATAGTTTTGAAATACAGATATTTTTCCATACTCTCTTTTCTTTTTTCCCACAGAAATGATCATAATACCAATAAACTTTATTTATTTAGCACCTTTAACAAAAGAAATGCAGCACAAAGTGGTTTACAATAACTGCATTGTAGGCACTGAGTGCTTCACATGATCATCCCCAATCTTCTTCCGGCTGTTGCTGGGAACCTCCAATAAACCAGCAGCAGATGACCGCAGGGTTTCTGGAGGCAAATACGGGAGTTAGCAATGTTGCCAGCCCATTTAGGGCTTTATATACAAGGAGGAGGAGGAGGAGCTTGAAATCAATTGGAAATGTAACAGGAAGTCAGTGCAGAGCAGCTCAGATGGGCCTGACGTTCTCTCTCCTCTTGGTTCTGGTTAATAGCCGAGCTGCAGAGTTTTGAATGAGATGAAGTCTGTCGATCGGTATTGATATGAGTGTTCTTACCTAGTGATAGGATATGCATCAGATTTCCCAGATGTCCCGTTCTCATTGGAAAACAAAAATCAGATTTCTGTGTCTAAAAACAATCATATTCATCCCACACTTGCTTGTAATGTGAATGTGCTTTGGCTCACTCAGTTGTCCCCGTCCGGTCATGGCGGCCCAGCTCGAAATAAGGTCAAAGTTCTCCTTCACATCGAGACAAAAACTACTCTTCTCTGTCCACAAGCTTGTTGAGTCTCCATTCATCTGTTCACTCACTCTGTAGGAACCAAGTGGATTTGCGGAGGCGGCTTTGATGTACTCATAGTGTGAAGCCTCAGCTCTCCACCCAAAACAGAGTGCCCCGCTGCACCGACACAAGAGGAGACGCAGGACAAATGCCTGTCCTGCTTCAACTTGTCATGTGAGGTGTTTTGAAGGGAATTTCTCGCAGCGCAACATCACAGATAAAATGTCACAGAAGTTAATGGGGGAGTAATTGGATTGAAACAGCTATTTTGGAGGTGTGAGCCTGACTCGTCTCCCCCCGCCTCATTAAAAGTGTTGTCGAGTCGTCACTAGTAAACCCAAGGAGATCAATTATGGCAACTCAGCAACATTACAAGTCGAGGCCAACCCACATGTTTCATCACCGGGAGTCCCACTGACAATACACAGCCTCAGGTAATTGGTGGTGTAAAGGCAGCACTGCGGCCGGACAGGATGTCTATTTGTGAGCATGAAATCGCGCATACCTCTCTTCTCTTTGTTGACCAATTAGACGGGAGCGCGGCGCTTTGATGTGCGTTGCTTTGATTGGCAGCGATCCCCACTCAAGGCACTCATCATTTCAGCAGGAAGTGGATCAGAATAATCTCGCACGCATTCAATTTCTCTCTGATAGCCACCGCAGCCCCCTAATTTCCCCTGGGTCTTATTTCTGTTGCTGTAAACCTGTTATCATTCAAGGGATGAAATGAACCCAGAACACATCCAAAGGAAGAGAAAATGTATTTCTTCCCAGACAACACAAGAAGAAGAAAACTAAGCCTACTCTGACAAGCAGGGAAAATTTAGCTCATTTCAATGAGGAGACAAGTAGATATTCTAATGCACATATGCGCTTTCACTTCTTTAAATAACCAGTTTGTGTCAGTAAAGACGGGATCATATTTGCACATATCAAACACGCTTTTCTACTCTCTGACAGTTATGTAAATTCAGTTTATTTTCCTCGTTGGTATGTGAAAAAAAAGACGGTTTCCTTTGTGTTCTCTTGTCAGACAGAGATCCTTTGCTGCTACTGTGGATGTTTACAACACAAACTTAAGAAATGTCAGCGGTCATTCTGTTCGTCCTTTATTGACCAGAAGGCAGGCAGAGCGGAGAGAGGAGTTAGACACAGACTCAGTCCCAAGACGGCTCAGCTCACAAGCTGCGGGGACATCTGATTTGTTTTCATTAGCATCTATTCTCATGGATCCATTGAGCTACCTGCTTTCCTGTGCTTGTACATGAGCCCCTCCAAATTCCACTTGTTTTCACTTTCCTTGTTGTTTTTTTTAACCTTCTTACACTTTCAAAGGTGAGTTTAAGGTGCTGATCGCATCAATGCACCGTCCCCGGTTCCAGTCTTGTGTATTGAGCACAAGATGTTGTGCTTTAGGCCACAAAGACTGGAACCGCTTGGCTCAGAACGTGCTAGCGCCGAGTGGAAGTAAATCAGTTCATGTTTTACCTTCCAAAATATTAAGTTTAAGGCGACATTAAAGGGCCAGTTTAGCCCAAAACCAAATAGACATTACTGGCATGTACTAGCACCACTGAGCTTGCTAACTTTACAGCTCAGCTGGGGAGGACACCATTAACGTTTACATCTCACACTGGCACTAGTAGATGCAACCTTCCTTTTGCTCGGTCATACACTTAGTGGGTGTAGTTTGGTGGAAAGAAAATAGTTCCCACATGGAACTGCTCACAACAAGGTCTGTGGATTATCTTGCGTAACCAGGTCATGATTTCTGGAAAGAGGTATTGCTGCTGAGTTCTTTAAATGTATTTTTTGGCGCTTTGAGCACCACACGCTGAGTGCCATCTAGTTCCATTATATTAGTGAGAAGGCAGACATCTCTACAGCTGATATCTCCAACACTCGGCAACTCACACAAAAATCTAGACTGGTAAATAGCACTGCACTAGGGCTGCAGCAATCAATCCTTTTAGTACTCGAGTATTCTAACGATTATTCTGGCAATCAATCATGTAATCGGGTAGGAAATACTGAAAGGGTATGAAATAAAAAGTCTCTGAAATGAGAGAAATGAGCAACAAATTTGTTCTTGCTCAGTTGAACATGGTGGAACCCTCTGCACCAAGCTGTCCAAAGTATAACTCGGTGACTTTGTAGTAATCAAATTATTTGAGTTACTCGAGGAATCGTTTCAGCCCTACACTGCACAGGTTAGAGGACAAACATGTCTTTTTGATTTTGGGGTGAACTGCCCCTTTAAGCCGAAATTAAGAGGTGTTTTATTTTATAACCTTGATAGCTGTGTTCAGTCTACTGGTGTTTTATTATTTATGTCACCTGTATCACGACAGCAGCAGAAATACTAAATAAATGTAGACAATTAAAAAAGTATATAAATTACAGTGATTGAACATATACAGCAGTGGTGTCAAACACACGGCCCGGGGGCCAGAACCGGCCCGCCAAAGGGTCCAATCCGGCCCTCTAGATGACTTTTAACACCTAATGTCTATGCACATGTGAAGGCTGAGAGGTTTCAGGGGTGGATACTTAATGTAAAATGCTGCCTTAGAGGCTTTTCCACCCCAACCAGAACACAGCTCTCTGAAATAACAATGAACACCTTCTGTGGTCATATTTAAAGATGTTGAACATTGTGCAAAATATTGTAAACCAGCACCTTCAGTACAAAAGAATCCATGTCAGATTTCTATCTTAAGACAATATGGGTGGAACCCTGCTGCTGAGGCACTGACAACACCTCAGATTGTAAGGCAGGGGATGACTTAACCTGCTTCTTCAAACGCTTCCACTGTAGTGGAAAATTATAAAAAAGGCACATGTAATATCCGTGAGTAGAAGCTTGAGTGAATGTGGAAGACATACTGTTGAATTTGCACACAGTTGTTGTTTGGTTAATGGATGAACGTTTTCAGAATGAAAGAAAAATTTGAAGGGGTTGACATTACAGGTTATCAAGCAGTGGTTTCAGTGGTCCGGCCCACTTGAAATGAGTTTTCTCGCCTCAGGATGTGAGTGTAGAAATGTTATTTCCTACCTTTGTTTATAATTGTACAAAATCAGCTTGTCTGTTTACACACTTCTCAGCAGTGGTGTTAATCAACAAGCTTGGAATTGCCTATTCCAGATCTAACAATCTTAACACATGAATGCAACAAAGACACTGACACACTCAGTGTGTTGCTGAGCATAGTCGAGACGCGTATATTTATATTTTGGGAGAGATCCTCAGTGATTTAGGTGATATCAGCTCACATGAACACAAAGACAACTTTACATCGTCACAGAAACAGCAGGGATACATCTCAACGCAGCACGTCTCTAGACGCAGTGCCTTCAGATTTTATGCTTCCCCAAATGGATGTCGAGAGTTCAAGGTCAATTCAGACCTTCAGATTTTCTTGTGTGATCCCTGCAGAGACATTACAGCCTTGAATTTCAGCGTCAACAATAGGAAGCCACTTAGCGAGAACCAAAGCACGCAGGTGGCTGAGGGGACTTGAACCTGAGTGGAATGAAACATATTTGATGGTTCACTCAGTATTTTTAGACAAGCAGCACTCAGGTGGTATGGGTGTAGTTCCAGTTTGCAGTAGAGATTCTTCTGTTACTGTTGTAAATGCTGCACTGACCTCCATGTCTGACTTACTGTATCTCTTGTGTTATATGCATCAAAGATTGTTGCTTGCTCTGCACCTTAGACTTTCTGCACTTTGTAATAAAAATGACTTATATGATGCATAAGAAGCATCTTGCCAAGAAAGGAAAACGCTGCTTGCACCCTTGAGAGAGCAGTAACTAACAGCCAGAGACACTATAGGATCCCCATGGTAAACATAACAATCAATCCAATGTTCACTATTTTACACCGAGTGTGACTCCCTGATTCTGATTTGTAATTGTGGCTGAAGGATGGATCCTCGTCTGTCACTCTTCTAAACTGCTACTAACAAAGTAACAAATAGTTTCAGGGGAAAATCGGTTCATCACGATTAACATAACTGCTCTACAGCTCATTATGTAGGTTTGTACAGAGGGAATTACACTCAGTGAGCTCATCGTCAAAGATCATTTCTCTACATGAGAGCAGGTATTTTTGGCAACACACACAACGCTGTGTATGAAGCAAAGCAATGATTACATTATCATTCTCGACAGCTTCATGAATGATACAAAGTATGCATCATTTGCAGTTCAGACTCAGTCTCCAGAGACCAACGCATAAAAGCTTCTCAAGCAGAGTCATTTCGGTACCGCAAAGAGAGAAATAGCCCATCACTTCGCGCTGAAAGCAACTTGGCTCAAAGGATTCACTGAAAGGAACAAAAGTCTGGTAAAAACAATACTGTCTGACAGTCAGTGTCAAGTGTTGGGAGTTCATGTTGGAGTTAGTTCTCAAGATCTGATTGGAATTTGGTTCCAGCTTAGCTTTTACGACATTGTGGTTTTATTAGGGTCTGGACTAGAGTCAAGGAGGTGATGAGAGTGAACACTGATATCACCTTTTAACTTGACAACTGCCTCAACACCTCAAGATCTTAGAGGCAAGCAGCGATAGGATGTATACAGGTCACAGCATGCAGTATCCCTGCTATACATACACACGTGACTAATCATGATTTCATAACAGAAAGGTATTTGAGTGAAGGGCTGAAGTAAACAGGTTTTTTAATTTCAAGATAAAAGCACTTAGGGAGGTGGAGGCGAAAAATACCAACTGTTCTGTTGCCTCTGTTTTTCAGTCAAAAAGGTGCACTTGAACACACCACAAAGACTACAGCCAACACCCAACTAGCACGTACATTTTGCACCTGGAGTTGATGAAATAACTCCCCACACCAGCAGGCGGCGGTAGTCTGTATTTGTTATCAAAAAAGGGAAAGGGAAAGATGCTAGTTAGCCTGTTAGCATATTAACAACACAACCTAATATTGAAAGAAAAAAGGATTTTTACGGTGCACCTGTGAGCAATAACAGGAATTACTTAACTTTCCTCCTAAAGAGCTCAATGGCTAAAAAAATATTTTTACCTAATTTACTGCTCAGAAAATTAAGGTAACACTCAATGGTCACAGTATAACACCAGGTCAGTTAAACTTAAGGGATATCAGTTTGTCCATTTAGGAAGCACAAGTGATTGTGAATTAATTTCACCTGCTAAGTGCGAATGAAAGTAACAACAGGTGCAATGCAGAGGCAAAAGCAAGACAACCCCCACAAAGGGAAATGGTTTTACATGTGGTGTCCACAGACAGTTGCTCTCTCCTTATCCTCTCTGACTGATTCTTATATAGCTTTGTGTTCTGCTAGTGTCCTTGTCACTACTGGTAGCATGAGGCAGCACCTGCAGCCCAATCAGGTTGCACAGGTAGCCCAGCTCCTCCAGGAGAGCGGCCGTTACACGAGGAGAGCTGGACAGGGCCGTAGAAGGGCATCAGCCCAGCAGCAGGACCGGTATCTGCTCCCTTGTGTGAGGAGGAACAGGAGGAGCAATGCCAGAGCCCTACAAAATGACCTCCAGCATGCTACTGGTGTGCATGTTTCTGACCAAACTGTCAGAAAAAAGCCAACAAGGGCAAACGAGAGCAAACTAGTGCCAACAGTGTGCAACACAGTCCATTCAGACTTAAAGTTTTCCATCTTTTATAATATCTTGTAATATGTATGTTGAAATTGGGCTGTCGTTTAAAAACAGCGTTTTAGACAGAGTCTTGTCACCTAACAAGGCACCTTGGCAAGAAATCATTGGTATTGATGTAAACCTTGTCAACAATCAGCAAAAAGTCATACTTGTGATTGTCGTTTTTAATGGAAAAAAAAACAGATAGAAAAAGGCCAAAACATTATCAGGGTGATTAGCCATTTAAGACACGATGTAATTGTTTATGGATAGAGTCTAAAATGAGCCCACAAAAGTAAAAGTTCAGACCGTTTTGTCTGAGATAGTAAAAGGTAATAATGTGACATATTGGACTTTTTTCAATCCACTTGGAGCAATTTATGCTTTGTATTATCATGTAATTACTGTAACTATGTAATTATTGTTCGGTCTGGGTCTAGGCTGCATGGCCAATCAGACCTTAGGAGATTGTGTCAGTTGGCTTTGAGTACAACAAATAAGTAGGCCTGTTGAAATAAGCACACAGCCCAGTCGCCAAAAGAAAATGTTGGCATTCTATGTTTGTGGAAGCCCACATCATTTTGAGAAGGTGAATGACGAACCCAAGGTGATATGTAAACTCATCTTCATTGGTCGACTACAAACATGACGTATCATCTGAAACATGGAAGTAGCTACATACCCATTAGCCCACAGCGTCATTAACAGGCGGCTCACTCAGTGTGTGACGTGCACTTGTAGATAAAATATAGGCCTATATTAATGAAGGTTGATTAGTATGGTTTGTATTTCTCTGTAATGTAGCACAGTGTTAACAATGTTACTGATACTATTCTTTCTCACACCTTCAACTCAAACCATTGTGTTGACTTTGCACTCACTAAGTGAATCATTTTGTCCTAAAAACCATCAGCTTACTAGTCACTGAAATTTACCTAAAGTTTATTCCATGCTTTACCATTTCAGCAAGTTCTGATTAGCCTTGAAAAGGTTGCGTTACACTTTCCAAACAGGTTTGATTGATGCTTTCACTCACTGGATGTGTGCTTCAAACAGCTCACACATCTGATGCAAACAGTGCGTCTTTATTTTTCAAACACAATCTGTTGATGTCATCAACAACAGATACACCAGCGCTTTTAACTTCAGGGAAGTTTTACAAAAGGATTAGTTGAGTCGCAGTACGCTTCAGTGGAGAGGATCCAGGGGAATAGTGTCTACCTCCACACATGATGCTCTCACTGTGTGACATGTTGGGAGTGTGTGAATCACTTCGCTGCTCACCGTCTATAAGATATTTAGTGTTCCTGTTGTCTCCAGCAGGTTTGACCCTGAGGGTAGACAATTACACTGTTTTTATACCCTGTGATATCATAAATGTATTCAGTGCTTGTATCGGCAACGGATGTGACAACAGCCTCTCTGTAAGGTCATATGTGAGTAAACAGCACTGGAAACAATGGGCTGTGCAAACTATGAGCTAATAATTAAAAGAGACGTGTTTTTTTATTTAGTGTCCTTGTTATTTTCTGGAAGTATCACCTCACTCCACATGATTTTCTTCCTTTTGCCTGCAGGTAAAGCGATGTAACAAGCCTGAGGACTTTTGTTTGTAACTGGCTGTATTCGGTTCTCTTCAAATGCAAACTTCCCTGTATCCGTCTAAAACTGTAAAATCAAGTGGAAACAAAACTGTAGGTTGCGAACTAGAAAAGATACAAGTTGCCATCAAACCCATCTATGAAAGAAAAATGGACAGAAGTCTTCAAGAATGTTTCATTTGGGCAAATTACAATTGTTCTTTCATGTCAGCTAGTATTGTTTCATGCTGTCCGGAGATGAGGACAGATGTTGTTATGGGAATAACTGGAAAGATGCCTAAAGCTGATCACTCACTTCAAAAAGATCGCTTCATCAGAATTTATTTGGCAAAGGTGTTTCTATATTCAGTTTAGTGCATCGACTCTTTCTGACAAAGACAAGAACCTCCTCAAGCAATCATAATCATCATTTTTGCACAAATGAGGAAGTTTGATCAAATTTCATTCAATTCACACTCAAAAATAAACTTCCGTCGTCACAGAGGTGTAGGTTTTGTTGCCAGCACTACTTTAGGTTTAGGCTGCAAAACTTTATGGTCAGGTATATATAAGGGTCATTGCTTGGGTTAAATTAAGTATGTTTGTTACGGAACATACGAAAGTAAATTAGTGAGTATGTCACGTGATGTATGTGACAAATGTCACATTTTGTGTGTGATACATGAGGTTAACTGCACTGTTAAACAAACATACTCAGTGTTTCACATGAGATGCCAACACCGGACTTTCTGGCTCTCATACTACGTCACTGCTGCGGATGGTTTACATTGGAGTTTATTGAAAGCCTGGTGCATCTCATACAGAGTCTTCAAGCCAGGTTCAGACTACAGGAGTTTTTAAATCAAGTAACAACACAACACAAGGACACAGTTCTCAGGTGTTCCTCACTCAAATCTCAAACATGCACACACTACAAGATTTGAAAATAATGCTGCATTATCGTGTCAGAGGGAGCGTAAATGCATCACTTTACATGATTTCATTCTCATTTGAACTGCTACACCCACATCTTAGTTTTACATCTGAAGAACAAATTGTTGAAACCTTTATACTACATCAAAATAACTTCTCATGGGGGACTGAATTGCAGTTTAGAGCTGCTTAAGAGGGAAAGACGTCATTTCATCCCGAAATAAAACAATAGAAATCAGACAAAAGCTAAATCCCAAATCACAACCTCAGAAAACTGTAAAAATGAGCAGAAATTGTGATGTGTAGAATATTTAAGGGGTCAAGAATCACAGAAAGGAAACTAATTTACAGTAGACAGTTATTGGACTTTTTTTATTTTTAGAAAAGGTTCAGTTGAGGCAGCGTTGGTTAGATGATGAAGTTAGTTTAGTTTAATCTGGGTTATATAACAAGTCTACAGACATACCAGCAGCTCTGTGAGGCTCTACTTTGGTACACTGGTGCTGTCAGCTAAATGTTTACTGATGTTTATTAGATATAATATTTATCATGTTCACCATCTTAGTTTATTCAGTTTTTATCCAAAGTGTTGGACAAATTTTGACTTGATGATGACGTTAAAAGTCAGGGGATGACCAAAGTTATTTCATTTATTACATTTTCCTTAGGGGAAAATAAATGTGCAGCAAAATTTATGGCAAATCATCCAATACCTGAGACTTTTTTTTTTTTTAAGGCCAATGGGGAAGATTTTTCCATTGGATTTTGGATTATCGCACTTTAACCTTAATGGTACTTACATGTTTTGGTCAGCAAGATAATCTTCATAAAGTAACACCAAAATTCAGGAGTGGGTATTTACTGACATAATTTACGTCGCGGAACAAAATGTGAAATCCAATACAGTTATTTTTGCCTATTGTATTTAAATATTTCTGCATACTAGGGTCTGTACAGTATTGGAATTGCATGAATCGGGTTTGATTGGAAAGCTGAGACTCTTGTGGATCCAATGGGCCCAATTTAGCGAGTTAGCCCTCATAGTAGCCATTTCATTGTGGTGAGACCATTTTTTTGAAACTTGACTTTACTGTATAAAACAACCTATTGTGACCTCTTGAATGATCACAGCCTCATGAAACTCTTCTTGGCTTTCACAGATATATTGACAATAAGGGGATACCGAGCAACTTCAGAACTACAGAAATCTTCAAATGTTATTTGAAAATTAATAACAATGTCTATGTCTTTGTATCTTAATATGATATTTTGGAGGGATTTTGACTATTTTTTATTAATTCTCAAGTGGTAAAAAAATACTGCTTAAATTTTGCACCACTTATATCAACTCAAAAATTGCTGACACAACTAATTAGATGTAACTGAGCATGAGAACGGCCACCATATATTTCCACTGTAATGTTCTAAGCCCTTAGACACTAAAGTTTCAAACTTTGAACAGATGCCCGACCGAAACACAATGTTTATTAAAGATTTATGACTACAAAAACTTGACACACAGTGCTGAGCTGCATCTTAAATTCATCTTCAGGTTCCCAGCTTTACAGTTTAAGAAATATGAGACAAGCATTTGTTAGACATTTTCAGAAAAGTGGTTGACTTAAGGCAACAAAAATAATGAAAACAGCTAAAGCTAATTTTGCTTTTGGTCTAGGCCACAAGTTGCAGAGTTAACTGGGTCACCTGAGTTAAAAAGTACGTTTCTAGTATTTTTCATGCATGGATACTTTTATTTATTTTGGTGTTTTGGCATTTTTTTGGATAGCAATGGTTTAGTAGCAGACAGGAAACATGGAGAGAGCAGGGAACGATATGCAAGAATGGTCGCCAGCCAGAATCGAACTCTGTCATACAGTATTTTTCTTCACCAACAGGCCACCAGGACATCCTTGAATCCTGTTATTTAAATTTCATGGCATCATGCTTGTCTCATAAAACTTTGAAAGACACAAATCTACAAAACACAACCACAGCAGCAGCAGCAGCAGCAGCAGCAGCAGCAGCGTGTCCAGGGCCAGAGGGATCCTCTCTGTCACAGCAGCAGCGCAGCAGGTTTAAAGCTGGTTTGCAGGACAGACTGATTCCCGAGTGAAATGCTTTTCTCCGTATCTGCTGGCAGGGGGAAGCTGAGTAGGCATCCAAGTAGAACTCCAAATCCAGTCAGAAAAACCACAGCCTCTCAGTGTGAAACATGTCCTTTAGAGAGAGAGAGATACTGGCAGCACTTCTCTTACATCTAAAGCAGCTCGGCTTGCTGCGTGTTTGTCTTTCAACTCTCTTCTAGTTGCGGCCGGAGCATGAGTAAGCATCCCGCTACTTTTGCTTTTGGGCGACTACCTGAATTATTTTAGATGTATGAGGACAGACGAGGGGGGGCATTGTTAGAGCAGACATGCTATCAAAAGTTGAGTGCATAATGAAAACAGAACTTCCCTTTCCTGTCTCCCTGTCTTTTTGCTTTTTAAATTTGACTTTGTCCTTTTCTACCTGCTGTTGGCTTATAAATTCTCACAGCAGCCATCAGTGAAATGTTTGATGCGATGCAATCACAGGCAGTAGGTAACCCAAACAGTGTTGGAGGGGGGAAACATATGGTGCGAGGAGTATTAGACTCCCACTTAATTTTTAATGCAAATGCAGTGTTTTCTGAGTTCTAAAAAAAAGAAAAGGGTAACAGGTAAATCTCTGAGGTATAGTGATACTCAACAGTTGCACAGCATCTTTGTCAGATTTAATATCATTCAGTCCCAGCAGAGCAGCTGACTCCATCACTGTTAGTCTCAGTAGTTGCTTGTTACAGCAGCTGGAAAGTGCTGCTGTCCACCGATATAACACGGCGGAGTGAAAACGTAATTAACTGGGTTTAGTTGAGCCGCGACAGTATAGACAGTTAGGTCCAGTTTCACACAGTCATTTCAGATTTACTGTTTACTGCAGCAGCAGTGAGTATCTCAGCAGAAGGACACCTCAAGAAAATGTCACATGCAATTAAAAGAGAATGGAGCAGCTCAGGCTCTAAATAATTCAGACAATGGAGCGTGATCTGGAAATTGGCTCCAAATACTGCAGCGCTGCACTTTCCCCTTCACATATCTGAATTTTTTTTTTTTTTTTTTTTTAAAGGCTGCTGCCTGTTGTGGGAAATGTGGAAAGGTATCAGTTCCAATCATTGCCATCTCGCACTGGAGTTATTATTTATTTAAAGGTACCTTTTATTCCTCGATTACACTGATCAGGATGAAAATAATGTCCTTAATGATGTTTGCGATGCCAGATCCTGATTGGTTACCTCATATATGCTGTTTAATGCTGCTGCTAGACGTACTAAATGGTGTTAAAGGGACAGTCCACCATTTTCAGCACCACTCTACATGTAAAAACAGCTGGACAGTGTCTAATGTGGCGCTGGAGGGAGCTCTCTTAAGTCTAAGACTAGTCCATACCCATTGGGAGCTTTGTCACCTTCTACCTATGCCAATCCTCAATGTCTATGTGCAGTTTCACATTGATTGACCACGTCAGTAGCCATTTTTCTGTTGTTATAGCGCCACCAAGTTGCCAATTAGACTTAAATTTCTCCGGTCACCTTGAGGCATCCTGTTCTACATATCTACCAAGTTTAGTAAAAATCCATATGGCGGTTAGGCCTATATAAGAAATTAGCTCTCTAGCGCCCCCATTTTGTTTGATGGAGTCAATAATGGAGGGGTCCCCTCAGATTATGTGTGGTCATATGCCTACAAAGTTGCGTGGTGATGGGTGAAACCCTTGAGATGTTATACACCTTTATGTGATGAGCCACGCCCTCTGCAATATTCATTGTCTTATAGAAGCTCAGTTTAAGTAAGTTTTCCAACTTTGGCCAAGAGGGAACTTTAGATATTGGTCCCTAGATTATGTTCACTGAGCTTCATGAAGATCGGTCAAACTTCCAAGGAAGGGATCAATTTTAAGTGTTTTTCAAAAATCAAAAATTTATGACAGGAAACCTTGGTTACAAATTCAGAGTGAGGGCATACAAAGACATGGGAAATTTAGGTTCCAGGCTTTGTGGGCCTCACCTGACCTTTAAAAGGTTTTTAATACTGATAAAAGGAAAAAAATCAGAGGAAAACACTGAAGAGTTTGAACAAAGCACTCCACTGATCTTACACATTCAGTTACGCCACCATGGTTAGCACTACTGAGCCTGTGAAAACACTTAGTGTCTTCTGTGGCTCTTAAGGAGTTTCGTCAAAAGAGTAAGAAGTCAAAGAAGTCAAAACATAACCCCGATGTCACAGCGATGTCATCAGAGATATCTCAGCCTGCACTCTGAGAGTACAAAGCCTGGGTCACACAGTGGGGGAGTATGAATGAAAACCAGCATTCACCTTCACAAACTTTAAGCCACTCAAGCAAAACGATACTTTCAAAAGAATACTGCACAAAAAAGGAATTGAACCTTCTGTTAAAAAAGGTCCCCATTTCAAAAATTGGTAGTCTGCTCTCCCTGGTAATTTTTCCATTATTGAGACAGATTAGACAGATGCAGAGCAGACAATAGAATCCCAAGAGAGGTATTCTCATGGGATTTAAACCAGGGCCAGCACTGTGAGTGTGTAGATGAGAACGACTGCACTGACACTGGACTGACTCCTCACTGATTGTTCCATCTTTCCTGTTGTTTCTCCAGCAGTGCACCATGTCCGAACAGGCACCTGCGAGGTGGTGGCGTTGCATCGCTGCTGCAACAAGAACAAAATCGAGGAGCGGTCACAAACTGTGAAGTGCTCCTGCTTTCCCGGGCAAGTGGCCGGCACCACCAGAGCTGCCCCGTCCTGTGTAGATGGTACGCTCCAGCTGAATATTTCATGGGCTATCTTATTTTCTTTCTTTCCTTTTTTTTTTGCTGATACGCCTTTCCACAAATCTTGGGGATTAGTTTTGCTGAGATCATCGATAAGTGTTCCAGCACACACTAACTCACTTAAGTGTAATTTCTTCTAGAAGAAGCTGTCAGGGGGCCGACGTATAGATTAGAGCAGTCTGTCTGAGATCATTTATAACCATCACAGTTTGTTGTTTTAGCAGATTATAACTGCATGGGAAGACTTGGCCATTGCATGTTTGATTAAATATGAAAAAAATCCTAAAAAGGAAATAAATTAATTTCATTACCACACAATACTAGAGAAAACAAAGATCTTTTCATGTAATATGGGGAAGAGACCAGGGATAACTGCATATGATAATTACGCCATTTAAATTCAAATTCATAAATTGCCATGGTTTTTTAACTAATCTGCTGATAATCTGGTTAACTGCTTGGTCTTCAAAATATCATAAGGATTAAAGTGTTGAACTGTCACCTGGTTTAAAGGCTCCTAATAGAGTTTCACATTTGTTTTATTTTTTTCTGTGACTAAGGGACCAATGAAATCTTGCCGACTAATGACCTTTCTGGTCGACAAACACTTGGTCGACTATTAGGGGGCAGCCCTAATCAGCGCAGACGATTAATTCACATCCAAATACTTTCTTTCCCAAGACAAGAACACCTCGCTGTTGATGGCATATTCCAGTATTAAGCACCAGTGCAAAACATTTCTGTATCCCTGACACAAGATCGTGCTCAAGGGGACTGTAGTCCCATTTCATGGGACATTTAATACAATACATCATAAACAGCAAAGCTACTATAAACACCAGGGAAATGATATTGTACCTCACAACATAAAACAAAAGATATCACACTAGAGCTTAACACTCAAATCAAAATCATCATTCAAGGCAAGCGTCTCGAGTCAACTGATCCAAAACATTTCTCGAACCAAACTTTTCGACCAGCTCTTCTATATGCAGCCTGGGCAATTCCCTGAAATCTGACCAAAGACACAGGATGTGGATGCTCATGAAAATAACTTGCAACAGGATGATGACGCTGTTTTCATCTTATGGAGCTCATTATGTTCACCAATTCTCTCTCAGGGAACATATTAATAAATAATGCTAATTCTATAGCAAATTATATAAAATCAAACCTGTGGTTTGTTACAGCTTTCCCTTGAAAGGTTCCATTAGCCTAATATCATCATCTGAAAAGTTATAATAATGTACGTCAATCGATCAAATTCGTCACACAGAAATTATACAAGGTACAACTCCAGTGAAATGTCATACCATTAGCTCCTTTAACTTGTGCACTGTAACTGAACGGTTTTTTTTTGGGTCTTCTTACTTTGTTGGCTGCTGACTTCTAATTGTCAGTATTTCCAGATGGTTTTTGTAATCCATGTCTTTTGGTTGTGGAATAATTTATCTGTCCACACATCCCAAACTGCTTCATACAGCTTTACAGTGAAAAGAGATCTCACCCGTATATGGTCAAATTTATGGTAAAGTTGCTGTGATTGGACAAAATTGTAGGTTGCGAAGATTTCATGGCGATTGGCTAAATTTGCATTAATTGTTGCAAACAACCCGTTTTGCTTGCTGGTATATAGGTTTGCTACTCTTCACTTTAGTCTACTGCACTGCTCACCACAAGGGTCTGCAGAAAATTGCTCAAAGTATGACCATTCTACAGTGTTTTTTCTATGAAAAGATCCAGGCGAAGCTCCACATGACAGAGCGCTCACGCCGCTTCAAAACAGTCCTATCAGTGATCAAACAACACTCAGCCAGCTTCAAACAGTGTACCTTATTGAAATCAGCGTGATTATGATAGCTGATGTTGTTTTTCACAAAGAAACACCATAAAATATCACCAAATAAAGCCATATGAAACATGAAAGTTATGATCCCACTTTCTACACGGTATATCTCAGCCAAAAATAGTGGTAGGAGTGAGACTCTTACCTTTTATAAAACAGCTAAGTCCCCGCTAACAGCTCCACATAAGATCGCGACTACTTGACTTGTCACCACTCATCGCGATTTTACATAATAAATAAAAGAAAAAACTAAATGTTATTTTTGAAAAGTCGAGAGCTTCCTGAATCCGGCAATACCAAACATCACATGGTTTGATGACATAGTTCGCCTGGGCGATACCATTTAACAGAGAAGGGGGGGAGTGAGGACGTGGGCGTCCTGGAGGAGTTAGAGAGGTTAAGGCAATTTATCCAAAACCTTTCCCTAACCTTATGTTTAGTTTAGTGTGTGCAGCTTAATGTGGTCAATGGCCTGAAATCTGAGTGAAGACACAGGATATAAATGACTTGGGGCAGGATAATGAAGCTGTTTCACCTTTATAACTCATTATGTTCCCCAAGTCTCTGTTTCAGGGGGCATATTAATAAATAATAGTAATTCTACAGTAAATTATATAAAGTCAAGCCTGTAGTTAGAAAAGTCCCCTTGAAATGTTTCATTAGCCTTCCATCATTTTAAATTGTATAATAATGTAGCAGTTGAACGACTTGCTTGAACTAGTATGAGCAGTATCCGTGGTAATACTAATTTAAGTAGTAGTAGGAGGATATAAGAAATACTTTGACAGTGATTAAAAACATTTGTAGCAGCACTGCAAATACTTTCTGACTGTCATATTAGACTGACGTAACCTTGTTATATTTGGCTGTATGCACCGCATGGTGAATCATGGTCCTTCCAAAGAGGCTCCTGAGGTTTGCTTTAATCACCTATGAATGAGTGTGAAGCTGCCTACTGTCTGACTGTGAAGTCAGCAGCCCAGAGGGTCTCTTAGCATGCTAATGTGTCAGACCTCTGACTCGGCTGAAGTGGCTGCTTCACTTTGGTCTGAAAAGCGCAGGTTTCTGGCTATACTCTGGACCCAATCTTGTTTGACCTATTCCTTGACATTTTAGTATTGACATTTTCTGCAAATTAGAGCTGTGAGCCACTGGCCTCAGTTTAAAGCTCCACGGGTGATCCCACCAAAAAAATGTTCAGCACTTAACCTTTTAATTATTCTTTCTTCTACAACCAGGGATTACCTTTAGCTCCACTCTGTGTGAGACAATTTCCTCTTTATATGAAGACAAATGGACCTCCAGATATCTGAGGAAACGAATAAATTTGAATGTGTAATTCAGAGAGGTACAGCTGCAGAAAATACGTGCAAACTTCACTGGATTTTCTAAAAAAGTGTCTTGATCGCATGGTGACTTTGGACTTTAAAGGCGCAACAAGCGGAAATTCATCATTTCTAGATTGAAGGAATTAAAAAATCACTATGTGAAGAACTAGAGGTGAAATTTCATCTGGAGTATAGCATGACGTCACACACCTTCTCTCTGTGTAGATCTCCAGCCGCTTGTTTACAAGCCGGTCCAGCTGCGCGTTCATGTACGTTCATGTGAATTGATTAGCATTGTAAAATGTAGCCAGGTGTTAGCACTAGCCGTGATCTGGCGTTGGCTCTAGCCGAGATGGCTGTCACTGGCTATTGGAGTAACGTACAGCTATGGAGCGCTTCTACCAGCTCTTGAGCCTCGCCTCCATCTCAGCAAATATATTACATTTATTACAGGTACCATCATCATCGATTTCGCTTTTTGCCCCTTTAACACACATTCTGTTGGTGCTGATGATCCTGAAGGTTGTGATAGTTGATTTGTTTCAACTTCATGTACAAGATTATTATATTATTATGGGGGATTCTCAATGACAATGAAAATGACAATGTACCATTTCACAGGCAGGTTATGCGCCAGATTATTTCTTGGCTGGGACCAATCAAACCAACCAGAAAAGATCATGTTTTTGCTCAAAATATCCGGGTTTCGGGCACAATCAATACTGGTAAAACAGCCATGTAAAATCCAAACCACTTTTCAAAGCACTTTACCAGAAGGAAACACATCAATATTATTATTATTATTATTATTATCATCATCATACAATATCATGACGTGTGCTGCTGCCTTTCTTGGCCAGGTCTTGATTTCAATGGGTCTTTTATCTGGTTAAATAAAATAAAAATGTGCTGGTAAAAATCAACTGCCTTTCGTGCCACTATCCCAGCAGGAAACCCAGTGATGTCTCAGTGAAACCAACCACTTTTCATGCCATTAACCAAGAAGGAAATGCAGCAGTGTCTCAGTAAAAAACAACTGCCATTTGTGCCACTATCCCAGCAGTAAACACAGCAATTTTCTTGGTAAAAACTAACCACTTTGCGTGCCACTACCCGGCAGGAAATGCAGCTTTGTCTGAGTAAAAAACAACCACTTTTAATACAACTATCGCAGCAGGAAACGCAGCAAAGTCTCCGTCAAAACCAACTGCTTTTCATGCCACTGTCACAGCAGGGAACTCAGTGATGTCTCAATAAAAAACAACAGCTTTTCGTGGCACTATCCCAACTGGAAATGCAGTGATGCGTCCCTATAAAGTGCTCACAGTGAGGGATAAAAAGCAGCTGGAAACACGGCAATGATCTGTTAAAAAACAACAGATTTTGTTGTTAGTTAGTCGCTAACAGTGGTCTGCAGCTTGGCAGGTATCTCGCCTTGACGACACTCCATCTACCATTCCCTTCAACTCTTGATGCAACGTTAATTTATACATTATAGCACTTTAGAAACACTGATATGATTCATATGAAACATGCAAATGTAGGGTGTTTATGGTTTGCAGAAATGAACAATGCCAACTTTTTCTTTAGGAGTCTGGGCTGGTTCAGTAACTCTGACTTACTCTCTACTGTGAAACTGCGCCTACTTGGAGCAACAAAAAAGTTCGTCTTGGGTGCCTTTGTTCAACAGACAAATGTCATGTGACTATGGCTGTGCAGGTCCCTTGAGATAATCCTATATCTACAGTATACACACATGATGGTCAAAGATTTTATTACCAGTATGTGTGAGGAACAACAGGCTTAAACACAGAGAAGAAAGTTACGCTGAGTATTAATATCTATGTCAAATCTTATCATGACCTTTGCTGGAGAGCCTTTGTTAGGTCACATGTTGACAGTCAGACAGAGCTGCAGGTTGGGTTTCCAATTATCAACTTAATAGCAAAATTACAGCTCAGTATCTGCTGTACTGTTTGAGCTAACTAATGTCACACTGTTGCCAGAACTATATGCATTGGCCACACTCCAGAGACACTCAGCCACAACACTCACACTGTAATCTTCAATCCTGGCACATGATTGCAATTAAGGCATTTTATCTTCTCATTAAAAGAAAGTTTCTTCTTAAAGAACATAGCAGATGATATATAATTGAGTGTGGCCACAGAGATCAGACCTCGGCTCAGGCCTTTACTTTCATAAAGGCCACAGAAACATTACCGATCATTAATTGATATGAGCTCAAGGTCAAAGTGAAGATTTGAAGGCTTTTTAACAGCTACAATAAAGAAAATCACATAAATAGAAGTATAAATCTATTTTTTCCTCCCAGATGTTTCCAGTCTGAGCTGCGCTCGTGTTTTTAAAGCATCATTAACTGTTAAGTGAAACGTATCCCCTGCACTTTGTGTATGTTTGGTTATCAATACTCCCATTTCATTTCATGAGAAACCTTTGTGGCTTTTTAATAGCTGCTGCTGCACAACCACCATCTGCTTGCAGTTGACCTGATGCACGTTTTACACCACACTGCTGCTATAACCATGGCTGTGTGGTACAAATTGATTCCCTCACGTCATAAAGTATCCATTCTGTGCAATTTACTCTAGTGAGGCTCCAGTGTTATGGGTGGATTATAATAACAGTCCTCTTCATTAGAAAAGAACACTAATGCTGGTGGAGGGGGATGTGGAACGTAGATAATGACCTCTGTAATATGCCAAATTTAAATGATGTCTTGTACAATGGAGTAGCAGAAGCTTAATGCTCTCTTTTATGGAGGCAACTCACTGCGGCTGAAGGTTTTCCCGTCAGATGATCTCTCCCCAGTTTCCATCTTCAACACATGGAAATGACAAGGCTCTCAACACCTTGTGTGTGTGAATACTCAAAATAGATGTGTTGCCACTCAAAAGGCAAAGCTTACATCATTTACCTGAGACAGCTGTCAAGATGTGACATGACTTGTTGAGATACAGCTATGATGATTTGATTGGTATTTTAGGAGAGACGCATTGTTTCAGGCTTATAACGTTATAGATGTGAGCTTGAAACACAAAGTACGTCCTAAAATAAAAGTAAGGAAAAAAAAAAAAATAAATTAAATTAATGCAAATGTTCAGAGTTGAGCATGAAGCAATGTTCATATAGACATTTGATTTTCTTTACATGACGGTGGCAACAAAACAGCTTGGACAAAAATAGGGCAATTTGTAGGTCGAAATTAAAATCATAAATACTAAATGACATTTCCAGTAACAATCCTTGCCCAAGCATCTACCAGAAGATTTATATAGTTGCACAAGCAGCAAAGTCCAGGGCTGAAGAATGAAGCCAACACGGAAACGCCAAAAACTGCAGTTCCTCTAATGGCCACTAGAGGCTGGCTCCAAGAGCGAGTCAATCCCCATAGTCCTCCATGTTAAAATGCTCAACTTTATAGCAGAAAATGTTTACAGCCTGGTACAAAAAAAACAGTTTTGGTCTCTATAGCTAATTTCCTTGTTTATGACAACTGTACAGAAGATGATTTTTTTTAAATAACTCACCCATTTACACTTTATTAAGCCTTAAAGTTACGCATATTTTAGGGCATGGCTGCTTTGAGTGACAGGCTTTATGCAAATTGTCACCTCGGGCACTCAATCCCAACTCGTCAAATATCACCCATATGTCAGCTAACCTAAACATCAAAATGTGACGTGCTAGGTAGTCCCTTGCATCAGTTTTGGATGTTCACAGACGGTGTCTCAATTGACGCTTGTCACATGCACTGTGTCTTATAAAATGGAAAATACATTCCGTTTTCACAGGAAATGTACAGTTTCTTCTTATTACATGCATACCATCTTTTTCAAAATAAACTTACTACGTAGGTAAAACCCCTTGTTTTTACATTTATTTCCTTAATTTTAGGCATCAAAAGTCCCTGGTTAGGTTAAGATAAGAAAGTTATGGTTTGGCTTAAACTAAGTATGGCTGTCATTAACATAATGTCACATCATGTGATATAGGGCGTAACACACATCCTAAGTGTAGTAGGCTACATGTACTAGCACACGACGTTGTTATTAAAATAACCCCACTGACTTTTGGTTTGACCTATCCACCTCTACTCCCACCCACCCTCTACGGACTTGCTCACTCTTTACACTACAGTAGTTGCTAGCACTGTCACAAATAGCTGCCACCTAATGCGCATCATGTCCCCGCAAAATGTGTCTCCGTATGTCAGTGACTGACACCGACATCCACTGACAAAGCGACGATATTTGACAAGTTTGGTTGTAGCCGGTGTTGTGTGAGGTATAACTGTCGCCAGTGTGTATCTAACCGCCGCGAAAGGATCCTCTGTACGTCAGCATCTGATGCTGAAATCACTGACAAAGCGGCTGTATTTGACAAGTTGGGATTGAGAATAGGCTGGGCTTTCAGATTTACCCCTCACTCCTGCACAGCTTCAACCTCTCGTCCAAATATGGTCACTTCAGGCCCCACCCCCTCAAAAAAAGATGCCGACAGCTGAAATGCTAAACTCAAGGCTTCAAAACAGGAATCCACAAACCAATGGGTTACTTCAAGTGTTACCAATTACTCGTTACCCTGTTAAAACTGTAATAAATAACACAATAACGCAATGTAAGTTATTACATTTGATCACTTTTTGATTACTTTTCTAACAAATATTTTAAATAGGGCAATACAACTGAAAAATGTCTAAAATATTGGCGTGCTGGCCTGTATGTTTTAGTCCTTCATCACAGCTGTTTTGTTGCCACAGTCAGTAGGACTGGATTAATTTAATCCGTAAATGTGTTTTCCAAAACAGCATCATTTAGCTTTTACTTGTTGGCAATAATTACAAATCATTTTTTCCATAATTTTAAGTTTTCAAAATAGCTTCTTTTTTTTTCTTTTTAATTGTTTAAATTTATTTTCATGTCATTTTTATATCATAGAAAGAAATCCACAAATATTTTTCTTAGGTTTTTGTGTACACAGTTAACACTGCTCTCCGACCTCTACGTCTCTACCAGCCTCTATAGTGGAGCAGAAGTGGTGGTGTCAGATGCATCCGTGCCTTGACGGGGAGGAATGCAAAGTTCTTCCTGATCTGAAGGGCTGGAGCTGTGCTACAGGGAACAAGATCAAAACTACTAAGGTAGGTTAAAGAAACAAACAGTACCACTTTCAAAAACCATCATTGATCAATGATAAAGTGATTGTTAATTAAACTTCAGTTAATAGTTATTTAACTGGTCACAAACAATGACACGATAATTACTAATGGTAAATGATCATGGTATAATGTATGGTATTTTAACAGTTTATTGTTGCATACAACATTTTATACATCATATTAAATATTTGTGAATGGCTTGTAAACTGTCTATTAACATTATTTGGGTGGCTATTATAAAATTGCACCTGATTATTCTCGTACTAACAATAATTAGTCAATATTATTATTAATTCTATTGTCTTGTAACAGTAAAAAAAAAAACGATTAATTGAAGTTTAATTAATTATTAATTTACCATTTATTAATGAGGGTTATTATTAAGTATTTAACAAGCTAGTGGGCATCGCTGCTGCCAAAAAGATGCTGGCTCCACACTGGAAACCTCCTCACACAGTTACAAAGGCTCAACGGATTAACACATACATTGATATAATTACTATGGAGTGACGAGAGTGCATGGTGCGCTTACTGATACTATCTCAGCATGGAAAGCGATGGCAAATAAAATCTAGGATTTGCATCATTACATCAATTTTGGTTTATTGTGTTTTGCTTGTATAAATCTGAGGCCAAAAAAAAAAGGATTACCAAACAAGCACTTTTATGATATTCGAACCTGTTGAATGTGACCTCGCACACTTCAAACTCCTCAAAGTCAACCGGCTGCGGCTTCTCTAACAGTCCTCCTCCCTGCCTTTACCTAAAAACAGCTAGTGTTTGCAGTCGCTGCTTGGACCCCTCGGGGACCTGTAATCAATGGGCTGCCATGTCTCCTTAGCACTTTCAGGCCACTTTGAGCACCCAAACTGGCCAATTACTCACTCCAATTACCTGCTTTTAACGTTGTAACATGAGGCGTGTATCCTTCACTGTGTTATGACGACCCGTAGACTTCAGTTCTGCCTCTCTCCATGTACTTAATTATTTAAACTGGCCGCACCACACCTGCCTGGAGCCGGGAGCCTGGAGCCTGGGGCTATTGATTCAGGGACTTGTCGGGACCTCAAAATGGGATTTTTTTTTTTTTTTTCTTTTACTGGTCCAGGGCTTTGAGGCGAGCCTGTCTAACATCAGGAGACAGATTTTGTTAATTTTGGTAACTTAGATGATGATAAGGCTGTAGAGTATGAGAATTAACATTTCTTTCCCTTTTTTGTCTTCTCTGTGAACGCCTGGAAAGATTTCTGCCGACAGAGACCAGCTTTGGTAACGTCAGATGCTTCACAGCGCAGTCCAGGTAATAAATCTGCTTTTATATTTGAAGGTTTTACATCTCTTTTTATTGTGGTCCTAACTTCCAAATGAAAAATACAGAGAAATCCCCAGCAGGGACCATTAATGTGTCTCATTATTACCTCATTGCACAAAAAGAATGTGTGCATATTATTTACTACACAGCGTCATTCCTCACTGTCATTAAAACAGACAAGGCAAACGGTATCATTAACCACTTCTCCCAGTGGTGTAACTCCACCAGAGAGAGGAACGCGAGAAGAGGTGTACGATCCACAAAGACAACAACAACCTGTTCAAAGCATCAGCATTACCCATTGGATTTATCTCACACACCTTTGAACTCAGCGAGAGAAACAAGTTTCTTAAGTTTTAAATCTTTCTGCAGGCTGCCTGAAGCAGTGGGAGGTCGGACTTTCTTGTTCACCTCTGCAGAGCGTTTGGGAAAACAGCACAACATAAACATGGAACCTCCAGCTATACCGACCTCTGTTGCTCTGTATCATAAATGCATTCATACACACCGGAGACACCTTGAGAATTCACAGTGTAAACAAAGCAGTGACTGGCTACTACAAAATCCCACGACACAGCAGGGAATACAGTCTGTCAGTGTGGAGGAAATCTCACAGTGATGAACAGGGTCTGACATGCAAAGATGCTGAGCTGCAGCATTACAATCTGGGCGGTTAGAACTGCAGTTTAAATTGTACATTTTGGACTTGTAAACAGTGGGGATGGATGGATTGATATGTGTAGATAACCTTATTATAATTCTTTTAGACTAATATTGGGACTGCAATTCTGTATGCCTTTTTTTTTTAAAGATCCTTATCCTTTGTATTAAGCAATAAATCATTTTATCGTATGGCCAACACAACACTAAATACAGTTAACATATAAACTGCTCATCTGTGTGGGCCAGGCCTACATGGTTATGTTGGAATGAGATGAATTGATGCAAGAATCACACATAAAAATAGAATGATGAGAAAAGACATTGAACTGTTTGCTCTGGTCATTTGATTGGTGCAAAGAACACACTCAATAAGTTTGAGAACGTTTACCCTAGTCTTACACCCATTTCACATATTAAACACAAAAATCCAACTGTAGACCAACACAGATTTCTTTCTGACTAACGTTATCGTTAGTCAGTAATTAACGTATAATTAACGTATACTAACGTAATTAGTATGTTAATTCACAGTAAACCAAACTTCACTCAAACTCAACACAAACAAAATCAAACTCACCAAAATCATTTTTTAACCAGGAAGTCTGTTGTATTAATGTGTGCTTATTCCTCCTTTTTCTATAAATGATTACTTTTTTTTTGATGAATAGGATGTTTCCCAGTAACCATGGTAACAGTGAAGTGGTGGTGGGCAATGCAAGAAGAAAAGATGCAGTGTCTTGTTTTGTTTGATAAGTTACAACCTCGTCTACATTTCAATGATTCCTCACCAATAGACAGATGCACAGAATAATGATGTAGTGTTTCCCCGTGCATATTCAGAAGTCATGACACAGATTTGTGATTTTAATATTTTTTATTTATTTATTTATCTATCTAGATTTAGGTTCAATTTAGATTTAGATTCAATTCTGTTCAATCCAATTCAGTTCAATCCAATTCACTTATATTCAATTCAATTCAGGCCTGAAGAGGGTGGAGTCTTCTTACAACTCCTTTTATAAATGCGACTCCTCGTCTGCTGAGTTTTTAAAATGCCAGCTATTTTGTCACTTTCTGTTGACGTCACATTCAGCACATATGCTGAATGTGAATATTAAGGCAGTACAGGAGGAAGGGCACATTAATAATCAACAACATGCTCATGTTTAACCCAAACAATGTGTAATGTGACTGCAGGTGGTTCAGATCGAGGTTGGACCACGTTCTCACCACAAACTGCACCAGAGCTCGTTTGTAACCAGGCCGACACCGGCTCTTCGAGAAGGTCTGTGATCACACCTGCCCAAACGAACCCAACTTAAGAGGCAAAGAAACTCAAGTTCGACTAAACCAAAACAAACAGGGCAGGTGTGAAAACAGCCTTAGTGTACCATTAAGCTGTTAAAGAGGAAAGTTTGCTCTGACTGGTGAGCAGTGCTTGGTAATCACTTCTAACTGTATCCAACATGGTGGCCAGGTCACAAACGCCCTCTTTTCACAGCTAAACACTAAATTAAAATATGTTTTTGAAAACATTTGAGGAGAGCATGAGGCAATGCAGTAACAGAATCTTGATTCATATTCGATAAGTGCTGCCTTGTTTGAAAATCTGACCGCAGTTCATGGAGCCATTGACATGACTGACGGCTGTGTTACAGACTCTTCGGCTCAGACTGGTTGTGTTCGTTCACACACGGTAAGGCCATTAGAAGTGCTACAAGGCAATAGAGTAGGCAGAGGAGTATGATTGTTTTTCCACAGATAATCTGTCTCATTTATTGCTGTGTGAATACACAAGAAACCATCCTCTTGTGAACGTTCATGTAAACACATCTTCGTATTTTACATCGCAACTTTGACTCACCAAGTTCTCACACTTGTCTACACAGTGTTGGGATTAACTAGCTATATCTAACTAATTGGGGACATTTTTCTGCTTCATTGCCCAGTTTAAAACATTTGTTCAAAAACTAATCAACTGTAATAAATTACTTTACAGTGATGAAGTAATTAAAACAGCCACAAAACTCATTAGATTTTAACAGGTTAACCAGTGATCTGTAGTCAACAACAGAGACTTACCTGTGTCACCTAAAATTTGTTGAATTCACGTCTGTTGACTTGCTTCGATCCTGTTGAGGTTCAAATGGTCTTCTTTGTCTACTTGTACACAGTAGACTGACAAGCTGGATCTGAGTCCTGCTTACTGTGTCTGTGAGTTTAGAACATGTTTGTGACTCCATGTTCTAGAAATCAGATGCTCACATGCATTTAAATCAACATGGTTCCAAATCTGCTAATGAGTTACGATGAGCTACTGAAAGTTTCCATTTTGTGTCTCTGTACGATCATTTTTTTGTCTCTTTATAGTCATTTTCAGTCTTGTTATAGTCATTTTGAGTTTCTTTATAGTCATTTTGTGTGAGTTTGTGATCGTTTTGTGTCTCTGTAGTCATTTTGTGTCTTTTTGTAGTGATTTTGAATTTCTTTGCAGTCACTTTGTGTGTGTTTGTTGTCATTATGGTCTCTTTGTGATCGTTTTGTGTCTCTGTAGTCATTTTGTGTTTCTTTGTAGTAAATTTAAGTCTCCTTGTAGTCATTTTGTCTTTTTGTAGTGATTCTAAATTTCTTTGTGGTCATTTTGTGTGTGTTTGTAGTCATGATGTGTGTTTGTATTCATTTGTGTCTCTTTGTGGTCACTTTGTGTCTGTGGTCATTTTGTGTGTCTTCATAGTCACTGTGTGTGTTTGTATACATGTGTGTCTCTGTGGTCATTTCGTGTCTCTTCGTAGTCATTTTGTGTCTCTTTGTGGTCTTTTTGTGTCTTTGTGGTCATCTTTGTCTCCTTAGGCAAGCAGTAGCACTCCTTTTGCCTCCTAGTTATGGGTCAAATAGCAACTGGGCAGCTCTGAGTGCTAGTAGGCCTACTGTAGGCTACAGTAATAACACTCAGTAACACTGAGTGTTAGCACAGTAACTGAGTAATCAATTAAGCTACTAGATAGGCAGGGCTATCATACCAAAATATAAACTAGAGACCTGTAGAGAGATAAAAATGCCAAAATTGTTTGGTCCCTGTGGGTGATAGGGGCCTACCAAGTTGGGGAAACAATCCCTTTAGCCCCTGTACTAATAGGGCCCCATTCTATTTGTCTGAAGTTCTGGCTGCACTAGTTACCTGTCAGGGGCTGGTGACATCAGATGGTGAGGTGAATAATCTAATAACCTACTTTTATGATGAGATAACATTCTTTGGTACTTATAAATGCAGTTTTGGTGTGATTGTCTTATTTACATTAATAATGGCAAACACATATATACATGCCTTTTGGTTTTTTTATTCCTTATTCCATGTCCGCCTGTAATTCATGTGTGTTTAGGTGTATACATTTTTTAAAAGGAGCAAGGTACTGATGAAATATTTGCTGCATTGTATGCAGCAACTGTCTGTGAACATTCAGTCCAAATTTGGTGACATTCTGATAATTATTTCCCGAGATTCATGTGATACGGCAGACACCGTCCCTTTTGGAGAAGTCTCAATTTTGACTATTTTAAATTTTGGGGAGGACCCAAAGATCATCCAACATTTTTTATTAAGCTACGAGATAGGCAGGTCTATCATACCAAAATGTAAACTAGAGACATAGTGGAAGTCAAAAATACCAAAATTGTTTGGTCCCTTTAAGTGATACCAAAATCTGCCCTGGCCCCTGGACTATGTTGATAAGATAATTTACACATAAAACAGCTGCTGTACTTTTACTAAAAGGCTCAAATAAAATTTGCGGCTCCAGACAGGTTTAATTATTTTGTTTTTGGACCAAAAATGGCTCCTCTGGTAGTAAAGGTTGCTGACCCCTGGTTTATACAGAGGTAAGGCTGCTACAACAGCTGCAAGGCAACAACACACATAAAATGGCTGATTAAAATGGAAATGCCCTTTCTTCTTTTGCTCTATTTCTATGGAATTACAATTATTTAGCTATTGGATTGTAAAAATCTTCAATCACAGTAGTATAACTTGTAACTTCAAGCCTTACAAACATGTAATATTAACATCATCATCATAAACATGTTGTTGACTGCTCCTCCCTCAGCCTCTAGACCATGGTTGAGAAGCACACAGTCTGCTCCGATCATCGACACCTGTCTGCTCTCAGTGAACCCACAGTTATCTCTGTCCCACTTGACCACACACACGTTATAGTAAACAATCTAATATTTAAACACATGGATTGCACTTAAACCTGGTATTATTCACAATAATCCACAGAACAGTTCTAATAACAATCCATCATAGAGACAACCATCTCTGAATCTTTTCTAATCTCCTTTCATAGAACTGTGGCACACATTTAAGACTCACTTTGATCACTTAAGTGGATAAAAATAAAACAATAATAAAAAATAAAATCATAAAAAATAAACTCTTAATTAAACAAGAAGTCCTGCCTGACATTTCTCACTTTTGAAATGCAAATAAAAATGAGAGAGGGGACCAAACAAGTAAAGAAATAAATAAATAAAGAAGAAGAAAAGGAATCCCATTGGTCATGTTACTTAAAACTCTGTGATGTACAAACAACTGAGAGGAATGTTAATGTGCATAAAAAAATGTGTAGTAAACTCAGTCCACCTTGACCAGATATTTGTGAATTTTAAGGAGCACGTCAGTTTCTCCATTATACATATTTCATGATCTATCTCTGTTTAGTCATCAATCAAGGGAGCGTCAGGTGGTAGGTTAAAGTATCTTTATCGTTATTTTTCTGCATGCCAATATTGCCTTTAAGGTTGTACCTTCTGAGTTTATTACTTGCGAGATATTACATATGCACAGAACATCAGATCTATCAGGGATTAAGGTGCTGAATACCTCCTCTAAAGTCTGCTGTGTACTCTTCCAACAAGTGATCAAAACAAAGCAGCGCCAGGCTATACGGTAATGATTTGCATTATTCATCTGGTATTGCCTCCAACAATCAGAGTCAGTGGTTCTGTGACGCCTCTGCAAAGCTCATAAAAAGTGTTATCTCTCGCTGCCACTTGGGCCAATCACGGTGCAAAGAATTTTGTAGTGCAACTTCACAGTGAATATTCTGCGACTTAAAGCACTGTTTGCACCGTGGGTGTGTATGTATCAGATGCAGGTTTTCATGTCTTGGTAACGTGAGCCTGACAGTGAAAGAATTTAATGCTAAAATGAAAGAAATATCCAAAATACACATTCAGGTGTTTATTTTAGTTCAGATTTCTTTTCTGGAAATGTATGCAAAAAGTGCATTTTTAATTAGACAAGGCATATTTAGACGCAACTTCTCAAAGTTGTAATACAAGAAAAAAATGTCTTAACAGCTGAAGAAGTTTCATGGTGATATTTCATAGTTAATTTTTTCTACCCTATTCACCTGTACTGTCTTACTTTTGCTCTAAAAGTCTTTGGAATTTTACAATAAATATCTTTAAAGGCCATTTTCTCAGTTTGTTCTCATACTCTGAGCCAAAAATCTCCACTTGAGTAGTCCTAAGTTTTCTTTCAATCTTTTTATTCCTAAAAAAATATGGCCAAAATTGATTTTTTTATGGCTGTTCACATTGTTTTCTGATTTATGTAGTGATTAAAAGATATATCTAAAACATTGGATCCTACCTGGTCCGGCCACAGGGTCCAGATTTCTCAGTACAATACATTCAGTGTCATACTTCTGGTTGGCCTTGTCGTCAAGCTAGTTTGCTATCTCTGTTAAATAGCTGTCTGTTAGTCACTCACTCTGCAGCAGGAAACAGCACAAATAAAAGCTCTGTGCCAAAAATTCACTGTACTTAAAAATTAAGAACGTTTTTTACTAACTTGACACATTGTAGTCCATTCAGAATGGACTCATGACCCACTTCTGGACCGCGACCCACCAGTTGAGAAACACTGATCTAAAAGTCCCCCTGTAAAAATGTTTGACAAAAACGTTTCAACAAAGTGACACAAGAATTTTGAAGCTGGCTTTATCCAATGTTCAGATTGCTGATGTGGAAATAGAGCGAAGAGAATGTGGAAGGTGGACTATTGCAAGCACTGTAAGTTATTAATAATGCAGAACACTGTGGATTGGGCTGCATTGCCAGATGCAAATCCAGAGCTTCATTACAGACTAGGGATGCACGCGATTAGTCGTCATAACGATTAAATGTCCGCCCCCGCGCCAGTGGGCAAGATAAAGGCTTCAGCAAGTTCATGGAATATGCTGTGCCTGAATACACCATGCCAAACCCTTTTTATTAGACTAGTTGACAAGTCTTAATTACAGTTTTGTTTAGTAAATTAGTTGCCAGGAACATCACTATTACAGACCCCCAAATTACAAATAACAACTGCACTGAGAAACACTGGCCTCATTTGTGTTCCTCACTTGCCACATCTTTTCAATTCCCCCAAAAGACCCAATATGCCACCAATATGCAAGCTAAAATGCAACTAGTTAATGGTGAATATTTGAACCTTAATATAAAGTGTTACCACAGTCACTGTAAGCTGATGAACCTGCAGTGTCTGTGTCTGATTTCACAGGCAGATTCTCACATAAAAATCCTGCCTGGTGCAGCTTTAAAATGCCCATACTATGAAACCTCAGACTCGGTAGTCACAACACAAAACATATTGCTGAGAAGGACACTGTGGTGTGCCAATTACACGGCTGAATTACACAAACACAAGCCCATGCACCTGCTGTGTTAAATCTTCCATCCAACCTCACTTCAGGCACTAAATGGAAATGAATCCTTTGCCAGTTAAATTAGCACTTGTCAGCCACCAATTAAACGAACGCAACACCCACTGAAGACTTAGTTTTCCTCTCAGTATTTTTAGCATTGTTTCAGACAGTCACTCAAATACTGCTAATGATTTTCCCCCCTCCTGAAGTGAGGCACGGTGTATAGATCCATCTCTGAAGACATTTTCTCTTCTGACAAGAAGCAGCTCTGCTCTTTGTCTTTTCGGCGTGGAATTATTCTCAAATTAGTACCACATTAATCACAGTGACAGCTGAGAATGTAAATGACTCTGTAAAGGGAAGAATTTATTACAGCCGGTACAGGGAACGGCAAAGTGCTGCGACAACCTAAATTTATGGAAACTCTTTACCCTGTGTTTGATATGATTATGCAGGTTTTCTTGTCAAGTGATGGCCTGATGGTTTTTGGATTGTTTTGCTTTTCTGCATAATTGAGGATGATTTATACGACACTGTGCAGCGCGGTGCTGCTGCTCTGGTGTGTTCTGTGTCAAACGACTCATTTGTGAATTAATCTAACCAGGCTGTCAGAGCTGTGTGTTCCCTATCAAAAGTTCAGCATCCATAATGGAGCCTTACAAGTTCGACGACGGCTTCAGTCAGTCCGTCAAACCTACGTGGCAGCTGCCAGACGGTTGGAATCGATAGCGGACGTCATTATGAAGGTTGTTATGTTATGTTCCTCGAGAGCCTTTTCCAGAATGTACTTTTGGAGGAGCAGAGGAGCTGCCAGTCAGCCACTGGGCTTCATGACAGGCAATTTAATCTCAAGGAGAATGGAGGTCTTCAGAGTATCTGACAGCATCGAACTAGGGGAGAGAAAACCTCGGTGTGAAGCACAAACCCGACTCACCAGCATCCTTCATCCTGAATACTGCCCAACACCCTAACGGAGAGATCGATGTGCTGATACATGAGGCCAATATAAGTCTTTTATGAGATACTGGAGTGATACTGAATCTGAAAGAATTCCACAACTTGACCTTTATACTTGACTGTTGTCTTTCACTCTGTCAGAAGGACTGCACCACACAGAGAGCAGCCTGACCTGAACCCTGCAGGTTGAGTGGGGCAAGTTTTTTTCTGACTCTGGTGCTAAAATGATACTTTTAAAACAGCAACGGTGCTTCAACAGAACTCAAACCTGTACTTCTAAAAAATAAAACACAAACCATGTCAATGACACCCGACACACACACACGTGCCTGAGCCAACGCTCCTCACATGGGCTGTGCAGGTGTGCTATCCTGTTAATAAGGGTGCAAAACTTAAAAGTAAGGGGTTCTGCAACACAAACGCACTGCTCAGTAAGGTGGTGTGGCCTGGGGAGTTTCTTTTGTTGACACTGTCTTTGAGTACAGGTTAAAAAAAATGGGTGGGCTAAAAGGGCATTCCATGACGCACTGCGCTTCTCCGTTTGTATTTTAGTCAATAACAATGTCACGTGTCATCAGCTTGCACTGTATGAACATTTACTGGCCCCCACCAATCCACAGGGCAGGGTGGACCTTGATGTTGTTAGTTTTGATATTCTTTTACCAAAATACATTAGTAGTTTTCAGGCACTTACAATGATGTTTTTCACTTGCTAGCATCATACAATAATGGCAATATCCATCCAGTCAACATTATACAGTTGGAATAGGCAGTTTAATTTTAACATCATTGGACACAAATCCTATATTGAACTGTAATCACACTGTGATTCAAGTGGTCTGAGAGAAAACTAGACTTGGCTCTTGGCTCTGTTTTCAGGCATTAGAAAATCTAGCCTGTTAGGGAGACTTTGACCAATCACGGGTCACTTCAATAGAGGGCATTTCTACTTGCAGTTCTACAAATGCATGCACATGTGCATGTCCCTTCAGTGAGAGCCTGATCAATGGCAGAAAAAAACAAAAACAGAACCAAAAGGAGAGTCTGACAATAAACACGTATCAATATCGGTGAAGCAATTTAAAGACGATGGAGAAAATTTTGCTGATAGTTTAGCCTTCTGCTAACCGGAGCCAAAAGCTCACAACTATGTCCCCACGTTCATCACAGTGTGTCACTCCCCATCACTATAGACCACCTCACAAAGAAGAGCTGCAACCCAAATCCAGCAAGCATAAACCCCAGCTACAGGGGACTAGACAGCCCAGACTCCGCATTGGATCAGCAAACTTTCTGTTGCTGCCATTACACAGGTTAGACCCTGCAGTATCACTGGCCACCAGCCTGGTGTGACACCTGGCTCTGGGGGGTTTCCACTTGCAAAATTCAAGCCGCTACAGCCGCTGACTGAAGGTCCATCTCCAAAGCTGCTGCCTGCTTTCCTCCTGGAGAAGAAGTAGCGGGAAGCAAGGTGGAGGCACCATGGGGTGGCAAGCTAATTCTTTTCTCATTTATGGTCTGATAAACAGAGACAGAGAACCAGGCAAGGAGGGGCTCTGTGAAAACACTTCGGTCAACTCTAGAATGAAATAAGATTAAATAAATCAATGTATGGGAAACACTGTGTGTGTACATGTCTTTGATTGTCTCGTGGGAGGGGCTTAGGACAGAGAGGGAAGGGCTTGTCCACATTTCTGTCTACCCCAGCTTTAATCAGGAGATTCCCAAATACAATGACAAAAGCATTCCTGCTCCTAATCAGACAAACCCTTCTGAATTTAGGGACTCCATGGCCTAGACCTGTAGTGCCACCCTTATGATAAACTACTTCTAAGCCTCCACAAAAAGAAAACTGTGAGCAGGCAGTTTGTTTCATCCAACTCTTCTCCAGTATGAAGCCTCTTAAGGCCTCTGGCTGGGGTTTTAGACCTTTAGCCTTATTTTTCATCTGAAGATAATGAGCTTTCTCACAGTGGCAAACATTAAAAATAAACTGCAAGAATAAAAAGAGCCTCCAGTGTTGAATAATGCATCTGATTTTGTAGCTGCTTTGCCAACAGCTTTGACATGTCAATCAGTGTGGGTGGGAGTCTCCTGTCTTCCTTCTCGGATCTTCTGTTGATAAAGTTGAGATTTATTACTGTGGGTCGTGCCCTTTTCTTTTTCTGCTCAGCCATGGTATCAGTCTCTGCTTATGTCAAGTGCTCAGCTTCATTGTGTTACACCACTCAGATAGAGAGAGGCAGGCGTTTGTGTACAATATCGATGAAAATGATGTGAAGTACCATTCAAACACACAAATATATTCAGTGTTGCTTGTGGGGGTGAGTTTCTTAGATGGAGTTTTGATGTTAGTAGCATTCTGATGGCTCTGATTTCATTTTAACACATTTTCTTTCTGCCACAGGTGAACCAACAGGTCCGGTCTTTGTCGGATCATCAAAAGAGAAGTAATGCAAAGGACCTTTCTGTAAATAGAGACTTCCTTTCTTCTGGACTGCAATTAATCTTTGAAAGAACTCTGAATGCTTCTTCTTGAACTCTATGGACATCAAGCCCTGATCATTCAGCTCTTCTTTTCGGAGGATATATGATTAGCCTTACAGGACCGCAGGATTTATTCTCTGACATTGTACTGCTTGTAGTGGGATACAACGGTGAACTTTGCCTATGTGTTGATTTCTAGAGTAATATGTCCTCTACGGGGGATTTGCATCACAGGTTGACCGGAGAGAATGGCAGGTCAGTGTGTTGTAAGCATTGCAAATATTCAATACAAAATGTGATTTTGTTTTCTCAGTCGATTGTGGCTTTCTTCTCTAACAACGTGTAGTTTCAAAGGTTCAGATAAAGATGAAAATATGCGGCTGAGCAGCAGTTATTCAGGGTGATTTTCAAAGAAATACACAACCACATTCATCAGTGTATCATTCATACTCATACACTACACATTATGAGGAGCGCTGACCTAAACCAGTGCTGTGGAAAGGTATAAACTGATCAAACCTACCAGCTGTTAACGGACAGAAAGTTGGATCCAGTCGTGGTTTATCTTTCCTTTGAAAATCACTCTGCCATTTCCTGCCACTTCTGCCAGATTTTGTTTTTGTATCACAGCTCTGGAGTTCAGATTCTAGACAACAGCAGTGTAAATTAAACACACAGCATCTGGTCACTGGCTGTGTGATGACAACAATGTTCCCAAAACTGTTTTTGACTAGTGACTCCAGTATGATTTGCTGATCACCTCTCTGTGGGTATCGCTGACACTTCCTTTGTCTGTGTAAGTGATGACATCAGTAATAAACTATGGTTGTGTAACTAAAGCCATGTGTCTTCTAAGCATCTGTGCGCTAACAATGACTGGTTTTTAGCCACGTTAGCAGCATGGCTCATGGGATGGCAAGGCCGGTCTGTCTGTTATTGGTATTGGCAGGGTATGCCTTGTTGAATGCCATCAGCCTATCTGCAAATAACATGACATTCACCAATGGCAACGTTTTTCTGCTTTGTGTAACGGCATCCCGTCGTACAGAGACAATAGAAAATGTGTTTAGGGCGAACAGAAAACAGAAAAAGGTGCATCTAATATCACTGTGGATAAAATGTTGAAATAGGGTTGTTACTATATCAGAATTTTAAACTTAAATACAATAGTACAACTAAAAATGATCCTCGATACCCATTTCAATACCACGGCAAAAGGGAGCTTTAAAAAGGGTGTTTTAAATAACAACCTGCACACAGTGCTGGTACAGAAAAAGTCACTGAGCACACACCTTCAATCACATTGAGAGTTTGTTGCCCTAACGGCCACAGGTTTAGCACCAGTGCATTTTCTTCCCCTTTAAGTGCATTTCCATCCACCCCTTTTTATGTGCATTTTCCATCAGTGCATAAAAACCCTGATTGGAAATGTCCAAAATTCTAAAAACATCTCTAAATATTGCAAAAACGTTTTTATGCTAGGGGGAAGCTGAAATGTAAATGCAACTCTGTGCAATGGAAACATTCAGTGAATAAATGATGACATACAGTCAGGAAGTAGAGTCACTGCGTAGGGCAGTGCGAGCGCTCTTCATTGTCTCTCGAGGCTTTTAACAGCTCATGCATGCACACTGTGCAGGACTGTTAGCAGAACTCTTCCTAGAGCACATAGCTGTAATATATGTTGTTCAAAACTCTCTTTTTCCATTGTCCAGTGTGCTGTCTGTTATTACAGAACAAACATCAAAACATGTCTGTTTTGTTTTAGCTCCCATTTTTCACAAGTTTAAGATAAAGATCTAAGACATTTTCATGCACTTAATAGACATGTCTCCCTTACAGAAGCGCATTACATTCACTGAATGAATTAAAAAACAGGTGTGCTTTGGGACGGTCACAATGAAAGGTCACTCTAAAATGTGGAGTTCGTTCACAAAACATAATGACACAGATGTCACAAGTTTTAAGGGAGCAGAGCTGTTACTGTGAACTGAATGTTCATTTCACTAATGTAAGATGTCTCCAGTGATGTTTACCTGAATTTGGCAGTACATTTGGCATACATTCCTGCAGTCGGTACGGTCCCTCAAAACTTGCGACATCTGTGTCGTGTTGTGTGATCAAACTGCACATTTTAGAGCGGCCTTTTGTTGTGACCATCCCAAGACACACCTCGGTATTAACGATGCTGCTTAATCAGTATCCGGATATGCCACACCTGTCAGGTGGATGGCTTGTCTTGGAAACAGGAGAGGTGCTCACTAAGACGGATTTTAAGAAATCTGCAAACAAAATTTGAGAACAATACCTTTTCAAATAACCCTTGAAAAATGGGAGCTAAAACAGGAGTGTTACATTCAAATTTTTTGTCCATTGTTTTCCTTGATTTGAGGTTTGACTAGCACTCTTTTAATTCTGTCATCTCATCATGCCTTTGTTTTCTGCAGACTTTTGACTGGAGAAATAAGCACCACCTATTGCTTATCTCAATGAACCAACTACCAATATTTCTATAAAAGTCATGGATTGAAAAGTGCATAAATTCACATTTAAATTGGCTGATTTTCTAAAAAATTTGGTTAAAATTTGTACTACATTCTTCGATAGGAACCCAAGTGCTGTTTCATCTGTGCAGCCTTGGATTAAAAAAATCTGACTGTAGATTTGTATTTTTTCATATCGTACTTTCGATACTATAAATTTACTGAGAATGTATCATTTTAAACACGAAGTATAGAAAAAGTACTGTAATGATGCTTTTGACAACTTTAGTTGGAAACACATTGCAATGTTTTTAACACACACCACTACGACCTGTGGCTATGCATCATTTTGCTTAGTTGTTGATTGATGATATGTTGTGTTTAATTGATCCAGTCTTTAATTATCTGTTAATAACTTTCACTGATCATATAAAAACAGTGTATAAGCCCGTTGGTGAATAGGAATGTTGCTGTACAGAAATTACCAATCCATATTTTTCAGACCCCCGACAGCTGCAGAAAAAGTTTAAAGTGGCCCGATGACAGAATGTGCGTTCAATCAAGTTCAATCAGCTGCTTGCCTGTCAGCTCTAATTCCCCGGTAACATCAAGGGTCCTTTACAAACTTGTTACCTCAGAGGGGATCCTCAAGTTATCAAATCAACAGCCAAAGTAGGTTTTCAGTAACTTTAAAAAAGGCCTGTCATGACTCATGTTATCACAGTGGGTGAAATCACTCAGTGTGAAGTGAAGTATTTTGATGTAAACCAGCAGGCAAAATGGTCACTTTATTTTGAAATGCACAGCCCTGCAACAGATTTCTAACTGCTTTGTGGTTTCTTGTTAAATTGTTTCAAATGACTGTCTTTTTTATTTCACCCTGCCTTCCACAACAAGAGCACCATCTGTTATCCTCATGTTGACCCATTCTGAGTCCAATCGTTGTGCTCGGGAAAAATGAAACAATCCTGTGAATAATGACTGTATCTCTTTGTTTATCCTGTGAGGGGAAGTGTTAGAATTTGCTCCTCCTGAAATGCTCCAAAATTACAAGATGGTGCTTCATCAAAAAAGAGACACAACAATTCTCTGGCTAGATACGAGACAACAACACAAGTTTTTAAGGTTCAGCCTGACTTACTCTTTCCAAAGACATCACTATCTGTGACTGCTAACAAATGTCAATAAATCTGTTCAGTATTCATGAAACAAAAGATGCTCCTTGTCAAAGAATCATGGTGCTTTGGTGTTTTCTTCAGCATCACAGTAGTCCCGTGATAACAGTCTGTGCATCCATGGGTACTGTGCAAACATGAACTGCTAATACACGCACATACACACACATACTTGTTGCTTAAGCTTAATGATCAATGAACAAGGGTCAGCTATCCATCATCACACATGCTGCATGTTTTGCACCCTCAAATTCATTGTTTTCAATGTAGACGTGTGGCAGGTGCTCTCAAACACCAGAGCAACACCAGCGTCATGCATACGCGTTCCCGAGCGCCAATTTTTTTAGGCCGTGACAGCTGCGCCCTGAGATGAACTGAGTTCAACTTTTGGATCGCAGCAGGACGCGCCGCATGTCAGGTCATGAGGACAGAATATAGGATCCTTAAATGTTGATTTAGAAAAATATCAGCCATGCATAATTCCTAAAATAATTCAATAATGTAAAGTTCAATAAACTCAAATAACCTTTTTTTATGCAATCATTAAATGATGTGTTACCTGTGAGCTAGTTCAGGCAGTCAATTCAAGCTGCACTGATTCATTCACACGTGTCACACCTCACTCTCCATATAACTCTATATACCCTCCCAATCTAAGCTGCAGAAATTTCCCTCTGCCTTGTCAGTGCCACTGCTGCCTTACATCAGTATTACTGCCTGCTCTTTCCACCCTACCTCCACCCCAGCATCCACCTGCAGCCTCCAGCTGAGGAGGGCAAGGATATTTAATCATCACTCCCCAATACCTGATGTAAACATATCTGTGGGGAGCTTGAGGCCGGAGTCTAGACGCCGACCACTAACTGTGTTCTGCTGTTGTATTAAACATTTCAAACTTGAGTTGTCTGGCTACACTGCTGCAACAAACACAATCACATTCATGTCTACATTTGTCCACTATGTGTTTCTGCTAGCACTGACATGATATCAGATTTTCACTGCACGATTATTGTGGGCAAAAAAAAATTCACGATAAGGACATTATTGCGTTATCTGTTGAAATTTTGGAGGGAAAAAATCTATTTTTTCACGAGTCTTTATTGTTGTTTATTGTTACTGTTTGTTTGGTCCATTTTTAAGCAAATGAATTACACCAAAAGTATGAGTATAGGGAGTTGGAGAAAGAGTCTGTAACCATAACTGTAAGGAGTAGATGCTGTACCAGGTTGTAGTAGTAGTACCAGGTTGGACCCCTTTCGTCTTCAGAGCTGCCTTAATTCTTGGTGGCATAGAAACAACAAGGTGCTGGAAACATTCCTCAGAGATTTTGGTCCATATTGACATGATGACATCACACAGTTGCTGCAGATTTGTGGGCTGCACATCCATAATGAGAATCTCCCGTTCCACCACATGGAAAATCACATCAAAATCACTTAAATCACCTTTCTTTCCCAATCTGATGCTCAGTTTGAACTTCAGCAGGTCGTCTTGACCATGTCTACATGCCTAAATGTACTGAGTTGCTGCCACATGATTGGCTGATTAGCCATTTGCATTAACAAGCAGTTAAACAGGCCTACTAAAGCAGCTGGTGAGTGTATTATTATCATTAAATATCATGGTTATCATTAATAGAGAGCCGTCTAGACAGGCCTAGCTTCTACCTAAAAGGTCAGGGTGTTCGTCCCAGGAAACACATATCAAAGGGGGTAAAAGAAAGTTTGAGAACTACTGAATTAGACGACCTTAGGATCCGCTGCTCATCAGTCCTGTACCTACACAGACAAAATTCTCCCATAATTTAATATGTGATTCATGACATTATCTCACCTACAATTTTTCCAATATTACATATAATTCTGTTGTCTAGATGAGAGCTTCTTAAATGATTTTAGCTGAGGACCCCAGTGAGATATTAGCCTCCCTTGCTCTGGGAAACAGGCTTATTAAAAAATTTCATACCCCAGTCATAAAGGGACCCACCAGCAACAAGCCTGTAAGTCAATTTGGATCTCAACCCACAGCTCAAGAAGTGCTGCTCCGGATTACTGTTAAGGATTTTCCACGCCTTTTTGTTACATTGCTGACACCTCTCAATTTCCAAATGTTTCTCTTTTGGGAAATTACGAGAAAAAAAAATGTTTCCACAACAGAGGTAATAGTGTAATCAGGGGGTTATTCACCTGCAGATGCTTGACAGGCAGAGAAATGAGACAGTTTGGGAAACAGATAACGCTCTTGTGTCTTCAGGATTTTAAGTGGAACTTGGTTTTTCCTTTTGTAACGTACTGTGGTTGATGTAAACACTGCTGCTTGTCTGCATCTGTCAAACACAGTCACACTGAATGACTCTGTTTCCCAGCCAGCCATCCTTTTCCAAACAGCGAGTCTGTGAAATGTGTTGCACCCAGAACAGAGAGATGAGCGCCGCCTAAAGCGTCTTTCTCATGTTTCACGAGGAGCGAGCGCTTCCTTCAAACAAGCTTCATTCTTCTTTACCGAGGGCGTCCTTTGGCAAAACGACAAACATTCTCCGTGTATCAAAAAAAAGGCTGTGGCACCGCTGGCCTCGGCGTGTCCAAACAGTTTGACATTTCCAGGGTCAATGCCAGGCTCCCGGTTGGTATCTGAGTCACTTCAGAGGAGTTGGAGGAGTGTCCGGGGGTGGGGGGTTGCGAGATACAGAAAAACCTCGCTTTCAAAGCTTTGATTTCTTTCAAGAGATTCAAATGAAGTAAAGGCAGGCAATTCTCCCTCTGCTTCTTCCTTTTTTCTTTTTCTTTTTTTTTTGCTGCAGTCATTACAAGAGCACATCAAAGGAATCTCCTCCTCTCACCATATGTTGTATAGTTTCATAATCTAATGAGGGTTTTGTAATTACACAGTGCACCGGGGGAATGGAGCTCATTGATTCTCTGGGAGAAGATATTTCATTTAATTTAATCGTTTTACATAACAAAAGGACTTGTCAGAATTACATGTTAGAGGGAGAATTACAGATGTGAATGTAAGTCACTCCGATATGTCGTCTCGCAAAACTTGATGTGTTGAAAAGTGGAGAATGTCACTTCCAAAAGCTAGCAACATGCAGGATATTTTTCATCTGATCATGTAATTTGTTTTCCCGGTGCAACGCAGTAGTCTGTATGACATTTCAATATATGCTTGATATACAACTAATGAATGCTGCTTTTTTTTTTTATGGATGCGCCTCGCATTCAGCAATAGGAAATCCTCTGATGCATTCATCAAGCCATCAAATGACGAATGAGACACCGGCTGTGGTGGAATTATTTATATGTTTCTGCGGGTATAATGAAGGCTATAGCTGTGAGAAGTGTTGATTCACAGTAGCCTTCTCACTAGCTGTGTGTTGAAATCCTTTTAAGCCAAGCCTGGGAACTCCAGTCTGAAACTTTGCTTTGTCTCAGCTGTGAAACCTCCATCTTCTCCAGTCGTGACCAGAATGCAAACAAATAGCGGCTTATGGAAACTTATGCCTGAAGTTTTTACTCTATCTAGCCATCTATCCATCTCAAATACAATAAAAGTAATGAACATCATAAGGTCATTATAATGCTCATAAACATCTGTGAAATTTTGTCCATGTGTATCAGTCATCAAGGATCAAAAGTGGTGTGAAAAAGTGAAGTCAAAGCAGTTCAGTACTCTTGTGACAGAGAGAGTAAACCTCAGTGGGTGGGAGGAAAACTACTCCTCCTTGGCTTTTTGCTGAGTGGCATGAGGCATTATGATATAACAGGTATATTCAAATTCTTCCTGTTTAATTCCTTTTGTCACTCATAACTCTGAAAACCATGCCTATAACATGGCGTGACCCATTTATATGGCAGTGGCACAAGCTGTAAACACAATACGAACATACATACATACTGATCAGCCAAAACATTAAACCACTGACAAGTAAAGTGAATAACACTGATCATCTTGATACAATGCAGTGTTCTGTTGGGAAACCTTGGGTTCTGGCATTCATGTGGATGCCACCTGACACACTCCACCCACCCGAACAACAGTGCAGACTGGGTACTTCCCCATTATGGCAACCGTGCCATTGCCCCAGTAGCTGTGGCCCCACCCAGCAGGACAATGCACCATGCCACACCACAAAAGCTGCTCAGGAATGGCACTGCACTGTAACAAGATGATCTACGTATGTTATTCACTTCACCCACCAGTGGTTTTAATGTTTTGGCTGATCAGTGTATCACTTTATGAGTCTATTCAATGAAATTATTAGAAAGCAGATGCCTCTTTGTACATCCAGGAGACATGAAGCAAACATACAGTACTTACACTCTACTTTTGGTTCTGTTTTGATTCCCACCAATATCTGATATCTAAATTTGCATTTAGCTACTTTTTTGCTTTTAACTATTCACCAACTGCTTGGTAAGGCCCTGATCACACAGAAAGCATTTGAGCAACAGCAGTATATTACTTTTTTGCAGTAATGAGGTAATATAACGCGTCACCAACAGGATTTCAGGCGGTAATATTACATTTACAATGTCACATAACGCGTTACCATCCGAAATAAACCGTTTATTGTTTTCATTATTCATTCATCCACACTGCTGAACACCGCTCCACTTCCACTAGAGCGGCAACAGAAAAAACACCCCCTGAAGGTTATTGTGTGTTGTCATGTCATTCATTATATGATGATATCACATCTGGGTGATGTTAGTATTTGTTGGATGTGTTTCCATTCACATCCCCTACAACTGCAGAGCAACACTGGCACACAGTCTCAGTTCTTAGGCATAACTGTCTCTGATGTAAAAGAACTCTTAACATTACCTCACACCACATAAAATCTGGTAAGATGATCTTTTTAGCCATGACAAAATTGGGGTGCAGCTTTAACCCATGTGCAGCTTTAACCCATGTGTTTGTGCTGCCATTTAAATTTACCAGGATATGTCAATGAAAACTGAATTTCTTTGCAGGTATTTGCATCACGTCTTCTTGCCTCTGCCTTAAACAGTTCCCAGACTATCCCATAATATCTTAAATCGCCTGGTAACATTTTGTATTTGAGTAGTGCAAATGAATATGATATAAATGTCTGCTTTCATTACGTCCTTTTAATATAAAACAAATGATTATATTATATTACAGATTTGGTCATGCATTTTTAATGTAATACATCATCCATCTGGCAAATTAGCACTCCCAGATTAGTGCACTCACTTTGTATTTTGTAATTACACTTCTTCTGACAGGTGCAGTGGATTTATGAAGGCCTCAACATGATTTTTACTATTTGAGGTTTCTCTCAGATCAGACTGAAGCAGGTTTAAGCTTTTATTTGTGATTTCTTTTAACTAATTTATGATTTCTCAGTGAAGTTTTAATTTCTGACGTCAAGCACTTAATACTATTCACCTTTAAAACTAACTGTGTGGGTGCAGCTATGAAGGCTCTCTAAAATTAATTTTCTGGTGATTAAGTTCAGTAAACATATGATTTTAAAAAAGAAACGGTGCTCAGGAAAAAGAGAAACTTCCATCAATACTTTAAATGAATCTATAATCCGTGCTGTAGCAGCCAGTAAAGTCTCACTGCAGCTGTGAGACGCTGGAACAAAGATTAAAATGTTCAGAATAAATATGAGGCATTACTCTATTTAATCAACAGGTGCTGTAGTTTCACCCGAGCAATGTAATTGGCTGAAGACGTGTCTGCCATACTGATGACCGCCACGCAAAACAGTGTAAAGAAAACTTTCTATTCAGACCACATCCATTGGTAACTGCTGCATAAATGCTGAGCCCTCCCCTGTGGATATTCTTTACTGTTATTGTAGGTGCTACGGTGATACATTGCAGTTGTGCCCATTAATGTCGTTAAGACTGCCCTCAGGAGTGTTATCCCTATATTTAGTTATTGGATATTTGATGAGGAATAGATCCCTGAGCATGTACGCCGGCCAGAGCTGAAGTTATGAACAGTATCCGGTCCTTCTCACGCCAATAAAATGGAGACGTCTCTAATTAGCACCAAGATGGATCGTGCCTGTTTGCCGCGTTCCCCTGAGCTCTGGGAAGCATCCCTCACAGAGCAGTGTTGGATTACATGTGGATAAGACAAAGGAAGCAGGGGGGATTCATCCTGTTTATACTTACAACACCTTACTTCCTGTGTCTCTGTGTCAAAGTAAGCACATCCCCACCCTGCTCAGCATCTCATCACAAGACCATTCATATCTAAAATCCCAAAGGACTGGCATTTAACAGTTAACGATTACAACATGGGTCACATCAATCCTCCTGATTATACTCAGATCTGGAGATGTGCAGTTATCCTACAACAACAGGGTCCAATCACACAACAATCCCCTGTTTAAGCTACGATATCTGAAAGCATTTATCTGGGAGTGTAACAAATGTGACCACATCTAAAAAGTAACAACGCCTGTCTAAGTCAGCTGCTGCTCTCATGTAAGTGCACAGCTATTTTCCACTTCTACATCTCATGACTATGGCAACCCAGAGAGCCACACTGAGAAAAAAAGAGTGGCCAATTATACTTGTATATGAACACCCACCAGAATCATAGGAGACCTTATAACTGGTGTACAAAGAAATCAGTTGTTTAAAAATGGGCACGGAGCATTGAGTCTCAAACATGCACTAATAAACAAAGTTTACAATACACTAAATGTGCTATATTAGTTGTATTAAATTGCTTATCATTCTCTCTCTTTTAAGCCACGCTCCTTTTAGAAGTGTTATAGGAGATGAGGGACGGTAGATACCAGTAACTGGTTGTGTCTGGTTGGGTTTAAGGACACACCAGTCCTCATAAAGCACATGTGTGCTCCTGCTCTCTTGCCAGAGTCCTCTGCTAGTTTCTGATGTCCTGTTGGAAACTGATGCAGGCACGGCAATGCCATACAACGACTAGCAGAATGGCAATTTGACAGGAAGATCCACATGACTGCAGCTGGTGCACACCTTATCCATCTTTTCCACAATGCTTATATTTGAAAACCTCGACCTGACCAGCTAGCAGAGGTCAGCAGGAAAGGAACCACAAAAATTAAAATAACAAAAAAAGCAAAACAGTCTTTGCACAGGCACGTCACAAAGCAGCAAGCTAATTGGAAACACTGACCTTAGTGGCTGGAAATATTCCCATTACTTTGATTTTGTCAGGAGGAAAGATGACAAGAACACTGCTGCTGCAGGTAGTCGGACTAAAACCCTTTCCACTGCAAAAACACATCCTCAAACCTCCGGTCTAAAAAACCTCAGCTACTCTGACCAACAACACAACAACGTGACGCTCCAGGAAATACACCCCACCAAAGATGAGCCCTGCTTGGCCATGGCAGTCGGCTGGAGCTCTACATCAGCTAAACAACCAGAACTGGATATTACTTGTGCACATCTGTAGCTACAAAGAAGCGATGAGGCTTGTGGTTGGATATGCGGTGGGTAAAATGTTGCTTCACAAGTGACTCTCCATCTGTTGGGCAGAGTCGTGGGAGAATGCCAGAGAGAGTAATATAATGAGTAGTGTGACAAATTACTTTTGGCATTACATTTTTAGAGTCACGGGTCCTACACTTCGGATTTTCCATCCATACCTGACCTCTGACCTCCAGTGTAGATGTGTAGGATTTTGTTTGTGGATTTGAAATACGGTACCAGCCGCATTGCTATTCAAAACACAATACATACATTTAGCTCTTACACCTGACGTCAATCAGAAACAGCACTTTTGGTGAATAAATCATAAAATTTGAAGCCCAGTCGACCGGCATGAAGGCAAAAACTAGGAAGCCACAGCACCATAGATGTTAATTTTATACCACACTGACAAGTATCAGCACCATTTCTGTGGGGAAAAAAAAAGCTGTCAAAGCTTCCAGAGAAGTGAGCAGCTTTGCATTATGCTCCAGCGAGGTTTAGCAACCAAATTAAAGAGGCACAGATACAATGAACACCAAGGCATCTGGCGCTGCATAATGTCTGTAGAAATCAGTTTTCCTCAAAGCTGTCTCTTCATTGTCTGCCCGCTGACACAAATTTCTGATTCTATTGTGAAGCTAAAAATTGGTTGAAAACTGGTAAAAAGCACGAGCAAATGAGATGCTGCTGAGCATTACATCCACTACAACAAAGCAGACAAATGGATGGCATTGATGATTTGAGTGAGCCATCAGTGTCATCAAACCTACCTGTGTGCAGCATGGAGAAGCACACAGCCACCAGATAAAGCATAGTCATTTGCTTTGCCATTGTGTCTACTACCACTGCTACAACGTTATTATCTGGGCAGCCCGGGATGAATTTGCTATCATAAAACCGGCCCTGTGAGAACAATAGTGCGAGGAGATTGACAATAACCAAATAACACGTGAGTGAGAAAACACAGGCTTTTCATGAAAGGAAGTCATTTCAATAACTGTCAGATGTCTGGTGGCAAATCAGAACTGAACGAATGTGTCTTTTGTCAGTTTTGTCAGTGTCTTTGTTTCCTGACAGTGTTTTTATCTGGCTGATCCAAACATGTCGTCTAGGTGTGCCTCTGTATTCATCAAGGCCCGGCAGAGATATTTTCTCCAGTGTGACTCGCTGCTATATATGCCGCGAAGCTACAAAATCATAATAGAGTTTCTCTCTCTCAATTCCCTCGTGGCGGCTTTTCTTATTTTACTCATTCAATTATAAAGAATAAAATATGGGATTAGATATTTTCGGGGCTCTTTTTTCCTCTGTGCACAATCCATTTTATTCCTTGCAATTTCACGCTTTGTGGAATTTTCCAGTCACAAGTTAATTAATCAGGTAGAGACGGTGGGGTTACTTCATCTCAAGACTAAATGACCCATATTTAGCACAAAGAAAAACTTCGCCGAGGTGTGTGGAGAAGAAAAGGCAGCACCGGAAGCCAGGCCCTTAGCGTTCAGCAGTAATGGTCCCCGTTTCATCTCAGGGCCGCTCTTAACGAGATAAACCCTCTCCTGACAGTGACCTGAGATGAAAGTAGGAGACGCAAAGCCGGCAAGAGTTCAGGGAAAGTTCTCCAACGCCGCACCTACCCACCCACTCACCCCGCCTAAACCTATCTCAACCCCAGGCCCTGTGCTGCTGGGGAGGGAAGTGGGTGGGGCGGCGGTGGACTAGAAAAGTTCCTTCGCCTCGATAACAACTTTGTGGTTGATCCCACAAGGAGGCCTCGCTAGGTGCTAAAGATGCCGGGATTGACGGCTCTAATCTTGCAGACTCTCTCCGTCTCGCTCGAACTTGGCCTCTTCTTTTGTTCTTTAAGCCCCGGATTCTCTTGTTTCTACAACTCTATTTGGACGCAGCGCTGGTTTCTGCTGAGGGGAGGATGCTGCTGCAGGAATCACAGAAGCGGAACAGAGGATGCTGCCACGGTTGAGGCAGCAGAGGTTCAACGTCCTCTGAGGGGACAAACTGGTGTGTGTCAACCTGCCGACCCGTGTGAACGATTGGGATTTTGATCAGTTGTTTTCTACCTCATGTACAGAATGAAAATAAAATAAAACCCAAATAAAATAAATGAAAACACTCTACCGTCAGATAAGTGGTAATTTAGTGGTTCTCATCCTGGCTGCTTTTCATTCTCGCTGTCTAATCAGGGAATATTTTACACCTGGGATACAAGTTGAAAGCAATTAACTACCTGCAGAGGCAGAAGAGAAAGGCAGCACTACTCTGGGATCTAGTGCATTAATAACTACTGGCCAGATAAAAACTAATTTGTTTTGGCTGACACAGGAACATTTTGTAAACAGCAAATTTCATTGAAAGGGTTGTGAAGGTGCATTCAAGAGGTGATTCTGGAGATGAAACCAAGTCACTGTCAGGGTTTTTCTCCTATCCTTCTTTATGGTGTGGCAGAGAAGTATCAAGATGGTAAATGGGCTGCATTTATTAAGTGCTTTTTTAGTCTTGGCCACCACTCAAAGTGCTTTACAACACAGCTACTATTCGCTCATTCACACACACATTCATACACTGGTAGCTGAGGCTACTATACAAGGTGCCACCTGTTCATCAGACTAACATTCACATACCAAATTTGGGTTCAGTATTTTGCCCTGAGTCCCCTAAACATGTCGACCATAAGGGCCAGGAATCGCACCAATGACCTTCAAATTACTAGACCTTGGCTGTACCTCCTGAGCCAAAGCCACAAGAGCAGGCCCAACACATTAACACCACTGCTTAAATTAATGCCACATTTGCACTATATGGAATGGACATCAGACAACTCAACACAGCTTTAACTAGAATTTTGGGCGCCCAAGATCAGTGTCACCAATCCAGTATTTGACAAAATGGCCAGAAGTTTGCATAGTGAAGTTGACCTTTGACCTTTTGGATATAAAATGTCATCACTTCATCATTATATCCTATTAGACATTTGTGTGAAATTTTGGCATTATTAGCATATGAATTCTTGAGCTATGGCCAAAAACACGTCACAGTGACCTTGATCTCTGCTTACCAAATTCTAATCAGTTTATCTTTGACTCAAAATTGCCAAATTTGAAGAAATTCCCTCAAGGTGCTCTCAAGATAACATATTAATGAGAATGAGACAGATGTAAGGTCACAGCAACCTTGACCTTGGACCATGAAATACTGTTCATTTTTGATTCCAGGTGAACATTTGTGCCAGATGGACAATCCAAAACCATAATGCCTCCAGCCATGGCTATTACTGGCATGGAGGCGTAACACGAAAATACAGGCAGAGGGCAAAGTCTCTGCAGATAAATACACGACCTACCACCTCTAATACAGTGGCTCCCAACTGGTGGGTTATGGTTGAAAAGTGGGGCGTGGGCTCATTCTGAATGGACCGCAAGTGACTTATCAATGTGTCAAGTTTGTAAATAACTTCTTTTCTGAAGTGCAGTACATTTCCAGCACAGAGCTTTTATTATGAAGATTTCTGCTATAATGAGTGACTAACGGACAGCTACTTAACAGAGACATTTAACTAGCTCAACGACAACACAAGTATTATGCCAAATGTATTAAACTGTGTGGACCTTGAACTAATGACTAAGGAGAAATCTGTACCAGTTGGGAAAAGTTCCATGTCAGTCAGTTTGACTGAAATGTTCAATATAATCTGTTGATTAAAAAAGACTAAAGTGTCAACAGTTTTCATCGACAAAATAAAACAATGCTAAAATGGTATAAAATGGTAAAACTAATATAAGATTATTGCCCAGAGTTTTAGTCAACTAAAACTTGATTAAAAAAGAAAAAGTAGGATGATATTGACTAAATATAATAAAAACTACCAAAGACACTTAAATAATGTAACCTTAATGCTTCCCTACACTGAGTCTGGAAGACATCTATTGAGAATCATTTTGAACCAGCATCTGAAAAACACACCAATTACAGTATTTTTAGGCCCTGTAACAAAGTAATTCCTGTTAAGCCTTGAAAACAAAATAAGCAGAGATTTGCAGTCTGGCTTGGTGATGAAAAATCCACAGTTTGAGAGAGAAAATGTTATTTCTGGACCTAGTTATCTGCTACAACCGAGAAAAAAAGGTGAAGTCATACAAAGTTGTCTTGCCTGATGTGTAAACCTTAGCCTCACAGAGGTGGAACTATCCAGTTGGCTGACTTGTTAAAATTCAACTTTTGCACTTTCACTGCATTCTTGTGGTTATAAAACATTTCTAGTAACATGCAATTCTCCCTATTTTTACTGATGTAATTGCCTTTATTCTCTAGATAATTACCCCAAGCTACTTTGCTAACTCATAACTCAGAAGTTGGTCATTCTGTTGACCTTCCAATTAGAAATTCTTGCAGTTTGTTGCACCAGCTGTGTGTAAGCTCAAACTTACCCCAATTATAATTTAAACTATTACAAAATTACTAATTTAATAGTACTGATACTCCACAATGAGCTGAACCACCTGCAGCTGAACACTGGCAAGAGAAAGGAGTTAGTGGTGGACTTCAGCAGGCAGAAAACAATCCTACCCTTATATCCATCCAGGGATTGATGTGGACACTGTTATGCACTACAAGTACCTGGGAGACCATCTGAGCCAAGGCTATGTACAAGAAGGCCCAGAGCTACCTCCTGCGTAGGCTCCAATCATTCAATCTCTGCAACACCATGCTTGGAACGTTCTACGAGTCTGTGGTAGCCAGTGTCGGCCAGCTGACGCAGACAGAATCAACAAGATCAATCAACAAGACCTCTTCACCATGTGCTGTTCACGCATGGAAGCACATTCGGCAACAGACTGATACCACCAAATCGCACCGCAGATTGCCAAAAGAAATCCCCTCTCCTGTGACTGTCAGACTACAACACATCTACCTCAGTTTAAGAGATGCACAGTGGAGTCATGGTCTAACTGTATCTTACTGGATTCTCGCCATTATGACTCTGCTCCTCACAGCTGACTCTTGGGACATAACGTGCAAAAATATTGCATACAACAAGGAATTGCATGGATGTAATCATGAACATTCTGTATCATCCATGTACTCTTGAACTCTTTCACCAACTATATCAGTTTTGACACTACAAAAATAACCATACTTTATATATCATCCATACTGATAACCTGTTTTTGTATCCATTGTATCCCACCTTTTTTGCACCTTACTGTTGGCAAATCTTAATCCAGTCACCTTATCCAGAGTCCAGGACGAGCTCATCATCTCATCTCCACCATTACCACACTCCTGGAATAGATGACATCACCATGGGGTCCAATCGTGAAAGATTTGTCACATTTCTCACATGTAACATGTAAATAAATATTCTTTTCTCACAGAACAAGTCTCGCCTGATTGAATTTATATTTGTAATATATTTTATATTTGCTATACATTTGCTATTTCTGCTATGTTACTTAAGTCCTTGCACTCTTTGTATCTGCACTTCTCCAACTGTGCATTGCAACTGCTGCACGACACTTTCCCCTCAGGATTTATAAAGTTCTGACTTATCTCTTATCTTGAGTTGCAATTTATGCATGACTAATAGGTCTCGTTATCTCCGCTGATATTCCAAATCAATTTGATTCACAAGGTCCCAATTTGATTCGATAAGATTGTTGTTTATCTTGTGGCACAGCTGTCCTGCCCAATGTTACATTCCAGTTACTTTCTCTTTAACTTTTGTTACTTTAAAATCTTAATGACTTGTCTTAGGTCAAGCAATTTTATTGCCTTGTTAATGATACAGGTGCTTACTAATAGACTTGCCAAAGCTAAAAAAAAAAAAAAAAACACCTCATTCATTTCTGCTCAATAAACTATAAATAAATTTGGCAATATTTCGTATTTCAAGTTTGAAACTTAGTTTGGCAAATGTCTCGTTATACTTTCTAATTACTTTCACGTTAACTTTTGTCTTAATGACTTTGTCTTATGTAAAGCAGTTTTAATTGCCTCTTTAATGTTATAGGTGCTACATGAAATTGCCTTGCTCACAAAAAACAAATGTGAATCTTCTCATTAAACTTTAAATTTAATTTGGATATGTTTTCTATTTGAAAGTTTTAAAGTCAGTGTAATGTATAGATATATACGCATCTCATTTTCATGAATTAGACACGATTAATTTGAAGAGCTGCTCTGATGTCAGCGTGAATATGCACTCCAGTGAAGCCATGTTTGCTATTAGTTATACTGTACAACACGGCAGCACCTCATTAACAGTGTTTGAGGAGTAGAATAACAGGATTGCTAATGAATACGTCCCCTGCTGCTCGAATCAACATATGGGGGAATGACAGTAAATCCTGACCCCCCCTCCCTTTTACTAACCCTTTGTTCGCTGTCTATTCATGAGTATGTGAAGCCATGGGATTTATTAGAGGCACAGCTCTCCTGCTCTGATCCCCTCTCTCCGGCAGACAGCCTGTTTGTTTTGCAGACAGAAACCTTGGCGAGCTGCAGCGCTCAAGTGGACACCCGGCTGCTACTGTGATACATTAATGACCGCTCATTTCTGTGGTGCGCCGGCTCTCTCATTGAGAGCGCTGCATGGTAAGCACCTGTGAGCATCAGCCAAATGACAGGATATCCCCTCATCCTCCCAAATACCAATACACACAGTAGCAGCTCAGCTGACAGACAGAAAACCAAACTGAGCTGCTGAAAATGCTCCGCATTGTTTACTCTCTCCATACTGCCAAAGCCAAGCCCACTAAGATATGTCCCGAGTATCACAATAATGACCTAAGACATGAAAAATACACAAATTACCCAGCTACTCTTCTTCATGTTTTGGATCTCCACTCCACACTGGTAAGCTTTGTGATCTGTGACCAACATACATAGGTAACTATTCCCAGGCACAAATCATCACTGCTTTTTTCTGGGTAAACCTGATAGTGCCTGTTGGTCAAATTATATGTAAACGGTTGTAGCAATCTGGAAGAGGCCCAAGTGACCTTGACATGCTAGACGGATGAAAGATATTAGGTTTCAATACAGCTGAAGGAGATAAAAGACTTATCCTAATTTTCCGTTATTAAGAGCAATTTGGAAAATTTTTAGCTTTCATTCGAGACATTATTTGATCATTAAGGACAATTAGGGCTGATGTGAGTGTTTGTTGTGCTTGTTGCTGTGAACAGCGAGAGTGAAAAACAGTTTTTCAGCCATGCCACAGTCTAGGAATGGCAATGTTTGCCCGTCTGTCCAACACTTTAATCGAGACTGAAATTTTTCAACTACTGGCTGGAGTGCCATGAAATTTGGTACAGACAGTCATGTTCCCTCCAGGATAAATTGTAATAGCTTTGGTGATCCCTTCGCTTCTCATTTAGTGCCATAAAAAAATTTCAAAATTGTCCAACACTCTCACTTATTGACTTATTGTTATTGAGAAGACGCAGCAGGATGGAGACAGGTAACTTCTTTAAAGCAGCAATTTACTGTTCTCCACACTTCATTTATGGATGTATAAAGAAAAACGGGATACATTGTTGGAGGCAGGGCCCCGCTGACTCCTATGAAAGTTGCTCAGTGGCGCATGAAGCCAAAAAAGTTAGACTTCATGAGTGTAAAATTACTCGAATCTTCCTCATCATTGGACCCATTGAGCAAGCATACTGGAGACTTTGCTGGCAGAGCAGCTAACTTCTGGTTTAGCCCTCCACCTAACTTAAATAGAGGTCAAATTATTTAATTGTGTGGCACTTGTAGACATTCAAAAAGCAGCAAATTTTTAACAGGAGTTTGAAACAATTTCAGCCATGTTTGGAGGGTATTTTAGGCCAAAACATGATGTAACCAAGTGGTTTTTGTGCCTAAACCTAACCACAACAGTGTTTCCCACATATTCGTATTTTTGTGTCAGCCCAACACAAAACCAACATCTGCCACAATGTATTGACTTTATTTTTGGAGCTGGACTGTTCATTAGGAGTGCTATTGGAATATATACCTTTTGGTCATTGCACCACACTCTCAGAGTGACTCTAGATGGAGGAGCCAGCAAAACGCCAGGCACTGGGTCTAAAAGTTTGCATTCACTTGGCTCTGCAGCAGGTGGTCCTCTCATCCATTGATCTGATCAGCTCTGATTGCATCGACCGGTCAGTTATGCACCCGCAACTCAAACTCCACAAACTGCTGCTACTGCCACATATAGACTATAATTCTGTGGGAAACACAACACACATTAACCACAGTGCTGTCATAACATAAAATTGATAATTGAAACATAACGAAACATTAAGTTCCAACATATCTACTACCTATGAAAGGGACAAATGTAACATATCCACATGAAATGTACAATGCACACCCCCACTGTGTTTAAGATAGCCTCACAGAGCCGTTAGTTGTTTCTTGTTAAGTTACCAAGTTAGCTACAAGCAGCAGTATGTTAGTATTCTCCTTAACATACAACACTTTTGGATTTTTATTATTACCTTACTGTGTTCTGGTTAGATTACGCTCATGTTACCTTACTAATAATCATATAGCTTTAAAATACCACTTTTGAAAAAAAAAAAAAAATAATAACTTGGTCAACAACAGAACCAAGTGCAATTTGAAACTAATAAATTGAATAACGAGGCTTTAATTAGCCTATCAAATCATAAAATCAAAGTTAACATAAGAAATAAATTAAGCAAACTTTCTGTTGCTGCTGTAACACAAGTATGCAGCACTGAAGGATCATCTCTGGAGCCACTCTCCTTCTGGTCAGTTTAACATTTGCAAAACCGAGCTGTTAAACAGTCCCAGCAAACACTCTCCCACACCGAAACAACTTGACTATGATGTTAAACTCATCAATAACCTTTAGGTAACGTGAGCCGTGTGATGCTTACAGCTAGCCCTGTCACTGTGTGTGTGTGTGTGTGTGTGTGTGTGTGTGTGTGTGTGTGTGTGTCCGAGCTTACTCTCACCAACTGTTTCTGGGTGCAGAGCTCACACTCCCCCAGCAATAGTCTCACGATAAACAGAGAGAGAGCAACAGTGGGGCAAGGAGGCCCTTGGTGATGCAATACACCACACACAGCTCCACTATCACATAAGATTTTACCAAGTTTAAATTGCAAACAAAAAGAAGATATTAAAGTCATGTTCACATGTGGGAGGTTGGGCGGTAATTACTTAATACTTGTTAAATGAATACTGATGTTTAATTCTTGTATTAAAGTATTTGTTGCAATTCTTATAACTGATATGTACGTAATAAGGAAGCAATGATTAGTTACTGGTTATGTGCTGTCACATCGGACTCCGAGTTAATCAGAAATGGTTCTGAAGAAACTGGTCAATATGCAGATTCACAGAAACTAATCACTAGTCACAGGCTCATTATCATATTGAGCTGCATTAGTCATTATCTGCTGATTCCAAGACATTCAGTAACTATGTGCTATGTATTCATCGATTTGCAGCCTGATGTGCTCCTAACTTGGTCATTGATCACTTTCATTTTGTAAAGTGTAACCAGTGAGCTGGACCTTTATTTAGAAACCACCAGTTCAGTCCAGTGTGGCAGTTGTTATGATTGGTAAAGCGATATCCAAACTTCCTGGACCTTTCCACAACAATGAAAAGAAAGGATTGCTTTATTGGCTTGCAGGCTGAAGCTGGAAGATTCCGTCTAAAGCAGCAGATGCCACGGTAAATTGAGAGCTTCTCTCATCTCGGCAGCGCTCTTAGTTAAAACCAGAAGGCATGCTCGGTCTTCCCTTCCTCAGCACTTGGGAGGGAGAAAGGAAGGGAGCCCGTTGTTGGCTGGAGATGACTGTCGGATCCCAACTGGAAGTGTCGCTGCAGCGGTGCTGTGTGTGTGTCATCTGTGTGATTGTGCCAGGCAACAGGAACTGTCTGGCCAAAGTCACAGATGGCGTTCGAAGCCATTGGCACTTTGCAGTCGCAGAGGCTCAAGGAGCTCTCAACTCTCACGCTGTCTTTATTGTGATTAAAAGTAGAAGCAGACAGAAGCAGTCTGACACAAACTATTATACAACAATGGTCAGGTACTTCAACACAGCTTTTCACGTGTTAGTTTTTTGCAACTTTTTATGCTGTCGTCATGACCAGCTTTCCCGAACAAGAGGAACTAACCTGATTAAATAAGGACTGAATTAAATAGTGGATTTCCTCTGGGCATTTTTTTTTATGCTCCTTTTAGACTGACAAAGGACTTTTATTTCTTATATTAACCTGGCAACTTAAAGCTGCACTCATCAATATTCCTAGTTCACCACTGCCATAATGACTGTGTGTAATATGAAGGTTGCTGAGGTCGGACTGCAATTCCCTTCAACTCTCAGCTCACTGTTTTGTTTTTACTACCCTTACAGTTTAGGTTACTCTAACCATTCTCATCAATCTCATTTTCAGCCTTAAGGGCCAAGGGCCACACAGACAAAGTTAGCAACTAGCAGCTGAAAAGTGAAGAAAAATCAGGCTCTTTAACTGCCCGCTGATTTTCTTCCACCAGAGTTGGTGGAGATGAACACATAGCTAAAAGAAAAATGAATTAGGGACGGACTGATGCCACAATTTTTCAGATGGAGTACAAGTACTTGCATTTTGGGTACTTGCTGATACTGATACAAAATGAGTACTTAACTTAGGCAACAGCTTGTAACATGACAAGGGCTACACGAATACTCATAGTACTGAGTTACATCCAAGTAACTATTTATTATGTTTGTGATGTGGTGACAGCTGGGACTCTCATACGTTGGCTGCAGTAGTATTACACTGACAAGACGGAGAAATCCCTTATTATCAGAGGTGAAGTAGAGGGTATACGCAGGGGTACCAGGTAAACCCAACTCTTTTTCTGGCCGTCTACAGTATACCCATCTGCCAAAAGCCATTGGAATACATAGAGTATATCCATTTCCTCCGTAGTAATCTACCCATTTACAGAGTAGTACATCCATCTCAAATAACCACCCCATACCTGCATATTATCTACTGTACAACTGACAGTGGCTGGTCACAAAGAGCAATGCACTGGGTACAAGCTTCTGTTAATTTTACCACCCGTGGGTTATCTCTGCACATTTTCGCTCACTTCTCTGGATGTTGCTCGCATTCACAAACTCCTTAAACTTGTGTCAGGTTAGTTCCTTAGATGTTACTTCAAATTGCTTGTGTTAAATGAGCTATTTTCATTCCCTCCTCTTGACACTTTTGTCATTATCACTCAACTGATAAGAGGTTAACGTCGCGCTGCCATAAAGTGGTAGCGGGTGCTGTTTTATTGCAGTCGTTTTCTGAGTACAAGTACAAGGACTTGAGCAGAGTATCAGACAAATAACCAATACTGTTATCAGTATTGGCGCATAACTAGAATGAATGTCGGTCATGGTTAAAAGAAACCGACGTTGACTGTCGGAATGGTAATCGGAAAGCAGTCTCACAAGTTAAAGCACGACACTTTGTTGTCTCCCCTCTAAAATAATGTCTCACTATTTTTTCTTTGCTCTCGGTGGGAAAAATGTACGGATGCTGGAGGGCTTTGTCACTTGGAAGTCGCTTTTGGGAATTCACTGAAACAACTGATGCTGTCCTTTTTCTTGGGAGAATAGTTTCTATCATCCAGATGTTCAGGGAGAAGATTAAAATTAAAATGAGGTGCTTCAAGGATTTATTTTAACAATTTTGCTTTGAAGGGACCTTTTCCTTGCTTCTATTATTCAGTACCTGAAATTCATTCTTCACAATGAGGGGGAATTCTCCCCTTAAATGCTTCACATAGGGGGGATTTACACACTGGGGGGCTTAACTACACTTACTCCTACCGTCTTTTGTTCTTACCTGACCGTGCATTTCGTTGCTTTCCTCTGGATTCTCTCTGCTGTAATTTGTCGTCTCTTTCCCCTCTCTTGTGGTCATCTCTTCGAGTCCATCAGTGTCATTAGTCTTGCTTTTGGTGGTTCCCTCTTCTCTCGTCTTACAGGCTTTACTCCTTCCCTTTCCCTGCGATATGAGAAACACATTCTGAGTGGGGATTTGAAGTTGACATTTCGTAATATTGGCTGGTAAAAGGTGCGGCACCATACATTTCACAAATTGAGCAGCTCATTTCACCATTGTTAAGTTCCAGTCACAGATATATTCTGAAACTTCTGTTTGCACCAGTCCTTTTGTGTTCCACCTGTGGTCCATCATACTTGCATGCCCTTAACTGATAGCTCAGCCAAATAAACAGGGAAAAGAGACAAGGGATAACAGGGAAAAGTGTTGATAAAGAGTATTTGTCTCTCCGCAAAACTGCCTGGATCATAATTATTTTAACCTTTGTAGTCTCTAATCCACATAGCATGATGCCTGAACATAGGACTTTCACATTAGAATGTCCGTTCTGCCTTAGCTGAGGCAATAATCGGCAAGTGACATATCATGTGTGGCTTCACAATTGACTAAGCCAAGCATCAGGGTGCCAGACAGTAGCCATCAATGCCATGGAAAAGCAAATTTCAAAGTGAAAGTTCCAAAGCTGTAGCACATATGGTTGATTTGTTATGAATTTTCAAAGTTTGGAAATTTAGAGGCTTGCTGTAGCGCCACCATCAGGACTATTGTCTTGTGTTTCCAGTTGAGGACATCTGGCATGGGACTGGACATTTGTGCAAAGTTTGGTGATTTTTCGCGCATGGGAAGTAGGATTTCCTCGGAAGAAGAAGAAGAACATGCAGCAAAACAATAGGGTCCTGGCAGCTCCTGCCCTGCCCCTAATTATCAGAATAATGCATAATTATAAAAAAGGTAGCATTAGTGTATCCCGATATATATCATGCATCCCTACTTCATATCATTGAAACCTGCCTCTATATGCTAAAGAGACATGCTGCAAGAGCAGAGGGGGCTCGTAGCCTTGTTAAGAGAGGGAGAGAGAGCGTTGTCCAGGGCAGAAGCTGCTCATCTGATACAGCGTTCCGGCCAGTCCTTCTGCTTTACACACTGATGCAAGCGTTGGCTGAAATTGCTTAGATATCGCTATAAATGAGTGTGGAAATTTGCTGCATTATAAGAGCTAGAATTGTGGGAATTAATGGAAGGATGCACAATGACCACAATTCTCCACTGTAATGCAGGCCTTGATTTTTAATATTATTCGGTGTAATTACTTGTTTTATTTACTAGAGGTGTAATGATCCATCACTATTGATAAATTCATCGATTCAATGATCAATGATCCAGTATCATCGACACAAAGTAACAGCATCGATCTATATCATCATCTTTAGGATACGGCATTACTTTCAAAATCTGCTTCACCATCAAACAGCGCCACGTATAATGGCAAGCAGCTGACACAGAGACAATGAGGATAACGTTATTTACTCAGGAATAAATCTGCAGTGTGTAAGCAGTTTTGATTTTGGAGAAAATACGGGTCAATAGACAAAGCACTTCTGTTAAATAACCTTGTTGTTAATCCATGTATTATGGCTGTTGGGAGAAGTTCGGCCTTCAGACTGCCCTAAAGTTATATAAAAAAGATAATGGTTTGGATTAAAATGAAAAGACATCTATTGACTTTAGTTTTTCTTTTATCTCAGACATGTTAGGACGTTACATATCTTGACATGTTTTGGCGGAAACTTCCGCCTTCCTCAGAAGTGTCACTTGGTGGTGATTGTGACGCATCTTTATCAGCTGATCTGTCAATCAGCCGGCTGGCAGGACGGTCACGCCTCGTGCTGTCCGTCTGCCGCCTCTCCAGGACGCTGCTACAGGTGTGGGAGAGCCTGTTCATTGTCCCTGGGCCCCGCTTCCTTATTTCAATAGCTTCCCTGATCCAGCGTTGGTATTTGTTGTCCTCAGTGTGTATGACACTGGCCTTGTCCCAGTCCATAAGATGGTTCTCTTTTGCAGTGATCTGTTATGGCTGATTTGTAGGTTTCTTGTTGCGCCTTTTCTTTTATTGATCCTTTTTTTCTTATTTTCATCTCCTTCTCGCATTCCTTTTGATGTTTTTCTTTACATGCGCTGAAGCTCCTCCCTATCTCCCCGATGTATGTTTTATTGCATAATTGGCATGGTATCTCATATATGGCGTTGCATTTATTGTTTTGTTCGATGTTGTCTTTAGGGTGTACCAGAATTTGCCATAGTTTTGTAGACGGCAGACGGACAGCAGGTGGCGTCACGCCTTCCTAATATTGGCTGATTGACAGATCAGCTGATAAAGTCCGAATCACCACCAAGTTACACTTGTCAAGGTATGTACCATCCTAACATGTCTGAGATAAAAGAACAACTAAAGCCATTATCAGAAACTAAAGACATAATGGACACCATTGAACTGAAAAGACTTCTTCTAGAAAGAGCTTTCTGGCAGAATGTGATGTTTTATGTGTTTAGGTGGAGTCAATTTAAAGTGAACTTTACTGCACTTAACCAGTTGCAATTATTAACAATAATTTATGTGTTGTTGCAAACAAAAAAGAAAGAGTGGCAGCTTCTTCTGCATTCTTTAATTGTGTTAAATGGGCATATCATGTCATCTCATGTCAATCTCGGGGCCCCTGAATTAAATTATATCAAAACTGTATCATGGCAGACTTTGTGATATCGGCAAATGCTGTATCACTGTCCAAAGAATCGATGCAAAAGTGTATCCTGACGAGTGATTTACACCCCTATTATTTACAAGTCTGGAAAATATAATGGAAGTCGGTCAAAAGGGCCCTGTCGGATTTTCTGCCTTCAGGGCCCCTTCTGACTCTACAATCTCCTCTGGTGTGCGTACAAAAGGATGCCATTTGAATACATGCTCCTAAAACAGATGAAAAGGACAAAGGCAAATCAAAAGCTTGCAATTTCATGAATGTCAGCTTCTCCGTCCTCTCGCAGTTGTCATGATCTCTATGTCTCCGGGGGGGTTTTCTTGTCTCTTTATCATACCACTGCTGGGGACAGGAAGTCAGGAGGGTTCAATAGGGATGGTGGCACCTCATGGAAACCAATTATACATGGGCTCCGAAGCCTTCATTTCTGTGCTGGAGCTTTCAATGGTTTTGATATTCCATGATGAATTACCACAACCAAATGAGAAGGAGAGAGACAGGGGGGGAGCAAGAAAGCGAGAGAGCAAGAGGCTGAAAGAGAAAATCCAGGAGGAATTCTTTGCCTTAACTCCCTTGGGGCGTTCAGTGTGTTGGTGGAGTACTGTACGTTTCTCTGGCAAGCGTATCTCCTCTCTTCCACCCACGCGAGTCTCTCAAACCGAATGAAGTCCCAGCGGAGGAGTTCCTTCATCCAGCCACAGTGTGCGTGCTCTTGTGTTGCACACCTCCACTTAATTAAACAATGGCAAGCGCTGAAAACGTTGTTTGACAGAGACTGTGGAAATTAACTTTGTCTGAGGAGAGGAAAATATAAAAAACTCAAAGCTAATCTCACAGGATGTAAGTTCATTAAGCAGAGAAAGAAAGCTGGACTGAGCTCATTGTACCTTGCATGTCGCCTCTCTTTGGTTCGAGTGTTGCTTTGACTATATTTCGAAGGAAGCACTGGACATCATTGCAACACGGTGCCTTTTCTTTAGCTTTTATGTATTCTAGGATCCTGGCGTCTGTGTACTGTATACCCCAGCTAATATGAAGCAGCAAGTACATCATTACTCAAACAATGCGTAGACAGCTGTACACAAAGTCCTCTGGAGAGGAACCGTCCAAACCACTGACAGCAAGACTTCTTTTTATCTGAATAATCCTGGAAAACTCAGGTTCAGCTGCATATGTCTTTGTGCAATACTGAGTATGTTTACATGCACACATACTGTACATACTGATCACTGGCAGTAATCTGCTTAAGGCAATGTTTTGTTTACAGTGTTTGAACACTGCAGACTTCAAAGTGATCTGATTTTTATAATGAACCACTTATTAGAATGATGTAATAAGCCACCTTGTACAGTGGTGCAGTGGTTCACAGAGGGTTCCTGATTTGGTCGTCAGGGACCCTTCTGTGTGGCGTTTTCCTCTGGGTTCTCCAGCTTCCTCCCACAGTCCAGAGAGATGCAGCTTAGGTTAACTGGTGACTCTAAATTGGCCGTAGGTGTGAATGTGAGCAAGAATGGTTGTCTTTCTCTATGTTTCAGCCCCATAATAGTCTGGCGACCTGTCCAGCGTGTACCCCGCGTCTCGCGCAATGTCAGCTGGAATCAGCTCCCAGCAGCTCTTACCAGGATAACAGGTTACAGGACAAAAGATGGAATGGGAGTGAGAATTACTCAGTGTGGTACAGACCAGTGACTGGCTTTCCTTCTTACATTTAGGGTTGAGACGGTATGTATTTTTTTTTACCGCAGATAAAAAAACAATGCACCACTGTGGTTTGGCGGTTAACCACCAGCCCCTGCCCCAAGTTCCTAAGCTGCCACCCTCCTAAAAATGTGTTCTTTTGTTTTGTTTTGTTTTATTGGGATTTTATTGGGAAGGGCTGCCCCCTAATAGTCGACCAAACATTAGTCGACCAGAAAGGTCATTAGTTGGCAAGATTTCATTGGTCGCTTAGTCGCAGAACAAAATGTGAACTTCTATCAGTCAAAATAAATCAAAACCTATATGACTGGAACGTGTGGGAATTTAATTTGAAAGGACAGACATAGGAAGTGTCCACGCTCAGCAGTCAGACAGGAGTGAGGTGAATTTCCAGGGCTGGTACCTGCGGTTATTCCACAGGCTAGTTAATAACATGTCGGACAGGAAATCCAAAGTGTGGGATCATTTTGAGAAGGTGAAGGACGAACCCAAGGTGATATGTAAACTCATCTTCATTGGTCGACTACAAACATGACGTATCATCTGAAACATGGAAGTAGCTACATGCCCATTAGCCCACAGCGTCATTAACAGGCGGCTCGCTCAGTGTGTGACGTGCAATTGTAGATAAAATATAGGCCTATATTAATGAAGGGTCATTAGTACGGTTTTGTATTTCTCTGTAATGTAGCACAGTGTAGCTCAGCAAACTGAATTCTCTTTTCACAGTGACAAACTGACTCATGAACGGTCCAATACGAGTTAAATGTGCATTGGCAGGTCTGCATTACATATGTATGGTGTATGAAATATCAGTATCGTCACAACGCTGCATTTTTAGAAACTATGATAATCTGTTCACATCGCTTGCCTGCATTCATGTGCTGTCTCAGTCCCCCTTCCTGTCTTTGCCATTCGTATACTAATAAAACTGATACTGCGAACTACTGTTACGGATAGCAGGACGTTACCAGCAAAAACACCGCTCTGGTTGTAACTATAGTGCAAGAGACTGTGATGTTTATTACAACCAGAAATATTTGTGTAGCTCGACTATTACTAACATGGCAGCCGGGTCACAAACTTTCTCACTTAACAGCTAAACAGTACACTAAAAATGTATCTGAAAAAATTTGAGGCAACAAATAGGTAATACAGTGACTTAATCTTAATTCATATTTGATCAGCTCTGCCTTGTTTGACTGCATTTCACCAGCAGTGATTGACATTTTTAACATGTTAGAGACCTTACCAACTGTAGCTTTAATCATGCAATGTAGGCCAGCAGGACAGACGTATAATATACTCTTTACTGGAGGTAAATGAAACGGCAGGTGCAAAACTATCTTCCAAATGTGCACAAAAACTATTTACATGAATTCATCTATTCCTGTAACCTTCATTGTTATAGTGCAACTGATTAACTCTTGAAACTGAAGACACTTTCTCTAACTACTTGGGATGGTTTTTGAAGCTGTTTTTCTGCGTAGTGATATATCTAAAAGATATGTTTCTAGAATAAAACAGCAGAAATATTTTTTGAAAACACATACAATATAAGTGGTCTGTTGTGAATGATACTGGCCAAAATCATTGTCACAGCCCTGCTGGTCCTCATTATCCATCCCTTGCAAAAGAGATTCTGAATCTCAATGGGACTATTTCCTGGTAAAATAAAGGTTAAATAAAATAAAATAAAAAATGACAATTTCAGTCATGACTTGTTTTAAGTCAGTCAGTTATTACTGAGTACAAGTACATTCTGTGAGACTTCTACTTTGTTCTGTTTGATGTGAACTTTCCCATTAACTGCAGTGCAGGTAGAGTGCTGTTAACCTTGTTGGCTTGTAAAAAAAAAAGTCTCTGTGATAAAGGTTTAGGTTCAAACACTGTTAAAACTCAGAGAGTTTGGCTGTAACGAGGTGGAGTGCTTCACAGATTCTGGCCGACATCTTTGCAAATGTGATTTATGCTTACGGCGCAGCGAGGAGCTCAAATCTTTAATTACCGTGCAAATTACTGGCCACTGTAATTCATCAGTACACAACCACCAGAACCTCATTTCCACACTAATTCAATGAATAATTGCCTTCTTGGAAAACCTGCCTCTTCTACTATAATGGCAGAGGCCTTGGAGGATACGGCCACTAATGTGGAGCCGAGTTCACACGTTCAACCGGAGCTCTACCTGTTTTTAATGAAACTCATGACGGCACTGTGAGGTTGAACTGGCTTTAATTGCATTGGCGTTCACATCTTCATGCTGCAGGGAATTCAGCTATTGTAAAACTGGTTGTCTGGGATCTCTGGTGCTTTTATTTCCCGTTCAGACAGTAGAGGATGGAGGAGGCTCATTGACCGTCTGCCTTAATTCCCTTCCAGTTTGAAAGAGGCCACTGACCACAAATTCCCAGCAGTATTTGAAAGATAAAGCCTTGCACACGTACTACTGAAGCTCATAAGGCAGGGTTTCATTCTGTGCATGACATTTATTACAAAACCCTTGAGTAAAACTTTCTTTCTACGACCAAGGAAAGCAATATAATGTCACATACTGCACTGGAGTCTTTCAGAGCTGCACAAGATTTGATTTTAAAAATATTTTCTTCCCTTAAAATAGTTTTTGTTTTTATCGTAATGCATCAATCTTTGAGTAAATATTTCGCTTTGCTAGTGACAGACGTGTTCCTTACAGTCAGAAAACTAACTGAGATCTTAATCTATCTTACTGTGCAGAAATGTTGTGTTTAAGTAAAAGTCTATTCCTCTCCCCGCAGAGAGACCCCAAAACATAAATCCAATCCCTTCTCTATAGATTCAACCCGCCATGTTAACTCGACATCCTTCAATAGAAAGAGAGGAATCCAAAGGAAACACGCTGACCTTCACTCGCTCCAAAAACACAAGATCCTGGAACCGCGCACTCGTATCCAATCAATTACTCGGTGGCTTAATTGATTTGCAAAGGTAATCACTGGGCACACATCCACCAGGGCAGAGTATTTGATGTTTTAATAAATGGTTTTACAGCAGAACTGGATGACTGGATCGATTCTGCCTCTGCAACCTTGATTATAGCACGAGTTGGGAGAAAAACAGCAGTGTAGCAGTGGAACAAGCCAAACGATGCGATTGGTTGGGCTTACCTTTATTGTCCGAGCTGAGGTGTTGTACAGCGGCGTGGTAAAAAATCAAAGCTGACCGCACGACTCAATTTCCACTTACAGGAAGGAAACTGAGACCAGATGCTTACTGTAGATCCTATGATACTGCAGAAAACGCAGTAAAATGTTAAAAATAAATATGAATCAGAATCAGCCCTTTAAGAGTCACCTACAGCTGACATTTATCATGATGGATACACAGCACACAATACTGTCAGATCTAAAGTGCAACTGAACTACTTTAATACAAGAAAGTCACTGTCACTGATCACTGCTTTTAAACTACAGAGCAGTTTCTGAAAGGCCTTTTAATGGTTTAAATTTAAACACTGCAACTTTACAGTGCTTATTTCTTTGACATATACCAACTAGATACTTCAGTACTGGAAGGGGAATCACATGTTGCAACATGGGCAGTGCATGCCTTGAGTTTTGCATTTTGGCTGTTGCAATCTTGTTTTTTTGGAGCCAAAAGTGACGATATTTGGATGAGAGGATGGTGCTTAGGTGGGAAAAGGGGTGGATCTGATTGAGAAGCCAAGGACACTATCGGCAGATGACATGTCACTCAAAGCTGCCCACCCTTAATTATGTGTAACTTTAAGCCTTAATAAAATGCAAACGGGTGACTTATATAAAAATTCAGCCCCGTACAGTTGTCATCAACAGGGAAATTAGCTATAAAGACAAAAAACACTTTTTGTACCAGGCTGTAAACATGTTTATTTCTGTTGTAAAGTTGGGCATCTTAACATTGATGTCTGCAGGGACTGACATGTTTCTGGAGCCAGCCTCAAGTGGTCATTCAAGGAACTGTAGTTTTTGGCACTTTCGCGTTGGCTTAATTTCTCAGCTCCAGAGGGTGCCACTTAACATGAACAACACTCACCCCCAAATTCCACCAGATGCGTGTGGGTTGCGTCTGCCCTCCGGAACAACAGAGGAGCCGATATGTTTCAATTCTAGGTGTACAGAGATGTCTTCCTACTCGAGCCCTGCGCGGGACTGTTTTCTTCATCCCGCTCCTGCCCGCTCCCACTGAATTTCTGACCATTACCGCCCTCAAACGCAACGTGTGTGTTACACTGCCGCCCACTCACGCAGTGTTTATGTCCACTCCCGCCCGCTCCCGCAAAACTCTGAGAATTTATGCCCACACAGTAATAGAGATACATTGACTTTGCGTCTTCTCTCGTCCCGCAGGAGAAAACGCATCATTTTATAGGCTATTAATAAAGAGATTCATGCGGTTGTTTGTTTCGTTTCCCTGGTCTGCATGTCTTTTGACGCACTGGTCAGGAATAGCGCTCCTATTTCATTGTTTTCATTTAGTTTTTAATGAAATAAAGGCTGTTTCATATTCTATTCTCCTCCTCTGTATTTATTTATTTTTCTACCTTTACATTATCATGTAGTGATTGGCCAGGATGAAGTTACTGAGGGGGCGGTTAAAAATTACGAGGGTAGAAATCTTTATTATGCAACATATATTCACACAGTGAGTTATAAAGAGCGCACAGCCGTGCGTAATAGTCGCGCGTAATGACAGCTCGTCGCCGGTGAAACACAATAAACTGTATGTCTTTCATGTTTGTCTCATGACAGATGGAGCTGACAGACAGACAGACAGACAGACAGACAGGAGGAGCAAGCGGCAAATTGGTATGAAAGCTGGTTCAGGGCATATTCGTCAATTTATGAATAAATATGGAGTGGAAACGCTCATGCATGAGCACCAAGTTCCTACATTAATTGAGAGGCTTTACAAATATGCCGAAAATAATGTGTATATTTCTGGCTTTCTGCTACATCCCGGGGGTCTGCCCATTGGTCCGACCATATTAAACCCATTGTTCCGAAGTCCTGTTGTTCTGAAATCATCATGATGGTTAAGGTCTGGTTAGGTTTAGGCACAAAAACCACTTGGTTAGGAAAAGATCATGGTGTGGGTTAAAATGAAAAAGAAATTGGCAAACACATAAGCTGTGAGCCTGCTTCGCCTCAAGCCTTTCCCAGCTGACCCAGAGCCGGTCGCGGCGCACCATCAAGGCAGAAATAGGCCCGCTGGGAGCCGTTCAGCACCACGGAGAGCTCCCCACACAACCCGGACCCCAGAGTTAATAACAGGAGGTTATGGTTTCATTCTCTTCTCTCTATGACACTTGTATCTCGACCAGTAGCCTACTTTTGGTGCATTACTGATCCTCTATGGTACAAAAATACAGTATAGCCTAGTATAATCACATATCGGAACAACAGGATGTCGGACTAATGAGAGGTCGGAACAAGGCTACGGCACCACATCCCGATCCCGCAGTGGTTTTTTAGCTGCCCGTTCCCGCCCGCAACAAAGTTCAAACCGCCCGCTCCCGCGATAATTGCAATGCAGCCCTCTACTTCCTACTACTCCTCTGGTTTTGTGGTTGTGTTTATAGAAACTACATCTTGTTATATCACGCGTTTATGCGTGAAATCCTGAGATCTTGTGGGTCATCGTGACTTCCGCTGTCCAGCGGAGCTGCACCGCTCCGCACAGCAAACGCAGCCGGTGGGTGTTGACGGACGGCAGAGCACGCAGCAGATAACCAAAGCTGCTGTTCTGCAACGGACACACATCCAGTGGAATTCCAGCGTCAGCCTCCCTCCTTGCTGCAGCGCCCGGAGCTCTCTGCCCATTAGCCTGCCACTAAGGGTTTGGCTTCATTTACCTAATCCCTGCTGGTGACACTCCCACACCAAAACACTGTTCCTCTGAACACACTGCAGTGACATAGAGCTGGTTGGTTTGTCACACTGCTTTGACTGTTTTGGCTTGTTGCAGCCAAAGTAGCGGCCATATTTGACGAGCAAGACCGGCCTTCAGTGTAGAAGGCCAGTACTTCGAGTAGTAATTTTGTTTTTTATTGTTCAACTTCAGCTCCATGATAAATGACTCTTTTTTTTGTGGTGTGACAAACTCAGAACACATATTTATTTTTGCTTTACCCTGACTTTAATGCCAAATTCAGACAACACAACATCAGGCTGATGATGCCTCCACCCTCCAGATGTTGTTTCATCCTGCATGTGTCACAGTGGGAGCACATGGGACGCCTCACAAAGTCCTGACAATGAGATGTCAGAATCTTTTTGCCATCACTCACTGAGTTTGACAACTTCTCCTGTATGACGTATTCTATGATGTCACAATGACCCACTGGAGCACAAAGCTGTAAACATGGTGATGATTCACGTTTCTGTTCCACTGATCATCAACTCTGATGTGAAAACACTAGATTTCCACACACTCGAAGAAATATAAAGTGTGTATTCTGGTCATAATTCAGTAAAATCTTCGCACACTGAGGAGCGTGTCTCCTCTGTGGCTGCTGACAGCGCCATCAGCTGAAGTGTGCATCACACTGTACTGCAGTAGAAGAAGTGGTGGCAGCATCTGATTGAAAACTAGTTCAGCTGACTTCTCTAGCATTCAGCACACAGAGCAGGGGGCATCGGAGCAGCGAGCAGAAACAAGTCACGCTGCTCTGCGCCGCTCTGCACTCTATTTCCATCACAGTTATTTTTGTAGTTAAGCAGTCATGACTCAGTTTGTATAAGTTTATAGCCTGCCGTGCTGTTATCGTGTGTTGTTTGGTGTATGTTGACACCGCTTTAAAAAAGCACAGGGACTCAACTGACAAAATGAGTTTCTACTCTGGGGCTTCTGGACTCATTATTTGAATCATCAATGTTTATGGGGCAGCCCTACTGTGTACCCAATCACTCACCCACCTTTCTTAAGTCCCTTTCCCACTGGACAAAGAACCACTAACACCCACTAACATCTGGCTTTGTATTTAATGGAGGAGGTTACAACTGGCATCTATTTCCTGGAACAAACTACTCTGAAGTAGGCATGGGTATATGTCGGCTCAAACACACCAACTTTTGCCACTTTTTTGGCACAATGCAAAGACACATTGCCAGAAATTCAGTCCGTCTCTGTCCAAGAAAATTGTCTCCTGAATTTACACCTTGTTCCTGTGTTGATAATTTGTTCAAACATTCAAAAGGAGTGTTGTCCTGGCTGCTGTTTGGTGACACAAACATCTGCTGACTGAAAGCATCTAAAGAGATTATAACACTTTTAACACAATAAACTTTGCATTCCCATGGCACCCCTCACATGGTTTACAGTCTCTTAAACACATATATTGGATTAAGTGTTATCAGGGTGCAAAACAAGCAACACAAAGGCCTTAGCTGCCAAATTATATGTAAGTGAGATATTTTGTTGTTTATTTGTTTATTTTTAAGGGCCAGTGAACATTAATCAAAGCTGGCATACTCAAAAACAACGTAAATGTGCCGGGGTTAGCCAAACAACTAAATTGTAGCTAATGCAACAACAACCCACAGCATTTCTGAACAAATAAATCATGTATGAGAGTAATGATATTTAAACAATGCAGCTATAACTAATTCAAAAAGTAGTAAGATTATTAAGATTTGCAAAACACAAGAGTCACATGAGCTGCCCCTAAACTAACACACAAATAGAAAGAGTTTTATTATGGTTTGAACGTTGACTGTCATGATCTAAAACTGATTTTAAAAATTATGCTCTCTGGGTGAAAATGCCAGAGGTCAGAGGAGAGTGGCCAGACTGGTTCAAGATGACAGAAAGGCAACAGTAACTCAAATAACCACTGGTTACAACCAAGGAAGACCAATTCTGAACCAAAAACACATCCAACCTTGAAGCAGATGGGCTACAGCAGCAGAGGACCACGCTGTGTCCATCCCTTTATGACCACAGTGTACTCATCTTCTGGTGGCTACTTCCAGCAGGATAACGCACCATGTCACAAAGCTCAGATCATCTCAAACTGGTTTCTTGAACATGACAATGAGGTCACTGTACTCCAGTGGCCTCCACAGTCACCAGATCTCAGTCCAATAGAGCACCTTTGGGATGTGGTGGAACGGGAGATTCACATCATGGATGTGCAGCTGACAAATCTGCAGCAACTGTGTGATGTCATGTATGGGTTATAATATGTTTAGAGGTTATTATAAGATGTATGCCCAGTGACACCAAACTTAAACTGCCTGCTGCAGCTTTAGGAGCTCAGTCCCCACAGATGTCAGCTGACTGCTGTTAATGGTGGCTGCTAATCGCTACTGCTTCTTCCTGTGTCTGTTTTATGTGGTAATGAAAAGTAACTGTTTTATCAAAAGGATTAGCTGTTGTGCATAATCTTACATTTGATATCACTGTATGAAATCACTGATTGGTCAAACCTACAGGTGTATCTGTTGTTCAGATATGAACACCTGAACGTGTTGCTTCCCAGCGGATGCTCACAACTACTTAAAAAAATAAGAAATGTTCCACAGATGAAGGCAAGCAAACACCCACACAGATTTTAGTGTTACAACATAACCCTACCCTGACCTTAAAATAACTTCCTCTAATTACCTGGACAGTCGTACTCCGGAGTCATGTCAGCTTCACATTGCAGGTCTGGTTTAACACAGTCTAATGGGAGAGCCTAACAAGATAGTTGTTCCTCAGTAAGTTTGCTGTGAAACTTTGCTCCCAGGAGTTTCATAAGTCCTTTTGGAAGTTTTTCAGATAGCTTGAATAAAAACTATGATCATTTAAATGAGGACAAATACTCTGAAGTTAAACTTAACGCCTTCGCGGCTCATCAGAGGATCCTCCAGCCTCTTTGTACACAGCTCCCCACCTTCGCAGTCTGCTCAGTGCGGAGGAAAACGGTGCCTCTGGGAAGCATTTCTGAAGTTTAACATTTCCATGGGTTTACTAGCTGCCCATCAGAAAGTTTTAATTGCCTTAGGGGGCCATTAGGGCAGGTCATCCGTCACTCAGAACTGCGGTTCAGGGCTGCATCGGCACACCCCGCTGTGGGATCAGACCATCTGATCTGAACCACCGCCTGGTCAGACCACCACTGGCCTCCAACCCGAGGAAGACAAGGAAGTGACAAACTGGGAATTTCTTTCTTCCAATAAGACAGATAAGTTCACACCTGGAATTGGAATTTTCACCTTCCTCTGGTGCTCAGTTAAAGAAGAATTTTACTGCTGAAGAGATGGGCTTTAATAAAACTAGGATATCTGTGCACGAGAAAGACGTAGTACTTTTGAAACTGGTGCTACAGAACCATAGAAAAAAGAAAAATGATGCTTTTGCTCAATAGGGAGAAACTGTAACTACCAGAATACACTGCGCTGCATCTGACTAATTAACATTCCCACTAGTGGTGAAGTTAGGACTAGGCAGTGTGGTCAAAAATTCATATCTTGGTATTTACAGGCTGTGGCGATACTCAATATATATCTCGGTATTTTCTACATAATGGGCTACATGTTCTCTGTTGCAAGTCAAAGCCACATTTGAGATGTCACACACACTCTTATAAAAACACACTGTGATATGAAAATAAAATATGACATACCCCTTTAAGAACAAGTACCTTAAAATGACCAGACCTCATTTTGTTCTCCTCAGTTTGTCAAGCATGAAGAACAGCACCTCACTGCTGCTGTTTGTTTTTCAGGGCATGGTCCTCAATTTCAGATTCATTTCTCAGGTTAAAGCTTTGGAAAATAGATGGTTTGGCTCTGGTCCAGAAACACAGTTTTTGGGTTGATGCTTATAAATAATACCAAGGTTACAATAATCTGATAAACCCAGACTGCCAGTTTAAGATAATGCCCTGACTGTGAAAACATCTGATTACTTTGGATGCTGCTACCTTTCGGATTTACACTGCATGATTTTCAATAAAACATGGCAACAAATCATTTTTATTGCGTTGTATTATTAAAGCTACTCTATTCCATATTTTGGTTCCTGTTGTTGATAACTTCACATCTCTTTCTTTTGAGCCTTTCAGTCTCCCTCTGCAAAAGTTCCTCTGTATACTCTGGTTCATAAAGGTGTCCTCTTGATTTGTTGTCTCATCCATAACCTGCTGAAAGCCTGACCCAAACAGCTAATCTACGGTGTAATTGGCTTGGAGGGAAAAAATTCAAATTGGTCTGAGTGTGGCTAGCACCGCTAGCAGCAGCAGCCGTGCAGGTTAACATCCAAATGCTTGAACTGAATGTGGTTGCTCTTTGCTCCAGTCGAGTGATTGTATGCTAGGTTATTTTCTGACACAGCCTACATTCTACCTTGTTTTCATTTTCCAGATCAAAGTACTGCCAAACCACGCTGGTTTTGCAAAAGGACATCTCTCCACTTTCCCACCGTGCTGTTTAAAACTCAGTCTACTTGAGCATTACTGTGGGGAGGGGGACTGCTGTCTGACAGCTCTGTAGCACCCACTAATGGCAGGTGGCTGCATGACAGTTAAGCAGCCTTGTACATGAATAAAACACTAATTGGTTTAATCGACTAATAGCTAGTTAGCAAACTAGCATTAGCATTCGCGTTATCGTACCAAATCATTACAGACTGCTAAATTAACCCGATAAACATACTGCTGGCTTATACCCGACAACAGTATAGTGGTGCTTAGTGCAAAAAACACATGTATTTGTACAATGTAGCGACGTCCACGGTCGCACAGTCCTCAGCCACTATTTCCAGTTTGAAAAGTGGTCGCTCCCCTTCCGCTACGTAGCCAAGATGGCGACCATTGAGGACGAGGTGTCCATACTTCCACACTCAACTTCTTGTCAGTTTTGAGTGCACCATCCAGGTACTCAAAGTGCACTGCATTTTTCCATACTTCTCAGTGTGAACTCACTTAGGCACTCAAAATATTAAGTGTAAGTACAGGAGTATGCAATTTGAGACACAACTAAAATCTTTAAACCTATCTTTTTAGACTTGTTTTTTTGTAGCTTTTATTTAATTCATTGATATCAAAACTGATTTTTATTTTAATGTATGCGTGTCTGTGTGTGTGTATGTGTGAGTTACTCTATCTTATCCTGTCTTTTATCTGTATTTCCTCATTTTATTATTTAAAGCACTCTGACCTGCACTAGCTGTATGAACTGTGCTATACAAACAATATTCTTATTCTTATTAACATTTTAAGTACCTTGTCAACCACACTTCAAAAAGTCGAAACTATCATTTTGAGTATAAATCATGTGCATTTTATTTAAGTGCATACTTTTACTCAGCAAAATCTAAGAGGCAACTACTACACTGTAATATTTTGGTTCAGTCTCCTTGCTCTCATCAGGGAGGTTTCCATTTGCAACAGGCAGCTGTTCTCAGCAAAAAGCCTCCACTAAACACACTGTGCTCTACCTGTTCAGCACCAAACTGAAGACAAAGTTGGTGACTTGCTGCTGAACACAGTGAAGCATTAAGCAGATAAGAAGCCAGATATTTCCCTCAGGAGCTGGGGGAGACCAGAAACAGTGACTGTATCTCGTCTTTTTAATTCAACTTTATGCATGTAAATGCTTTTTAAATTCATTTATTCTTTTATGTAAATCACTTTGTGTTGCATTCATTGCACTATAGAAACAATGTTTGCGAAAAATATTATCATCACGTATAAAAAGGGAAATTAATACATATACATTAAGACAAATATATGAGGTTTACATTCGTCTAGTGTGCAGATACGCAGCTTCAAATGAATGCTAATGTTGCTCCATGTCTACAGGATGTGCAAATAAGCAACTGATTTTCCCCATCACAAGGACATATTCCAGCTCTCTAACAAGTCTTAAACCAAGAATGTTTGGTCAGAGAAATAATTAGATTGTATATTTTTTTATACAACAGAGAGATGAATCTGAGAATTAGATGAAGCCGAGGAATTAACCTTAACTACGAAGATAACTTGCCATCTTAAACCCTAAACCTGAAATTTACACTTGCAAAGGTCACAGACTAAGATGTAAGAAATGATTTATAGGAATAATCAAATCGGCTGAGAGCAAACAAGTAATAAGGCGAGTCAGTGCTAAATCAAGACGGGCATAAAAGCAAATAAACAAAAAAAGGCTGAACTGTGAGGGAGCTAATGAGAGCTGACTGAAGGTAAAAAAGTCATTTCTAAGGAGAAAGTGATGTATTGTTGCATGGCTGTGCCGGCTGCTGTGCCTGTGGCTGCAGCGGGCCCTCAGAGAGCCGCAGTCCACCCTCACCTGATTATTTTTCACCTTGTTTACAGCGGCACTCCTTCATGGCACTGCCTCCATCTCCCTCCCCTGCATGGACCTGTCTCATTATGTCCATCTCAACAAGTCACTCAGCCGAGAGAGAGGGAGGGAGGGAAGAAAGAGGGAGAGATGGGTTAGGGACAGGTAATACAAGGACAGGTGAGGAAAGACGATTAGAAAGAAATGAATATAGTCGGAGGAACATTGTCTAAATCCGTCCTGACAAGAGACGAGAAAGTGTTTAGTGTGGAAATCACTCTGAGCGTGTAAATTCACCTGAAGCAGGACGGGCAGGGAAGGACAAAGTAGCACCTTACATCAAGTGTGGCTCTGCTTTATATCAGGAATAACGTCTCGGCAAGGAGTAAACAGTTATTACAGCACACATACACAAGCAGAGCGTCCTGCAGCACTCTCTGCATCTCATTAGTCTCTCCTCATACGCTGTCAGTCACAGCAAAGGTATGAGCTGATATGTTTATTGGGAAAATGAATGTATAGTCCTGTGAATCGGTCATGTGTAAGAGGCAGCATGCCCAGACTATCAAACAGGATCACACCGGGGAGTGCTACAAAAAATGCTAACATTTTTGTTAGCACTCAAACGCTAACACCAGGAAATAGCCATAGCCCGCCAAGTCCAGAAGGCTCTCGCCTTCTCCTGCACAGTCAGGTTTTACATATTCATAACTATGGTAAATGGCTACCAGCAACTGAAATATTATGGTTGGTAACAGTTGCCAGCCAACCAGCACAAAATATATTTCGACAAACTAACCACTTTCTGGCTTCATATTCAGCAGACACAAATAACGTATACATCTTCTCATTTTCCAAAATGTCAAACTGTTGCTTTCATAGTTAGACTATGTTTAGTGCTCCTTATTACAGGAAAACTGTAGGCAACATTACACTCGTAACTCCATGTCCTAGATCAGCTATGAGAACTGTAAAGAATGATAGGCTATTTTTGTTGTTGTAATCGTTTCAGGGGTTGCTACATAAACTTAGAGGAATAAGTTAAACTGTGCCTTCAGTGGTAGTTGTGGTCCATTTAAAGCACAGGACCAGACTGGGACTATCTGGTCTTTCAGAGGGGACAGTTGTGAAACTGACTGTGAAACTACTCACTGCTCATTTTAGCTGTGACCTAAGAAGCCAAGTCAGACAGGTCATCTCCTGATAGTGATGGAATGATATATGACTTTATCAGGAATTGTGATTTGAAAGAGAAAAAAAAGACTGACATTCAGAGAGAGATTCAGATTCTGTATACAATATTAATAGTTTAACAAAATAAAATCTACCACAAATTACACATTTAACAGCTCCCAAATACAAAAAATGTCCCCTGGGATCTATAGTATATAAATCAAGAGGTGATTTCCGTCATTAGGTAAATCCTAAATGATTGAGTTGGGGTTTTTTTTCCACCTGGACCTTTATGCGCTGCGATTTCTCCTCTAATCATCACGCTGTAACCTGTGACAGGCTGTTATGATACCACAGCTATCACACAGTCACATATATGGAGTTTACGCACGTAGGTTTACATTACCAAAGGTTTATGACAAAATCACTTGACGACGCTGACTCCCGTGTGCACACAGCGAGAGAGGAGAGGGAGAGACGCTGTGCTGCTGCCAGAGGAGCCGCTGAATGAGTTCCCTCTGAGCGGTAAGTCACTAAAAGAGTGTGAGAAGTCTGAAGCTGTTCATAAAACATTCAGGATGTGCAGGTATAATGATGCGACAGTTTGACGTCAATATGTCAACAAGTCAAAATATTGCGAGTATCACAATATGAATTTTTCATATCATAGCTAAAATTATACCAGTATTATCCTGAACGAGATAGTATGGCACACCCCTACTGCATACACACAAACTTTAAAAAATGCATTGGCATATTTCATATGAAAAGATGCATCACTTCAAACAGTTGCTGATTTGCACTATTTTGATGAAATCCACCAAAACACATGACAGTCAATTAGTAAATTTAATCTGACATATCATACAATGCACATCTCTCACACATGGCTCACACATTTCTTATTTATCTTCTCAGCATGCAACAATATATATACAGTACCACAAAGCCTAAAGGTACAGATCAGTGCTGAATACTAAAGGCATTTGCAGATGTCAACGTTAAGTCCAAATCAAAAATACCAATGCATGCATCAAATACATTTTAGTAAAAGTTAATGACACATTATACAGCAACAAACAGCAAACAAATCCAGGAGGAGAAAAGCACACATCAAACCTGCACAGGCCAATTCACACAGATCAACAGGTGACTGCACAACCAACAAATGCATCAAGTAGGAAAAGTCCTAACCATCTAAGTTCTTGAAACTGTGTCCCTTCTCACTGTGGACATCAGCAACACAACAGCTAGTGTCCAGGCAAACCAAGCACAGCACATAATATGACCTCCATGACACCAGCCACTGCACAGCAAGTTACATACTCATAGACATTGAAACAGCAACACAGAAACCAGGCAGCAGACAGACAGACAGACAGACAGACAGAGGGTGTATCTGTCTTACCTTATCTGATGTTTAATCCCAGTCTCCTCTCTTTCATGAAAGGCGAAGTGTCCATGTCGGTGTCCCGCTGCTCTTGCTGTAGTTCCTTGACAATCTCCATCTCTGCTAGCATCACAGAAGCTAGCATTAGCAGAGACAAGCTAGCATTAGCAGAAACAAGCTAGCTAGCCTTGTTGCTTTAATTAAAAATTGTCGTTAACTTTCTGGTGTGTGAGGCCAGAGTGCAATTAACTTGCTTCACACCTCACTGCACAGTCCACACAAATAATAAAGTATAACATGGTGACATACACAAGCCTTCCAGAGTCCTGTCAATTCAGTTCCGTGAAGGCATCACTGATTGACTGAATTAATCAGCCCCACCTGTCGCCTCTCTGCTGGACTCTACGTCACAGATACATGTACTCATCCTCCTGAGGCCACTTTAACAACATGACAGGAGGCCAGGAGCAATTTCATTAACAGAAATAATAATACATATTTGTGTGTAACACATAAACTGCCTGTGTTCAACCTTGTGATGTTTGCTGTCCTCACTCATCTTTGTCAGGAGTCAAATCCAGTCGCAGGTCAGCTGGTCACAGAGGCGTCTCTAAGATGTGAGGACACTGGGGGCCTTAGCCCAAACCTCTGCTGGGGGGGGTCCTGTTGATCCTCCCCTGACAGCTTTTTGATAAACAAGCTTTATTTTAATGCTTTTTATTCACTCTGGCAACATATTGAAATTTAAAGTACAAATAAATTACAAGTGTAAATCAGTTTATTTGCATTGTGAATTCTAAAATGGCCGACAGGCCACCTAGCACCCAGGTGAGTATCACTGCTTTGCATTGAATGTCATTTTTGACCACAAAGGCTGACATTTGCCATCCATTACAACCCACAAGGGCACTGTTTCACTCATTCAAGATTTGAAGATTTAAACCATGGAAAATCTTTTTTTTTAACTATTTACTCGTTTAATTTTATTAATTAAAAATTACAGGAATAGAGACAAAGCACATTTAGATTCCGGACTCATCAAAGAGGAAAACAATTAGCATAGTAACAGTTGACAGCCAATAGATTGCTATTGGATTAATAGATATTGGTAAGCGTCAACAACCATATGGGGGATTGCTTTTGTTTTTTTGTTTTGTTATGTTTTTCTAATTATCTGTTAATTTTAGTTTGTATTTCCTCATTTATCAACAACTTGTTTTCCAAGCAAATTGTTAATCTTATTATTTTGACAATTTGTTGATGAATTATGAGTTATTCATGGATTTAATTGTGATTGTTTAATGAACTTCTGCTCTCACTTTGCACGTATGAGTGTTTTTCTTTTGTTTTTCCTTTATTTGTGCTTTATTTGTTCATTTTTGCTCCGTGCATTGTTGATTTTTTTATCTCGGCTACATGTCACAGTGGTATCTCACGTCTTGAAAAAATAAAGTTAAAAAGAAAAAAGAGCAAAACAACTAATCTATCTTCTCTGACTTTGTATTGCATGAAGGTGCCTCCTTGTCACTTAACCTACATCTGCAAGCAAGCAACAGAAAATGCTTAACAGCTGCTTTGTTGTGTGATGCACTACCATCAGGATATAGAACAGAACTAAGTTTTTATAAGCTGCTGAACAAAAAAAAAACCTATTGGACAATAAGGCATGAAACATAAGAGATAAGAATGGGAAAACTGTAGGATCCTGGCACTCAGTATGCCTAACATTACACATGCGGCATGTATTTTGCTAATTTGGCTGGACAAACTAAAGAGGTTGAAGCTAACTTAGCTATACAATCCCTTCTTCAACCTTTGTTAGGTTAAATGGGGACCTTACCTGGTGATTCAAGCAAAATGCAATTGATTAAAACTCAAAGTATTTAACCTCTGGTCATTTAGTGGGATCATTTCTCTAAGATAAGCAAGGTAAGGAGAGGGGACCTTGTGGCAGAAAGAAATTACATCATACAACTGTCACTGTTTCCAGCTCTGGATATTTACAATGTCCCTTTACACACACAACATCTTTCTGCACTGCAGGAGTCATTTGTATGAGTGTGTAAGACCCCAGTAAATAAAAACAACAAAAACTTCCAGCCTTTTGAAGTTGCAATTACCACATTATAAGTAGTGTTGCTATGTCTTCTGATCTCAGCAGTGAAGCTGTTTAATAAAATATAAACAACAGAAATGAAAGCCAAGGTACAAAAATAAGACTCAAAGTACACTTTTCCTCGAATTCCACCGTGATCTGACTTCATCAATAATAAAATGATAAGAGCTGCAGCGGAGCCTCTTTTTCACAGTGTACGTTTTCAGCATTGGGTGCTATTCAGCTTTTTAATGAGGTCTGTCATGTGGAATCTTCGACCGAATCCCTCAGAGTGTATCATGGAGGTCTCTTTGTTTTATCAGCATATATATGCAATGTGGTATAAGTTTGACCTGCAGCCCATCGAATTACCACTGAGTAAAGGCAACATATAAAATGGCCAAACAAGCGAAAAATTTATAGAGTTCAGGCAAAGTTAAAGTACAGCTAGTCACAGTTTGAGACCACACCTGCCCTGTTTGGTTCGGTTCAGTCAAACTCAAGTTCATTTACCCCCTAAGTGGAGTTCCTTTGGGCAGGTGTGAGCACCAAAACAACCGGACCAAGACCTTCAGTGTTTCTATCCGGCATGGACCTTCTGACCAATCAAGAGCAACACATTCTCACTCCGACCTCCTCACTTATTGACGTTTGGTCATGGACTTTTCACGTCTGGATACGATGTGAAAGGTACCCTGGGTGTGTTGGTTGTTGATGTTCTGAGATGTCGTGTCAAGTTCTGCCTGTTACATGCATCGTCTTCTTTCAAAATAAACTTCCGTTTTCACAGGAAATTTAAAGTTTACATACAGTCTCTTTCAAAATAAATGCACTACGTTGCTACAACACTGCAAATTGACGTTTTTTTCCCGAACGCACATGGTTAGGTTTAGGAAAAAAGAGCAGGGACCAAAGTAAGCAAACTCTAGGTCTGAAAGAACCCTAAGGTGTAAAAATGTTTCCTGGCAGAGAGAGGGTTGTTTTCGACATACACTGTACATTTTGAGCATTTTCCCAATATTTGGTGCAGTTTTTACTTTTTTCATGCCATATTCAATATAAACTAACACCTGGAGTGATCACAGATGAAAGTTATGTAACACTGAAGGGGTCTCTGTTACTCAAACTAATGAAACAGTCGCATCTTAATCTGTCATTGGATGTAGACGCAGGTTAAAACCTCCAAACTGACAACCTGTCCTCCATGCCGCTTGTGTCGCATGCCTCATGTTGACATTGTGTTGGACGGAGCCGTGCATCTCCTCCTGTCGCCGAGCCCCGCGGATCATCGATCTGTCCCTCCAGCCCCTCAGAGGCCTCCGTTCACCGCCGCCACGTCTGCGATTAGCTTGTCACTCTCCACATTTCTGGAGCAGAACTAATCAGGCTGGAGAAGAGACTTGCCCCACTGCTATCCATGCGTGACTTGTCCTACCAATGTATGCAAGCGAAGAACAGAAGCACAGCAGAATTGGATTTTATTTCCAGAATCTCTCCGGTGAGCTGATGGGAAGCCGATCTGTTGCGCCGTTAGAGACACGTGGAGTTCATCTGTGTAATTGATCAGCAAGAGTGATTGAGTGTATCAGGAGGTGATTATAGTCATTAACAGGTTTAGACTGATATATTAGTCCATTAGATACTGACCGTCAGCCAGTCAAGTTCTCTGATGTGATGGGGGAGAAAGTCTGGACTATTTCCTTTGATTTTTCTCCCCTAAGAAATCTGTAAATCCTTAGTTCTGATTTCTGTTCCTATTTGGTCAAAATTATACTGACCAAAAATAAAAACTTAAAAGTTAAAAGTATCTTTCTGCTGTTTTAATGCTCCCTTCATCAGTGCTCTGCAGGTGGTGTGGGTTTTGGTAGCAGCTGACAATGTCTGTAATTAAATTGGCGCAATATCTTTGTGCACACTAATAGCTCATAATGTCATTTTTGTTCCAACGGCCACACAAGGTGTTAACCAGCTCTGGGGGCTGTACATGAGTCACTCTGTCTGATTTGAAAGTGCTGAGGTCACCTGTTGCTGCTTGTTTGTACTTGCAACAACTGCACAGTCAGGGCTATTTAGAACCACAGACTGTAAAAATAATGGCTGTGACCAACATGTCGTTATCCATTGGTTTGTGGATTCTGTTTTAAAGCCTGGAGTTTGACATTTTGACAGTTGCCATCTTGGATTTTTGGAGCCAGATGGCGTTTCTCAAAGTCAGGATCTTTCCTTGTTAGGATGGGCTCTTCCAAGGACAGATCCTACACAGGCAAGACTCCTTCCTAGTGTTCGGTGAGCACACTTGGAAGAGGCCCCGCATCCAATTCCTGCAAGTTGTGCCTAAAGAATTATCGGTATATTATACCAGCTGAGGATACACACATGCATACTTGAAAATCTTCTGAATGAAGGACTCTGTTCTTGGTAGAATTTGAAGGATCGTTGACATTGGGACAGTCCTTTGGCAGGATTTAATGACGTAGCATCCTTGAAATTCAGCCATTCAAGGATCCTTCCTTGACTTTGAGTATATTGTGGTGTATCTTGACCTAGAAGGGGTCAGAGTTAGGTTTCGGCAACAGTGTCGAATGATGCCGATGGGTTTATAGTGGAGTTTGTGGAAAGCCCAGTGTCTCAACAGACACAAAATGGTGTCCCTAGCATCATTATAGTGATTCCCAAGTGGGGTATTTTGAAGCCTGGGAGTGAGACCAGGCTGCTTCATGTATCTTTACCGGTTTTGAGTAAAGTGGCGAGCAAGCAACTACTACCTACATGTTCAAAAAAGGTTTTATCCTCATTCTATCTTGAGATGGACTCATCGCATGGGTGGAATATGGTCCTAATAACAATATATAAAATGCAAGTCTCTTTCAAACACAATCCAAGGCACATAGTAGAGATTGTGCAAAATTAAAATACTTTACTTTTGCATGGCAATATGTACTTAAAATGACTTTAAGCAATTCAATAAGCCCTTAAGAAGATGGAATAAGCACAGGATATATCAAGTGTCCAAAGAGCACTTGTGTGTGATCACCACAAAGACCTAGCAGCGTTGTTTTTCAAGGTCTTATCCTCCTTTGAAAAATGGAAACAAAAACACAAAAATTTAATGAATTGCGTGACAGAAAATCTCACACACACTGAAAACATTTCACCTCCTGATCTGAATTGGAGCTTTGTTGTGTTATGTGCATCTGATAGAGAGATGAAAGCACCACTATGAAAACACTGAATTCTACTTAAAGACCTGATGTGAGGTCACGGTAGAGAATAAAATAAAAATCCGTCTTGGGGTCCTGGGGTATCCAGGTATGTCGTCACACCTCTTTATTTTTTCTGCCCATGATTCAGTGAGTCACACTGACACTGAGGCACGTGGCAGCAACAGGGGACGCAACAGGGCTCTGCACGGACAAATTAAAAATTCAGCTCTGGGATGAAAGTTTCTCACTTACATGCTTGGCCCCAAAAGCACTTTATTCTGTGCAAACATTTCTCTTTTGAAATTAATTCAGTGCTGCATATTTGGCTGCATAAAATATTAACAGTATTTTAATATTTTAGTGCAAATAATGAGGGCTCTTGACCTCTGTATTTAAATTTAATCATTACATGCAGAATTTATAAGCTGCATTTTCCCTTGTCTGTCGAGGGAAATTTTGCCAGTAATTTTCCCATGAAGTGCAGATTGATGAGGAGGTCGTCTCCCCATAATAGATGAACACAATTGAAAAATCATCAGGCAGAAATTGTCATGAAGTGCCCGTTTTCTGAGGGAATAAAATCTATCCACTAAATGAGTAAAAAGCCTTCAGAATCTGATCACTTAATCAAACCAAATATTTTGCTTTTGGACTCTCTTGCTGTAAAGGTTGAGCAGTGTGACTGTGATAAGGTAAAAGGGGCCAAGCATGAAGCGTGTGACAGTTCCATCACGGAGCGCCGTTGCTTGCACAAGCTGAAGGTCAGCTGCAACGTAATTGCTGCGTCCCGTTCCCATTTGTCTAAACCGGGGCGTTTGCGTTCAGAAATCAGCTGCAGGTGAAAAGGCATTTGGCTGCCTGTCATCCTCAGTCACCTTCATCCTGGCCCGTATCAGCACGGAGCCGTGACAGGCGGCCATAGGTAGAGCTGCGGCTCTTATCATCAGCCGGAGACACATTCCATTCTATATATTTACATCCTGGATATACTGAGTAAAATTGCAAACACACACACACACACAATGTAAATGATATCTGTGTAATGCAACTGCAAAGTTCCTCTGATTGTGCGAGAGTAACAGTTTTGCTGGTTGCAAACAAATGAGGTGATCGTATCGTGGACTATTTCTATTTCCCAGGTTATAAATTACACACATTTCATATTTATTTAAAGGGTCAGGTCACCAACAAAACAACATATTCTCCTGCTCTCTGCTAGTGGTATCCATGCAGATATCAGTTTTAATTGGTTTTTAGATATCAGGTTTCTGCTTCCACCGCAACACAATCCATGGACATTACCATCAGTTTGGAAAAACTGCATGTTCCACCAAAGGGAATCTATTCACAGCGAGGTCCTCTGTGTTATTATGATTATCATCTTGGATAGTAAAGACACTGTCCCTGAAAAATGATGTTACACATTCTATTCAGCTCCAGTAACTACGCAAACTGACCCTTTAATTCAAGGTTTTTAAGAAGTATGAAAAACACATACCACTGCTTTCATGCTTTTTTTCTGTTTAGACTAAAGCTCATGAAGGACCTCATGTACAGAACGAGCCCACGAGAGAACACTGGACGTATGGTCGTTTTCACACAAAGCTCGGCAGTTATCAGCATGAATGTTAAGGTGAAGGTTATGATCAAATCTCACGTCAGGTCTCAACTCTTTTATGCATGTTTAAGCGAGCGTGCCTATGAGAACATATTACATTTCGTAACGGCCTACATTGCTGCACGCTCTCTATCACAGCTCACAGTCGCCTGGCTCAGAGGAACTGGCTCCAGGTTGACTAAAGGCTGGACACCACTGTTTCTTTCTTTAGCTTCGAACAGAATCAGCTGCTTAAATAGCCCCTTTTAGAGCCGGCGTCACGGTGAAGTTAGTTTTTTAGCTGGAGGCAAAACACGGCCCTCCACCACAGGGCTGTAGGCTACATAGGAGTCTTAAAATGACGTCTTGTTGTGTTATTGGGAGCCAGAATAGAAGGAGCCATGGCTCAAAACCAGCCGACACTGCCGCCAAAAACAAAGCAACCACAAAGCTTCCTGTGACATCATCCATCCACTGAGTGAGAGCATACGGGTCGGCCAGTCTGGTCCTGTTGGTCAGTGTTTACTTATTCAAGTAACACTTGCAGCCCTGGAAAGTGAGTGACCTGACATGGTGTGTTCGTAAATTCAGTCTGACGCTCTGCACTAAAACGAGAGTCCTGTTGGTCGAAGAAACAGCGTGTTATATGTCTATATGAACTAACAAATGGTTAAGTTGGTGACACATTCACTCCGCTCGGCGCTCTGCTGTTCCAGAGTAATATCAGCACTCAGATTGAGTATTTCTGAATGCACCACATGTATCATCTTCCTCCAATGTGTATAACAAGCCAACAGAACTTGCTGGATAGCGCTAGCTTATGTCTGTGAAGAATTGTTTTCCCTCCAGCTACGTCATACTGTTTATTAACCCTTTATAACCTGAGTAAATTGACATAATTTCTTTCAAAAACATGGGAAGACAACAATGAGCAACAAAAGAAATGATCCCAAAATTTTGCAAGAAATTAGTAAAAAGAGAAAATCCAAAATATTAAAATTAGTAAAAATAAATAAAAAGAAAAGAACATTTTAAATAAGTAATAATAATAATTATCAATATAGTTTTTCCCAGGCTTTTTTTCTTTTTTTCACTATTTTAAAAAAAGATATTTTTTATTTATTTATTTATTTTTGGCAATTTGTGGGACCTTTCTTACCAAGTTGCTCGTTGCCTTTTTTCCCTTTTTTTTTTTTTAAATGCACCAATATGAGTTCAAAGGTTGAAATACTTGCAAAAGGCATCTGAAAGCAGCACAAGAGAAATGATGTCGCTACAGGTTTCAAAGGGTTAATAGTAAAAAGGGTCTATTGGACATGGGATGTCAGTGTTTCCATTTCTAGCTCTTGGCTGTATTACTCCTCTCCATATTGTAAAGTCTAGGGACGAGGCCTCTAAACCAAGAACGTATTGGAGCTGGACATTTGAATGAATGTTTTCAACAGCCACTTTTCAGCAACCAATCATTTCAGCGTGTGACTGACAAATCTGAAGAATTTATGAATAACACACAAACCCTATTGTTAGATGATTTCTGCGCTCAGATCTGCACTGGTTTGTACGTTAGCTTGATAAATGTTGGGCACTGAGTACAACACTGAGCATAAAAAATTTATTGCAACAAGATCAACATGTTCTCTCTAAAGAAAAAGTAAAACATCACTTATACAGAGTGGGTTTTATGTTCTGAAAGCACACTTAATGTATTCTGCATCCATGTAATTTCTACTAAGGAAATATATAGATGTGGCGGTCGTGACTGTGGTAAAGGTGAAGGTATGTTATTTTCTCAAAGTGGTTTTACACTGGACTCCAAATACGAAAAAGAAAATTATGATGTGGGATGCAAATCTCCACTCAGGTCGAAGTCACACTCCAGGTTCGTGTTCAGCTCTATATTGTATTTCTCTAACCTCTGCTGCTAAGTAGAACACTTGTGAGATTTGTAAACAAAATGCTGTTTATTCTGGTCGCTCTGCTTCCACTGACAACTGAGTGATTAGCAGCAGCTGCAGACCCATTTTGTGTCAGCGAAGCAGCTCAACAACATCCGACTTTAATAAACTCGCAAAAGTGAGAATGCAAACAAGTGAAAACATGAGGAACGAGGAAATTATCCAAAGTGTTTACAAGCCTTTGTGGTGAGGATGATATCACCAGGGTTCTTGGCAGGGACACTTGAAGACAGTCTTTGGATTCTGCACACAGTCAGCACTGTTGGAGACACTGTACACTCCTGTGTTAGCTCTTGTTTTCCTCCTTCAGAAGAAGCTGCTGTTAACATACTTGTTTGGCATGAAAAACAGCAACAACGAGATGATCCATCACGGTAAACACAAGGAAAGTTTGTTTTATTCCTATTTAGCCGAGCTAAATTTTCATATCAGTGCTGCATAATGTTTCTGTGTGCGTGGTATCAGTCACCTGACACCCACATACAGAAACAGAAGCAGGTAATTTCAAGCAAAGGTTTGAAATCTAATTGCATATACTGCAAACAGCTTGGGGGGGTGTAAACTATACATAGACAGAGGTAGATTATTTCTCATAATATGTTTATTTAAAGTGTCTCTTTCTCTGAAGCACTCTCTAACTACTGTTTTGAAAAGTCTTGAGATAATTGAGAAGTTATTATTATAAATGGAGCAATTTCAGGACCCGCAGGCACAGTCTTCTCCTCTAATAAAAATCGAGCTGCAATTTTGTCTCTTTACGAAAAAAACTGTCTTGCGTCCGTTCTCTTAAAAAGCTCACAAAATATCTCAGCACCATAACACACTAGGAACCCACAGTCACACGTACTGTACACGAGGTCAGAACAAGCAATATTTTGCTCTGCCCGGTGGAATTGAGCAACACCTAGCACAAGGTTACATGACACAGTGTGCAAACAGTTTGAGACATGTACCTCATCAAAACGCCATGGCTCTTCTTCACAATGGGAGGTACGCTGTCAGCAGGTGACAGCGGTGTCACCCATGTGTTTTGCTCACATCATGACCTGCACGTCTACCTGAAATTCAACAAAATTATTTCATGAAAATAAATTAGTTTATCAATAATATGATTTCTGCCTAATTCAAATGGAGCAAATATGAAGTAAAGTCATTTAAATGAAGTTTCGGCTCCCCTTAACATTAATATCCTGACATCACTCAGCTTCACTGCAGTGACTACCCGCCAGCTGATGATTCTCAGTAATTAGATTTCATTACTGGTGGATTGTTTCAGCCATAAAAGTATTACAAAGTATTGCTGGAGGCAGAAATTAGTTAGAACTCAGTGGGTGGACCCAAGACACCGCTTTTTATTAACATAAAAGTTCCGTCTTGGCACCGGAAATGATAATAATCTAAACTCAAGGTGTTAGCTCTTTAATGAGCTTTAAACTCTGTCACAATATCTAATACACTGAAAACAAAAAAGCTAGTGACAGTGAGTTTTCACAAACATTTTCCAACTTCAAGAATGAGCTTTTAAGCCAGAGTACTTTAAGATAAACACATCGACTCATCTTTGGCTGTGTATTTGACAATATCATATATCATGAGATCACAAGTTCATAAAGAATAGCATTAAATGTGGAGGGATTATTAGAAATAACAACAGTAACATTTTGTTGGAGCTGTACATTTTGTCTTGCTCGTCTTTGGTCTCACATATTAAATAATTTGAGAAATTAAACAGTACATGTTTTGCAAGTGTAGTCCATGTGGCAACATCTGGGCCTGAATAATGACGCCAGCACGAAAGCGCCACTAACTGCAATTCCTCAAATGGCCACTTGGGGCTGGTGTAACAGTGTTAAAAGTTAAAACTTAAATGTTACTTGTTGTACATTCATAAATTTTATTTATCATTTGAAATTTTTGTTGAGCATTTGTGAATTTTATCTCTATTAGTCATTTTTAATGTTTACAGTGAAAATTAACTTGCTGCACATCACCTCTTCTGTACCTCCTGAGTTTCCGTAGTTCCTTCTGTCTGCCCCTCACAGTTGCGGGTGGGGGGTAAGTTGCTTATGTTTATGTAATGGGTTAAAAAGTGTATAGTTAAAAAGTGTGTAATGGGTTTAAAAGCTCATGGTCAAGGTTAATGTGATTAAAAATGGTTAAAAAAAAGGTATTAAAAAACCAGTTCATGTGAGATGATTAAAAACACGATAGTCATAATTAAAGTCTGAACTTTAAAAAAGATAAAAGTATTTAAAAGGATAAAAACATATACCCCATAATTTTTCTGGGTTTAATTCAAGTAAATGTAATTTCATCACAACTGTCTTTTCCTAAAAATGTTACTCAGGTTGGTCGCTAGAGGGCGCATATGTGGCGCTAGGGAGGTTAACATCCCCTGGTGAAGCTGCTAACACGCTCTTCGTGTGTCTGTTGTTTTCAACTATCAGGATTTCATTCTCACACACGCCCACCTGGTCAACGCTAGGCCACGGGGGTAACATTTATGTTGTAATATTTGTTGCATATTGTTTTTATTGTCTCGTTAGCAACTGTTTTGTGTTGCGTTGAGCACTAATATGAGTTTTGTAGACTGTTGTTCAATTAACTTTTTACCGCCATTTTAAATACAGCGAGACACCTTGTGTCATGTGATCAACATGGCGCTGCAGTTTTTTAACATCCAACATCTGGTGTAAAATGTAAATGAACACATTTACAGCCTGGTGCAAAAAACGGTTTTGGTCTTTAGCTAATTTCCCTCGTCATGACAACTGCAAGAGAGGTGAATTTTTATATAACTCACCCATTTAAATGTTAATACGAGTTATTACAAGTTATGCATAATTAATGGCGTGGCTGCTATGAGTGACAGGTGGGTTCCATTCATTGGCAGGCCACGACTATGGTGACATTTGTTAGATAATGAAACCATGGTGTTACCCCAGATTATAGGTGCAGCCATGGCTCTTGCTATTTTGGTGTGTTTTAAAAGTTCATAAAAGCTAATTTTGAACTTAGCATAGTTAACCATAGTTATAAATGCACCATGCTAACCAAGCTAGCAGTTCATGTCAAAGTAAGTTCCAGCCTCTTGTCCAAATATGGTCACTTCTCGCTCTGAAAGTCCAAGATGGCGATGGCTAAAATACCAATACATCAAAACAGGCAACCACAAACCAATAGGTGACTTCACAATGGTTACGTCCATTATTTTATATAGTCTATCTATGGTGTAGCCAACAACTCCTAGAGGACGAGAGATCCTCGAGGAGCTGTGGAACAATTCATGACAGATCCACCTCCATGACAATTTATGGTTGAACGCTCTGGAAAAAACTAATTGGCCCAGTGGGTCATTAGTTTGGAATAAATTACAAACACAGATTCTACGTGAATACAATAAATGCAAAGTAAGACGGCAACAGTGGTATTGATCCCAAGAAAAAAACAAGTGACTGCCAGTAATATATTTCTTAATCATAATTGACCAGATTCAGTTGGCTCAATGGAAATCTGTGTCTGAGTTGGGTAAAGGGACTGTAATACAGAGCGGGAGCAGAGTGAGGATCAGATGAACAAGCAGAATAAATTGAAAACAGGACAAAATATAACGAAATATACTCTGAAAAAAAAAGAAGTGTGTGATGAGTGAGAAGATAGGAACATATGGGTGTCTGAGCCGGGACAAAGAACACCTCTAAGACCTTAATTCCACAAGAAAAGATGGATAGGGCATATTGATTCCTGTGCGTCTTTCACCTGCAATCAGATACTGTACAAATTGCCTTTTGTCGATTTGTAATTATATAGGTGAATGATTTCCTAGCAAAGCCCTGCGAGTGATAAAATGTGCTTTTTTGCTGATGCCTGGGTTAGTCATGCGAGGTGGTGAGAAAGCGCAGCGGAGGCTTAAATCTAAATAACTGATGGAGGGGAGGGGGCTTTGTATCCCGGCAGTGTGAGTATTGTCTTAATAACAAATCTCGGCCAGTTCAACAGCGTTACGCTCGCCGTGAACAAATTTCCGTCTCAGTCTACATGACCTCGGGCCGCTGACTTTATCCACAGCTTGGGGATGTGAAAATAAATTTGTTGTGGTACGACTTCATGCTCCGACTACTGTCAGTGATGCAGGCATGGATATCTATTAAAGAGATGGATAGGGAGTGACGAGAACATACTTATTCTGTCCTTTAAATCTTTGAACTATAAACCGCTGAAGATCTGGAGTCAAACAGCCGGCAACACTGCATCACAAACACTGTTCGGGGTTATTCGTTCATGTAAGACTCCACCAGGCTGATGCATTCTGGTCCTGAAAGGTGAAAAACGTTCCTCCGCTCCCTCTGTGGCTCGTCTGAAATCCTAACACTGCCCTGCTGTGGGCTTCTGCTCCTTGAATTCATTTTTTCCCGCAAGCCCGTAATGACTGCATCAGCGGATGATGGTGCAGGAGAGAAAGAAAAATGGCAAAGGCGATAGTCCTCGGCTCATCTGCTCCGCTCGCTGCCACCTCCATCTCAGGTGAATTGCATGAGATTTACTTATTGTCATGGCAACGCTGACATATTCCAATTTGAGTGTTCAACTACTCAAATGCAGGTGGCATGCCACAAGATCCTTGAGGTTCTTTAAGAGGGTAGGAGCGCATCTATGCACTTTGGACCTGTGTCTCCACTCAGAGTTTTGCTGTTTACACTGGTTTTGACATTTTGAGCTGCAGAACTGTACGAGCCTAAACCTACATTGATGTTTTGTGAGGTCACTTGATCTAGTTTTTATAACGCTGGCACCACAGCAGTATTAACTTGGACATTACAAGCTTGAAGCTGCACCAATCAATACTTTTATAATAACAATTCATCCAGCCCAGTCACCAGAAGAAAATGTTGGCATTGTACATTTCTGCAAACCATGAACACATTAGATTATACCATATCAGCATTTCTAAAGTGGCATAGTATATAAGCTGACTTTATCATCAGGAGGTGGAGGGGACGGTGGATGGTGTGTCACCCAGATGTAATGCCTGCCAAGCTGCAGGCCGCTGTTTGAGACAAACAATGAAACCGGTTGTTTTTAAGCAGATTTTTAGACACCAAATGTGGGTGTTTTGTAACAATTTATTGCTGTTCCTTCAGCAGGAAAGCTGTGTATTTCAAGCCAGAGCATGGCATTTTCCAAACCATAACCAAGTGGGCGTTGATCCTATTCACCATATTTTAACAACAACACTGTTGAAACATAAAGTTTCAATGTTTCCGACTTATAAAATGGACAAATGTAACATATCTGAGGTTTGCAGAAACAATACAATGCCAACATTTTATCTAGCGATTGGGTTGATGTATGAAAAGACTATGTATAAGCAATGTGAAAGGTATTGCGTCAAACCCCTTGAGAAATATATCCCAACTGTACAGTCTTTCTCAGCTCTGTGGAGCATTATAGTGTCTTTCATTGTCTTGGTTTGTTTTGGTGTTTTTTGTCCTGCGGTTAGGTCTGGATCACTCTCATCAAATCTGTTTCCAACTGCAACAGCAAAAAAAGCTCTGATAAGCCTGCTGTGCACGTTTGCCCATCTCCAAATGGCAAACACACATACGCTTCGTTCCCACTGGACAACACCCCCAAACTAACACCCAGTAATCTCGAGAACAAATGACTTTATCTCTTTATCGGATGTGACCATAGCCAACCTTTGCAACTCTTTGTCATCGGCACAAAGTTGGAAGTGAGAATGAATATAAGTATCAGATATTTTTTTTTAAAAAAGTGACTGCGGTAACATTTTCACTGACTTCCATGCAACTTTTTACTGTTTATTAACCTGGTTTTGGGTGCTTTTTTTGTGACACTGAATGTGACATACAAGGAAAACAAACAAACTAATAGACAAACAAAAAAAGAAAAGCATATTCGTCTGTTAAAAATGGAAAAGGAGTCTACTGCCTATTTTTGGCAGGTTTAGCTAAATTGAAAAAGACCTGCATATACGCACTCATTTTGGTGTAAATAAGGTGTAAATGAGTGAATAAAATGGAGCAATAAGCTTCCAATAACATCCAGAAAGTTCCCTCAGCAGTTGTTGGAGACCAAAATGATGCTAAAAGGCATCCTCGAGCGTCAAAATCCGCCACTTGGGGATTGTCCCCAGAGTCATTGTAGGCTCTGTGTTGTTAGTTGTATTACCTTTTAATGTTTTTACTAATAGGTTCATCTTATATATGATTGTTTTTGTATGTTGTTTGGACTAACTAACTATGGCTGCTGGGGCACCACCAACTCCAGTGTAAACCCATCTGTATTGTTATTAGACGCTCAGAGTAACGTACTTAGATTAATGAGCGTGAAATCCACTCTGTGCTGGCAGGCAGGGAATTTTGACCAGATTTGACCCAAGAGAGTGGTGCTCAAACCACTGAACAGCAGCACTGGTTGGAGCATTTGTGGCACTCAGAGGCAGTTGTTTTTTAGCGACACATCGCTGCCTTTTCAGCCGTGGCTGTGGCACTCCAAGGCGGGTGATTTTGGCAACATCCATTATCTTTCCCTAACCATACGCAAGTAGTTTTGTTGCCCAAATCTAACTGCCAACCTCTTCTGCGTCAAGACACAATGCAAAAGACTGGACTCAGTGTTATTTTAGTTGCAACAAGGGGCTTGTGCCCAAGCGGCAAATGACGAGTAGGGATGAGATCACATTGTAAAAGGAGTGAGTATTGGAATAAAACCACCAGATGGTCAGAAACACAAACTCAACTGAATGCCAGTGTTGCTCTGTGTCTGTTGGATGTGTACATAGGCAACAAATCCAAGTTGTAATAGACCAGAAGTATCCTTTGATAATGGGAGAACAGCTAACAAAGTTGGTATTTGACTGGGGATATAGCGTAGCTAGTAAATGGTTTTTGACACATTTTTGCTGTGATTTCTCATGTGAATCTTTCTCCCATTGTTCAGTGCATACTGGCGTACTGGTTTCCTCCCAGAATAGATATGAACAGTTTGAATGAAGGCTTAGAGAGAGCTGCATCAGCTTCCTAAAACCCTCGCCTGGCTATCTCCGCACCGTCCCACACCAGAGGTTTGACAGAAACATGTGCAAATTTTAAAAAGCAGCCTGGATTTCCGGATGGGCAACTTCATTCATCTCTGTGTGAGAGGAAGAGAGAGATATCGTCTACCTACCCTGCAGCCAAAATAAAAACCCATGGGGCTTTGCAAGTCAAGACACTTTACATGCAAATTACTTTGCATGTAAAGTGCAATTACTGTCAGGAGCACTTTGTAGTATAATGAAAGAAAATAGCAGAATTAGGAAATATATTTTTTCGCCGGACTGCTGGATGATTTTGTGCACCATTTAATGTACAGCTGTGTCTTCCTTGCTTGTGCCTCAGTTTCATTTTCTGAGGGTGAAATGAGGCCGGTGATAAAACTGCAAGAAGGAATTGTGGCTCTGCTGTCTCACATTTTCCCATCGCAGTGGGACTGACCCCAAGCTTCGCCACAGCAGACACATCTTCAGATATTAAAAGATTATGCCGGTCAGAGGTTACAAAGACTGTGACAAGTAACTGAGACATGAACAACAATCTGTGCAGGTACACAGGTATATCTCATATTAGTTTCCTGTTGCGTCGCCTTTATCTCATTCCTGTTGGAGAACACGTTTGTGAGCGTCAGTCAGGGTTCAGCAAGTCTATTTTAGTTAGTGTGTGTTTGGTTTTAGCAGCTCGCTCAGGCTGTGTTCACAGCCAGGATGTTGTCTGAACTCTGCAGTGTTTCCTACTTTAGCTTCTCCACCTGAGAATGTTGCAATTTCCAGCAAATGACAACACAGAGAGAGCTGAAAATGAGAGTTTGTCTGAGAAGCAAACTGTGTTTTGGTTCATTAGGAGTGAACATACTCCCAACCAACAGAATCAAATGGCCCGAAATGCAAGGAAGCATAGGTGGGAGGAAGTTTCAGGAGGGGTAATAAAGTTTTCATTTGTGTAGCAAATAAGCAAAGAGAGGGCTCATTCCTGTTTTTGTTATTTACCTTTATCTGTTTTTTTGGGGGTTTTTTTCGTCTTTAAATAACACAAAATGTGGACCAGGCAGGTTGACACAAGATGCAAAACTCATGTGTTATTAAATTGACATAGATTTACTTGCGCAAACATTCATTTCTAACAGCTACATTTCAGAAGAAACAATGGAAACACATGGATTGCCTGCCCAGCACCAAAGAAAAGGCTGGTGTTCCAACTGAACTGTAGCAACTATCTTGTTGATAACGTGAGGCATTCAGCTGCTAAAGAGGCAAATATTTTCCTCAGGAGTTGATTGAGACTAAAACGGAGCTAAAATGAGAATCCATGTTGGACTGTAACAGGGGGGCCAAAAACACGACTTCAAATAATTACTGATATCCTCTCATTGTCCATCTGCTGAATGTGTAGGCAACTATTGACCACAACAACTTTATATGTCAATGTTGTGATCGCAGCTTGTTCTGCTGCCCCCAAGTGGCCAAAAAGACAATAGTTACAACTTTGACTTTAAGTATCAACCCAGTCGCCAGAAGAAAATGTTGGTTTTGTAGGTTTCTGCAAACCACAAATACGTTACATTTGCATATTTCATATGTATCATACCAATGTTGTAAAGGTGAAACACCTGCCAAGCTGCAGACCACTGATTGAGACCAGCAAACCACAAAACAGGTTGTTTGGTTGTTTTACATCACTGTTTTGTGCATCAGAGATAGTTCACCAGTGTGTGAATGTGTGTGTGAATGGATGAATGTGACATGTAGTGTAGAATAAAAGACTTTTGGTCTCCCGGGTGAAAGTCCGGAGTTTGTTTGACCCATGCAGACTTTCTGGCTCTGTACACTATCATACTTGTCTGGAGTGTTGAAAAATGCTGCTGCCCAGTGCGTCTCATACTGATGCTAAAGGTGCCTTGGTGCGTCGGTGTTTGGTGCCCAAGGCCACTAACCCAGCGTTTGACAATCCAGTATTTGACAAGTTGAGAGTTACCTGGATGGTGCCACCAAAACCGGGTATTGCCAAAACATGATCTATTCCTAACCATAACAAATGGTAGTTTTTGTGCCTAAACCTACACACACATTAATTACCGCATTGTTGAAGAAAGGTAAAGTTTCTATGTATCCACTACATAATACTGTGGTTTGCAGAAATGACAACACCAACATTCTTTCTGGCGACTGGGTTGCAAATATAACATCTGTCACTGAATGGACAGGAAAAGAAACTGCTTACAATTGAGGTACAAAATAATCAAGGGACAACAAACAGAACCACAAAGACTGTCAAAATACTAAGTTGAATGAATCCATTTAAACGGACACATGGAATCTTGCGGAGACATGCATTGCTCTGATTTTATGCTGCTGAGTAAATGAGTGTTTGGCACAGAAAACAGCATTTGCATTTTTAATTAGCCACAGATTCATCAATCCGCGGTGCCCAGAGACACAACTGTGTTTAAGAGTCCTCACTCCGGAGTAACACGGAGGCCTTGAGGCCTGCAATTCAATTCGCAGGAGATCCTGCAGCACAAGATGAGTGGGCTAAACAAGAAAAACAGTATTCCAAATGACGATACGCGATATCACGGTGCCTGATAGTTATGGCTTCAAACTGAAAGGAAATTTGAGAAAAGATGAAACACCACTAAATAAATAATAAATAAAAGCTATGAAAAGAGAAATATCAACCACAATGACATACCAAGAAAATAACCAGCACAAATAAAGCCAAACAAAAGAAAGGAGCATTGCCAAAATGACACCCAGCAGGTACCTGCAGCTTCATAAAAGCACAGCAACTTGATTTGTTAAAGTTTCCTGTCACTTCAGGAGTTAATTAGCTCTTTCTGTCAGGATTCGTGTCTTGGCAGCGTATCATCACTCTGCAGCGGCCAAAAGAAAGCAATACAGTTTCTGAAACAGCAATCTGATCAGTAGTAAAAAGTCCTACTTCTCAGCCTCTCAGTGTCTAAAATTACACAATATGCAAATGTAAGAATTAATTTCAAGTTTATTTAATTAAAATACAGCCCATCTGTCACTGAAACTGTCCAATAACGAGCTGGAGCCGTGTTGTTCACGAGCCCTTCTTGTAATTGATCAGCGACAAACTAAGTGACACAAAAAACAAAAATACACCAAAGTGAACTTTTCTGCTCGGGTCTGGACTAAAGTAAATGAACAGCAGGTGTGATTGCACTCTCGCTGCTCAGACGGGAAAAAGCTCCTGCTGTGGTGCATCCTGCTCAGCGCGGTTCACATGGCAACAAGACCCTCCAACCTCAAGAGGTCGGCCACACGGGAATCCTGGGAAGCTGGGCTGTCAGATCCGGCAGCCACTCAGGCGTAGTATATGAGGCAGCGGGGGAAAAGAGCAACACACACACACACGCGGGCACATACACACACGTGTTCACTCAAATTCCCAAAATCCATCAGCGATACTCCCCATCCTGCATTACTGTCACACCACTCTGTGTTTGATTCCAGAGCTCCCTTCCTCCTCCCTGGCAGCCATCTCGGTGTTTTACCCGGGTTAAACTGATACTCTCAGGGGCCGGATGGGTGGCCAGGGCCCAAACTGGCAGGTGGGAGCCAGGGTTTCAAGGGATGCAATTAATCTCGATCAAAATTCCCCTTTTAGGTGTGATTAGAAACGAGCTGGGCGAAGGAGAGAGGCAGAGCATTCCAGCAGCGGGACAGCCGCACACTGAGACCGGGGATAATTTGTCTCGCTAACGAGGATGTAATATTGATCAGGATGCTCAGTGAGATCATACAGCATCTCTGTAACATTTTTTCCTGCGTATTGATTTCAAATATTCGACCAGGTCGCAGCCTCAAATAGTATCTGATTTGGTTTAGGACAGCTTTAGTTGTATGGAGCCCTGAAGTGGTCAATATTAAGTAAATCATTTTCAAAAGTTTGTTCATCAATACATATATATATATATATATATATATATATATAGATATGTATACAGTACACATATATTCATGTTTACATAATTTACATGTAAGTTTATTCATAATATATTAAGACCAAAAATGATTTCATTATCCTTTTATTGGTGTTTATTTTTATTTCACCATTTTTTTTTTTTATTTTTTTTTTATTATTGTTTTATGATTATATTTTCCCCAGCAATACTTTTTACTTCATAATGTCACTTTATTCGTGTCAGTGAAGTTATCATCAGTCACCACCAGTGTTGGGAGTAACATGTTACTGTACTTTTGGTGGTAACTAAAAAGTGTAAATAATTACTTTTACTTTAGTAATTAACAGAATTAAAATCACTGGGATTCAAATGGGCTTGTTAATCTGAACCTCTGTCTTGATAATATCAGACAAACGTAGGATATACCCTGTATTTCCCTGACTTAATGTCACCTGTAATGATGCGTGGTGGAGACTCACCTGACCTTGCAGCTGAACACACTGGCCGACACTTAAGGCAATTCGAACTTCCTGTCGGGAACTACAGACATTATTTTGTTGTTGAGTTGTAGTCTTTGTGCAGAATTTGAATGACTGTATGGATATTAAGGATAAACCTCAGTGTGTTTATGTTAGTATATCATTTATCACTTAAATTTATTAGGCCAGTTGTGATAAGAAAGAAACAGTCAAATTTAAGAAACGGTTATTTCATCTTACTCGACCAGGAGTATAAAAAACTGACTGAACTGACAACATGTAGTTGATAGTTATAAAATAAGTAAACATTTTGCTATAGATGTCTTCGACTGTTGTACAAAGAAAAGAAAAAAGAAACATGACAGAGACGGGTTCGCCTTTTCAAGGGCATAAATGGCACTGTTTTTAATTCAGTGAGAGTTCTTCTTTGAACACAGGCATATTTTCAAGGTGGCAATCACTCATGAAGGCCCACTCTCCACCCAACACATTGTTGGAGGGCCCACTCTCTCTATGCCCCCCACCTCACAGGCCCCAGTGTAACTGCACTGCCTGCACGGTCTATATTTATTTATTTATTATTATTAAGTATAGGTGCTTTGTAGCAAGTAGCAGACACACACAAGCCCATGAAGACATAACTACTTCAACGAGCACTTGAGCAACACTTTAACAGCGACCATTGTGAAGCTGGCCACGCTGTTACGTTGTTGCTCGTAGTATGAATACAGCATTAGAGGTGGTGACTGTTGACACCTGTCAAGAAAAGTGTCATTGCGATATAAACTAAAACAGATGATTGAAAATCTAATTATCATGTTCCATAATGATCATGAAATAAATATAATAACTTAAGTAATAATAAGTGGAATTTTAATGAAAATGTTTATTTAATGATTGATTTGTTGTCATTATTTATTTATTTATCTTATTTAAACCAACTTTTAAGTTTGCACTTCAATGTAATTGTGCCTGTTGGCTAATGAGCTTTTTTTTTTTTTTTTTTTGTTAGATTTCATACATGATGTATTCATTTAATTATTTTTATTTTTAAAAAAAATAGAACTTCCTGTTTGGTGTAGTAAAACAAATGAAACAGCTGCTTGTCTTCTGTTTCATTGCTTATTACTTGCATATATTGTGAATGTAATTATCACTTATATTCCAGTCGTCTTTTTCTCTGTGCTGAATACCATGACTGTTGTCGCCTCGGCAGCCCAATTCAATACTTTTTTATTGGCTCTCATGCTGTGTTTGGCTATTTGATTCGAAACCAAACACTGAGCAGAACCAGGGAGAAGAAGCTCAGGCTGTGGCGCATTCATCGCTTTGAATTCAGAGGCTTCCTCTGTGATAAAGACCCTTGATCCTTCTGAGCCTAACCTTCAGCGTCGACTCACACTGAAGTCGTGCCATCAGTGCTCGGCTTTGATCACCATGTCAACAGATATATCTCTCGCCCGCGAAAGCCAAAGGTAGGAAGGAAGAGCGACACAGGGATCCGAAGCCGGCGTTTTCAGCAATTAATAGGGCGTTCTACATCATTAGTCTGGGTGAGCGTTAATAAAGCGGAGTGTTTGAGTGGGCCACGGGAGGTTATTTAAATGCAAAAGAGTCCAAGAGCCCTCAGCAATCCATCTCATAAACCTGACTGTGGACTAAATGTTTGATTCATAATCTCCTAGTAATGACTTTGCTGTCAGGATAGGTGTCAGAGTCAGATTTCATCCTAACCTTGTTTGCATAATGCTGCAGGGCCTTTAAGGTGAAACGCAATGACAAAGCCCCATAAAGAGCCATTATGCTTCCAATGGCAGAATTCACTCTGAAATCACATTATATTACAGGATAACTTATGGTGCATCACAACCAGCAGGTTCTAAACTGTTTGCTTGAATCCTGCTGTGTCTCCTCGTTTAGTCGTGTTTGTGTGGATGACAATAGCTGACATTTAAACTCTGGTGGCAGCAACAAGGATCACTGAAAAACAGGAATTAGTGGCTGGAGTATGCACATGAAGTCTCCCCATTCACTTCAGCGTTGTAGCTCACTCCTCCGCTCTGTTTTCACAAACATTTACCCAGTGATTTAAGGATGCATTATCCATTATGCTGTCGGGTCGGTCTGTCAACCACTTTGGTCCGGGCTGAAATATCTCAACAACTATTGGATCAGATGAAATTTAATACAGACAGAATCTTAATGACTTTGGAGATCCCCTGACATTTCCATAGGTTCACCATGAGGTTGGCATTTGTGTTATTCACTGAAATGTCTCAACAACCGGTGGATGGATTGCTATGACATTTGCCGCATACGTTCATGTCCCCATTAGGATTAACTGTAATAACATTAGCTATCCTTTAGCTTGTCATCCAGCGCCATCATCAGGTCAAATTTGTCTGATACTTTGGGTAATTAAAGGGACAGTTTAACCCAAAATCAATACTACAAACTTTTCCTCTATAGCCTGGTACACACTGCGCAAGTTTAGGCTGTCCCAGATGAAAGATGACCAAAGTGAAAGAAACGTGGCAATATCTTTGTGTTAGCAGCGTAGCTCAGATTCAGCACTTCGTCTATATGCAACACTTTTATTGACTGCTGCCCAGCACAAAACAAAATCAGCCCTCCCCATGTGCCTCATGTCTCTCAGTCCACTCAGGTTTAAAGCAAAGACTCAGGCAGTGTCCTTCTCCTTGGTGTGGGCCGCAGTCCTCCGAGGGCCAGCACACAACTGCATGACAAAGGGAGAGATGTAATCAGAAGAAACCAGCAGCAGCTGTGCCAATCAACTCACCTGGTACCACTCTCATGAGCCACCTAACCACGCCCACCTCCACAGGAAGCTATTGCATCACACTTTCGTCTGCATACATCAAACTTGATGTGGCACCCAAGTTTATTAGATGCATGTCGCACAGTGTAGCTTGCACTAAACTTATGACTGCTAAAATTTCACAGTCTGTAGGAGGCGAGTAGGGGAAAAAATTGATATAGTGTGTTTAATTGTATCGATATATTATATTATCAATATTGCAAATGCAAATGCAAATTAATTATTTGCAGTGTTTTAGAACAATAAAATCAGTTGCTTTTTCAATCCATTAAATACATTTTGCTGCAATGAAAATGACTGAAATGAGATTAACAGACTGAAAATCTATCTTATTACATAAAACATATGTTGACAACGTTTTTTCTTAATTTGCAGTTTAATAATAAAATCGCAATATAAGTTATACTATTTATTTCTACTTTCTTCAACTGTATCAATGCCCAGAAGGAAGTGTGCATCTACTGCTAGCTCAATCAGCACTAGTGAGCTAGCTAACCGAGGAGGTTGCCATTAATGTTTACATCTCATGCTGAGTAGATGCCCAATTCCTTCTGCGCAGTGATACGGTTGGTAGGTGTTGTGTGGTAGAAAGAAAATAGTTGCTACATGAAACTGCTCACAACAAGGTCTATGGATTGTCTTGAGTAACCAGGTCATGGTTTCTGGAAAGTGACATTGCTGTTGAGTTTTTCAAATGTATGTTATTTCCCTGTGCTGTTATCTCCTCATTAAACTGTATAAAGGTAAGTATTAAAGCAGTGTTTCCATTGGTGAGCCATCAAAGCCAGGTACTGGCTTCAGTAGAAGTACGAAATGGAACTAATTGTTTTGTGCTTTTCGAGAGTCAGACTGTGCAAATAGACCTCTTAGAAATGTTTAACATCACATCACACACACACACACACACACACACACACACACACACACACACACACACACACATCACACACACACACACACACACACACACACACACACATACGTGTCTTTATCTCTTTGTGAGGACCACGTTTTTAGAAGTCTTTGTGAGGACCACCACTTCCACTGTAGCTAGAATGGTGCAAAAAACAAAACTATCACTAGGTGGAACTAGAGAGTTAGAATGTCACTTCAGATGTCAGAAAACTCAAAGTAAAAAAAATATTTTACTGCTGTACTTGTGAGGACCGACCCCTGTTGCTAGGCAGATTTGACATGCACTTTTTTTTTTTTTAGTTTCTCTCTCAGTAGCCAATCAGCAGACATTATATTGCTAGCATTTTGCAGACTCAACTCGGTAACAAACAGTGTTGTTAAATTGAGCTTCTGGTGTTTATTTCTCAAGTTTAAAGTATGTGTAAAATTATACTGATGCATTGCAAAATTGTATTACTAATATCACAGACATTTATCAACAAGACTATTGTTCCACATGATTCCACTTTTACATGGCACTGTTTAGAATATGGGTGACATCAAGGATGCAGTTAGCAACAACTTTCAATTTTCTATTGATTAATCTGCCAATTATTTTCTTGATTAATCAATTGTTTTGTCTATCAAGTGTCAGAAAATGATGAAAATGCCTTGTATAATTTTCTACAGCCCAAGGTGACGTCTTCAATGACTTCTTTTGTCTTACCAGCAGTCCAATACCAAGAGATATTCAGTTAACTACAACTTATAACAAGAAAAGCATCAAATTAGCATAATTAACAAGCTGGAACCAGTTTTGTGTGCATAGAAATGACTACAATGATAATTCAATTATTAAAACAGTGGTTGAAAAATCATTTCATTAACTGTTGCAGCTCTATTTCACATTCATGCGTAAAAGTGTTTAGTAACAAATTACTATACTCACTGTACTCAAGTGCAGCTTTCATTTGAAGATATTAGTTTTGATCTACTGTGTTTAAAAAAAATCAATCTCCTATGTCACTAATACTAGTAACATTACATACATTGTATGTTTGATATACACAATATCAAAGAAGCGTAACAGTTATATTCACTCTATTAAGAACCCAACTTGTCCACCCTCTTGACCCCATTTATTTTTAATAAGTTTAATATTTTCCTGTATTTTCACACCCATGCAAGTATTTACTAATGCCATAGGACTAGATAAAAGACTTAACAAATGAGGTAATGCCAGATTTACTTTAATTCAGTGTTGTAGAGCTTAACAAATAGCCAAGATTTTTGTCCACATGACTTAAAAACTACTCGAGAGCTGGATCAAGGACTTTCTTCAAGTCATGAACAGTAACTTAATAAAGATCCACCCCATCAGTTCCATCTTATTTTGAACAAGATAGTAGGGGGAAACCCCACAAGACATAAAAATTTACTACAACAGTTTCCTTTTTTGAGATGTGATAGAAGTGTAGACTTGGTTCTTAACATCTTTCCAGTTGCGACTACAGAGTACCTGTTCTGCTTCAATAGCCTTGACACACAGTTCTTTACCAGGAACTCTCTGCAGAGTGATGTACTGTCCCAGCTGTCGCCACACTGCTGCTTTTTCTTCAGAACTCCAGGGCCTGCGGTGGCATTTTTTTTTATTGAGAAATTGTGGATTCATACCTGAAATAGAAATTACAAATGTACACAGGTACTGACATCCTCACTATTAAAAAAACATGTATATTTAATTAAACAACCATTTATAGACTGTGTAACAAAAACTGAAAAAGAAAATTTATATTCACTGTATTATATCATTAATCCACCAAAAATCCTTTGCAATATTGTCAGCAGGATACTAATACAACCAGACATGTAAAGGGATACCTATTTTGGTTTACACAGTATAGAAGTATCTGTATCAATTGACACATTTCTATTGTGTCACCATTTCCTATCTCGGTTTGTGAACACAAAACCGAGATAGGAAATGGTGTAGAGTTAAATCATGCAATGTATTTATAAAGATGCAATGAGAATATAATGTGTAGTGATCAGATTGTGGCAAACCTGAAACAAAATCAAATCTCAATCATCGGCACCCATCTACAGAGCATCAGTCGTGTCAGTGAAGTGAGGTGACAGCCCAAAGCCTAAAGGATACGTAAGGGATAATGTATAGTGAGCCGGTGAATACTGGGACCGGCTCATTATACATTATACATTATCCCGGCTAATTATCAGTTAAATAAATAATGTTGTCTACCTCCGCGAAGTGCATTAAAACCGACCGTATTCAACAACTTTTGGTGAAAGTTTTGTACTCACCCACGCTTAGTGGACTGAACCGAGGCATAAAACTCGTGTAAATGTCATTAAGCATGACTGCCAAGTGTGTATTCAAATCTGTGTTCTTTTGTTTTTGGCAGAGAAAGTCACAGTAATATCAGACCGCTGAATGCCGTGACTGACCAATCAGGATACAGCTTTCAATAGAGCCGTGTAATAATAAAAGATAATATCCACCAGCCACAGCCTGTTCACCCTGTTGCTCTCTGACAAAAGATTCACAAGTATCTGCTGCCGTCTGACAAGAGATACAGAAGTTTCTGCTGCTGTATCAACAGACTACAGGGCAGCTTCTTTCCTCAGACTGAGACTCCTGAACTCATCCACTGCACTCCAATATAAAAAAAAAGTTTTGAGTAGCATATGGACTACATCTTGATTACATACAACCTTGTGTTGCAAAATGCAAGTCTTAATAGTAATAATAATGACAATAATAATAATAATAATGGTCTCATTTGCTTAGGTGGGTAATACAGAGGTATCAGTATTAAACTGAGACTGTTTCGTAACCTGATACAGGCCTGAAACTTTTGTTCTGCTTTGTTTCGCACTTCCGCACTGCTGCATTTCTCTTAAATGTTGTTTTACTTGATTTTATGCATTTTGTGTGCTCTATTTGTATCTTTACTTTTATTATTATTATTGTTCTGTGTGTTTTATCCACCCATCTCATTAATTATGGTCTCTTGTGCCTGTTTTTATATTAATTCCATTTGTTTTTATGTGAAGCACTTGGTCAGTTTTGGAGCAAAATATCCATTGGTGCATGGAGTTTACCTCACTCTTTATCATCTCATCCGATGGTCTTCCAGTCACAGTGTTTTGAGTCAGGACATCTATTTCTTCTGCAAGAAAAGAAGATCATCGCCTCAGCATTAACTCCAGTTCAACACCTTATCACAGTGCTTCTGCAATGAATGTGAAGTTACTGTATGTTCATACCATCTGAATCTTCAACAGGTTCAGAAACCCTCTTTCGTCTCTTTCCTTTGGAGGATCCATCAAGAGGAAAAACAGAAAGAGAGCAACATCATTGCAGTGTGAAACTACATAAAATATTCAAATTAAATTAATAGTGTATTAACCTCTTGCACTCCACCCCCATTTTGTAGCGTAAATGCCTAAAATGACATTCCGAAATTAAAATGACTGTAGCCTCTGAACCGCTCTGACTACATGCATGCATGAGGTCTTGCCAGAAGGCAAACTCTCTCAAGTTTCTTGTGAAAGTGCTAGAAACACTCTAGGTGATACAGAGACAGAGTAATGGGCCTCTGAAATCAGTAATAAGTTGAAGATTTAGCCTAAAATAAAAAATAAAAATATTTTCAGTACAAATAACTGTCTGTGGCTTCATCTGAGCAGGTAAATGACACTGTGGGGCTGTAGGCACACTATCAATAAACACTTGTTTCAAATCTGAAGAAGACTGCTCAAAGATGGCCATTCTACAGTGTTTTTTCCATGAAAAGATCCAGGCAGAGCTCCAAATGACAAGTCGGTCACTCAGCTTCAAAACAGTACTATCAGTGATCAAACAACACTCAAACATCACACCTTATTGAAATCAGGTGTGATTATGATAGCTGATGTTGTTTATGACAGAAACCATTGAATATCACCAAATAAAGCCATATGAAACGTGAAAGTTGTGATCCTCTTTCTTCGGGAAGCCGAGAGCTTCCTGTTTCCGGTGATATCAAGCATCACATGGTTTGATGACGTAATGCGCCTGTGAGATCCCATTTAACAGAGGAAGGAGGAAGGGCGGACGCCGGCGTCCAACCGGAGTTAAAGAGGTTAAGATATAGAACATGATTTGACACTACAGTGCAGCAGGAGGAAACAAAATAAGCTGACAGAAGAAGAGTTTACCTGTTTTCTCACTCTTTTTCATCTCATCCGATGGTCTTCCAGTCACAGTGTTTTGAGTCAGAACATCTACTTCTTCTGCAAGAAAAGAAGATCATCACCTCAGCATTAACTCCAGTTCATCATACTCACAGACACACTAACACACCATATCACAGTGTAGATGTAGGTGGGTAAGGTAGGGTTTATAGAGCAGGTGGTCACTAATATTTGTATTCAGACATCAGCATGGTTTCTCTTGAAAATGCACACTTTGAGTTACCTACTTTATACATGTTAGTTAGTAGTTACATGGATTTTCATTAATACCATATATGCAATAGCCTTTGAACTTGGAGTTGGTAACTTAATTGGCGTAAACCTAATTAGCTATGTTGTGTAGAGCTGCAGGGCTCTCAATGTTACAGAATATTCAGTGCTTCAGAAAATAACCCTGAAGCAGCCTTCACATGATAAGAACAACACACTTTGCTCACCGCCAGGTGCAGCGCAAAGGTTTAGGTAAATTCTGTCAAAGTTCAAATAATTTCAACTCTGTGCGCAGTGCTCGGGCAGAAAAATCCGAGCGGTGCGCGACACCAAGGGTAGCGGTGCCGCTTTGTCAGGCGTTGCCGCCCTCTCAATAGACAAACAATGGTACAGCCAGCGCAAAGCAGTTTTACAGCTGATCATGTGTAGAGGCCTTGAGCCTATTTTGTAGGCTTCTGCTTGAAAATTGCATACCCATAATGAAATGAATATAAATGAAATATATGAAACATTTTGAGGTTCGCCTAAAAAAAAAAAAACAAAAAAAAAGCATTTCCAGGATGAGTATCAGTTTGGAATGATGCAGCTGCAGCTCAAAACCTCTATCACATCATAGTACAATATGTGAACATTAACTCTGCAAAGGCTGATTCTGATAAAGTGAAGCAGAACAATATTAGAGAGGTTTTAGTACAGAAAATTCAGGCGAGCTCTCCAAAATTGCACCACGTTTGCATGTGATATTTGTCATGTACAATCCTTTATCTTTAAATTTTTGTTTATGTAAATCCCTACTGATGTTTAGGGTATACACATACAACTGTCTGTTTCGTCTTTTCCACCTATTTCTGTTGATGTTCTTTAGCCTCTAACTCTCTGATGCTTGTCTGTGTTTTGCATAAGGTGGTGTCAAGTTAGAGCCCGAAATATGAGGAGTGGGTCGGCCTGTAGTTTAATTATTTGTTATTTATTTAGTTGTTGTTTGAGCTGTGTTTGTGGCATGTAAAAGAGGTTTTTACAGCCTTATAGCCCAGGTTCTACTGTTTAATTTGATGTGCAGCATAACTATATTCTTCTTAATTAGTGCATTGTTTCACTGTGTTTGCAAAGTCTCTTCCAAAGTCTCCCAATTTGGGGACTTTTCAACAGTATCAGTCACTGTCTAGCTCTCAAATAATACTGGTGTCCAGTGGCTATAAGAGCACAGCTAAGTTTCATCCACCATTATACATACCGTAAAATACACCTTTAAATCTGATGATTAAACATGACACCAATCATAAAACCTTAACAGTGTAATGAAACAGAGACTGACAAACACTGCGTTTTGCTCCCTTGCTAATTAACATTAGCCTTCTCTCCATCTGATTAAGTACAAGCTAACGTTAGCTAAACTGTTTCACTCAGGCTGGAGAGCACACCGGACGGCGAGCAAAGACGTCTATTTTTTGGCCTAATGTAGTTTGATAAAACATGAAATATGTCTTACCTCAATCAATTGTAGAGTTTTCTCATGTTCTGCTTGGGTGTTGGCTGTTGTATCCATGCCATAAACCTCCTGACAGTCATTGTGTTGCTCCCTCAGTCGCTGTAGCCTCCGTGCCTTCCGTGTCGTTTCTAGTGATGCATTCACGTCCACAAGGAAAGTCCGAATTGTGGGCAATCGTGTTGAATGGAAGTTTTACAAAACTCGAAAATGTTACTCATGAAGTTAAATATTCTTACTGGAAATCAGTAACTCAATTTATATTTAAGTCTTGGTCATGAAATAATTACTACATCATCAGAGATTTGAGCTGTCCTCCATTTTAGTATAAAACACGTTCAATCAGACCAGTATTACTGTATCCCATACTCCCTGAATGCAGCACTAAGTGCAGTGCAGGTGGTTGAGTGTGTCTCCCCTCCCCCACCCTGAGGCCTGACCTGACTGTGAGCTGCTGAGCAGTCACAGCAGTATACATGCATACAGTCTGAGCAACATCCCAACACAAGTCTGCACTTTATTTTATGCTTTTTATTTATTTCCCTCATGTGTGATATATACATCAGCAATGGAAAGTAACTAAATAGATTTACTCAAGTACCTAGTAGTACAAAGTAATTCAAATTAGCTCCATATTTACCAGCTGAAACATTAAAGTGATAAACTAAGTAAAGCATCAATTATTATGATCTAATGATAAATGATAAAATCACACTACATTGCTTAAGTTTATTTTTTGATATTTATACCTTAAGTATTAATAATGTAACTGTAAACTTAATAAGTATACAGTTAAGTATTTTTTTAATGTCTGACTTTTACTTGTAAGCAAGTATTTTAACACTGTGGTATTACTACTACTGTAAACAGGCCTGAGTGTCAGAGCTGAGAAGTGTAGAATATTGTTTGGTCCTCTGCTGCCTTCAGCTCAGCCTTACTTGATGGGCCATCAGGAGGAGGGGCCCTCCCCCCCCCTGCACCGGACTGCTGCAGCCTCAGAGCAGAGTTAACCCTTTGGGTCCTAGGCATTTTTTGGGGTATTTTTCCTGCCTTTACTTTTAAGCTCATATCACAGTCAATATAAAGGCTACATATACATGCTATGTCTTGTTTTTCTCAGGACAGTCGAGGCTATCCAGATTCGCCATCATTACATGTCCTTCTATGTGCCTGTATTTTATGTTAATTTTTATATTAATGACAAAAAAAATTCTGTGTCACTAAATTCTTACATTTTTACATGTATATCACCATAGCAAGTTGGAAGTTGACATATTCTGACATATATGAAGAGGGGAGACTCTCTGGAATCTGGTATATAAGAACCATGATGCTGGGACATTCTGTCACTTCACAGTTGTCCAAAACATGATTGCCAGTATTTTTTCATTGTTGCAAGAAATTCCATTGACTCATTCACAAGTCAAGTACGTGTTTTATCTGAAATAAAAATACAATATTTACATCCAAAATGATAGAAATATAGTCAATCAAATACAATGATGTCCTCCAAGATAATATTTGCCACTTCGTTTGCAGTAAAAAAAATTATTCTGGATGTTTTCTTGTCGATATGATCTTGACTTCAGCCTTGTTCACATTACATGACTGGCTGTCACGGAGATCTTTTCAGTGTGCATATCTGGCGACGTGTGTTTCTGTCATCAGGATTCTCGCTAACTGCATTACGACCTCTGTTTGCACGCCACAAGATTTCACTTCTGAGCCCTTCCCGACAGATGTGCCCAGTGTCCCGATGAACATACTCATATGCCCCTGCCTCAAAGCGTTTGTGAATTATTTTTTTAAAAAACCAGGCTTCAGAGGGGTGCACAGGTCTGAAACTTGGCACGGGCGATGCACCTGACCTCCTGATACACATACTCTAATTTCAGCATCCTAGCTCAAAGCGTTTGTGAATTATTTAAAAAAGGCATTTTTGTAAAATGTGTCTTTTTGGCCGCCACACAGCGACCTTTGACCCCAGGGACACCAGAATTGGAGCAGAGGATCCCCAGGGGCCTCTAAACAATAATCCAGAGGGGGAAAAAACAAAGTCTTGTAGAAATTGTTTTTGCTCATTTCAGAATCTCTCAATCAGGAGCTGTAAGACCTGTAGCCCTCTACACCCTCTGAACCAGGAGGACGTTTTGGAGCAAACTATTTTGTAAAAGTCGTGGCAGTCTGAACTTTTTATATGTTGTTTGGGGGCCCCAGACAAGCAGATAGACGTCAGTTTGGTGCAGATCGGACCAGTACTTTCCGATGGGCGGGGCTTTAAAGGATCGCCTTTTCCAACCTTTGAGTGCTCGCCATTGCCACAAAAGTGGACCAAACTGCATGAAACTTGGCCTGTGGGCTCCATATAGGACCTATACCAGTCTCACTGAGTCCCAACTCTGTGGACCCTCTGCAAAGCTAACTAGCTCTGTGGCGGTCGTATCACCACGGGACCAAAAAATCCTAGTAGAGGGCCCTCTGACATGCAACATAGTCAAAAATCAAGTGGAAATTCCAAGAGAAAGTCTTTTGACCTTGTTTGAGTTTGTTTGACCCTTGTTCATTTTGGGCTGCTTGGCAGTAGCCCAAAGGAAGGTCACATGTGTCTGAAACTCGGCACAGGTGATGTGCCAGGTCTCCCGATGAACATACTCATATTTCAGGTCCCTGCCTCACAGCATTTGTGAATTATTTTAAAAAAGCAGTCCTCACAGGCCAGATCACACCCCAGATGGTGACCTTTGACACTTCTGAAGGTTGCACAGGTCTGTAACTTGGCACGGTCGATGCCCCTGACCTCTTGATATATGTCCTCTAATTTCAGCATCCTAGCTCAAAGCGTTTGTGAATTATTTAAAAAAAGGCATTAAAAAAGCAGGGCTCACAGGCCAGATCACACCCCATACGGTGACCTTTGACACTTCTACTTGAATTTCAGCCTCCTAGCTCAAAGTGTTTATGAGTTGTTAAAGAAATTATAGTTTCCCACCGTTTTGCAATTCAAATGAGAGGAAGAAAATTCATTTTTGGGCTACTTTTTATAAAATGTGTCTTTTTGGCTGCCGCGCGGCAACCTTTGACCCCAGGGACACCAGACTTGGAGCAGAGGATCCCCAGGGGCCCCTAAACAATAATCCAGAGGGGAAAAAAAATAAAGTCCAGTAGGAATTGTTTTTGCTCGTTTCAGAATCTCTCAATCAGGAGCTGTAAGACCTGTAGCCCTCTACACCCTCTGAACCAGGAGGACGTTTTGGAGCAAACAATTTTGTAAAACTCATGGAAGTCTGAACTTTTTATATGTTGTTCGGGGGCGCCAGACGAGCAGATAGACGTCAGTTTGGTGCAGATTGGACCAGTACTTTCCGTTGGGCGGGGCTTTAAAAGATCGCCTTTTCCGACCTTTGAATGCTCGCCATTGCCACAAAAGTGGACCAAACTGCATAAAACTTGGCCTGTGGGCTCCATATAGGACCTATACCAGTCTCCCTGAGTCCCAACTCTGTGGACCCTCTGCAAAGCTAACTAGCTCTGTGGCGGTCATATCACCACGGGACCAAAAAATCCTAGTAGAGGGCCCTCTGACATGCAACATAGTCAAAAATCAAGTGGAAATTCCAAGAGAAAGTCTTTTGACCTTGTTTGAGTTTGTTTGACCCTTGTTCATTTTGGGCTGCTTGGCAGGAGCCCAAAATGAAAGGAAGGTCACACGTGTCTGAAACTCGGCACAGGTGATGTGCCAGGTCTCCCGATGAACATACTCATATTTCAGGTCCCTGCCTCAAAGCGTTTGTGAATTATTTAAAAAAAGCAGGCCTCACAGGCCCGATCACACCCTAGATGGTGACCTTTGACACTTCTGAAGGTTGCACAGGTCTGAAACTTGGCACGGTCGATGCTCCTGACCTCTTGATATATGTCCTCTAATTTCAGCATCCTAGCTCAAAGCGTTTGTGAATTATTTAAAAAAAGGCATTAAAAAAGCAGGGCTCACAGGCCAGATCACACTCCACACAGTGACCTTTGACACTTCTACTTGAATTTCAGCCTCCTAGCTCAATGTGTTTATGAGTTGTTAAAGAAATTATAGTTTCCCACCGTTTTGCAATTCAAATGAGAGGAAGAAAATTCATTTTTGGGCTACTTTTTGTAAAATGTGTCTTTTTGGCTGCCGCGCGGCAACCTTTGACCCCAGGGACACCAGACTTGGAGCAGAGGATCCCCAGGGGCCCCTAAACAATAATCCAGAGGGGAAAAAAACAAAGTCCTGTAGAAATTGTTTTTGCTCGTTTCAGAATCTCTCAATCAGGAGCTGTAAGACCTGTAGCCCTCTACACCCTCTGAACCAGGAGGACGTTTTGGAGCAAACAATTTTGTAAAAGTCGTGGAAATCTGAACTTTTTATATGTTGTTCGGGGGCCCCAGACGAGCGGATAGACGTTGATTTGGTGCAGATCGGACCAGTACTTTCCGTTGGGCGGGGCTTTAAAGGATCGCCTTTTCCAACCTTTGAATGCTCGCCATTGCCACAAAAGTGGACCAAACTGCATGAAACTTGGCCTGTGGGCTCCATATAGGACCTATACCAGTCTCACTGAGTCCCAACTCTGTGGACCCTCTGCAAAGCTAACTAGCTCTGTGGCGGTCGTATCACCACGGGACCAAAAAATCCTAGTAGAGGGCCCTCTGACATGCAACATAGTCAAAAATCAAGTGGAAATTCCAAGAGAAAGTCTTTTGACCTTGTTTGAGTTTGTTTGACCCTTGTTCATTTTGGGCTGCTTGGCAGGAGCCCAAAATGAAAGGAAGGTCACACGTGTCTGAAACTCGGCACAGGTGATGTGCCAGGTCTCCCGATGAACATACTCATATTTCAGGTCCCTGCCTCAAAGCGTTTGTGAATTATTTAAAAAAAGCAGGCCTCACAGGCCCGATCACACCCTAGATGGTGACCTTTGACACTTCTGAAGGTTGCACAGGTCTGAAACTTGGCACGGTCGATGCTCCTGACCTCTTGATATATGTCCTCTAATTTCAGCATCCTAGCTCAAAGCGTTTGTGAATTATTTAAAAAAAGGCATTAAAAAAGCAGGGCTCACAGGCCAGATCACACCCCAAACGGTGACCTTTGACACTTCTACTTGAATTTCAGCCTCCTAGCTCAATGTGTTTATGAGTTGTTAAAGAAATTATAGTTTCCCACCGTTTTGCAATTCAAATGAGAGGAAGAAAATTCATTTTTGGGCTACTTTTTATAAAATGTGTCTTTTTGGCTGCCGCGCGGCAACCTTTGACCCCAGGGACACCAGAATTGGAGCAGAGGATCCCCAGGGGCCCCTAAACAATAATCCAGAGGGGAAAAAAAATAAAGTCCTGTAGAAATTGTTTTTGCTCGTTTCAGAATCTCTCAATCAGGAGCTGTAAGACCTGTAGCCCTCTACACCCTCTGAACCAGGAGGACGTTTTGGAGCAAACAATTTTGTAAAAGTCGTGGAAGTCTGAACCTTTTATATGTTGTTCGGGGGCGCCAGACGAGCAGATAGACGTCAGTTTGGTGCAGATCGGACCAGTACTTTCCGTTGGGCGGGGCTTTAAAGGATCGCCTTTTCTGACATTTGAGTGCTTGCCATTGCCACAAAAGTGGACCAAACCACATGAAACTTGGCCTGTGGGCTCCATATAGGACCTATACCAGTCTCCCTGAGTCCCAACTCTGTGGACCCTCTGCAAAGCTAACTAGCTCTGCTTGGCAGTAGCCCAAAATGAAAGAGTGGCCATCGCAGAGATCTTTTCAGTGTGCATATCTGATGATGTGTGTTTCTGTCGTCAGGAGTCGCACTAACTGCATTACGACCTGTGTATGCACACCACAAGATTTCACTTCCAAGCCCTTCCTGACAGATGTGCCTAGTCTCCCGATAAACATACTCATATTACAGGCCCCTGCCTCAAAGCGTTTGTGAATTATTTCAAAAAAGCAGGCCTCACACCCCAGACAGTGACCTTTGACACTTCTGAAGGTCACATGGGTCTGAAACTCGGCACGGTCGATGCCTTTGACCTCCTGATACACATACTCTAATTTCAGCATCCTAGCTCAAAGCATTTGTGAATTATTTGAAAAGCAGCTGGGATTTAAACACTGGGTTTTTAAAAGAATTAGTGTGTTGGACTCAGTGTGCAGGCTTTTCTCAGTGTTGTTTTTTACCCACCCTTGCACACAGATGTGATGTGTATGTAACTGCACTCATTTTGGTTTGTCCAGGAATAATATAACTAATTCCCTGCATGATTCAATTCAGTATTTAACACAGGTATTGCACTACTATTCAGCATTATCAGGTATACTGAACAGCTGATCAGCTGCTTTTTAGTGCTGGTTAGTCATGTGAAATTGACAAGAGTAGTTCAGTTCAGTTTTATTGTCAACAAATGAATTACTGATACATACATAACAATTACTAGGTAGTTGGCCTGCCGTCTTAAGGCCCTGACACACCAAGCCAACGATTGGCCGTCGACTAAGTCTGGCCATCGGTGAGCATCTGTCGGCCTAGTTTTTGTGGTGTGTCCCACGCTGTCGGCCTGTGGCATCGGTGGCTTTTCAGCCAATTGAGCATGTTGAATCAGCGGTGGAGCTAGTCGGTGGAAGAGAAAACTCTGATTGGCTGTTTAGGTTTTATTCCCTTGCCCCTGTAGCGAGTGAATCTGCCAGTAGTGAAACCGGGGCTAACCAGTGCTTCCTCCACAGGCTCCACTTCACTCAGCTGCCCCACAGACCCGCTGCTTCTTCCCACTTCAAGCTGAATAACAAACTGGAGCTAGCTGGGAGCGGCTAGCAGAGCATGATGGAGGAAAGCACAGCCAGTTAGCCTCTGCTAGCTTCCCAGCTAGCCCCGGCAACACAAAGACACTTTAGTTGATCAATAATTATTAAATAAAATAAGATAAACTTCTCACACTAGGGAGATTCAATTGTTCCAACAGGTCAAGAGTCAAATGCAAAGAAAAAAGTGACTGAGTGTTAAATAAGACAAAAACAAGGTATAAATAAAAATAAAATCAAACTATAAAACCTGTATACACAATATATATACCTGTTACTATGCAGATGTGACCATGATGGATAATTGCAGAGGATATTTGCACCAGTAATACAGTCAGATACACAAAATGGGTTATGTAACACAAGGAGGTCTCAAAACAGGCAAAAGTCCATGCACACAAGGCTGGAGAGTTTTTAGGAAGCAGGTCAGTGGGTCAGGAGACTGATTAGGTGATGGGTTAGGGTGGGAATAACTACAACTGGTGGACGGGTAATAAAAATAGGGTCTGAAATGACAAGAGAGATTAGTAAAGCATGGTAATATGAATGAGCATGAGAAATGAATTAGAAAGCAGATAAATTAGATGGAGGTCAGTCTGCTTGATCTGCTTTGAACACTTTGAACTAAAGAATTATACAAGCCTACAAAATTACATGCAAAAAAATGTTTTGGATATATCCAAAGTAATACTTGCTAGTTATACAGGATAATTGTGAGGCCTCTTTGGGAAAGCTATTAGCAGGCTGCTTTACCAGATGAAATTTGTAGTTGTCCTCACCATTACCTTACAAAATTGCTCAACTTGGACATAGATATTTTACCATTTAATTCGATATAATACACACAAGGCTAAACGTCTGGGAAGTTAACTAATTAGATTAACTATGTTTTAAAAAATAACAACTATATGTTGAAAAAAACATAAATGAAGAGAAAAAAAAAAGTTTTAGAAAATAATTTTCAGCAACTGGTGTCTAAGATTCTGGCTAAAGCCTTTATAAGAAGACAGACTTTTCTTTTCAACTCCTGGATGTCTAGGAGCAACTCAAAAACATATGAGCATTGTATTTCAGTTTGTAGAAGTAGTATTATTTATAGTAGTATGCATACTACTTGTGCTAATAGAGGAAGCAGTAGTACCTGTACTAGTAGTACTGATGTTATTTGTTTGTTTATTGTTTATGTTGTTCTAATATAATATTTCACTATAATTTATAATATAATTAAATTGTTAGATGTGACAAATGCTCTATTTGCTGTTTTTCCAGTTTAAATGCACTGCTTGCCTCAGCTCTTCATTTTGTTCCTGTTCAGCCCCACAGTCATGTTCTCACATGACTAAAGCAGCCAATCAGAAAATTTCTCAGCCTCAGCCAATCAGAAAATTGGATTGCTCCTACACCGTCTATATCAAATTTCACCTGCAGTTCACGAGTGTGTCCACTAGGGGAGCCCAAGATCACACACACGCACACACACTTTTGACTTTACTATTTTTTTGAGGACATTCTCTGAAACTTATACAGGCCACCTAGTGGCATTAAAGGAGCTCATCTAAGCATTTTCCTTGTGCGGACCAGGCAAAATGTCCTCACAAGGGAAAATGTCCTCACAAGAAAGGTTGTTTGTCAGGGGTTGGTCCGCACAAGTATAGCAAGACAAACACACACAGGCAATCACTTCTCCTCTTGACTCTTGTGCTGAGTCACACAAAGACTGCTTGATTCCACAGCAGTGCAAGGACTCAACATGTAACCACCATTAGCACCACAGGGTTCCCAGACCTTTTCACGACTTGTCAAGGACCCGTCATAAAATGTCCATGTCCAACAAATGAACAGTATACTTTACTCCAAATGTTAATCAAAGTATGAAAATTATAAGTTGGTTATGTTCATATTAACTTCACGCGCTTCAAACAATGGGCAAATCAGTACATAAACGGTATGCAAATCCTCCTGATCAGGCCTATGCCATCTCTGACAGCCATCTTTCAAAGCATTTGTTTTTATTTCTAAGCAAGCATGTTAGTCTTTAGTTTGCCCTGCTGCGTTAACGTGTCGGTACATTTACCGCAGCGCGAGCTAGCTTATGGTAAACATCTACTCGACCTTCTAAAAAATGATTTATGATTTATGAAGACTTATAAACAGACACTAACACATTCGATAATGTAAGGTGAATAATTGTGATGTTTCATGACCCCAAATTAGCAGCAGACCTCAGTAAAATCACTATTATAAAGTCAGAATAAAATAAATAACTTGACACACTGACACATTCTCAGCCTACATGACTAAACACATCATTCAAGGTATGCTGCTGAGTTAATTTTATAACGGGCAATTTTCTAATCTAGCTTGAGAATGAAGTCAGACCGAGAACGACAGGGATATCATGCACTGACGTTGAGTTTTCCTGCAAATTCAGATTTACTTCTCCACTCTCATAACTCTTCTGTTGTTATTATTTCTTATGTCATTCCAAGCATGTGAAAACAATGTGTGCATCAGAGTAGGGTGAGCACAAAAATATGGGACAAATCACATCCTGTATTGATTCAGTAAGGAACAGGACATTTTGTTAATACAGGATGATCCAGTATTATACAAGACAGATGGCAACCTATTCGTCCCTGTAGGCAGGCGATGGAAACTGCACCTCTGGTTACAAGAATAATCTCTTTTTGTTGTGGTTGCATGTTCAACACTGTTGTAAAAGCAACAAATTTAGCTTAATTGGGACTTATACTGTAAGGGACCTATACTATGCAGAGCCGACACCATTGTGAGCATGTATACTTGTGCGGTGGTGTGTCTGTCACTCTGCAGTTACACCTCCAAATCACTAGTCGACGGCAGGGTTTCTGTGAAGTTCTGTAAAGTTCATTTGATTCAAAACAAACATTAAACACACATTAAACACGGCTTAACTGTGACTATTTCAAACACATGTACACAAATCGGCTTCACTATAACTCGCAGCATTCACAGACAAACACTTTCCAGATTTCCAGGTTTTCCATGACCGTGGGAACTGTGGCACCACAATCCCATCATCACAGCACATAATATCCCTTGACGTTTGAGTTACCCAGCTATGAGTGTCTGCTGATGGAGGGATTTGAGGAGAGAATAAATTAGCCGTGACACATGCCTGACACCTTCTACTGTATGTCATTGGTAGAACAGCAAACAGTGTTCAGAGTTAAAGACTGAGCATCGTTGCTGTGGTGAAACATTTAAGAAAAAGGAGAGGAGGTTTTAGGAGCAGGTAGTTTCTTGGACTGGAAACTCCTTAACGTATGAATGGCAGTTGAAGTCCCACAAACCCTGTAATCCCCATTTTCTCTATGGGTTTGTAGAGGTGTTCATTTGCAGTAAAAACAAAGATTGATAGTTATACTGTCACAATAACGGTTCGTACATTTTATGAGGTTTTGCAGGTGCTGTAAAGCATGAGAGATATACAGAGGAGTGAAACGTCCCACTGCTGACTGCTGTCAATTGAGGCAGAAAGCTAAAATGGCATCCCACGTAGATGTTTTCAGCGCTTTAAAACACAGCGCAGCATTTGAGTGCAGAAAGTATGAAGCTAGTAATGTCATTAGCTTCTACATTCATACTCTGAATCCCTCACAGCAGGGCAATTACTGCCAGGCTTGACGAAAAGCAAGAGGAGAACAGAAACACTAACTGCTGCTCATGGATTTATTTGCCGAAAAATGAGCTTTGTGCTCGATGATTTAAAAAAAAAAAAAAAGAGCAAAAAAAAAAAAAAAAAAAAGCAGCACCCATCTCTTCTCCTCCTGCATGATGCGAGGCTCCATCTGAAGCGCCAGCCTGGTGCGGGACTATCCAGTGCAGGTGATATGGAGATCAAATGGCCTGCCAGCCAGCCAAGGCGACCTGTGGCAGCCAGCGCCACCCCCAGCCGCCTGTTGAAAGGAGACACAATCCCGATAAATGTATTCCTGTCAACATTGCTGCGATGCCTTTTTAATACAGCCCCTGGAGGATTCAGGGCAAGAACAGCCTGAGTCAAACTCCATTTCACCGGGCTGAAAGAGAGATGTGACAAGAGCCCTGTGCAGGTCAGGGACAGTCTGGTAACAAGCAGCCGTGGAGGACGGATAAAGGCTGTTAAAGCTTTTTGTTTCTATTTCTTATTTTTTTTAACACGGCTGAGTAAACCCAAACCAGCCTGAGCGGAGTGGAGCGGCACCTTTCAAGCACAAACTCCATCAGTTAAGAGAAGAATAAAGTGAGCCAGTGGTTTTTCAGGAACAAGCCAGCACAAGTGTGGAAAGAGCAATTTGGGCTGCAGTCACACTTCCAGCACAGTTGGGCAACTTCAGTGTGAGTCAGAGTGGAAAAGTTGGCTTTGTTGCATTCTGGGTCGGTTTGCAAATGTCACGGACACAGCTTGGAAGTCGTGTAAAATCCTCAGTCAGAGCCCAGCCTGTGGACATTGATCACAAGCAGTGGTGGTCGACTCTTCATCCTGCTGGGTAAAGATTAAAAAACAACTAAATTGTTGTTCTGCATGGGTCTTACAGGAGTAAATGCATTTTAATTCACCTGTTTTATGGCCTTGTTTCCAGTGGATGGTTGGTAATTCCCTCTTTGCAGACACTCATGGCTGAAACACTAATTACCACTCATTTTAAACGAATACAAAACCACAGCTTTGCCTTGTGAGGCTAAGCAGCTTTAGCATGGTTTGAAATACAAGTTGGAGCCCTCTCACCTGTAACTGTAAATAATCAAACACAGTATCCACACTCTGGAGTGTTGGTTTATTCCTTTTCTATTACTGTAGATTAAGAAGGAAAACAGCTGACAGCTTTGGGCGGTCAGGCACAGGCCTAAATGCTGTAGGGTAGTTACACATCTATCTCCTCTTTGGCATGTTGATAGTGTCTTTGCTTCTGTCGCTGTGTGGGTCTGTGTTTGAGCAGAAATGATGGTCTGCTGTAGTTTTGTGTGTGTGTGGGTCTGACTTGCTGCCAGTTTTGCTTTAGAATACTTTGTTGCTGACCCCTGACTGCAGAAGTTGTTATTGGTATGTGCCCCATGAGCTGCGGTGATGGATTTGGTTTATCATCTACAGCCTGCAGACGTTACACTGTAAGGATTTCAAGACTTGAGGTTACTGAGGCACGTACCTGCGCTGCACTGGGTTCCCTTTATGCCCTGGAGAAAAAGTTGACCCTTCCAACTGTCGCTGTGTAATGCACACTCTGGCTTTTAGTTTTGTTGCCTGCAGCTGGGCAACTGTGTTGTGTGGCAGTGATGTGGTTAGACAGTCACAGTCCCTCCTGAACAAAACATTGGGTCTGTTGGTTCAAAAAGTCAGATTTTCATACTCAGCCCGTTTGGCAAAGGTCAATATTTTGACTTATAATTTGGATTTAGTATTTTGTAATTAAGATTTACCATGAGTATGGGAAATGCAGCCAGACAACAACTTAAGTTCAGGGTGTGAAAGTCTGAGTAGGGCAGGTGGGAGGGGTGTTGGATGGGTCTGTTACCCGGGAGGTGTTTGCTTCCCATGTCATTGTGAAGCCAAACCCTGTTCCTTTATCCTAAACCCAACCATGTGCATATGTTGGCTAAACATAACCACCAACCATCAATATGTAACATGGTAGGTCAGAGAACGCGTTGAACATGCATAGCTTTTACTGTATTTCTTTTTCTCTTGGGCTTCCACATTTAGTGGTATCTAATTTAAATATTATCTGCTGAGGTCTGAGATTTCTGCCAAAACCCTCATACAATACAAATGAGTTTGTTTCTGGTGCTCACAGCATTGAGAAAATACAGTGTAGTCTATAATATGAATCACATGGAGTGCCTAAAGCAGCACGAGCTTTAGCATAATCTCAGAAACAACCTCTTTACATTGTAGTAAGGCTAAAGTTCTGCATCATTAAGGGCAGGCCAAGATGCAGTAACAGGAGGGAAGGTGCTTGTTTATTTTAGGAGGTCCCCCCAGCAGACTAGGCCTAAGTCAGCCTAACTAGGGGCTGGTACAAGGCAAGCCTGAGCCGGCCCTAACTATAAGCTTTATCAAAAAGTAAAGTCTTAAGTCTAGTGTTAAACGTGGAGACTTTGTTAAATGTTGCTGTTGTCCCTGGCTTCATATGAGTAGAGGAAAAATCCGCTAGCCACTAGGCTAATTTATACAATGTAAAATGCCATAGGCTTGTGCTAATAACATTAGCATGTTGTATCTGTGGGGAAAATGTGTCCAGATAAAGACAAGTGTTTGTCTGTGAATGCTGCGAGTTATAGTGAAGCTGATTTGTGTACTTGTGTTTGAAACTGTTGCTATTGAGCCATGTTTAATGTGTGTTTTAAACACATCACATTGCCCCAGACCTGAACAATACATCTTTATCCAAACAATAAAACACTCTGGATTTAGATACATCTTTTTAAATACATAAAGGAGGCATGTTCAAGCTGAAATAAGACCTTAAACTGTTCTTCAATTAAACCTCTTAGATCATACTGACAGTGAACGCAGCCTTACTGCATGCTCCGTGTTCTGAGCTGCTTCATCATCCCTTCATGCTTTAGTTTAAAAACACCTCCATCCTTCAGGAATCCTTCGAAGGTCCTTCACCTGGTGGCCGATAATCGAGTGCTCTTGGTGTCGTGCCCCGACATTACAGTAGCCCGGCTTTCATGATGGGCCATCCATCGATTTTATGTCAGGGAGGAGACAATGAGGAATTGATTATGAAAGCCCCTTAGACTTTTTTTTAAGTTCAGCTTATCGTATGAGTTGCTTCATAGGGCTTCAAGCTAGTTCATAGCGACCGCCCGGCTGTAGCATGTGAAGTTAAAGGTGCGCTAAGTTTTGTGAGGGCGCAAGCTGCTGACAGGACCTAAGGTGGCTCACAACTTTTGGGTCAAGAGCAGGTCAGCGGTTTCCTTCTCTGCTTTCTGTTGTGATCTGGCAGCCTTCAACATTTATCGACATCTAAAAGGTTACATTTGAGCGCTGAATATTGAGCCCTGCAGACACCGTAAAAAAACAGGACAACAAAGTTGAAAGAAGAAAGGAAAGAAGCCTGCCGGCGGGCAAGACTTCCCTTCATGTTTACTTGTCTGGCTGAGAATGTCATGCCTTTCTATTGCTCAGTGGCTCCCACAGAGAATCACAGTAAATATAATGCATATGTGCCAAATATTGTGCACCATGACTTCAGTGATTGAGGAGACTCCTGACTGATTACAGCTAAGTTAGAGCAGACTGAAAAACCTGCAGTAGTGTGTTATTGTACTGTGTGTGTAAATTTATTAAAGTATGGTGATTGAATAGGTTTAGTGGGCCCCTCGTCATGAAAGAGATCCCAAGTTGGGGGACTGTAAAGGGTTGAGCCGACAACTCATCTCTTTGCAAATCTTTGGTAGTTCAAAAAATGTTACACTGGACTGAAAGCCCATTTCTTGGACATCTTGTCGTCACAAAAACAAACATGTATTGCTCCAAAGTGAACGAAAATACACCCCATGCATTTCTGTTAACCACAGATATGTGACATTTGTAGGTTCAGGAACAAGAACCACTTGGTCATGGCTAGAAAAAGATCACTTTTGGTCTGAAACACTTATGTTTGGTGACACAGAATACACTGGAAAAGCATGGACAAATCCGTAAATATGACTTCATGTGTACTTGCTGTGGTGAAACTCTTTACATCTGTAAAACCTGTAACATTTTCATGTGAAATTAAAGTACATGCTTATAGAGTAAATCTGTATTTTTGTGGATATGACTTAACACAACACGAATGTAAAAAGACATGTTTGAGGATCATAGTACACATTTGCAGGTTGTCTTGTGTGGTATGCAAATAATAAAGTCCCATAAAAACTTCCATATGGTTTAAAAATCACCTGTGTTCGATACTTCAAATGCAGCCACCAAACACCATAAAGGGTCTGTAAAAACAGGTAGGATCGGTGGCTTCACTGAGTATTGATGGAGAGTTTCAGTGTACCATGATGATTTCAGTTTGATAGATTCTGTGTCTTCTGCAGAGGCTTATTATTTTAAATTTTAGGCATAAACTGGCCCAGTGTAAAGATATTGGATTTATCTTTCATCCTTTTATTGTCCCTGATTTATTTCATTAAAAGGAGCAACTTTTATCTGTTTTTAATGCTTTGTATTTTTCACATCAATTGGTTGTTTCCTCAATAGTCTTCTTGATTTGATTTCCATCTTCTATTTTATGTAATTAAAATTCCTTTAAGCCTCTGTCTGTCTGTGTGACGGTGCTGTGAGGGATTATTATGGTGACAGTTATAAAATATGAGCTATTGTGCACAGTTTTTCTGAATACGTCTGTAAGAAAACACATTAGACGCACACACGAGATCCACAACTTTTGCATTAGGTGCTGTGCGGAGTGTTTGCTGCGTCTGAGATCAAAGAGGGCTGGAGGTGCAGCTGCAGAGTCAGTGCAGATAACAGCCGACTGCCAGGGTTGGGTCACTGCCAGCGGGCTACTTTGCAGCGGCAGTTTGCTGTTGGAGGGTTTTTCTTTATTGTAAATCACTGACAGTCCGTATCAATAATCACACCCATCAGATTTCTGGGGAAAAAAACTTCATTGTCGCCCTTCAATTATTCCATGCGTACACACTTCACTGCACATCTGCACACGCTGCCACAGCAGAGAATTCCACTGTGAATTACAAAGTGACCATTTAAAAGGGAGTTTTTTAAAACTCTATTTCCATTATCCATTGTGCTTTCTATTATGATACATCTAAAGTTTGACTGGCGTTCTTTTAATTATGTCATCTCATTGCACCCTCTTCCTCTGCAGAGTTCTGGCAGGAGAATTAGTGCCATCAAAAGTGGCTAAAAAAAAGCGCATAAATTCACATTTTCTCTTGCCAAACTTCTGAAAATTTCGTATTAATTTGAGTTACATTGTTTGGACACCCGACTCAAGTCATCAGCTTCGTCAAGTGTAACAACATAACATTTCCCTGGTAGTGCTATATGTCCCTTGCTGGCAGAAGTATTTTCAAGATGGTGAAACGTTATGGAACCCCCCGAACGACTTATCCGCCCCATGTACAAACAAATCTGAAATTCTCCTTTTACGAGAATAAATCAGATTATTTGTGGAGGTAATAATACACCAATGATGACATATTTATGAATGCAGACATTGATTTTTTAACATGTACCCACTGGTGTTTAACACGTACCCACTGGTGTTTAACATGTACCCACTGGTGTTTAACCCATTTTGGAACTTATTGCTAAAGTGGTTGAATTATATTTTTTGTAAAACCACCTCCACCTGCGTGTTCACCTTTCATTTCACTTCAAACTCTTTCACACAATAACAAGCACACGCTCAGCCGGCTTTTGACTATTCATACCAGACTCTGAGTCATGGACAAACACTCGGCACTGCCTGTTCACACAAGAGCAGAGTCCACAACTGTCACTCCTAAACCATAGAATTATACAAGCCCCTGTGCTGTGCACTCCCAAAGAAGAACTCTTTAAAAATGAGGCTTATTGTATCTGAATTACTCCTGCAATTTCCACATGACAGCTGGAACTGTTATTTTTACAGAATTTCTTACCTGGACTTTGTCACATTATGAGAAGTGCTCAACACTTAATTTAAGCACCTTTGTGATTGACAACGGCCAGACTTAATCCTGAGACGGCACCAAGTCAGCCAAGTCAGCCAAGTCACTGCCATTTGGCCGTAAAACGAGTTTGACAAGAGCAATTCTACCAACCAACAACTAGAACTGTTGGCACTTTATGTGCTATGCTGTATATGAGGGTATCAGAGAGCTTGGATACCTAAAGTAGTCTATATTGTCTTTTAATTCCCCTGGTGCAGTTCCTGTTCAAACACAAGCCTGTTCAGAATGAGATGATTTCTCGACCTGTGATATTGCTGCTTGCAGCTTTCTTTGAAACGGCTCAAACAAAAACTGTCAGAGTCGTCACTGCGCTTCCTTTGGTCCTGAACAACACACCTGAACACCAGCTTTATATTTATTTTGATGTGTCCATATATAAAACATGGAATTATGTTGCTGTTCTAACTCATTGTACCTTGAATTAACCAACAAAAGGCCCCCAAAGCACTTAAAAACTACACAGCTCAACAGTATACTACTTACTTACTATTACTTCTACTTTAAAAGGGAAACATTGATGTTAAGATTTAAGTATAATGTGTTGTTAATGCTGCTCTTTTCTTTGTCACTTTAAGACAAACATTAAATGCAGGACTCTTACTGTGCAGTACTTTTGTTGTGGCTGTTCAACTTGGGACCTAAACGCAAACACAACCAAGAAACCAATTGGTTTGAAGCAGTTTACTGTAATTTGAAGACGTGGAGCTGAAGGCTTGAATGAAATGATGGCTGAAGTGGGCAGGGAATAGCGAAGCAGAGCAGGCAGATTAAAAGACGACAATTGGACTGGACGTGGAGGGTTATGGTTGAGGCTGATGTGGGGAACCTGAACAGGGTGTGAAGTGATGTCCACAAATCTTCAAAAACCAGAGGTTGGGCGTCGGTAGGTTAGTGGATAGTGCCGGCGCCTCGCTGCAGCGGTCGCGAGTTCCCCTCCGGCTTGTGACCATTTGCTACGTGTCGTCCCCCCCCACACACTCTCTCTCTCTGTTTCACACCATCCTGTCCATTAAAGGCAAAAAGTCCCAAAAAATAATCTTGGGAAAAAAAACCTAGAGGTTGGCCCTCATGTCTGAACCACAGAGGAGACTGAACGATCTGGCAGAGTGTGGATGTTTGAGCCAAGGCTTATACTGCAGTGGCTTGATTGCAGATGTGGTTCAGGTGTGTAGGCACTCAGGAGGATTGGCAGGAGGAGGGAACCAGGGGGCCACGCCCAGCACACCCACAGAGACAGACTGAAAACAAACATGACACACTAGGAAGGGGAAACAGGAAATAAAAAGCAAAGCTGAAACAAACCTAACAACTTCTTCTCCTACCATATAATATATATATATATATATATATATATATATAGTATAGTATATACTATATACTATCCTACTACTCATACCAACATTTCTAGTTAGGGTGAACAGTAAAGCAAGAAGGTGTTTGCCTGGGAACCCCAGATCACAACATCCTCCAAAGTCGCGGCTACTGGCGGTCAGAAAGACACGCACTTCCAAATTAGTCACTTGCATTGACCCAACGCCTGTGGTTATAAAGAGCCTGGTCTCACTCCGAAGTCGTCGAAATCCGATGCTTGGGCAGTGACTTGTGGCGTCAGAAACCAACGAAAAAAAGGCGTCATTTAATGTCCGCATGACACTCTGCGGTGTCAGGGGGAAACGTGGCGGGACAAGAACTAAAGTTAAGGCGGTGAAAGTCCAAGTGGGGCGGACGGGTCCAACAAACAACGAATTTCATCTGAAAGAGCGCATCCTGTAAGATTCTAAAGCCAAATCCTGTTCTTTTTTCCGAAACCCTAACCCAACCACTTACATACAGACAGGCAGACAGACAGACAGACAGACAGACAGATTCCTTGCGTCATAGTTTGATTTAACTCCCAAAAGACAGCAGAGCATTGTAATAATCTGAATCTGATAACTCAAGTTTGATTAAAGGTCACAGAGAACATCATAATTCACTCTGTACCTGTGCTCAATCAGAAATTATATCTTCATTTGCCGGTGGGTTTTTGAGAATTTAATAACCAAATAAGTCTAGGTGAAGACACGGCTGCCCACGACCTTCAGTTGTTTTTATCTTTTATGGAGCTGGTGCAGCTTTGAAAGCTTTGTTTTCTTTGTTTTGAAATTCTAAACCCACTTCTGAGGAACTCCCTTTCTCTCAAAAACCCTTAATTGCCTACAGCAACAGGGCTGTCACAAGTTATATTTGAGACTGCTAATGATTAGCTGGGTATAATCACGGCCTCCTGGGACTCTTTATGTTGCAAACCAGGAATAATGCCATACAAGATTGCTTAATTAGGATGAGATTGAGTGTTCAAACTGTAAATAAATATTTGTTTCACACCCCTACAGCTGGAAGATAATGTGTTATCATTATGTACAAATATATGTACTGGTCATGTGGCTGTGAAAATTGGAGGGTCATCCATTTACATCAGCCTGTGATGGAGAGAGGCTCGTGGAATAAGTGGTAAACACATTTAAGGTCAAAGAATTGTTTTTCTTACTGTTGAAAGTGATTGTTTTTAAATGCCCAACGGCTCAGGATTTTTGTATCTGAACAGTTACCAGCAAGTTTAAAACAATGTTGTGTAATGGCACTCCAGGAAGTTACAATATGAGGCTACACTGTTAGCATGATGTTAGCGCTAAACTGCCGGGTGTTAAAAGTCTGTTAAAATGGCTAAGTTGGGGTAATTGATGATTATGTGTGCAAACATTTCCAGTCGCCTCTCACAGCTTCATTAAGTTAGTGCTAAATTTAGGCCCTTACGAACCAACTTCTATAATGTCAAACAAAATATATGTATATATCTTAGTTGGAGACATTACTGTCCTGCCCTCATTTTAAGGGCACCACAAGTAAAAACTGGCTCTGCTCACTGCGCTCTCCGCTTCTATGTCTGCAACTGTTCTTACATTTGTCATTCTGTTGCTCCTGTCAAAGCATTTTCCTATTACCAGGCTGTCTCTGCAGGTTAACACTGTGAGAATAAATATAAACTCATTTTGTTTCAAGTCAAAGAAGAAATCAGCAAAGAAATCTTACTTTTATTCCAGAGAAAAACCGCATTCCAACTTAAAGAAAATTGGACTTATTCTCTGGAGTTCAACCATCTGAGTTGTAATCAACATCCCTCCAAACCAAACATCCCACATCTCATTTCAACAAATGATGTGCTGACAAATAATACACAGGGTACAAATGCATTTACATATAAATTAAACCCTAAACCCAGAGATGGCTGCACAGAAACGCTGCATTATGAGTCAATAATTTAGACTAATGACTGCAATAATGGCAGGGTTACTGTAAAACAATGTAAGTGGGATATCATTTGCCTATAGCATGTGTTCCCACCGTCCTGACAGACACCAGCATCAGTCTTGTGTGTTTATTTTTATAACAGCTTACAGAATAATGTGCGACAGACAAGATGAGAGCTGACGTCGGAGCTCCTCTCATTCTTAAGCGTATTATTGATCCAACTTTGGAGTGCTTAATATGTAAAAGAAATAAAATAAAAAAGGCTTAATGTTACGTCTTTATTTAGATCTCGTCAGGAAGTGTAAAACGTGGCCTTGTTGACTCATGTTCACACATCCCTAAAAGGCTTGGTTAACAGCTTTGACGGTGTCTTTCGCTAATACGAGAACAGTTGTTTTTAATTACAGCGTTTTGTCTTAATGAGTTGACATTTATAAATCAGCCCGAATTATATTTAATATGGGGGGGGGGTTAATGAGTTGGTGATGACGGGTCTAATAAAAACATCACGAAAGGAGGAAGAAAAAAAGACTTTTAACAAAGACTTCACCAAAGTGACATCCAGTGTTTAGAGGGACAGCTCATCCCCAATTAAAAAATACATCTGCAGCTGTGTATTAATCTAGATTGTTTTGATGTGAGTTGCAGAGTGTTGGAGATATCGGCCGTAGAGATGTCTGCCTTCTCTTGAATATAATGGAACTAGACGGCACTTGGCTTGTGGTGCTCAAAGTGCAAAAAACAATACATTGGAATAACTCAGTAGCAATGTCTCTTTCCAAAAATCCAGTTACTTAAGATAAGTAACTTTAATACAATAAAATACAATAAATACAATACAATAAAAATACTGAAGTTATCCTTAAATTCAATGCCTTCAAGTGGCCAAAAAAAGATTCATTCATTTTCCATAACTGTTTATCCTGTCAGGGGTCGCTGACACATAGAGACAGACAACCATTCATGCTCACATTCACATCTACTAACAATTTAGAGTGTTTTCACATTTAGTCCTTACAAGATAGTTAGAAGCTAAAGCCGAACTATAGGCTACAGATCACAGTGTAAAAGTGAACCATGACGTCAACAACATGGCGACAATTAAGTGAAGAGGTCGGTCTGTCACGTGTGTAGCTACTTTTGTTACAAGACATAACATCATGAGCCACTGCACCACTGACACAGAGCTATGTGGAAACGAGGCATTAAGGGGGCAAACCATGAGTTGTCTGTCAGTGGCGTGCATATTAACAGCTTGACATCACACAGAGCAGTGAGTGGCTGTCCTCACTGCTCTGACAGCAGACAGTATTTGAAGCTCAGCCCAGTAAGTGAGAGGCCAAACTATGTTTTGTCAGCTAAACAGGAGGTAATTTAGTGGTGTGAGGTTCACAGTCCACTGGGTCACTGAAAAGCTTTTCTGCAGCTCCTCTAATGAAACTGTAAACTGATCCTTGGGGGATCTCCTGCCACGTCCATTGATTGCAATTTTACCTCCCCTGCAATTGTAGGCTACTGTAGATTGCCCCCACTGTGGGTATGCCTGACTATGATTAGGTTCACTGTGACAAAAAAGCACAAGGTGTGTTGGTGTCATGTCAGTGGTAGGCTGAGGTGCGGAACTGCAAAATCTGAATGCACCTCCACCGCTTCGCCTCGGCCCTCACAGCTGTGCCTTCACTTCCTTTTCACTGCGAAAAGGTTAATGTGTTTTCCTAGAGCAGCCGCGCGCTGGGATATTTCTCAAACTTTTTACACAAAGTTGTCTGACGGCAGATCAGATCCTGATCTCCTCTGCGGACCATATGCTGCAACATATGTTTCACGGGCTTCTTGATAACGCCAATTCTTTGTGTTTTGTTTTGAGGCTGTCATCTTATCAGCCAGCCCTTTATTCTCTGAGAAATTGTCGCTGACAAGTGTGTTGCATAGTTTGGAGCAAAGTTATTCCTGTTACTGGATCGAATATATTAAGAACAAGATGTTTTTTCCTGGGAAACACAGCAGTGCCTTTTGCAAACACCTGTACCATACTGGGACTGTGTAAAATAATGGACATGGCCTACATGATGTCACCTATTGGTCTGTGGATGATCTAAGATTTTTGGAGGCAGAGGTGATGATGTTTGGACAAAAGGATGGAGCTATGGAGGAGCAAGGGACGGATCTAACCGAGCCCAGCTGGACACTAATGTCATTAGATGTTGATGTTTGATTTAAATTAGGTTGTGACGTCAGGTGATCGAAATTCAGGACATCAGGACATCTAATACTAACATCAATTTGACGTGGAGTACTGACGACAGATAATGCAGATATTTTGTTGAGTTTTAAGTTAGGTTGTTAAGTAACCAAAATTGAATGTCTTCCAAACATCTCATGCCAACGTCATCTTACATGTTTCTGATGTCATATTGACGTTTGATGCAACCTGGGAGAGCCTGAGGATACCTGCAGACAAAAGCAGTCCCTTAATTATGCATAACTTTAAGCTTTAATAAAATGTAAACAGGTAAGTTATATAAAAATTCAACCCCCATACCGTTGTCAGGAGCTCGAAAATTAGCTTTTGAGATCAAAACTGTTTTTGTACCAGGCTGTAAACATGTTTATTCCTGCCCTTATGTTAACCTTAGCTGTCTCTTTCTTTGCAAGGCTTCATAGCTACCTAATTGCTAACTTAGCATTAGCATAGAGATGTAGCATTCCCATTCCCCCTATAGCAACCTTAACCAAAGTTAAAGAGGCCGATCGTGGACGACGTGTGGGTATGGTGGACGGGTCGTGTAGCTGCTCCAGCTGCAGTTAACCTACTTGGTAAAGTTGGGCATTTTAACATAGGGGTCTGTGGGAATTGACTTGCTGGAATTAGCCTCAAGTGGCCATTAGAGGAACTGCAGTTTGTTTACACTTTGGCATTGGCTTTATTTCTCAGCCATGGAGGTTGCTGCTTGATCTGTAAATTTAATTTATAAGGATACAATTTGTCAGACAAACACTCCTATCACTTAAACTTGTACCAGCCTTGCATCAAACAGCAGACTGACACAACTAGTGGCTGACATGATGAAGCGTTCAGTAGCTGAAAAGGCAGATATTTCCCTCAAGTGACCATAAAAGCAACTTATTAATGACTGTTGCTCCGTGTCTGCTGGATGTGTGAATGCCTACTGAGGTGACAAACCATTTCCCACCTAGTCCTCTCACCAACAGCTGTCCTTTAATCCACCAACAGCTAACTCACCATCAAGCCACTCTCTTCAAAGTGCCATATGAGCATCTGTATCAGATGGATTTTTTTTTTTTTTTTTTGGAAGGAAGATGCTGCTTCAGGAAATCATTTGTTTCCTTTTTGCAATCCACCCCTCCGCAGGACCTTCACATGCCCAGCAAAGGCAATCGTTAAGAGCTTCTTTTTTCTGCTGCCATTAAGGTCTAATATATCAGTTGTGCAGTCAATTGTACTTGACAGGCAGCTTCTTGAACTTGAACTGGGTCATCTGGTGACAGATAACATGGCCTGTTTGTTCAATTTCCTCCTCTGCAATGGCATCGCTCTGAAGTGAGTTATTATAAATCACTGTGGATGCGTTCATCATGTATCTTGTCAGCGGCGGGGAGAGTGGTGCAGTGCTTTTGTCTGTGTGTGTGTGTGTGAGAGAGAGAGAGAGAGAGAGAGAGAGAGAGAGAGAGAGAGAGAGAGAGCGATAGTACAGTATGTGAAAAGGAAAAATGAGAGAGGACAAATAGGACAGGTAACAACTTGAGCATGTGTGCAATTTATTTCAGTTTGTGTGTGTGTTCGCAGTCAGTGTTCTCGAGTCCATTTATTCTGTGTATTTACATCTGAGTGGGTGTGAACGTGTGCATGTGAGGGTGTTTGTTGTGCATCTCGTGAAACCACACAGCCTAGGTCACCCCAGGGGCCCTGGACAGGCTCCGGTGTATGAGCTTTAATGTGACACGGAGATAATGAAGATCTAACCCCCCCGCCCGCCCGGGAGAGAGGTTATCGTCTGAAGTGGACAGCAGATACTGGGGGAGGATGGCAGATTACTTGGCAACGCTGTCCTCATTCTCCAGCCACACTGCAGGGGACACCTTCTTCCCCTCTAATATTACAAGTAATATCACAGTGAGTGTGTGCTGCTCTGATCTAAAAGTAATAATCACTGGCATTTTTACGTTAATGGATTTGTTTGCTGCTCTGTATGACACAGTGAGTGTATTGTAACAGTGAGTTTACGCCTGTATTAGCATTTGTTTTGATGATTTGAACACCAGTGGACAGCTGAGACATATTGCCTTTCACACCTTGAGCAAAATTTACACTTCTGTGTCTAATCAATGCTGTATCTATGGCACAGGCTCTGTGTCAATGCATAGCCTGACGTGCACCCAACCTGACGCAGACCTCGTGTCTATTATTGTAAGCTGAAACCATTTCCCTCAGTGGAAACAAAGATTTTATTTACTTTAAATCACAGATAAGAAACAATAAATTGTGAGGACAATAAAGCCTCCACAAAATAGCATCTTAAGTCTTGTGTGTGATTTATCCCGGCTTCATATGAGCAGAGGAAACCGCTATTCGCTAGGCTAATTTATACAATGTAAAATGCCATAGATTTGTGCTAATAACGTTAGCATGTTATATTTGTTTGGAAAACGTGTTTACTATAAGACAGTTGTTTTGTCGGTGAACCTTGTGAGTTGTAATGGAGCCAAATTTTGAAACGTTACTTTTGTTAAATTTCGCTGTTGTCCCTTCATTTGAGAAGAGGAAAAGTCCGCTAGCCACTAGGCTAATTTATACAATGTAAACTGCCATAGACTTGTGCTAAAAACATTAGCATGTGTATTTGTGGGGAAAATGTGTGCTTTGGGTGTGTTTTGTGCTCATTTTCTCATGATAATCAGTTACTTTGTGTTAATTCTTAAGAAAAAGAAGAAACAAGTGGGAAGTGATTACTGAACTTATTGGTTAAGCTAAAATTTTATGAGCCTTTTCTATGAGTTTTGAATGTAAAATCTCAGTTAGTAAAGTATCTGGTAATTATAGCAGATAAATGTAGTGCATTTTAAAGTACAGTATCTCTCAGCGCTGTTACAATGTTGGAATGAAATTGGACAACAAAAGTAAAGTACCTATGCTTCAGATTTGTATTGAAGTACAGTACTTCAGTTAATGTATGTAGTTACATTCCACCACTGTTAAAAACCATAGGTGGAGCTAATAACATTATTAATGGCTGTAGTTAATTGATTTGAATCAATCAGGTTGCACCTGTTTTTGTCCAAATGTCTGCTTACTTCATGCTGAAAATGGTGTATGTTTTTTTAAGAAGTTGCTTTAATGTGTTAAAGAAACACTTGAGTAATACTGTACATTTACAGCAGGAAGTGAGGCTGTTGGAAGGCCAGTATTTGGCCTTTAGAGCAGTGAGTACCGAATCCTAACATGAATATCCGTGACTTTTCTTCTTCTTGGTATTTAGGGATTCGTTTGTCAGGCTGGCTGTCAGCTGCTGCCAAGGACACAAGTCAGATGCAAACTGCCCACAGTGTTTGATGCAATTGAAATGGTCACACTGGAGAGCTTCCTTCAAGGCTAACAGTGGATGAAAGATGTGGCACAGAGCTTTGGGGAAAAGAGAAAATCAGTAAGGAAAAAATGCTCCACTGTGCTCAAGACACACAGTATCCTTTTGGTGTTATTTAGAGGAGCAGTGTGTAGGATTTAGTGGCATCCAGCAGTGAGGACTGCAGATTGTAACAAGCAGTAACTTCTCCCATGTGACAAGTGTGACCTCCTGGTTAGGATTTGTTCATTGTTAATTGGGCCTCACAGCAAGAGGTGGGGGGGTTTGAAACCCAGGGTGGGGGAGGCTTTGCGGAGTTTGCATGTCTTCCTGTGTCCAAAGACATGCAGGTTAATTGATGACTCTAAATTGCCCGTAGGTGCGAATGTGAGCGTGAATGGTTGTCTGTCTCTATGTGTCAGCCCTGAGATAGTCTGGTGACCTGTCCAGGGTGCACTTGGCCTCTCGCTCAATATCAGCTGGGATAGGCTCCAGCCCCCTGTGACCCATGACAGGATAAGTGGTTCCAGGAAATGAATGAATGAATGAATGTTCAAGAAGGTTTTATAATGAGTGGCATTGTCTCTAGAGGTCTGTCCCTCTCCAAAACAAATGGACCAGCTGATTTAAAATGAGAAAAAATCACTAAATAAGTTCCGCGTTATATATATCTGTGTTTCTCCGATGCTGTTCTGCGTGTTGCAGGCGGGCTAGAGGCCCAGCTAATGTGCTCTAACTTAAGGTCCAGACATTCATGAAGTTTTTACTAGGGGCCCAAATATCCGCAGAGGTCTCTTCCTCCCCAAAACAAATGGACCCACTGAATAAAACACTGAATAAATAAGTTTCATGTAAATGTTAAATTTCCTGTGAAAACAGAAGTGTATTTTGAAAGAAGACAATGCACGTAACAGGCAGAACTTGACACGGTGTCCCAGAGAGTCGACAACCAACGTACCCAGGGTACCTTGCACGTCGTATATGGAGTCCATGACCAAACGTCTTTATGTGACGAGATTAGAGTGAGAATGTGTTGGACACTTCATTTTGCTACAAGCTCTGCGTTGCGTTTGTGGATGACGTGGAATGAGGCAAGGACAACTTCTGCCTTGCTCACCAGGGGTATTTATTCTCTGTGCATAACACATTAAAATCAGTACAGCAGCTTCTCATGACCAGCTTTCCACCAACACACCTCTCCTCATGGGGGTCCAGAAAACAAGTGTGGAGGATAGCACGAATCTACAGGGAATGACGTCATCAAAATGTCGGAGGTCACACAACAAAAACAAAAATTAAACAAGTATGAATACACAAAAAGCAACAACAAAATATGGATTTGGTGAAATATGAACCTATTACAATTCACATTGGTTACACAACATGGCAGACTCCGTGGACCAGGACCCGCTCGCTGTGTCGATATAAACACTCATTCTACGGTAACAAAAACACAACAATTCAGGTGACAATACACTAAAGACGACATACTTATCATATTAAATTCAATTTCTGCCAATATATCCCCCTAAATCCTACACACTGGACCTAAAGTACCAGCAGAGGTGTAAATTTCTTGTTTCATCACAGTACAATATTACTGATTCTTTAGATTCTGATTCTTTTTTTGATTTAATACAGTGGCCTGCGATCAATATGTGACAATATCATATGCAAATTTAATACAGAAGAAGCTGCCAGCCTGTAGTTTTTATCTTTTGGCCATGAATTTAAAAAGCAACACATAAGTAATTATAATTAACTGAACCTCAAACTGTGAAATCATTTCCATGCACTTCATTTACTCTATATAATACTGTGTTAAGAAAGGAAAAAATGAAGCTGACAGGAAGTCATGAACTACAGCTCAGTGTTTGTATCAGGCGATGAAAAGAACGGCACGGCACAACCGGAGCAGCACATGAAAAGCCTCGGCTCACACTGAGTTCAAGCTGCGAGTTAAAACCTTTAATTAGGCCCGCACACCTGATTCTCATTTATTAATCAGCCAAACGAGCCTCCAGAGGCTGATCAGTCAACACAAGTTCAAACATACAAAAAACAAAGCATTTAAAATGAAATACAGCAGAGGCCACAATAGAAACAAAAATACATACATGTCAGCCTGTCTGCTTTGGACTGTTTTATTAAAATGAAACTCATTCAGACGATTTCTACAACCTAGTTTTCACTAATCAGCTTTGCTCTGACTTGTGGAGGAGTAATAAGGAACAGAAACTGGCGCATTTCATGTCATGTGGCATTTAATCATGTGTAAGCCAAAAAGATTTGAAACCTGAGTCAGCCTTGCTACACAGTGTATTCTCAAAGAACCCTCGAGACTGAATGTGGCTTTTCATTAACCAATAACAATGCAAGGACATCCTCAATGCTCCTGTGTTGTTTTGTTGACTTAATGATCAGAACAGAATGAAACACTCACTCCATCAAAGCTGTTCGCTTTTCTTCGAAAACATTTTCTGAGGCCAACAAGAACTTATTTTTTTCATGGAGGAGAAAAAAAACACTCGACAGATTGTGTGAGAGGCCTGCTGAAACATCTCACTTCAAAAGACAAAACCAAACCAAGAGCTACACAAACCAAAGGATGGAAAAACATACGAACACAAACCCGGGCCACTCTGGGAATCAAAGCGACCCTGGTCTCTTCTCAGATTCCTCAGCTACCTGTACATCGCAGGATGAGTGAGACGCCAATTTGTCTTGACATGTTAAGTTGTGACTCGATCAGATTACGAGACGCAGCAGCGTTAATGGACGAGCTGAGCACCGCTGAGGGGCGCACCAGATTTAGTTACCAGCAGGAGCCTGTGACCTTGCCTGTGTCCATCATGCGGGGACTTATTGACAACATCATTGCCAGAGTTCAATCAAACATCAGTTGAGAATTTACAGAGGAACTAATCTTACTTTCTGTGTGCTTTTGTCTCCTGTCACAAGGGACTTGTCTCAAAAGAAAACTCGGAAATCTCCAGTTTAGACCTTAAATATAGCAATGTTGATCGCGTACAAGCATCCATTAGAGTTGTTTCTATATAAACTATGTAAAAACAAGTCAGTTTGAACTAATATTTGGCAAAAATCAAGTGAAATGTACTTCGACTCAATTGATTTCAAACCTGTTTTTAAAGGAGACATTCAGAGCATTAATATAGTGGCAAAAAACTATTTGCCATGTAAAGATAGAGTGGAGCAACAGTAGCAATCATGGCTGTTATTTTCTGACTGCAATTTGCCATTAAATGTCAACTAATTCGTAACTTTATGTTTGGGCTCACTTCACCGCTAAATCACACAGCCACAGCTCTGCATGTCCGCTGCAGCTTTCCATCGCTATTGCATGGCAGCTTGCTGCAGGTGACACTTTGTCACTGCTTGGTCCTGTTTTTGGCATAATCGTGCCCTGAGCAGAAAAAGAAGTCACGCTCCCTGTGTGTGTGTGTGTGAAATAATCAGAGCTTCTCTGTTCTTTGTTGTGATAGCTGGTTCAGCCATGCGTGCATGTTAGTCAGTGTGAGTCCTGTTGAGCATTTATACTTGTGCGGTGGTGTGTCTCTATCACTCTGCAGTTACACCTCCAAAACACTAGTTGGCAGTGGGTTTCTGTGAAGTGCTGTAAAGTTTAGTTGATTCAAAACACACATTAAACACACAAACAAACATGGCTTAATAGCAACACTTTCAAACACAAGTACAAAAATCAGCTTCACTTTAACCCGAAACATTTACAGACAAAGTATTTGTCTTTATCGGGACACATTTTCCCCACAAATACAACACGCTAATGTTTTAGCACAAGCCTATGGCATTTTACATTGTATAAATTAGCCTAGCAGGTAGCAGACTTTTCCTCTACTCAAATGAAGGGACAACAGCGAAATTTAACAAATGGTTTCAGCTTAGAGAAACAGACAGGAGGACTGCGTCACTGCAACGTGTAGTTACATTTCTGGGGAGGTGCACGTCTGGCTATGGTGTAGGGTATGGCGTCGATTCAATGCAAAAGTATGGATACCACTTAACGCCCACCCTCTGGTTCCCCCTCAGCCTTGCCACCTCCATGTTGAGAGCTGTGCGCACACAATCCGGGCCAAGGCTCCAAATTATGGACATACTCTGAATGTTGAAGACAGCAACTTTAAGATTGTTTGCTTTTTTTTTTTTTTTTAGAAAAATAACAAACCTTGTTTTGTGTCTTCTGGTTCAAAGTGACATTTAACACATTCCTGCTCTTACTTTTAGATTTTCTCTCCTGGATAAATAGATGCCATAAGAAATTACATTTAACATGTTTTTGACTTCTTTTCCTGTCTGCTGTTGGCACCCACCTGGATAATATATGCACTTAGTGTGTTATTGCCAGCTGTCTCTTTACACCAGGCGTTCAGCCACCCTGTGATAGCGCTGCCCTCAGTGCCCTGCTCCAGTTGTGAGGAAATCTGTCGCCTGAATCTCGTCAAGGGCATTACTGCTGCCTGCCAACCAGCTCCACATTCCTTTTCATACAAGCGATAAAGAGTTTCACAGATATTACAAATACAACTTCACCAGCAACATGTAACTTTGCTTAAATAAAGAGCTGCCACTCTGTGAGAAACTCAATTTCTAGCTCTTAAATAGCACAAAAACAACGTGAGGGCAGGATGAAATATTTTCAGTGATGAGGTAAAATTTTTATTACAAACTCTAGGAACAAAACTAATTACAATGATTACATGAATATGTCACCTTGTTTATCTGATTGCTTCGCAGGCCCTTCAGTGAAATCAATTTTCATGGTTTAAATTGAATCCTTTAATTAAGAGAGGTTCTTTCCGTGTTTCAGCTCCCGTTGCATTGCATTGATTGATGTCTGCTTTGGCGATCACCGCAGGGAAACGGCGGCGAGGCGGCTAATACTGCATGAAAAATGTAGACTGGAGCAGACAAAGCGAAACTCGAAATGAAGTTCCGCCAGGGGTTATGTTATTAAATGATGTCTCTGTTGTACGAGGGTGTGTGCGCACCTGTGTGTGATTGTGTTTGTGAAAACTGCGAGCCCATGCTGCGTGACATGTTCACTTATAATGATCTTGGTGTGGCGTCTGGTACTTCAACTGTGCAAAACCATACCGTCAACACCAGAAACACCGCAGCAACTTAGAGCTGCAAGACCATTGTGACAGTATATAAAATGGACAGTTGGAGGGCACTTGATCTGGATCTGATTGATGGTGAGAGGCTGTTCCCATATAGTTTGTAGGTGACAAGGAAACTGAGATCCATGTAGGTACAGGAGACCTTCAGAGAGGGGGGAAGTCATGTCTCCAGCTGGTCCATGAGCTTTGCCCGGGTGATGGTCAGTTTAAGGCTTATTTCAGGATGAATCAGGATTGTAGTGGTTATTATTGGTCCTGTATAATGACCATGGTGGCTGAGCAGAAATGTGTCTGACTTGACACTTCTGAAAAATCCAGTGTCCACAGAAAAATGCTCTAAAGTATTTATTATAAACAAAAAGTTAATACAGTCCTCAGAAGGTATAAATCTAACTCCAAATAAGGATTCCAAAGACAAACTACACGTCTCTGCGGCAGGCATTGAGGAAGTTAGGTCACACCCTCCAGGCAGCCTCCCTTTGCTTTATCGCCATCCATCCACAGCCTCGAGATGGGGTCGACTCAGACAACAGAAATGGCGTTAGTGTTTGCAAACATAATTTTGGCTCCTACATGGACAGCTTGACAATCTGCTGTCAGTTGCTGGGCCAAATTACAGTTGGTAAAACTGAAGAAAGTAGTTGAGACTTGCTTGCAGCTTGCTTAGGGCAACGTTGAAAGTGAGCTTAACACAAACCTTGCACACTACCACTGGTAATCGCCACCAGAAGGCCCGCCTCTCATTTCATCTGATTGGACGACAGGAAAAAACGCCAATGACAATGGGCTTTTCTGATCTGAGGTAAGGCGTTTAGGGAGCTTCTGCAAAAACGTGAGGGGAATAAGTGGAAAAAAAGTCAAGTGCGGCAGCATGGTGGTGGTTAGCAGTGATTAGCATTGTCGCCTCACAGCAACAGGGTCCCTCGTTTGAACCTGGAGTGGGGGGTTCGAACTGAGAGGTAAGGGAGCCTAAATCTCCGCATATCTCCGGGTACTCCGGTTTCCTCCAACAATCCCAAGACATGCAGGTTACTCGGTGACTCTAAATTGCCCATAGTCCAGGGTGTACCCCGTCTCTCACCCAATGTCAGCTGGGATAGGCTCCAGCCCCCCTGAGACCCCAACAGGATAAGTGATTACAGAAAATGAATGAATGAATCAGCAACGCAAAACACTTCATTCTCAATGAAAACAACTTTTAAAAAAGCTGCACCAGGCTGCTAAAACGCACTCTGTCTGGTCACGTGTGAACGTGATAAACATTGCCTCATGCACACTGAAGTTAACATGAAACTTAAGTCCATCCTCACAAAGCTGCTATGTGTTAGTCTTTCCTGTGCTGTTGTTAGTCTAATAAAGGCATTTCTAAGTATCCAAAAGAATCGTGAGGTATCTATGAGGATTATTGGAGTGTGTAAGTACGATAACACACAATTACCTGTCTCTGTTCTCGAAAAGTTATTCTGCTGTGTTGCCTTCACTCGCATGAAAAAAACATGAAAAAGGAATATATTAAATGTGATTTGTTTGTGGGATAAAGTAATCCATCAGATCAGAAGTGTGGACGCGTGTTAGGTTTGTCCAGATACAAATCTTGCCTGAACAGCAACGTAACAGCATGAATCAGCTCTGGAAGATGATTTATTACACAGCTGCACAACAACAGTTATGTGTTGGAAACAAAGCAGTCGCTCCTAAATTATTCATGAGATATAATAAGAGGATAGTTGCCATACGGGGTGAGGATCGGACTCGGGGAAAGATGGAGCTGAGACGAGGGAACTCTGGTGTGCAAAGTGAGCATCTTTCAGTGAGATGGAAATAGGCAGTTAGAGAGCGGGGAAAGTACGCTTACCGTATTGCACGCAGAGCTAAAGCCTTTCAGAACAGAGAAAGATTCTCTGAGACCTCTGCTTTGGCTTGCTTCAGGGAACCTGTTTGTAGTGTAATGTTATTCTGGCCCGTGGACACATCGAGTTCTGCCACAACAAAAGGAGACTCATTCGAGGGAAGGAGAGAGACGGCTTTCAAACAGCATATATTAAATGTCTTCTTTTGCTGCTCTCACCTTCTGTGTTGCCTGTCCTTTGAGTTTTTCTCACGTCCGCGGGCTACAGCACTAACAAGGCTCCCTGCTACGGTCTCTGGTCACACTGTATTTACCTCACTGTCACTGCAGCTACGCGGACAGCACTGAGTGTAAATACACTGCTTACAATAGCAGCACATTCTAACTTACTGCCTAAACTTTAAGCTACTTTTTCAGAGATGTACAGCAGATAGTTTGGATAATCTGGAAAGAAATGAGGCACCAAACAAAGCTGTTTGGACAGTTGCGTCAAGAGGAAAATGGATCAAACATTGCAGAAACTCACAGGAATTCCTTGTCAACAATCCAGCCTGAACCAGCAGTCTATTGTGCCAGTTCGGTAAACATGTAAAACAGCAAACATGTTGTTCCTGTCTGGGCTAGTCAGCACCACAAATATTGTAGTGTTCCCAAGGTGGTACTGTAGTTCGTCTTGGGCCAGTTGGTGCCATTTTTTATGTTTGCCAATGGACCATTTTATCAGCTGGAGGCAAAACACGACTCCACCACAGGGCTGTAGGCTACATAGGAGTCTTAAAATGTGGTCTTGTTGTGTTACTGGGAGCCAGAGGAGGAGTCATGGCTCAAAACTTAAATTGTATCACATACCAGCCGCCACTGCATGTCAACAAAAACAAAGACAGCTATGGTTAAATGCGATAAGACGAAAGGACTGGACGGAGGCGATCATCATAAATACATGTGCAGCGCACACTTCATATCAGGTTAGGGAGAAAGTGTTTCCTGTTGTAGGGATGTATGACGTTATGTGTATTAAGGGTTATCATGTCCACCTCATCAGAAACTGAGGAGGTATTAAGAGAAATATTGGATTTCTCCATAAAACTTCTTAGCACATTAGCTAACGTTAGCTTTGATCGCAAAACAAACAGATGAAACCATTCAAGCGTCGTCCTCCTTTGTTAGATTGGCATAGTAACCAACCACAAAGTATCCTGTGACATCATCCATCCACTGAGTGAGAACATACGGGTCGGCCAGTCTGGTATACATGGTACAACTGGTATCCAGTTCTGATTATACTTCCATGTGTGAGATCCACCTGTAGTGTTTTTCTGATTTATACATGTTGCATTGCCCCTTAGAAGTCCCAGTAAAGTGGGAGACTCTCGAGGGATTGGACTAATATCCACACAGGACATCAGTACACCATTTCACTGTTTCCTTTTTAGCTTGTCCACTTGTATTATAAGAAGATAATCAGTGAAGCAGCACATAACAAAACTGTCCTTGAAAAATTAATCAAAATTCCCTGCAGCAAAGTGAAAATGTGGCTAAATTAATTGAACAACCTGCTGCTTTTATTTATTCTTTAAACCCTGTTTACACAGAGGTAATCTTTTGCTCACATTTTATGAGAAGAAATAAGCAATGCACGCATCACCGTAGCTACTGTATGTTCCTCTTAAAATTAGCAACGGCACACTTAATATCACCTTTATTAACTGTACTATTTACATTTCAGTGTGCTCATATGGTCTTCAAAATATCTTCATTTGTTATACTTTTAAACTTCAATAAGATGTGATGCAGCTGACACAGCTTTCGTGTCAAACAATTTTTAAATGTTGTGTAAGCACTGTCTTTACACCCTGACTTGCGCTCCAACACGTATCCAGCTGGTGCAGCAGGCTGCAGGTAAATATAAAGTTTGGAGTTTTCCCACCTGCACTAAGCTCCACAGTTGGCCTCTCTGAACTGAGCAGAGAGTCTGCAGGGAGGCCGTGTTACCATCAGGCGAGCTAATGGCCGAGGAGGAGCGCATCAGATCCATAAAAGGCAAAGAGGTTCAAGGAAAGAGTTGGTCCTCTTCCCAGGGAGTAAACTTGAGGAGTGGAAGTCATCAATGCTATCTGACCTCGCAAAGCAGTCCTGGGCTCGCTCTGACATTAGGAGCCGCGCCGCAACAGGAGCTGGAAGACTCAGTGCAGCTGCAGAGGGAGCGCTTTATCTGCGAGGCAATTTGGGGAACACGTTGAAAGTGATTCATTTTTATGCTCTATTGTTCTTTATATAATGAGCAGAGAGGTGTTCATTACAGCAGAAACGGCTCCTACTTCTGCCAATTAGGGGAAGATGATTAGCAAAGAGATATGCTGAAATTGCAAATCCAATTCTCTTTGAGACAGGAAGTGAACTGATAATACTGCCTCACTGTACGGGTCCGTGTATTGATAGTACTGCCCTCTTCTCTATATGACTCCCGTGCCAACATTTGTCCTTGATGTCATTTTTCCCAGAGGTGAAGTTAAACACTTTCCCTAAAGCTTTAGCTTTGCTGCTCTGTCTCCAATCTGGGCTGCCACCTGTCCTGAACACCTCGCTCAGCTTAGTATCCTTACAAATTACGTTCATATCGCACATCTCCACACGTCATGATTTCTGTGCCAATATTCAGTGTCATTACAGGAGGTGATGTGCCCTTTATGTGGCGAGGTGGGAAATAGCTAAAGGCCTGTTCTACGAAGCAGGATTTTTAGCTGCATTGTAACTTATGCAAAGTCTATTTTAGTCCACAGTGACAGCTTTGCTATTTTACACTTTCATCACTGCAGCTCAAAATAACACGAGACACCTGTGATGAGAACTGGGGGAAAAAACATTATGTTTTAATCACAAAAATAATCCACACACTGTTGATTGGCTCCTGTTAGTATAAATGTGTCACTTCAGTCAGACAGACCTCATCAGTAATTTACTAGGCTACTTTTCCAGTCCTTACTTCAGTAGCAGAAACAGTCTGACATAATGTTACCGACTTTTATGTGACATATTTGGAGTAGTTTTGTCCTCATTCAACTAAATAGTAAAAAATATTCTGCACTTCTGTCACATGTAGCCTAGTGATACCCACACTTAATGTAAGGCTTGGCCTACGGTGGATTTTTGGACAGTATTTTCAGTGTTTCTAGATTTTCCATTATAAGATTACAGAGTATAGTTTACATTAGATTACATCCCACGCCACTGACATTGTACTGTGTCTCAAAAATATCAAATCATTATTATTATTATTTTTTAAAAAACGATTACCTTTAATGTCAACATTAACACTCGATGTTATTCAGAGCATGCTAAATAATACTAACACTTTCTTTTTCTTTTCTTATTGCTGGTACATCCAGAGAGCTTTGGTATTCCTCCCTCCTCTATTTTCATGAAATGGTTCGGTCCTGCTGTTAAACCTGGCGCAGACTAATTGCTGGCTAGCAGAGAGAAGTAATGGCAGAGCTGAACTACATGTGTTAGCTTCTAAATTAAAACTCTGGGTAACAAAAACAAAAAGAAACACAGAAAGAGGAAAAGAAGAGTGACAGTATGCCACCCAATTCTTCACAGAGAAAGGTGGGTCACTGTGTGCGGTAGAAATTAACCTGTTTAGTCCAAAGTTAGCAAAGCTAGGCTATGTTAGCTTCCCTAGCTAAAATTGCTAGTTTTTACATTCTGCTCCTCTTTATTTTATCATTACAGTCAAACTTTAATTAATATCTTCATACTGTCCTTGACTGGTACCAGGCCAAATACAGATGCAGCTTCATCCTCAGCACCACATACCTCCCACTGTCAATGACCCAGCCCTGCGCCCAGCTGAGGAAGGAGGTGAGCAGTATCCTGTCATATTTTGGTTATAATGTAATGCAGTTGTTAAAGTAGAACTCAGATTTTCTCTAAAGTAAAAGGAGAAATACCACTGTATAAAAAACTCCATTACGAGTAAAAGTCCTGGATTCAAAATGGCACCAATGTAAAAGTTCAGAGGTAATATCTGCAAAATGTACTGCATACTCTGTGTGCATGTAAGAGTGTTTTAATGATGTCATTTGTCAATGTAGAGCCAATTTTAGATACTCTGTAGTACTGGGTGTTACATGGTATAGTGTTGCATCATATCACAGGGATGGGAATCGCCAAAAGCCCCACAATATGATATTATCACAATAAGTAAGTCATCATACAATATTATTGCGATTTAATATGCCAAGTATTGTGATATATTGTGATGTACTACCTATTTTCAATTATTTTCATTAAAGGGAAATTTCGGTTTATTTCAACTTGTCTCCTCTCGTCCTAAATTTGTTTCAAGTGACATAAAAATAATAGTTAGCCTAGATACAGCCAGGGCGCATAGTACAAACAAGCTTTTTTTCCACAAAGCCCGCCTCATATCATTAGGATAAATGTCAGAGAACATACAGAAAATGTCATGTAAACGTTTTGTCTCACCTTACCAGTGTGGTGCCATGTTTGTTTACCGTTTAGCTCTGCTTTTAGAGCAGAAAACGCGCCACACTCTGAAAACCACGCCCACCAGAGGGGAAAACAATTGGTGCCACACTGTGCAACCAAGGGCTGAAATGCTACCAAATGCCTCTAGCTAGCTCCTCTGACATGTTGACCTATGTTATAAAGAATTCTTCCCGCCTTAAACACATGAACAAGCCTCCTGGCTGCAGAAATATGTCATTAATGCAGAGAGCTGCACTTCGCTGCTGCTTGGTTTGTCTTTGGCGTGACTTATGTAACAGCCTCAGCTTTGCGAAAGTTACATCCCCGGTGTAATATCCACTTTGTTCTCTTAAAGGCTCAGTGTTTTGGTTATTTATAAAAAGTTAGCTCTGGAAGTGGAAGTGACGTAATCGTGAATATTTAAGGTCATAGAGAAACACTTAAGATTTGAAACCATGTTTTCAGGCACTTTCAGGTGTGCAATACTTGCTGCAGTTGATATGAAAAAAAAAAAAGACAGCTACCTTTCACAACAACAGCAAAAAAAACCTTTCACAATAGCAGGCGTGTGATGAATTACAACCTCAGAGGTCTATTAGTTTCTGGTGCAGTTTCACTTCACTGTTTTCGTCCACGGTCTGACTTGGTGCCCAGACAGGTGACCTTTTTACCTCACGTCATGGCATGAAAGATGCAACCTGCTGCTGTATGAATTCTGTGTAACCTTGCCCCGTAGACAGGACATGCCTAAGTATAGCCGCCTGCAGTGCGATAGGTCAGGAGTCGGCCCGCGCGTCAGGAAAACCTGCCCCTGCGATTAAAGCATCCTCCTGTCCTGCTCAAACCTGTGTTTCAAGAGGAAAAAGCCTCCTGAATTCATGCAAAGGGTGTGCGGTCAGGAATCACTATATGATGATGTGATGTGACGTTAAGTGAAGCCGGATGGGTTTTAGCAAGCTGAGAGGTGGAAAGAAGCGTTATGGAAAAGGGGGCTGGAGACGTGCTGGCACCTGAGCCTTGAGTGAACTCTTCCTGTGCATTCAAACTTCCCGTAGTGACACTCCTGCAGGATACACTGTAATTATAGGATTAGGATTCAGCTCAGATCTGTGCATGCTTCACTAATCAATGTTTGGACATTTGTACCCCCAGTTAATATTTCTTATAATTACATATAGGACACATCCTGAACCAAGCTTCCTCTAGTTGTCGGGATCACAGTGTCTCTTTTATGGTTACGTAAAACAGTTGAGTTATAAATTATAGCAGAAACAGACATTGCAAGGTGCTTTTGCTGCTGGTGAGATAGAGATATGGAGCGACAGAGAAACTGCTGTGACTTGCAGCATATTAGTTTGCATGTCAGCACTTTGATTGTAATTAAATACCAAAAACCGGTGCCCTACTTTTGCCCAACTTTGGCAGCCGAGCACATAATCTCCACACCGCCTGGTTGAAGGACGTGATTAATGACATCAGCGTGGAGACAAAACTCTGTGTCATCTATTGTTTTTGTTTGTTTGTTTTCCCCCTCCCTCTTCCCCTGTGTGTGAGGCGGGTGGTATGTTTTTTTTTTAACGCCCTCCGTCTCAGCTGTGATTTATCTCCCAGTTGTGTGTCTTTGGCACGATGGTCTAAAATTAATTTCAGGGATGGGATTATTTTTAAAAGAGCTGGAAATACGTGAGTAACACAAACCGGAAAAAGGGGATTGCAGTGATACTTGGCTCTTTATTTTTTCATGTGTTTTCCAACACAATTAGTGTTTTTCTCCCGCCTGGCTGCTGTTATCATTCAGAAATTATACTTAAAGAGACACTTTGCCAATTTTCAACCACAGCCAAATCATAACAATGTGGGTAGTGTGTGTAAATGAAGTGTGGTAAAATTCTCTCCAGCTTACCGGCGCCCAGATGTCCGTGCTCATCTCCCAGCAAAAACGCTTTAGGGCTGTTGCTTGAAGCTAGAAACTGCAGATTGGACTTCAGCATTTTCGCACGCCCGCCAGCACGGACACAAAGAGTATAGAAGTGGATTGGCAGAGAGACCCGCCCCTCCCTTCTGTCTCAAAGTCAGACCAAACAAAATGCTGATCAAATATAGATTAAAGTTCTGCTACTGTTTTTCCTATTTCTCGCCTAAAATGTCTTCAGAAACATATTTTAGTGTACTCTTTGGCTGTAATACAATTTCTCATTTTGTTTCCTGTATTGTAAAAACCGAGGCTGAAAGTACTGAGATCAAATGGTAAAACTAAGCAGTGTTGATCAAATATGAACCAAGATTTTGTTATTGCGTCACCTATTTCTTGCCCTTAAAGGGACATTGTGTAACATTTTCAGTTGTTTATTGGCAAAAATTGATGTCTGCATTCATAAATATGGCATCACTGGTGTACCATTACCTCCACCAATAATCTGACTTATTCTCGTAAAAGGAGAATTTCGGATTTGTTTGTACATTGTGCGGGTAAGTCGTCTGTGGGGTTCCATCACGGTTCGCCATCTTGAGAATACACCCGCCAGCAAGGGACATACAGCACCACCTTCGGTGTTTTCGTTGAGAGCCAGGCCAACACTGCGTGACTGAGGAGCCGAAGGAGAGGAGCAAGAGGCGCTTCGCTACTACCCTGGCAAATTTGAAACAAAGTCAAACTCTTTGAGCATAATGCAGGATCATGCAGTTTGATTGTATTACCTTTCTCCTTCAGCAGCTCTCTCCACCTGGGAAAGGCAACCCCAATGCTGACCCTTGTTTTTTTAATTCGCCGGTCAGGCTGCCTTTTTGATTCCCTTTTGCACTTTCTTGGCGACGAGGATTCCGTCTCCCGTGATGCTGCATAATACATGATCCTGCATTATGCTCAAAGAGTGGGACTTTTTATGCGGCAGTAATGCCGCTGGCCACTAACAGCTGTTAGCGGCGCAGTAATGCGAGGAGAGGGATGAGATGTATGAGGTTGAGCCACTTGTCAGTTGTCAAAGGACAAGACGTGATTGGTTTGTTTCAATTTACATCCCCCTCAACAGTCCTACGTTGTAAACACAGCCAGCATGGTGAGGAGGGGGTTTGTCAACTCGCGCCGCGTGTGTCTGTGTAGGAGCCTGAATGAATACTCCATGTAGTATCGGATGACATGGTTTCATCAGTGTTACCATAGCTTTTTGGTCCACAGCGGCTACAGTTGTTGCAATACGTGTTTGAAACAGTGAGGCGCTAGAGTGCGCCATCTGTTTGAATGCAATATATGATTTCAGCGTTAGATGGGAGAAATTCCTACACACTGTGGCTTTAAGGTTTTCAGAAACACATTTCAATGCACTGTTTGGCTGCAGTACGAAAATCTGTCAACAGGAAGTGGCCCCATACTTGTTTTATTATTAAGAGCCTCAGATTAAATGGTACAACTAGGCAGCAGAGCTCAGATTCCCTGCCCAAGCCTGATTGGGCACGACCCGACCCACTGGGGTTTTAGCCAGGCTGAGTTGTAATTTGTCATTATTTTCACCCTGGACTTGAATTGGGTCGAGTTCTTGCAAATTTACCAGTGTTTTCCGGTTGTTGTTATTTTATGAAACTGGCAGTTCTCGTGCTACATGGCAGGAGTTTTCATTGGACTGAATCAAGAGGGAAAGAGAGAAAAAGGGGGAACTTTGACTGAGAAAGGGGAAGTTAGCAGTGTTTGCTTTTGCCGTCGCAGCAGTGGGAGGGATGTGTGTAACATGCAGTGAGGAAAGGTGACCATCATCTGTGCGCTGCATTGGCTGCAGATGCACAGAGGGGAATGATGCGCGAGACTGCAGACTACTAAAACAACAGGAAGAGAAGAAGATGTGGTGCGAGGGCACATGTCAACCCTTAGCTTGTGATAAATGTGATAAATGATACATGTATGTATATTTTACATAAGAAATGAGGGTTTTCAAGGGCGCCCACTTGCTCACCTGTTGGAGCGAGCTCCCCATGTGCATGGGCTTGGATTCCAGCCTGCGTCCCCTTGCTGCATGGCGTCCCGTCTCTATTTCCTCCTTTTGAGCTAACAGCTGTCCTATCAATTAAAGGCAAAAAAGCCTTAAAAATATCTTTTAAAAAAGGAGGGTTTTCAATCAGGCTCGGGCCAGAAAACGTGCTGGTTCATGTAGGGTCTGGAGTGATTTTTTGGGCTTGATCAGAGCTCTGCTGAACAGTGTTGATCAAATATAAATCAACATTCTGTCTTCAGAAACATATTGTAGCTTCCTGTTTAACTGTAGTTCAAGATTGTTTGTCACCTGCCGGCTGCCATATTGTTTCCTTTGAAAAAACATTGAATCTCACATTACATCTCCCAACAGCGAAAGTGTTAGTTGATCCAGTGTGGCACAATGAATTCTGGTAGTTGTAGGTTTTATGCAAATATCACAGCCCTTATTTTCTTCTGCTTCCTCTGATTGTGTAGCACCACTTTCAGGGGCATTTGCATATTTCTCCTGCATAGACAACCCAGTTTTATGAAAAGACGAGTGAAATACTTTCTTAATCTCATCAGGCTAAATAAAGGTTGAGTAAAGCGAAATCTGCAATGCAGTGTCAGTGCGTTTGAAAATGAATTTCCACCACCAAATTTGCAGACATTGTTCTGTTTCGTGATGTTCTGATGTCAGCAGATACGGCGGCTTTATGCTTAACGGTGTGTTTGTGGCGTCCTTGTTATTTATGCTGTTTGCTCTCTGCAGTTGCTGGTGTGTGTCCTGCCAGCTTCAACCTGTCCTACTTTACCTTCTATAGTGACTGTATTACTATGTTGTCAGAGAGACCTCTTGTGTCCCCGATTAGTTTGACATTTTTAAATGCAATTATTACAAATAACAATTAATTAAAATCACAGTACATTGCAAGTAACTCAAAACTGTACCTAATTGTAGTCATTACTCTGTGTCACTGTCTTAAATGAATAAAGTTGGGTGCAGAGGAGCTCTTTGTAAAGTCCTGAAGTAAACCATGACGAACATTTCATTTGACAACAAAGAAAAGCAACTTTGTTTGTTTCTGCATAATTACCTGAGATCAAACTCATTTGTAATCTTAATTTCTCACACCAGAAAACAAACAGTGACTTTAAGAGAAGCATGTACCGTCTGCTTGTTCGATATTAAAGTCTGTAATTTCCTTGTGAAGCAGAAAAACAGCACACTGAGGACAAAACAAGGACATACTGCCAAGGAAAGGCATTTTTTGGGAGCCATAAATTTTGGCGTTTCACTCATACAGTAGAGGCTGCCAGTCTTCTTGCCGATGGCCTTGTTTGTTTGTGGTTTTGTGCTGGTGTCTCTATTATTATTTATTGATGCAGAATTGCATCAGAAACCACGGACAGCCGGCTCCTTCCTAAATTGATAAGCCCAACCAGCTTGATAAATATTGTAATCAGTGATTGGGAAACCTGCTCCAGACAGCAACACTGACGGTGATTGATTCCAAAGAGTTGATTTGCTTGTTTTTGAGCTTTTATGCCCGAGGCTTATTTCATAGTCAGGCTGACAGTTGTGCAGCACAGAGTCTGCCCATAAACCAAAAAAATCCCCCCTCAGCACTGACAAGAGTCCACAACTTTGGCCTCCCACTCACTGTCAATAAAGCCAGAGAGCCTGTGTGTGTGTGTGATGACGGCACATTTCGGAGCCTCTTCATCTCAACTGAACTGTCCAAAATCACATGAGAATCCTCCTTCAGGGTGGCTTTGAAAACCAGTGCTGTCGCTGCAACAGAGACATTTTCAGACCTATCAAATTTAGCATTTAGCATTGTATAATCTTCTCTCCCTAAATGATAGAGATTAGGAAATGCGAAGGCGGTCTGTAAAGTTGAAGACAAAAGACACCGAGCTGTCCTTTCTATCTCACACAAAAGCGAAATCACCTCAATAAAACTTGCTCTCTCCTCCTTTGAAGCCAGCCTCTATAAATAACTTCCCAGTGGTATTACATGGTGGGACTGCAGAGAAAACCGAGCTAAGAGTGCCCTCTACGTGCAGGCTGGAGCTCTGTGCCTGCAAATGTGGCACACAGTCATGCAGAAATGCTCAAGATATGCACTGAATATACAGACACAGATATTGAGCTGTAGCTGCCTCTGCACAGGATGATCGGTAAAACATTTTCCCCATTACCTTCCCCTTAAGCAGTGGGATTTTTTTTCCCCATATGGACTCAATATTAAGAGCGTCTAAGGTGAAAGTCAGATGGAAAGCTTCACGCTCCCGGTGCCCTCTCTAAGTGCAGTGTCATCAGAAGTTAAGTGGGAAGGCAGGCCAGATCAAAGCAGCAAAGCAGATCTTCACTGTCTGACTTCATCTCTGCTAAAGCCCGAGAAACCCTGTCACAACCTCAGATGCTCAAAAAAACGATTTTCCTTCTGGACTCATTATTCCCTCCAGCGCCGGATGATGCTACACACAGCAGTCACGCTTGTGTAACCCAAATCAAAGCGCTCCGTTTGAAGACTTGTTTGGTTAATAAGTCCATTACAGAGCTATAAAAACTGCAATTAGATGGAAAATCTAGAGTCAGTGTCGGAAATCCCAGCTGATTTTCTCCAGTCAGATTATGCAAAGGCAGGGTTTGTCACCTGTAGTAACTTTTTACTGATGCACTGAATGAATTAACAGTCACAACATGCAGTGTAGCAACATTAACGTACACTCAGGCATGTACTGTATTGCATGTTTAAAGGAATACTTCACCCCACAAATGATCATTTGCATATCAGGTAGTCTCCTCATGTTACCTTGAATTCATAAGGAACACTTTGTTTTTCTTACATGCCTCTACAGTGAACGTAAAAATCCAAAAACAGAGAAAATTCTACAAACTCACACACAGCTCATGCAGTATAATCCAAATCTCATTTATCTAGTCGTATGCTCAGTACTTCCCAAAAAGACAGCTCGTTCTGACGCAGAACTGAACTGAAAGTGAAACTTCAAGGCCTTGAAAAGTTTTTGAAAACAGAAAAGTGCTTATATTTACATATTTTGTGCCACAACACAAACTGAATTTCTTTAAACAAAAATTCTTAATTGGCTCTGTTTAGTTATTTGTGAGCTCCTGTAAAGCTATGTTAAGCTATTATAACCATTCTCAGTGTTGTAACAATATTTGGTCTAATTCTGTGTCTCAGAATATGCTTTATGTCCTTAAATTTGAGGTAATTGGGCTTGAATAGTCCTTGTAAATCCTTGAATTTGACATTTAATAGTGTTTGGGAACCCTTGACTCAATATATAAAACTGTACAATTTGTGTGAGTTTGTAAATGAATGTTTTTACATAGATTTGCTGTTATTAAACAAGGACCCCTATGACTTCAATTAATCAAAAAATGTCTCCATTTTAAGATTAAGCATTCACCATGGAGGCATGCAAAAAAAAAATTACACGTGCAAGTTTTCTTCATGAATTCAAGGTAATGCTGAGTGAGTAACTAATGCATTCCTCTAAGTTTATATAAAGCAAGTTTTAAGTTATATTTTTGTACAGTATAATATTTTAAATATTGGTGCTTTACACAAAACAGATATGACAGAAGTGAAGCAACCACAAAAGACCAAAAGAATTTTTAATGACACAGTTAAGCAGAAGAAGATCAAATGTTTTCAAAGCCGTAAAAAAGGAATCATCTTGTCAAGGCCATTTCTAAAATTGTCAATTCATGTGTCGTGACTGACTTTTCTCAGCCTGATAAATCTCTGGCAAAGTGTGCAAAAAAAAAAGTGTCCCTAGCTGACACAAAGTAGCAGTCATGTAGAAAAAAGCAACAACACTGTGAATAGGAAATACCTCGTTAAGCTAAATAAGTGAATAGAAACACTGCTTTTCTTGGCTTGGGATCAGAAAATGTGTAGCTGTCTGTCGTTAAAAACTTCATAGTATAGCTGGTTCTTTTTTTCTCTGTAACATTAAACATTCATTGCTAAATAAGAAACAATAAAAGTTGAAGTTAAAACAACATACATTACCATTTTATAAGAGCTTAACATTCATGCACTTAGATTTGACTCACAGTAGAGAATAGCACTCACAAAAACAAAAAATACAGAAATCTCTTGTGTATAAAATCACTTAAAATGTTGTTATTTTGTTAATATGTTCCATAAAGTGTCAGACATTTTTGCTTCTATATCCCCACTTCAATCTGCTCTACTGTCCACATTTTGCTGTCAGATGTGGAAAGTTTTACACAACCTCAAGCAACGCTAATCAGTTTTTATATATCAGTGGATCAAATTGACTATGTTTACTGTGACAGGTTATAAAAAATAAACAATTATCACCTAATCCTGAAGTGCCCCTTGAGCTTTACGAAGCGTTTTAGTGTCTTTCAGCTCATGGTTTTGGTTGCCTGGCCTTTATTTATTTTTACTGCTGACATCAGCATCATTTGTTGCAGCAGGCAGCTGTATTCATAGAGAAACACTAATAGACCCACTTTCTGCTGCCTGTGAAGCACCAAACAGCAGACAGACAGACTGGCTGGTGAGCACAGTGAAGCATTTAGCAGCTTAGGAACTGCTCAATTTATTTCCCTCGAAGTTGGTGGAGACCAAAAGAGAGGTAAATAAAGAGTTCCACCTAAGTTCTCCAATAATCAGAAACATGACAGGCTAATGTGTCTCCTCAATCAGTGACGATATAAAACAGTCAAAAGGGTGCATCTGCCCTGTTTTGTTCGGTTAAGTCTAACTCAAGTTTGTTTGCCCCCTAAGTGCAGTTTGTTTGGGCAGGTGTGAACACAGCAATCACACTCAGGTGTGCACCAAAACAACCGAGACCTTCTTGAAGGGGTGGCCTCGGTCCAGTTACAAACAAACGGTGCGGTGCGGTTCGTCTGTGGTGAGAGCGTGTTTCGACCTCGATTTGAACCAACTGCAGTCACATGACACATTGTTTGGGTTAAACATGGGCATGTTACAGTCCTGGAGGATTATTAATGTGCACCTCCTCCTGTACTGCCTTAATATGCACATTCAGCACATCCAATGCATCAAAACATTGTTTTCTAGTTGGAGCCACGCCTCGTTTTCAAACTTTATGGTTTGACTAAAATGAACAATGACAGCAATATAGTCCACGATGAGCAGCGCTAAAATCAACCTGCGTAGTTGTCCCTCCATTGTGACATTAGAAAGTGGCACATTTATCTTGCAAGTGTACTCTTCTTTAACGTTTTGTTTACTTCCTGGATTTTTCCCACATGGAAATTCTGACCAATCAAGATCAGCTTTCTCAGACAAGGCATTTGATCTGGTCCGCTTGTAAATGCTGCCGTGAGAACACAAACCAGCTCTAGGCAATTATGCAACTTTGAAACAAAATTAGTCCCCAAAGCAAGACAACTCTAGGTCTGAAAGCACCCTAAAACTGGTTTTCAACAATGAGAGGTTTTAAAGCATACAGTCATAAATGTGCACACAAAATATCAGGCTGTTTGGTCCAGTAGTTTGTGAGATTAGCTGCTGACAGACAGATACACACACATGCATGCATACACTCACACTTACTGCTTGAGGGGAAAATAATGCAGGTTTAATAAATTTGTCTTCAAACAAAGTGTTTTTATCTTTAATTTTGATGCCAAAACAGACACATTTTAGAAGAAATATCTGCTACAGCTCATATTTTTCAAAATTTCAATAGTTTGCTGGGCTGGTGTTGTAATGTGAAAAATGTCTAGTAAAAATCAGACAATCATCCCTTCAAGATCAGGATTATGTCTTTTTAAAGTGTCTTCCTGACACTAAGCTGCAGCGAGATCCAGTCAGTAAGTGGCAGAACACTTGCAGGAGAATGAACAGCCAGTTCTTCACTCCACAACCTGGCGCTGGAGCAGACAGATGTGCTGATATGCCATCTATAGCCGCAGGCCTTTTCTGACTTCTAAAGGCTTCCGCTGTCAAAGTGGGGCGCCTGGGAGTGCATGACACAAAAGTTAAATGAAGGTTAAATGGAAGCACTTCAAAGTGGGAGATCTCCACAGAAAAATAACGCAGTAAAGGTTAATGTGTGTCTTGTTGAGACACCAGAGCAGCTTGTAGCTTTTGGGCATGACGGTTTGAGGTCCAGTTCGGGTCAGAACGCCTTGGGGCCGCCGTTTATTGGTTTCATTCACAGAGTCGATGTGTGCAGTGCGATAACAGGATTTTAAACTGATGCTTGGGGAGCAGTTTTCTTCCAGGTCAGATTTTCCTCTGTTATAGCTTCAGTACATATTCTGTAATACTCGAGGCAGACAATATTGGCTTTGTACCTGTTGGATATGAGCCAGTTGGAGTCGTGATTGCTGATATAAAGAAACTGGCTGGAAACGCTGCAGAACGCTTCATATTCTCAATTTTTTTCTTTCTTTTTTAGCCGTTTCCAACTGCTGCTGGCTGTAGCCTCATATTCAACTGACAGACAAGAGATTGGTACCAATCTTCTCCATCCAGCTCTTGGAAAGCAAGCTGAGATGTTAAAGGTAAAACTGCTAAAACTACAATCTGTTGCAGGTCAATGACGTGCACCGATGTGCTGTTGGAACAATAATTAGATGTGACAGACGTTTAAAAAAACAAAACAAAAAAAAAAACAGCAACAAAAAAACAAAACCAAATCAAAGGCAAGAAATGTTTGAAAAGTTTCCAAGCACATCTGAAGGCAAAATTGTCCATATCTGTTCCAAATGTCTTATAAAGGTTTTAAATGATAACTGTGATATCTTCATGCAGCCTTTGAAAACATCGATGACAGTATACTTTTACATAGACTAGAAAACTGGCTTGGTTTTCCTGAAACAGTTTTAAAATGGCTGACATTTTAATTGAAGGGTAGGGATTATTTTTTTCTAATGGCAACCACAGTTAAAAATGCATGCCCCTGACCTGTGGTGTCCCTCAAGGGTCAATTCTCGGCCTGCTTCTGTTTAACCTGTACTTGCTTTCTGTTGACCACATCCATCAACACAACAACCTAGTTGCTGATGACACCCAAATTTACTTAGCTCTCTCATCCAGTGGCTGCGGTCCTACAGAGGCATTATGCAAATGCATTGTGCAATTAAGTGATTGGATGCCTTAAAATTTCTTGCAGTTAAACCATAGACTGGATAAAGATTATGGACATAGCCACCATGACATCACTTGTTGGTTTGAGTCTTGTTTTGAAGCCTCAAGTTTTGCATTTTGGCAGCCAACATCTTGCATTTTTTTGAGCCAGAAGTGACTAGGTTGGAGCTAACACTAACACTAACACTAACGCTAGCTGCTAGCCTGGTTAGCATGCTGCATTTACAGCTGTAGACTAGTTAACTGTGATAATGCAAATCTAATGCTAGTTTTTGCTGCCGAAAGACATGCTTAAAAACAGTCAAATAATATGTATTTACAAAAAGGAACATCCGACTCCCCCAGAGGGTCTTCTAGTGCGACCAAACTCTGAACAAGACTTTTTTTAGGGGACTAAAGCTTTACATTTAACTCTCATGAACTGAAAAGACACTAAAATAGTGGCAGATACAGCTACGACAATAACCTATGAATCTGTGGTTGTGGCAACCAACATTGTTGCTGTGGTAGTAACTTGTCAGTGGATGGCACTCACCTTTAGCTCAATGGTCAACCCTTAATTATGAGTAACTTTAAGCCTTAATAGCATTTAAACGGGTGAGTTGTATAAAATTCCTTCCCCATACAGTTGTCATGAATGGGGAAATTAGCTGTAGCGACCAAAACCATGTTTGCACCAGGCTGTAAACATGTTTATTTCTGCTGTAAATTTGAACATTTTAACATGGGGGTCTTTGGGGGAATGATTTACTCTTGGAGCCAGCCTCAAGTGGCTTTTCGAGGAAGTGCAGTCTTTGTGTAGCTTATTTTTCAGCCCTGGTGGTTGCAGATTGAATCAATTAAAGAAAAAACAGAAGTCATTTATAGGTTACAAAGATTAGAGCCTGAGGGTTGCTGCTCCTCAAAAACCAGGCACTAAAAACAAGAGGTTGAGAACCTCAATGTTTTAATTGATTCCAACCTAACTTTAAGCAGTCATGTAAAAACCAAATCAGTATTTTATCATCATAAAACAGTTAAAGTCAGGGACTTGATGACAAAACAAGATTTGGAAAAGTCAATTTATACTTTTATCTCCAGCAAACTGATTATTGCAATAGACATATGACAGGACTTCCTAAAAATATCAGGCACCTGCAACATACGTATTTAATATAAAGCCGCAGGGGTTCTGACCAAAGCCAAAAGCACAGTCCACTTCACCCTAGTTCTTAAATCGCTACACCGGTCAGCCCCAGAATTGATTTTAAAGTCTTATTACTTATTTATAAATCTCTACATGGAGTTGACCCTAAATACATGACTGACAAGCTCGAGCAATAAAACCCTGTGAGCCCTCTTACATCACTGGGGAGCAGACTACTAGTGGTACCCAGGGCAAAATTTAAACAAGTAGAAGTGGCTTTTAGACGTTATGCAGCACAGCGATGGAGCCAAAGGCCTGATGGTCTTAGAAATGCCTCAACCACTGCCGTGTGAGAATTTTCTAGGTTTTGGGATTCTTTATATACCAGAGGCATGCAAAAGAAACATGGCTGTCTTCACTAATTGAACGTAACATAGGTAACAGGGTGATTAATCGATATACAAAGGTCACTTGGGGGCAGAAGTATTCTTAAGCTGCTAGTCTGGGGATGTCAATGGAGAATGTCTTTGACCAGTTATGCATGACAGTCTACAGGTTGATTTTTTTAACTCCTCAGTTTACTGCTCTGTGCACCACCCAGGTCTGGTGAGAGCTCACGTAAGCAAATGATGCTGTTTATTCAGCGATCAGGCCTACGACTTGTAATGCTGTCCCAGTCCAACATGCTGTTTGGCCCACTCTTGCTGCATTGTGTGAAACCACTGACTCACCCTGGCTACCTGAAGGGACATCGAAGGGTGGTCACATTGTACCGCACCAACACTGTATCGTCACTGGGGCGGCATTACTAGCTGAGCAATTGTTGAAGTAGAGGCGCCACTAGCTTACTCCCACCCAACCCAGGTGGCGTGCACTGTAGTCCAAAGCAGAAGGGCTAAGGTTTGCTAGCTAGTGGAGACTGGAGGGTGGCCTGTGTGTTCAGGATGTGAATTTGAAATTCCTAGGATGGTGAAGGAATGGTCTGCATTACTCTGCCTCTGACTGGCTTTTCCAACATTCTTACCCTTAACCTTAACCAATCCCACTCCCCTTGCCCAAAGCTAAGCAATCCAACCAACAAAGGCAGCACGCACTAGTCAATCACAGGGAGAGTAGGGCGGGTCATTCCTTCACCATGCTAGGATTTGCAAATTTACAGGCTGGAGTGAGTGCTAAAACCTGGAAATTAGTTAGCATTTCAGCACTCCTGGTTCCCTTATCTCAAAGTCAACTTTGAAGCCTTTATGTGCCTTTAAAAAGATGATTGCTAACAAGTGGCTAAATGAGACGACATAACACGCCGAACTGTGCCCAACACGGCTGTACAGTTTTGTTATGGTGGTGATGCTGAAGTCATGCGACTGTGGTGTAGTATGTTTATAGTCTAACATTAGCTGTTTACTTCTGGTGATTGGATTTACACTTCAAAAATCATAAAAGTGGTGTTCATTTGTCAAGATTATCTGGCTGAACGAAATGTGTAAGAATCATAAACCTCTGTTTGCCAGAGGTTATTTTCAGCAGTCATCCAAAATCCAATGGAAAAACACCCACTGGCTTCTGATTGAGGAAACACTGATGATGTTAACTTCGATACTGGCCTATAAATAAACGTCATCCCTGCAGCACTCAATTGCCCTGTTTCATATTTATACCGCCCGTGTAAAAGAAATCAGAGGAAGAATAGCTACTGGAAGCAGGTAGATGTAAAGCAATCAGCAGCTAAACGCCCTATCAAAAGAATAGTAACATCTCCACTGGGCCGCCTGCGTCCCTTCAGTATTTAACCTATTATCACAACATTGTTAGTGAAGTGCGGTTGGCCTGTGTGCCAATGCGACAGCTAATTGCCAACTGCCAGGACTCAAAGGCAGCCGACCCAAAACTCCACAGCATTACAGGGAATAGAGTTTAACACTGTTTTGAAGGTCAACTTCTTCTGAATTCAAACCCCAACAGATCCCCAACCCCCCTCCACCCCCCTGGGGTGCCCGGTCCTGCTGAAACGCCTATCACAGGAAACTGGAGAGGCTTATTGTTCTCTCCTCTCCTGTTGACCCTTACCGCCCCATTAAAATCTAGCCTGAAACTCTGCCTGAGGGTCTCCAGCCATCATCGGCACATGCAGCCTCGCCAAAGCATCGCATACTAATGAGAGAAAAGAGGAGGGGGGTTCAGAGCGGTGGTGGGCTCTGGGTTTGCATCTTTAAAGTGTGGGCTGGGATTGGTTACCGGGCAGAATTAATGAGAGGCTCGTGCTTGGTTATTAGTGGGTTGGAAGCGGGAAGAGAGCAGGAGGAGTTGCACTTTGAGCGTAATGAGAGCCGCTGGTCCCGGCCAGGTGATCTCGTGTGCAGACTGTTAATGGGAATACACACACACACAGATATTTTTGTGCTGACATGCTAAAAGATTATTACCATTATCATGGAGGTTCTGTTTTCAGCTGGTGGTTTGGTTGTTTCTCTGTCAGCAGGATTTCTGAAAATGTGAAAGACTCTTTCATAGTGTGTTGCTGTATCTATTGTATCACTTAGTATAATTATTAGCTAGTAGCTAGAGATGAGCTGAATCTACTGTGATCTCGCTCTCAGGCCTTTTTTCTGTGTAGCTATAAAGTCCCTCTCTGGGATTTAAAAATCTTAACTTTTATCTTGATTAAAGCCACCAAGTGTAGAATTTGAAGTTTGGTTTGGTTTTTGCTCTGAAATGCATTGTCAGCTGTGAGACCTAATATACACAGGTGCGTGTGCCTTTCCAAACGATGTCCAATTAGTTGAATTTACCACAGGTGGACTCCAATCAAGGTGTAGAAACATCTCAGGGATGATCAAGAGAAATGGGAGGCACCTGAGCTAAATTTCAACTGTAGTAGCAAAGGGTATGAATGCCTATGTCAATGTGATCTTTCAGTTTTTTTCTTGTTTTGGCTTTGCATTTATTCACTATTAGCATATTAAGCGTGGCTGTTCAGCAAGCATTAAGACATGGAATAACCGTTGTTTGAGCGTCTAATCAAGAGGAACCATTGTGTGTCAAAAATTGTTCAAAAAGGAAAGGTCTTTCTTATATTTAAAAATGGGCATCAAGTAATACTAGTCTTTGGACCGTCTGATCACAGCCATTTCACAACCAAAAAATAAATTGTCTTTAAAATGTTGTATTAAAAAACATACAAAGACACATGCATTTGCTTTTTTCATAGCAATAACAGGATCAGTGTTTCCTGGTTTGTTAGGGAGGGTCTAATTGGACCATTATTCGACATGGAATAAACGTCACCATCTGGCTGTCTGCGTCATAACCACATAGCAGTTTTTGACATTTGACCGTGACCATTTTTAGCCAGGGACATGCCAATATGCACATTTGAGAAGGTTAAATAACATATTGAAACCTGACATAAAGAGTAATTATGCTCAAGTACATAAGTAGGAGATACTGATCTAAGCAGACCACGCTGGCTTTAATCAAAGTACTGAAGAAAGCATGTTTTGTATTTTTATTTCTTTTATCATAGGACAACTAGAGAGTGACAGGAAAGAGGGGAGAGATGAAGACACACAGCAAAGGGCTGTGGGTCGGGTCTGAACCGGGGTCGCTGCGAAGAACTCAGCCTTTGGGGTGCATGCTCCACCCAGCTAGAGGTCATCCCGAAAAATCCATAGCTGATTTGTTTTTTTTAGTCATTTAAATTTCCACTTATTTGTAATCTTGCCATTATTAGGCTGTTTTAATAAACCAGCTTTCCCCCTTGTTTGATAAACCACCAGTCAAACCATAAAGTCATAAACAGACTCAGAGGCTTATTCGGATATATACTTTATTTATTCAGCTACAGTGATAGGTGATAACATTCTATTAGAAAAACATAAATCAGTTTTCTATACCCGTGTGTACTTTTCCTCACTCTGACATGACGGCTGCAGAGGTAGTGGAAAGACTGACACAATCTCATAAAAAGGTTTAATGCCATACAGTATGGCTGCCCTGATGAGAAAGCACACAGTACGTCTGCTACTGGAAGGACATTAATGGACTGAGTTCACTGCTGAGACAGACTACAGTACTGACATCCAAACGTGGACACTACTGACCTGAAACGTGTTGATACACAGAAATATCTGCGTCCTATAAACACAGTATTATCAAAGAAAAGAATTCAGAAATATCTAGACTCTATCTGGTTAATGTGTTAATCCAGTGAGTGAATTTTAGATGAGTGGCTACACAAGTTGATTATCTACATACAATTAAAGACTGTAAACGTACAATCAGTAGGACACAACTGAGCCTAAATGTCCCAGTTTTAGCAACACAATAACATTTTAACTGTGTTCACAAAAAGCTGTTTATAATGGCCAGTACAGCACAATAAGGCACAGAGATGTTACAGACAGTCCTTCAGCCTTCCAGTAGCAAACTACCTTGTATACAATCAACACCAACTCATGCTGATCCTTCATAACACATCGATCCCAAAGAGAAAAATAAAAATGGAAGTTTGTTCAAGAATTTGCAAGATTTAGTGCTAGTTATAAAACATTTAGTGGAGGCAGAAATGATCCCATTGGCTCAGGGGGCAGAGATTAGCTCATTTTAAAAATCAGGGTTTTCCCTAATGGAGTTTTGAATGTGAATATCCGGAATTCAGAATCTAAATAAAAAGTTAATTTCATTTGTGGCAAAACACCACAAATGCTCCATTGACTCTGCCCTGTAATGATAACATCTCTGCCACCTGACTCCAATCTGCTGTCAGCTAAACACGGTCTTAGCTGATAACTGCATGTGATCCAGTAAAAAAAATGACATCTCTCTCAGTCTCTTTCAAACTTTAATAGGTACAGCTTACCCCAAAATGAGTTGCCGAGTGTTGGAGATATCAGCTGTAAAGATGTCTGCCTTCTCTCCAATATAATGGAACTAGATGGCCAAAGGCTTGTGTTTAATTTTTTTTTTTTTGGGGGGGGGGGGGGGGTAAAATGTCCCTTTAAAGCTTCATATTGCTTCCACACAACAGGAAAAAAGCTATACAGTAGTTAATAAAACAGTTTTCAGCCAGAGCATTTCCTAAAGTGAACACTTAAACACTTCTTTTTTTAAGCAACAACAAGTATGCGCACATACAGAAATAATCCACGAGGGGTGAAAGTATTTCATATTCATTTAAATTTAACCTCTCTGCTAAATTTGGTCTGAAGCAAATCTCAAAATAAACCTCTTTTTCTAAATCTACTGTACACATTGAAAGAAAGAAACAAAATATTATGAGATGCTATGCAATATAATTGATAAGGCTATCGGTGCATGTCAAATTAAATCTCTATTTGGATTAAATTATACATTTTGTTTTGTTCTTAGAATAAACATTGTGAACCAAAACACATAAAAAACATATTGCTTAAATCTGAACAAATAACGGCAGGTACAGTAAAGAGAATACCATCGAATTTCAGACATGCTGTTCATTATAAGTCATTACCAGCCTCCCTTTTAACAGAGACCAATGTTAGAGACCTCTAAACATTTTTGGCTTATGTTGTCTTAAATAAAACAATATCTACTTGTGAGCCTTCCTCACAGACTTAATATAGTATCAAGACACAAGAAAAGTTATTATAGAAAAGTTATGAAAACACAATTTTGTGTCTTACATCATATTTTTGATTCCTTCCCACCAGGTTAATCACCATGGAAACCACTGCTCTAGAGATGCTCAACTTTTTGCTGCATGCCTCCTGAACTACTGCTATTTTTTTATTGCTCTGTCTACAACCCGCTCTCTGGACACATTGCTTATTACTGATTTAAGTGAAAAGCATGGAGTATATGGTGTATGGTGTATATTTACATGAATAGGAAAGCAAGAAAACTAACAAACAAAAGCAAAAAAACAACAACTTTGAAATTCAATGGTATTCCCCTTGGTTCCATCAAACCAGTACAAGGTTTTGTTCTATTTGTATACATATAAATACCAAAAAAATACTTATTCTAACAATACCCCCACCAAAAAAACAAAAAAGTACTGATGTACTCACATTACCCATAAAACTGAAACCCTGTTTGAGCATTACAAAAAGTAATGTATGAAAAAAGTATTGTGTTCTGTTGAAGGGAGAGCTTGGCTCTCTTCACCTTTTGGTCTAGGTGGTTTGAAACCAGCAGGGGGCAGTGTTATTTGGTAGAAAGTGATTGTACAGCAGTCTATCCCTCATTGAGAGTCATCATGTACAGTGAGCATAGTGGCATCAGATTTCAGTGAATGAAAGTAGTCCCTCTTTCCACTAGTTAGTGCAAGCAGGATAAGTTAACATTCATAATAAAATAATTCATGTTATTCATTAACTAAAGCTGTGAGGATGGTACAGACATGGCAATATAAAAATACTGTCTAATATGGGCATGAAATGCTGGTGAACTAAGTGCATTGATGGAGAATAAATCTGAATAGCTGAGCTAACAGACCAACTCTTAACACACACAGGTGTTTGTTAAAGCTGCAGTTGGTAACTTTTTGTCATACTTGCTGAAACTGTCACTACAGCCACACATAAGGCAGCTGAAAAGAAAAATCTCTCCCTCGTAATGCTTTTAATTGCATTTGAAAAAATCCACTGTAGCTGAATTAAACGACCAATCAGAGCTGAAGAGTCTGCTGAGTCAATCAATGCTCATGAACTGTAATCACACTATCAAACTAGGCAGCGCCGATCAAATATGAATCAAGACTCTCACTGCATTTAATATTTCTCACCTAAGGTGTTTTCAGAAACATATTTTAGTGTACTGTTTAGCTGTAAAAACAGAGAGTCTGTGACCCGGCTGCCATTTTGAAAGCAGTCAAGCCCAAACAAAGCTGTGCCCACTGGCCACACAAACTTTCTCTATTTAAGGCTCAGACACATCAAACAGACGTAAAAGAACAAGTGGCAACAAACGGCAACTGTTGCATCGCCTCATACTGCCTGTGTCTCGGCCAAACAGTCGAACACTCCACAGAGAATACAGCCAACGGCCAACTAACACATAAGTTCAGCGCCTGCGTGAGAGGAAATAACCCTCCACAACCGCAGGTGGTGGTAGTCTGTATCCCTCATTCAAACAGGAAACAGGAAAACAGACAGGATGGATTCAAGATGCTAGTTACCAAGTTAGCATATTAGCAACACAACCTAATCTTGAAAGAACAACATTTACTGTGCGCTGGCAAACAATAACCAGACAATTTTGAAACATTTATGCCAAAGAGCTCAATGGCTAAAAAATAGTCGTACTTAATGTAACAAGTTAAGTTATTTTTGCTTCCCTCACTTCTTTCTGTTCTTCTTTCTGAGCTGCAAAAGCCAATCAGCTGTGTCAGGTGCCGATTCAACATGCTGAATCAACAGGGAAAAAAAGCCAAGGGTCGACTAGTGTCAGGAGACACTGCAAAAAGTAGGGTGACAGATGCTAATTCACAGCCCGACACTGGCTGACGGCCAACCGCCTGTGCGGTGTGTTAGGACCCTTACAGCTAAACAGTACACTAAAATACGTTTCTAAAAACATTTGGAGCGAGAAATAGGCAATGCAGTAACAGAATCTTGATTCATGTTTGATCAGCGCTGCCTAGTTTGGCAGTCTGACCGCAGTTCATGAGACTGACATGATTGACAGCTGCATTAGAGATTTTTAAATAACATTTTTATAAAAGTTACCAACTGAAACTTTAAGTAACCACAAACTGTCCACACATTGCTGGAGTTGCAGTCAAAACCGAGATAAGCTCTTCTCAGAATAGAAATATATCTAACACCAAGTCCAGTTCCAAAAGAAAGATCATAGAGGTCAGGTGCTTTGTTACACTGAGAACAAAAATGTGCAAATCTTTCAAAATTATCTTATTTACAATGAATGGCATAGCAGATATTCTCAACCATGTTCCCCTGATACCCTCAGCATTCATCCAGCCAAACACAACAACAGCTGTTTCCTCCCAGTTTACTATAACCCAGAGGATATCACATTAAGTAGTGTTTGGTTGTAATGAGTCTCAGGTGAAGACACATGGTTGTGGTTGAGCTGGATATCCATTTTCATGATTCTGAACACACACATTAGACTATTCAAAGCACAGAAAAAAAGGAACAATAACATGATTTTTTTTGTTCATGATTGCTTTGAAAAATAACATTTGATGGCTTTGTTAGGACATCTGAGACAGGACACCATTTGGTCAGCGTTTGAGACCAAAGCTGATGAAAACTGATCAACAGCACAGCAGGATGACATTTACAAAACACATGGAATGGACAGAATATCGAACAATATTGACATTCACAGCGACAGTTAAAATTGTGACATGATATGTTCATCCAGTACATTTGTTTGCACACAATACTATTGAAAATACTGGCATACTTCATAAGCATTCAGTGATTAGTAACATCAGTGGTGTTTCGTTTCCTTCAACATGTTAACATACTGGTGTCGACGTTAGTGAATTAGTTACAGAACAACAATACATCATCTTATAGCTTTAACATTTATACAGACGTGTTAGGAGACAAATGGAAACTGATTTCTTCTGAGTTTTTAAGTTAATCACAGCAACAAAAAAAGTGGGTCACATTTAACACAAAGGTTTATCTGCTTCGCCTAATACTATCAAGTATTCACTGTACAACTCCCCTGCAGTCATTACATTACATTTAAGGCAATGTATCATAGAATGGACTGTCACGCTGACCACAAGAAATACATTTCCCTGTATAGCTGCATTAAAATGTGAGAAATTATATTGCTCATGGGCTCTATGTGAAGAAAAACCACAATTATGCAGATGGTTTTTTTGGTCATTAATACACTGTTAAGGCCCACAGAGGAAATTACATTCAACCATAATTAAATTCATTTCATTGCAGCGGTTTTATAAAGATGTTTGGGGTGAAGTATGGCGGTTGCGCTTTCAGTGCATCATACTGTATAAGAGTGCAATATGGAACACTGGACGACTTACAGGAAGCAGTTTTATGACTTGATCGAAAGTATTAAAGTGGGACATTTGTGCAGGTTTTACTGCACGACATTACAGTGCTCAGGCGGGCAGCATAATATACGGGCACCAGCGTCGCCAGCTGTGAACACATCTGTTCTTTATTTATGGAAGTGGCAATTTTATGGCACCCGCTTGCCATTTTAAACACAGTGCAATTAGAATTTTGAGTTCTTGCTTGACACATTTCACCAGATGGATCAACTGTTTCCGGTGCACTGGGATTGCTAACGCTGCATTCACACGGCAAGCAACGCAATCAACAAGTCACCAGGAGGTTTTCCTTCCTCCCCCAGAGCTGACCAACCAGGGAAAAACTGCCAACATTTTCAGGCTCAACAGCTGTCACCATCAAGGCAGGTTTCAGCTCCTCTTTTGTTCCCTTAAGACTGTTTCAAGGCATCTTTCAGTTGCTAAGTAACAGCATAATTTTTCGACTTACTCCTATGGTCGACTACTGCACATATATGAAACCCTGAACTTCAGCCCTCCTGAACTGAAATGAACACTGTGGGGAATGGTGAAATTAGTTTTCTGACCTTGCTGCTCAGTGGTAGGTTGTTCCCTTCGACAGGGTATTAACTTGAGTCAGAAATAAAAGTCTGCTGCTTCCCTCAAGAAACAAACCAGCTCAAAGGTTGGATTGCAGTGGCCAAACAAAAGAATTGGACACTGTCGTGAAACTCCAGGGTCTGTAGCACTGATTTCATTACCAATAAGTTTTCGTAGGTTTTTCCCCTCTCCCTCTGTAGACTGTGGGCTAGCAATCGCTAGCTTGAACGCACTTACTTCCTGGTAAAGAAATAAGCGCTACAGACCCTGGAATTTCGCAAGAGTTGATTTCTTTCGCTTGACTACTGCAATCCAAACTTTGAGCTGGTTCCTTTCTTTAAGGAAGCAGTAGACCTTAATTTCTGACATCAAGTTCATACTTTGTTAAAGGGAGCAACCTATGACTGAGCAGTAGAAAATTAATATTGCCAATTTCCCCATTTTCTGTTCAGGATTGAAGTTCAGGGTTTCGTATGTTGTATAAGTGCTGTAGTGGCTGGACTGGAAGTCTAAGTCTAACTAAAAATGTCTTTTTCTAGCAACAGAGAGATGTTTGGAACATTTGCCTTTCAGTTTTCCGCAAACCTTGATGTGATAGACTTCTGGAAGAGGCATAGTAAAGATTGATACTTGGAGAATGGGTTTATTCATCATTATGGCTAATAATAATATCCAAAATTGTTTTATCTGTTAGTTTTCTATGCCAACAAATTAGCACCTGTGATTGTAGCTCATCTGATCAGTCCAGTTTTTCAAAATGCGCATAATCAAGTTATTTGTAGCGTGAATGCACAGGTAGCAATCAAGCGTTACTCAAAACTTAACAGACACTGGCTTTGTTAGCATCAAACCACTGACCTTTCACTCACAGAAAAGTTTTTCTTACTACAGAGTAATGCGCTCACTGCTTTGATGCCATGCCATTGATCCAATGGCCCAAAATTGTGAAGCCTCAGTGGTCCAAAAAATGTCCCATTGGACCAAAAGCCCATTTCTTCAACAGCCTCTTATCCCTAAACCAAACATCCATTGCACCAAAGTCCCATTTTTCCAAAAACACACACTCACACTGTTTCCCAGGGACAATTCAGCCATTGATCTCTGTGTTTTTATCGACCCGTCCCTGCTTTTCCAGCAACTTTTGTGCTACCTACTGTTGGTGTTTTACACCAACACACACAGGTATGTGACGTGTCAGAGGAGAAACGAGCCGTTCATATTTCTCTCACCGCACTTTAGGGATTGTTCTTTACTTTTTTTATTTTATTTATTTATTTTATTTTGATCCTCCCTATGTTAATCACTTATTGATGCTGTTTTTCAAGTATGAATAAGTCAATAAGTAATTTATTCCATTGAAATATCATTGATGTATTATAGAAAAGTGATTTATCTTTTTATAAATGACAAAAGGCACATCTGCCTCACTTTTGCTGTGGTATCCTGATACTACTCAGAACCGGGATACTTTCACTGGTATTGTACCGTGGGTCCCAATTTTGGTACCGCGACAACACTAATTTGGAGAGAGTATGAGAGTGGGAGAGACTGTGGGTGTGGAGGGGGGATGGAGAAAGACAGTATGAGAGGGAGAGACTGTGTTTGTGGTTATCTCTATTCATTGTCATTCATTTGTGTGTGAGATAAATAAATCTGGCTTTGAAAATTGGAAATGCTTGGATTTTGATTTTATGTCATTTCGTGTTTGTGTGAGAGAGGGAGTGCGTTTGTAAGCACACGTGCATGATGTGGCTCTTTGTACTACCACGGTAATTTTTGTGGCTCTTGGTCTCTGACTGGTTGGCCACCCCTGGTTTACAGAAACGTACAATGAGAAAAAAAAATTCTGGTGGCTGGGTCTGCGATGGGACATTTTTTTTTGACAAACAGGGCTTTGGAATTTTGAGCCATCAGAGCAATGGGCAGCCGCCACTACTTTCTCTCGTTAACTTAACCTTTGCTTGTTTGCCAAGACTTAAGTGTGTTATGAAGAGGACAGAATTAGTTTTGAATATGGATTTAGTTTGCTGGTGCTTTTGGAACAGTGGCAACACGCTGGTGCTGCATTCACGTCATATCGGAAGACATAGTAGAAGAAGAGAATGACGCTTGTTGCTGCAGCTTGGAATATTTGAATTTGTTGAGACAAATGGAAATCATTCAAATAAACCATTAACAAACGGATGTAGATAATACTTGTCTTCAGCAGCGTTGATTGTCTGCAAATTTAACTTATTTTCAATTTTTTTTGCCAACATCTGTGGATTTGCTGCTAATGTTAGTTCTCAGTTGACATAATTTAGATGTTCCTCCATATAATATAATCCTATTGATTGCAGCTAGGTGTTTGCTATGAATGTACTTTTCCCCCCAGCTGCAGTCTTTTGTTTACAGTAAATCCGATATGAGGTGAACGTGGCAAAAAAAGAAAATACAGTTAGTACTACATTGTTTTCCGTGTCATTTTCTGAAATTTTGTCTCCTCATATGCATACAGTATCTTACACTTTTCTCTGTGGTTAATATTTCTGTTATAGTCATAGGTGATGCTCTTTGACAAACAGATACTATGCCTCACAGCCTGCTACAACACAGTTGTTGCTTTGGCAGTTAGTTTTACACAAGTGCGGAGGACCCCGAATAGAGCCTGGTGGAACACCGAGAGGCACCTCTTGGCTTGGAGCTCAGTTTGATCGTGACGAAGGGTGTTGCAGGACTGACACGGAGTTGAGGGTGAGCTATTGGCAGAGCAGAAGGATCTAGATGTTGGTTTCCCGCTGCATAGGTTCCTCACCCTTTTCATTTTTGTCAACCAGCTCCTGTGAAGCCTGGGCTTCCCCATCAGTCTCCTTCTGATTCCGAGCTTGGTCTGGATCTTCCGTCTCAGTCCGTTTGTACATCTCTGCACTCTTGCGCTCACGCTCCAAAAGTCTGTAGTTAATGAAGTTTCCAATGAAGAGCCAAATACTGGCAAAAATGACGACAACTCCGCAACAAAAATACATGTACTTGTAGTTTTTTGTGAGATCGACCAGTTTCCCTGCAAGACAGAAAAAGGGTTTTCAGTGTTGAGGTATCTGCACAGTTATATAATCTTAAATTATTGCCAAGTAGAATTGAGATTTACAGTTAGATTTACAGAAAACATGTCTAAATGTCAACTATTAATTCTACCCATTTGAGTAACCACTTGGCCATACCAAAACTTCAAAATGTTTTTAAAAACACCTTTATTGAATAATTTGTGTGAACATGTCTTCCCGTTAGCATCCAGGCTAACTCATTGTCCCATTAGCTACTGTGTTTTTGTGACAGCCCATCACTAGTTCTCTCGTGTGACCAGGCATTAAGAGAAACTTTGGTATTTTTCAACCTGCACTGTCAATTTATGTCAAATAGAAATGCTTGTTTTTGCCACCTAAACACTCAGATTGTTATTAGAAGTGTCAAACAACATTGTGGAAAGGACAGAGACAGGAAACTTTTTTTCTTACCTTTTCTCGGTCTGTTTATTATTGCGACCAAGTCTCACAAATGAAAAGTCTAAATCTGAAATCTCACAAGATGCGACTGGTTGCAGGAAAAACAACGCGGGAAATGTTAGTGAGTGTTGTCAAGAGTTTGTTGTGTTGGCGAAAATAAGCATAGCTCAGTTTTATTGAAGATTTTTAACGCCATGGCTGAATATTAAGCTAGTTTCAACAACTTGAAAAAATCTGCCAGATATCGTAATGAGACTTCTCCTTGAGCAAGACTTGGTTACACACACGAACAAACAAACAAACTCAAGTGAAAGGTAAGGAAGAAACCTTTCATTTCTTTGTAGTGATCCTTTCCATAATGTTGTCAGACAATCTGAGCCTGTCAGTGGCCAAAACAAGCACCTACAGTAAACATAAATTGAGAATGCACAATTGCCCCAACTGCCCCAAGTACATTAAAGCCTGTTTCGTTGCTGCTCTCTCTGCGTCTCTCTTAATACTAGACCACTTTTAAAAACTGTTGTTCCTATGTGTCACTTGGACACAAAACATGGAAAATATAGTGTCTAGGTTAAAAAACAACAACCGAAGTTTCCCTTTAAAAATGTTGTGAATTTAATGGACACTAATAGCCATAAAGGCTAAGATCACTTGAAATTGCAGGTAGTAAAAATTGTATGTGTAAGTGAATGAAATAAGCTCTCAGACAGACAGATCGTACCTGCTAGAGGTGGACCAATGAGGACTGGGCAGCACTCCACAATGGTGGTGAGTCCTACAGCACTGGAGAACCTCTGAGCCCCAACCAGGTCCATCAGTGTTTCAAACAGCACTGAGCTGACCATGCCGAAGGCAAAGCCGAAGAACATTGAATACACCACCAGACCAGTGTAGCCTTCCGCCAGTGGGCAGAGGATGTGGCACACCCCGTTGTACAGCACAGCAAAGCTGAAGAAGTACTGGATTCTGGGCCGGATCCACCGTGAGTTGGCGAGTAGCCCCATGGAGGGCCTGGCAACCATGTCGACAAAAGCCAGAATTGAGAGCAGGAAGGCAGCGGAGTACTCATCCACACCTATGTCTTTAGCGTAGGCTGCAAGGAAGACAATAGGTGCGAAGAAACCCAGGAACATGATGACATTACCTGAAAGGTAAATGAGAAAGCCACGGTGCTTGAAGAGTGATAAGTCCAGGTACTTGTTGATTATTTGCCAGGCAGTGCGCTTCTCTTTTGTTGTGGTGGCAACAATGGCTAACTCTTCATCCTTCTTGAGCTTGCTGGGTGGTGGTACCAGAGGCCTCATGAGGGAACCAGCCACACAGCAGTTAAGTAGCAAGCCGCCCAGAATGAGGAAGCTGCCTCTCCAGCCGAACTGGTTGATGAGGTACTGGTTAAGAGGAGCCAAGGTGCTGAGGAACACTGGACTGCCAGCCATCGCCAGCCCGTTGGCAATGGGTCGCTTTTTATAGAAGTATTTTCCTATCATAGTCAGCGCTGGCTGCAGGTTGAAGGCTAGTCCAAGTCCTATAAAGAAAGATGACAGAGGCACATTAGACTTGTAACAATCATGCTGCAGCTGTTAGTGGACTGTTTTACTCACCAAAATAAGAAAACAGTTTTTAAAATTACACTTTTTTAGAAGTAACTAAATACCTCTGAACTTACTGCTGTAAGATCAAGCTAGCAACATTTCTTTTTTTTAGCCATGCTAACATTGTACAATAGCTTTATGGCCAGGTATCTGCAAAATTACTGACGTTACCATCAACCTCAGTTGCCATGAGGTTGACACTAATTAGAAACTGTTGAATGCTAAAGTAAGATGTTGTAAAAGGTTAACATTATACCTGCTAAACATCTGCATGTTAGCATTTCCACATGAGCAGTATCAGGGTCCTGAAGGGTTCTCCCATTTTATTGGGGAGGACTTTAACCACTTCCCCTTCTAACTCTGTTCTGAGGAGTAAGGTGGCACAAATAAACAAGCACCCCTTTTCCACCGCAGGAACTTTTATCAGTTACCCAGAATTTTGAGAAACCTTTCCCTCAACCCCAAATTCAACCCCTTTTGTGCCGGCGCTGATCTCCTCTACACACATCTACACACACACCCACGCAACACGGTAACCGGTGAACAGCCGAGCAGCCACGGTGGAAACAAAGTGAAGATAACTCGAAAATAACTCGAGTTGATGGCAGCTGCACTCGTTACTGTTAGTGACATTAACCCTTAGTGAGTAAGAAGCCAATACTTTATCAATACATGTGTTCAGCAAGCATAAACATGTAGACAGCGATATTCAATATGCTGTGTCTACAGTCTCTCATCCACCAACACTAACGTTCTGTCTTACACAAGGACAGCATGCTAGTTCAGCTGATAGTGAACTGTTAAAATACTTTTAAGCTTAGCTGCTGGCTGAGACAAAACAGCCCTAACTCTCTGCACCAGCATGTACAGTAATCAGCCAAGCTGGCAGAGCCAAATACAGGGCACATGCCTAATCATCTATGTCATCACGCTAATTTGAATACATTTTCCGGAACTTTGAGGTGTGGTGGAGTCACAGATTACCAGGAATTATTTTACCCAGGTAAACAATTTCCTGGTAATAAAGTTCCTGGAAATGTTGGTGAAAAAGGGGCTAAGGGGTAGGAGTAAAAATAAGAAATGGGACTGGGCCTTAGTCTTACCCTGCAGAAACCTGAGGATATTTCTTCTATTATACATTTCCCAATAACAGGTGTTCCTTAAAGGCTTTCTGCACACATCCCTATTTTCAAATGGAATACCATAAAAGCTTCTTTGAGCAGTGTTTTTATATTCTTACTGAATTAGTTTAATTCCTGTCATGTAAAAATCACTGAGTGTGAATTATTCAAGAGCTTTGGTGCAGGCCAAGACAGTTATCGGTTTGCGGTGTACATGTGTTATTGATTATTAGGTGGTAGATTCATGTAATTTCACTTGGATTTAAATAGGCTGTTTATTGACACTTGCACTGTAACTACAACAGATCAAATATTTTGGTCGAGCTGCTACATTTTAACCCCTACCTTGAGTAAATTGTGGGGAAGTATATTTAATTATGTCATAACAATGCATGATTAAATGAAGTTAAGAACCAAAATAGATTAAAACAAGCAAAGCAAGAGTTCTTCCTGCAACAACAGGTATATTTTTAACCTGCTCCTTAGAAGCACAGGCTCATCACATTAACTTAAAGTGGATTTAGACGGACTTACCACCGATAACTCCTATGCAGAGGTAAAGCTGCACCACACTGGTGCAGAAGGAAGCTAAGATCATGCCAGTAGCACAGAGGCACCCCCCCATCATGACGATGGGCCTGCAGCCATACGTGTTGACCAGTACACTGCTGATGGGACCTGAAACACATGGAAAACATGAAATTAACCCACATGTCGGATGTTTACAGTAGTGAGGATCACGCAAAGTCATTGCATAATGATTTAATCTGGTTAGGGTTGCACGCCAACAGGAGCCCAGCTTCTATTAATAGCAGCAACTGAGCTGTTGCAGTTTTTAAACATGGCACTCCCATTGTCTCGTGCTAAATCAATTATAGGAGGTAGCTGACAGAGTGAAGGATGACAGAAGGCTTACATATCATTTTCTGTTCTACATAATGTTTTTAAGATACGGATCAGGTGCATCAGTCATATCTTTAAGCTTCACAGTGTGCAAAGGAGCAGCCTGCATCACAATTCATTTCACCCATAAATAAAGCAAATGACAAAGCACTTTCTTATTTCTGTAATTTGCTGGGTATGTAATGTTTACATTCAAGCAGCTGGAATCTCTTTGTCACAGAGAGCCAGCAGAAAAAGTCTTAAATTGGGGTAATTAGGTTGAAACAAAATCCCCAGTTTACCCATATTATCTAAATGATTCAATTAAAAGTGAAACAAAGATCAACCATAACAATTTTAACCAATCTGCCCTAGTAAAATGTCACAGCCACTTAGTCATTAGTTCGAAATCCACACAGTTTAATACATTCAGCGTCATACTTGTGTTCGGCCATTTTGTTGGGCTTGTTCGCTGTCTCTGTCAAGTAGCTGTCTGTTAGTCACTCACTCTGCAGCAGAAGATGGCACATCAAAATAAAAGCTCTGTGCTTGAAATATACTGTACTTAAAAATATTGTGTTTTTTAACCAACATGTCACGTTCACGAGTCAGTTACGGTTCATTCAGAATGGGCCATGACCCACTTTTGTACTGCATACCACCAGGTGGAAACCACTGTGCTAAATTTCCCCGCGGTTAAGGGAAAACAACCAATCAGAGCTGAGGAGTCTCTAACGCAGCTGGTAATCACGTCAGTCATCTGTCTTTGAATCACCTATTTATCATCTCAAATGTACATACTTTAGTGTACCGTTTAGCTGTAGTGCTTCGTTTTGGGTCAACTGTTTTCAACATGGTGGTTTACTGGGGTTTAGTTTACAGCTTTCAACGGTGGGTTTATCGAAGTTTGTTGTTGTTGCTGTCTGCTGCTGGAAACAAAATTCATAAGTGTGGTGACACTGAACCATGACACTAAAGTTGCAGACCAGAAAACCAAAACAATAAGCTGTAAAATGCTACGAAGATTTGTTAAGCTAACAGGAATGGCAGAGTTAGGTGATAATTCTCTGTGGGTTCATCACTACAACGGACATCTTTTGATCATGTAGTCTCAGGATGCTCCTGACAAGTAATGTTCTTAATGTTTAAAAACATACTATACAGGATTTTTCAAGGACGCACAGAAGTAATTCCTCTCAGTCTCAATTATAAGTTATGACTCATTAGAAGTGTGTGGCGGTGAATTTTTTAGCAGAGACTCTGCCCTCTGTCTGTCTCTTCTCAATGTCTTCTTTTTTTTCCGGTGTTTGGGACATTTGTGGACTTGTGCCCCAACAAAGCAAGGCGTCTGAGATCCTGAGTGCAGAGCTGATCTTCTTCCAGATGTAAAGCTCTGGGTAGCCCAGAGCTAAAATGATCAACATTTCCATATTTACCAATGATTGATAATTACGGAAGAAGTGAAAAATATCTGTGATTGGTTGCGCCCTGAAAAACGGGTGCTCGGGAATGAGTGCGTGCCACGAAGGTGTGCTATGGCGTTTATAGCCGCCTGCCATGCGTCTACATTGGCATATGTACGGCCCCTAATAGTGTATATCCCTAATTTGATCCACTGTTAATATAAAACTGTGAATTAATTCAGCTTTAAAATGTTCGTTGACTGGTAGAGAAGATAGTTACAGACATTTGTTGTGAGTTCAGCCCTGCCAGCCTCCGAATACAAGATGAACGGAAAAAGCATTTTGAAATCTGAAATGACTTTCCTCTGCACTAATGAGTCAGCATCTGTATTCTCCGTTATCACTGTAAATGTTCCGTCCTCTAATGAGGTGACTCATAACTAATTTCAGAAAAGCCAATAAGTTTCCGGAGTGAAGAAGGTTGTTTTTTTCCAGGGATGCTCAATATGTTCTGAATTTCCGAATTACGACTCGGTTCACTGAATTTCTGATTGAAGTCTACATTTTACATTATATTTGTGTTACTTTGTGTTCTGTTGTGTACGTTCTTCCTCTTGAGGTATGTGAGAACATTTGATCAGTTTCCTATATCTTGGTACATCACATTTTATGAATAATGCGGTTGCTCAAAGCACTTTTTAGGAATCTGCATCTTATAATTGACACTGTCTCCTTTCCCTTTGCTGAATTTTAAGCACAGGAGGTGTAAATCGAATAGGGAGAGAAAAGTAATGAAAGATGTATTTTTTTTTTTTTTTTTTTTTTTGAAATAATACTCTCATTACCAGCCAGAAGATGTATCATATTTCTGCCAGGCCCAGTGCAATTTAAAAAGCCACAACGGGCGAAGAGTCATCTGACTTAATTTGCTCTGCATGAATCTTTTTTCGACCTTGAGGAAAGTTCCCCTCATTTGCATCCACAGCAGTGATCAGTATTCTCGGGGGCTCAGCGGGACCCGAATCGGCCGAGATGAGGAAGCCCCTGAGCCTGCACATTACCTCCCTTGAAAAAGGCTTATCATCTTCTGGCCAGACGCGGCATGGACTTCATTACACAGTGGACAAAACCCCAAACTAAATATAACCACCTAGATCCCAAAAGGGAATGACACATATAGAAATGTGTCTAACCGTTTTCTCCACGATCCTTTAATGTGAGCTGCGGCGAAGAGGCTGGTACAGCTCGTGATGATGTGAGGATGCTGGCTATCCGTCACACTTTAAATGGGATAAAGTCGACAGAAATGGAAGCAAACAACTTTTAAAAGCTGCTCTGCTGCAAGAGGACACAGACATGGTGCTCTGAAGTGACTGTGTCTGGCTGCAGACCCATTACACAGACGTTTTACAGGGGACATGATGAAGGGTAAACCAGCCGAACCCCAGTTTATTTCTGTGATAAAAGTTTATCCACAGTTTAAGGTTGACATGTATTGTTAGCACCAGGGCTGCTTTGAGCAAAGCCTTTATCAGTGGAGCTGCTCAGAGGCCAGCAGATCAGACTGTGGTTGTACTGGATGATGAAAACTGATGCTTAAGATAACCGTGAGAGAGAATGAAAACATTATTTCTACACGATACTAAAAAGATAAACTTTAACGTAGCTTAACACACAAATAAAATAGATTTTTTAAGTTGTCAATTCTTCTTGGCCGCTCCAAAACTGCTGCCTACACAATGAGTTGCATTGTGTAGCCACTAGGGGTGGGAATCACCAGAGTATCCACGGTATAATGTTAACACAAAACTTAAAGGGACTCTTACCTTTCACACAGCACTTAGAAAACTTTTGAACATCCATAACTCCCGCCTCCCTCCAAAGTCCCATCCCCCTCCTCCATTACGTCCTCATTACGTCTAAGATAGATGTAGGCGTTGGCAAGGTAACGTTAGACACAAGGAAGAGGAGTGCGAGTGTAACGTTACAAATGCAACACCAGATTTTTAAAACTCAACCGGAGTCAGTGTTGACTGATGAGTTTTAGAATAAGGTTACAGTGCTAACGTTAGATAGTAGCGTTAACGTTACTAGTAAGTGGAAACGCACAAGGAAGATAACAATGTTTCAGAGGCTACGCTACAGTAGGCCATTACCGACTGGATGCTGTGTTGTCATTTATAACGTTATGAACTCAACTGAACTTCTTTTATTTAGCATTTTTGCGATGATGTGACGCAAGCGGTTACGTCAGTCGAAGGCCTCCATGTGGGGAAGACAGGCAGGACAGGAGAAAACTCCGACCAATCATTGCATTCTGTGGATCGATGGGGAACTATAGGCACTGGAGTAAAATTTTCCACCCCATAACTTATGTTAGAGTGACTACTATTGATACCTGTGCTAATATCCATGTTATCGCTTCGACGCGTACACTAGAATACAATCTGGTTGCCATGGTAAGAGATTAATGTCCAACTGTTAACCACATCCCCATTCTCTTACCCCTTCCCCACCAGAATTATAGGCAATAGACTCCTTTCTCTAATTGACAGTAGATGAGAATACCTTCTTTTTTTCCCCTAGTGTGTCACGTTTGATGTCACGGACAGGCCAATCTGTCTGTGTCTGCCAGGGACAGACGGTATTTTGTGGCTGCCCATCTTTGTGTCACACTGAGAAAGAAGCTAAAATTAGCCCTACCACCCGGGTTTCTGTATTTCCATCACCTGCAATCAGAGGCAGTCGGAGCTGGAGCGAATTAATACACGTGACTGTGGCAGAGTCAGTTGTCCCAAGAATAAATGCTGGTCATAACCTTGCCCATGAAATAACAAAAGCCAGATGTCATTGGGCTTTACATATTTTTCCGGGAGCAGTCTCTCCATTAATGTGGACAAATTACAGAACTCACTGACAATATTTAAATGTCTTTGTTGAAGAAATATGAAAACTGCATCACAGCATGCTCTATTGATTATCTAATACACAATATTATGCACAGTAAAAGACTGCTGAGGCTAAGTGCTCAATCATTTACACATGCAGGAAACCTCATGGTGCTGCTAAAGTAGAAAACACTTTTCATGTTCATGAAAACGTTCTTCAGGGACTCTCAGGTAGAGCAAAGAGAAAATTGTTAAAGGCTTTTATTTAGTTGGAAATAATGGCTTAAACACCAACTGGGTCTTTATCATAGTGGAAATAAAAAGAAGTTAATGGCACCTGGCGTATTAGACAAGAATGAAAAATATATTTTCATAAATTAAAGTATAATTACTTCAATGCTTGAGTGAACACACAAGCTTCTGTTTTTTTAGTTTGCCACCTGACAAACAGGTTTGCTCTATGGTTTATTTTGCACCCTGGCATCTACCTGTGTTCACAGCTGACAGTGAACATTACACGTGTGTTGCCACACTGCCTCGCCCCAAGGTCAAGCCTCTTTCTCTGTGTGTCTGGATTAGCGACACTGATCCAACACAAACACACAGCTTTAACACGTCATCACAGAGCGACGCTCGCTGTGCTGGGAGAGTGAGGGATGGTTGCCTCACAGCTGTCTGATGCAAATCTGTCAAGGATTGCGCCGAAGAGCTGAAACATGCCCAACCCTGTTTTTTCAGTGAAACTGAATGAGAGCCGTCTGTGGAGTGCACAGCTTTGAACCACACCTAGTTCCACTTCATTTACAAGCTTACACCTAGTACAGAACAAAGGGTCCTCGCTTTCCCCTCTTTCACAATGGCAACGGCACATTACAATTATATTACAATGTCCTGGAAAAGAGATTTGCATGGTTGTTCAGGCAACGGACAATGTATATTATCAGGGAGGGTTACATGAGGCCACCTGACTCCAGGACTCCATGATACCTTGTGTGAGTTATAGGTGCGACTCCACACCTCTACCATCTCTGACAGCCATCTCAAACCACTGGTGGTATTCCTTAGTTATTAGCTTACCTTGCCCATAACATTTTGTTACATTTAATGGAGCTGAGCTATAGAGATTGACCAGTTTAGTGGCCGTACAGCGTTATCCGTCACTCCAATGGCAGTGGCCTATGTTTCCATTTTGTCATATGTATGAGACGAACAGAGATCTTCTCGGTATGCCTTTGGGGTGAGAAAATATAGTAAACTCACTGTCAATGCACTGGAGAGCTAGTCAGCATTAGCTGTTAGCCGCCTGTGATTGGAACTAAAATTGGAGTTAAATTATGATGCGTTCAAGCTCTATTCAGTAACAATTCGTATTGGGTGATAATAGACTTTAAATGTTATCATGATTTGTTAAAATGCAATCTTGTACAATGTAGTTTTTGGCTGTAAACTTGAATAAATGCAGCTGTTTGAAGGAGAAATCTGTTGATGATTTCACAGCAATATGAAATAGATATTAGAGAGGGAAGTATGATGTATTACATATTATAAAAAGGCTTTTGAAGCATTTTTTTTCAAGATGTTTCTCATGTAAAAGATGGTTATATTAAAGGTTGTGTCATGAATTTGAATAGTTGAAGTTGTGCTCATTCAAAGGGCTGAATGACTATGAAATATTCAGTCATTTTCTGCAACTGCTTATTCTGGTACAGGGTTGCCAGCAGGGGGGCTGGAGCCTATCCCAGCTGACACTGGGCGAGCAGCAGAGTACACCCTGGAGAGACCGCCTGACTGCCACAAGGCTAACTTAAAACAGGTCAGTTATTTTTTTATAATGAAGATTTTGTTTGTTGTAATTGCACAAAATGGGGAATAAATGCCAACAAAAACAAATTAAACAACAACAGTATCAATATCAGCCATCAGCCAAAGTGTTAACATCCACACCAACCCAGAATTTCACAACTGGTGCATCCCTGCCAAGCTTGCTTCCAGGAAACATCTACCCTTACGGTTGATTCATGATTTCTTATGACTCATTAGCAGACACTAACTCATCAAACAGGATTAAAATTAACGTCACGTAAAGTGACATGATGTTTCCCAGATAATGCTCGTCAGCCTTGATGACGCAGTTTACACATTTCTACAACTCTTCAACAATTTATTAGATCACAGTTCTACAGAGTGAAACATGATGGCAAACTGATCAGAAACATGATGGCAAACTGATCAGAAGACTGATCAGAAGACCTCAGTTTATTAAACATTTTCATCACTAAAATTAAAGGATTGTGGGTCCAACCCCATTGGCTTATGTTACTGTCCGTCACTCTGAAAACAAGCTTGATATTAATGTTGAGGTTGTAAGCGGTCGGCAGGTTGGGGACACAACGTTTGCTCTGGACCATAGTGATAAGAGAGCAAGGTCCGATCTGCAATCTGAAGTGATTGGATTAATATTTCTGTGTGTCTGAGGATGTTGCTCATTATCAGGCAGCTTCACAGTAATGACTGGGCTGTGTAAACACAAATACACATACACACACACACACACACACACAGCAGTGGGGAATAAGGGAGGTGTTAAACATTCAAACAGTGATTGCTTCATCAGCGTAAGAGGCAGAACAACAGAGCAGATGTTTAATGAATAGCTGATGGGTGCGATCAATATGAATGAATGAGAAAACAAGAGCCGATTGCTTAGTAACCACACGTATTGATGCTGTCACCACATGATAATGACATTGACAGTCACTGTAAAGCTAAGGCAGCACTCGTGACATGGCTCCCTTTTCATGAGTGCTGCTCTCTCAGTGAGGTCAGAGGTCAACAAAGAAACTTGAAGGATAACTTAAGGTGTTTTGTGCAACTAGCCCCACAGAAGTAAGTCTTAAACCTGTGACGTCATCAAGTTTAAAGTCTGGAGCTGCTCCATAGACAACGAATGGGAGCCTGATTTTGTGGACATACTAAATGTTTTGTTTCGGGTTTTTTTATACCCAAATGATCTTCAGTCTATTGTAGTGCTTTAAGCTCTGAAACAGAAAATGGACCCATATACTCAGAGCATTCCTCTTGGTCATCTGTAACATCTTTCACCATCCACTGTCTATGGAGCAGCTCCAGGCTTTATGCCCTATGACATCACACATTTGAAATTTAGCAATTGGATTAGGAGAGTTGTTCATGTCTACTAATATTTTTTTTTTTAAAAATATAACTTTTAAACTGAGCGGGATGTTCACTGACATGTCTTGTTACTTATCAGCTGACACATACACTGATACCAATATATCTTTAGTAAGCTAAACTAATAAGCTGTTGTCTGGAGAGATTTATTAGTCTGATTTAATGAGATTTCAGAGACTAGTCAACATGGCAGTAATTGATTAACCAGCATTTGCTGCTGTTACTTGTTGATTTGGACAGATAGTGTCCAATATACAAAATATTCTTACATTTATTTGAAATATGAGTCTTTGTATTAAAGTATTTATTGCTCACGGCTATAATAAGAATGAAGCCTTTACTTAAATTCTTTTGCTGCTCCTGGTGGAAGCCTCACTATACAATATAAGAAATTGGGCTTTCCAGGCCTGCTGTTGACCGGTGCAGATGGTGACAACAGCAGTACATCGAGTGACAGGAGGATTACAGTGTGGACAGATGGCAGCCGTGGGGCTGAAGCCAAAGTGGGGAAATACAGCAGGTGATCAGAGCAATATGGTGGAGAAAATGACCTCCAGAAAACACACACTCGGAGCCCTCAAAGTTTCCTTATTCAGGGAACAACGCAGGACCAGCTGCAGCATTGTAATTTGCAACAACATTTAAAACCAGTCTGAATTTATACAAAGTGTTTTTTTCTTTGCTGCGAGCTTTTATAATAAAAATGCCATTTTATCGGCAACTTTCTCTTATCCTGGCTCCACAGGCTCCCAGTAAATCATTACCCAAAACTACCATGTACTCTCGTTGCTTTTTCTTAGCAATGTTTTTTTTTCTTTGTCCTAAGGCAAAGCATGTGACGCTCTGCTCGCGTCCTGTGATGAGGCGGTTTTGAATCCAGGTCATGATCTGATGACACAACCTACTTCCATCTCTATCGTGGCTAATTCCTACTGTATCTTGAGGCGGGACAAAAAACAACACACAAAGTGTTCGAGTTCACTGAGAGCTCCACAAAACCAAACACTGTTAAATAAATCACCACAGAATGAGTTATACTTTATGGTTTGGTCAAGAAACAACACACCAGCTCCTCCCCTCAAAAATAATCGCTAACAGTGACAGCATGTGTGACAAAATGAAATCTTAAAGAGATTCATTCAGTGATCTGGAGGATCATAGTTAACACATACAGTAGGACTTGGATTAAAGCTCTCCTGCTGTACTGGGGTGAACAACATCATAATTGTAACACTACAATAAAGATAATATAGCTGCTTATGCCCTCTTTACACTTTTGGGGGGAACTGGACTTCCTGTTTGCAAATATATTAAAGAGTAACTAAACCACCAAACCCATTTTTTTTCCAGTTGAAAACCAGTGTACATTGGTATTTAATAGTGTTGTTGATGGATTCAGGTACACACTAATTCTTGCTAACAATAGCTAAACTTCCTCCTTTGTATCATGTGGGACAGGCACATCCCTGAGTGAGGAGGAGCTGCCAGTGACTCAGAGAGTGTTGAAAGAACATGAACAAAAAGAAGTATCTAATAGGAATCTGTGCTAACATTAGCGAGCTAGGCTATCTAGGTACCACTTTGTGGAGGAGAGGAAATTAGGAAGTTTAGATAGCTTCTACTTTCTGAGTGGAATACAAACTTAACAGCATGATGGGTCCTCCTAAAAGCTGAAGGGACAGAGAGTTTTAATTGCTGGTGGTTGATAGCTGACACTAAATGAGCCTGTTGTAAGTTGTTAGGGTATAAACTGAAACAACCCATTAGCAAGTAGTATCAAAACATCTTCAGTCAGACGATACCTGCTTTCAATCCTTTTTACGCCAGGGGTCTAAGCTTGTCATATAAGCAAACTCTCTCTTCTTCGGAGCCGCTCTACTCTCTATATAAGCTCAATGTTTTGATATTGATATTTGATAAATTAAAAACTAAACAAAGAACCACTCAAGAGGACTGCAATATATCATCTTCCTGTTTTCAACCGTTACCGTGAATGGTGACCCTTTAAGGGTCACTCGTTTTCTAAACACTCACAGATACGCTGAACAGTCTGAGCAAACGCCTGCCAACACTAAAAAACAGCTTGACTCTGTTTTTATGTGTGATGCTAACAGTTAGCACTGTCAGAGCGTGAGTGTGCTCAGGCAGACTTGCATGACTGTCTACGGTGCAGAGCTCACACTCCTGCAGCAGCAGCTACAACCCATGCAGTCTGAAGTGTGGTGAGTCAAACATAGCGTATTGACAGACATGGCGTACTGAGATGCGACCAAAACATTTGAAAGTATGGCTACACTACATGCCACTCCAGTTACATTATAGGTTTTGAAGGAAGTACTCTACTGGTATTACTATTACTTTATGGGTATTGGTAACAATTTTTGTGCATTATTTTACGACCAAAAGTTGCCACAATGTCTTCTATCATCACCATCTCTTAGATTTCAGTGTTCCCTTAAGAAACATCAAGCATTTGGGCTGAATAATTGAAGTCTGATTATATTTGCCTACGCAAAAAGTAAGGAGAATTAAAAAGTCAGTGACTTTAAAGTCAGATGAAGGTAAAACCAACCAGTGACTCACCTGCAGCATACATGACCGCAAGCATGATGGAGGAAATCCACGCGATCTGACTGTAGGAGGCATCGAAGATGAGCTGGATGTCTTTGAAGAAGACCGTGGTGGCCTTGGGGAACGCGTACGAGAAGCCTATGGAGATGAAAGATGCAAGCACCACAGCCCACCCCCAACCGCCGTCTGGTGGGGGCACGGCGGGCGGGTTTGCGGCCGGGGGCGGCATCACTGGCCCACTTCAACGCTGACTATTCACTGCAATGACAGAAAGGGAGAGAGAGAGGAAATTAAAACTTACCACCAGCTTCTGTGCTTTTTTTCCTCATTGCGGTTTATTTCTTGGTTAATGTGTAAATCTGAGAAGTTATTTATCGCAGAATGTCACAGGTCATTGCCGATGATAAATAGATAATTCAGATGACCAGCTCCAGCTCCTATTGACAGTATACAGACGGCTGAGGGATGACTAGGAAGGTGAAAAGCTTGTCCTCTGTCATTTACATGAACAACTGCCAGCAGTAATATGACACGAGAGGACATGCTAGAGGTCCATATCCTGGAGAAACACACACATACACAAAACAAATTATCTGTTCTAAAGAGCATGCATTCACTCCACCTGAGACACCGGACCTGCTCTGCCTGGTATTCACCTTGAGCTTGCCCCCCCACCCCTCAGCCCTCACACAATAATGGAAACAGGGCGAGGCTGCCAACTCATAGAAGTGTTTAAAACCAGGTGCTGCTGTTTACAAAGCAAACACACCTTAATTACATGCAAAACCAAGAGTGGCAATTGTCCAGTCACACTTTACTCAGGAATTTTTACAAGCTGACACACAGGTTCACATCATAGTGCAACACAAGCAGCCGCTGGCGCTCTCTTACTTCATTAGCTTCACCTTTCTAATCAGCCAGGAATAACTTGCAGCTGTGTAATTAGCTCCTGTTACACGTGGAGATGAGCCAGTTTGGTGACACATAAATGAACCACCAGTGGAAAAATCCACATTTTCTCATGTTTGCATTGCAACATCACAAGTGAGCAATTATTTGACAGGGTTTGATGTGGCTCACCAAATATGGCTGTTACTAATTGCTGTGAGTTATTACAATGAACAAGTTTTGGGAGCGTTCAAATGATTTTACACATCAAGGTAAATTTACCCGACTTGTCCTGGTTATACTACTGATTGTAAAAACAGGAGAATATAAACGGAGACCCGAACTTTTGTTTGGCGTGCATTTTTTATTTCTCCTAGCTATTTGGGATCTGCAGGACCTGATAAGTATAAAAAACTAAACATTGTCAACAATGATTGATAGAGCCCCAATGTCCTCAAACTGGACGACAATAAAGTCCCAATGTCCTTCAATGAGCTGATGATAAATTCCCAATATCTTTAAATGAGTACTTCCTAATTAACAGCGTCTTAACTTGTTACTGTTGCTGAAATTGGTCAAATTTGTTGCCATATTAAAATACAACCACTATTAATAATGAATAAACAAGTTTAGAATGAGTAATAGATTGTGATGTCCTCATAGCAGGGTTCAAATATCAAGTTGTTTTTACTTATAGTAGGTGCTAGAGCTGCCCTTCAGTCCATACTGCTGCATGCAGTATGCGCACAGTTGGGACATACTACCTCTTAATAAGACTACGCCCTAAACTTTGACCCTCTTGCTCATATATCCATTATCTTGGAGATAAAACAAAACGTAGTTTGCTGAGCTCACCAGAGATGGAGGTCAACCCAGAGAGCTCTGTTGTTACTTTGCAATATGTAATAACTGCATACGTTATAGATTTGAACATGTTATGTTCATAATAGAAAAATTAAATAGACTATGCATTTCTCTGTCATTGTTATTTTCATAGCTATGTCATTTTGTTGTTGGTGATAGTTATGATTGTTTTGTTCAATTAAACAATTAATATTCCTTTTATCACTGTTGGACTGATCATCAGTTACTTTAATAAGCCGTCATCCAATATTGCGGCTTCTGACAGATTTCAATCAATTTATTGTGGATGATGAAAAAGGATTTGGAAATGCTTATGCTATGTAATTATTTGACTCAATTAATTCATTCAGGAGAATCTCTGTGGCAGCCAAAAGAGCGGGTTGAGTTTTCTGAATGCAAGGCTAAGGTGCTTTGGTTGCTGACAAATAGGAACCAACACAATACACAGCAGCAAGCTTTGTTTAAGACAAAGCCATCAACGCCCTACAAGGGAAATGGACACTTCAGTCTTTACAGTGTCTGTAAATGACCCGTGAACGTCCGCTAACGACACCAATAAATGATGTCACTGTCTGTCCTTGTTGGCGCTCTCACCAGATCCAGTTGCACTCACATGGAGTGAGATGTACTCTGAGTGTCAGCAGGACTCCATTAGTGGGATGACTCACACATTTTCCAAATAAATAAATTTGTCACTATAGAGTGTTCAGTTTGAAGAAATACGGGAAATAAGCAGGAGCTGCTGACCGGTATGGAGGCCATACAGGATTATTTATTATGAACTTCAAAGTGGGTTTGATTAAATAATTTTGTTCAAACGATTAGGAATATATATTTGCTTTTAAATGATTTGATTAAGAAGTGCGATCACTCAGTTTCTTGTCTTTATTGATGAACTCTGATCTAAAAGTAAAGGAAGCACCGTACATGTTTGTGTTCAAGTAGTCCACACCTGGGGATAACTAGTTTACCCAGTGACTATAAATAAACTAACTCGGAGCCTGTGCACAACTTAACTTGACACTACAATGTACTGTATGCAGTATACTGTCCAATATCAGGGCTGGGTTTTGTTTGGGTTTTATTCCAATACCAGTGCTAAAACAATACGAGCAAATACAGGCTACTGTGGACCCAAAACAGAAACGTACCAGGGAACAAGCACCTGACAATTTACAGTGGGACAAAGGCCATTTTGAAAAGATAGGTCCTCAGTTGTTAGTTGAAACTTTCTAAGTAGTCAGCAGACCATAAACCTAATGGAAGAGAGCTCCATAGTGTTGGAGCCACAACTTCAAAGCACAATCACCTTTTGTTTGGAGTCAGGAGTGTGAGACAGCCAGTAGGTCCTGGTCAGGAGACCTAAGAGACCTACTGACGATATATGGGTGGAGGAGATCACTGATGTATTCAGGTGACCGTGGGCTCTATACGTGAGAACAAGTATCTTGGAATGAATCTTGAACCTGACAGGAAGCCAGCGTAAACAAACTAAAATGAGAATGGGGGTGGGTTGACCTGCTGCACCTGGCTAACAGCCGAACAACAGCGTTCTAGATTATCTGAAGACGGTTCAAAGATGACTTTCTCAGCAAGTAAAAAGGAGTTACAGTAGTCCAGTTGGGAGGAAACAAAAAGCATGGATAATCATCTCTAACTCAGGTCGAGACACCACAGACCTGAGCTTTGCAATATTTCTTTGCTGTATAAAACGAGTAGGGATCAACAGTGGGTCAAGATTCCTAAAATTTGGCTGTATAGCTGAAGAAAGGGACCCAATAATATAATACTGATCCCTGAACAGTGCCTGAACTGACACTTTGAATTAAAAATAACGCACAAAACGACATTCAAGGACATTTTAAACTACTTTTTCATTAATAACGCACATTTGAACTTGAACAAAATGTTAACTCTTAACAGTATTAAGTACTCTTGAATATTAACCTGAACAAATACAAAATATTTGTATAGCTCAGTCCATAGGGACTTGGCTTGGGAATTGGAGATCGCTGGTTTAAGTCCTCGTACGGACCAAGTATGGAGTGTGGACTGGTAGCTGGAAAGATGCCAGTTCACCTCCTGGGCACTGCTGCGGTGCCCTTGAAGAAGACTCTGTCCAAGACTCAGTTTTTATACACTGTCTTACACATTACATGTTTTTACTTTGTCTATCTGCTGTTTAGTGTTAAGTTGTGGACCCAAAACAGCAATCTAAATGACACTAAAAGCTTTGTGTGAAAGACTGGGGTGATCATTTTTCTGAGTACTTGTCACTACAAGCCACCCCTTTCACATCACACACAGTCATTTAATACATTGTTAATATACAAATATTTGTCAGTGCAGCTTAAATTCACTGCTAAACTTTTACACTGCTGAATTCTCTCCTCAAATAATCATATTTTATAAGAAAAACCTCTTTTGGGGCATATTTATTTGCATAAATATAAATTCAAAATGAGTCACTCTCATAACTATGATTTAATGAGCAAACAAACAGAACAGAAATGGGACAAAATGTGTTCAGCAAACATTAAAAAAAAAACACTGATGGAGAAAATTTGACCGATAAAGGTTGTAAATTTTGGGAATTAATTCCTTGAAATGAATGCAAGGTTCGGCCAGCAATAATTTAAACGTGCATTAATTTTGCAAGTTCTACGTTTGTTTGAGTCTTTCATTTTGTAATTCTGGTTGCCAACATATTAAAGGTACTTGAGCATTAGTATTGGTAACTGTATCTGGATTTAACCATGTGGATGTCTGAATACTAACAAACATCTCTAACTTGTGCTAAAACCGTCCCGGTGAATGGAAATAATCCTCTGTGTATATCCGTTGTATTGCCCCTTTAATCAAAGTTAGAGATTATGCCTTTCCATACAGTGGGTCTAATCCATGCTAATCAGATTACAGACTGTCCGCAGCAGCACTCAGTGAAGATAGTGGTTTTGATTGATTGAACGTGACGACAATGTACGGACAAACCTCAGAACTCCTAAGCAGCTTAAGTTGATGGGTTCGAATATATGAAGCTCCGAACAGATTGACTATAAAAGAGCAGCTGAGGAGACGGGACAAGGCACACTTTCAGACAAGCTTGACGAATTAGGTTTCCAATCAACCATATAAGTATATAAGAAGTCAAACAAAGCAAAGTCACTGTTCAGTCACTACAATGTCAACACTTCCTCTTTACTCTAGAGGCTCGGATCCCCATCATGTGCTGCCTCCGCTGTGTCCTTCACCTGACAGCGCTGACTAGAAGAGAAGCTGACAGAGGAGTGACTGACAGGCTGCAATCACAGCCGCCGGGTTCCGAAAGGTGCATTAAAACACAGGTGAGGATCAAGTCAAGCCCTGTCCACACCCACTGGAAAGAGTTCAGTCTCACTTGAAAGACAAATTGGGCAGATTACGTTCCAAATTTGCAGCCAGCAGAACTTAATGGTTAGGTGTTATGGCAACAAGAAAACCTTCAATCCCTGTAGAGGAAATTCCTTTTGTTCTCCTCCACATACAAACATCATAGTCATCTGCAAGTGGCGGCGTCCAGGGCTGAAAAATGAAGCCAATGTGGAAGTGCCAAAAACTGTACTTCCTCTATAGCCTGGTTCACATCACACGATTTTCACCGCGATTTTGACGCCGCAGAGGATCTTGACAGCCACCTTGGGTTGGAGGTGAGTCAGCAGATAGTCTGCCATGACGAGTCCTCATGTTTGAACAAGCCTATGAGCAAGTCGCCCCCTCGTCTGCGACTGGGACTGGATATCTGGCATGCTAGAAAAGCCCAGGAAGAGCACCAGCCTTTGAAGCCAATTTAACATAGTCGTTAAAGTAGAACTACAATGTTTGTCACATGATGACCTTAATAACCCCCGGGAAATGACTAATTTCACTGTGTAGACTTGATCCATTCAGTCCAGTAACATTTCTTAAGTCTAAAAGAGCTGCATTGCACGATTAAATCAAGTTAGTGGAGTGCTAAACCCGAAATTAGCTGCTTGGCCGCACTCAAAGATCCAGGTAATGTCATACTGTGGAATTAGTGTGTTTCTCTTCATGTGCCACTGAGCAACTTTCATAGCAATGAATGGTGGCCCACCTTCAATACTGTATCCAGTTCTCATTATACATCCACAGACACCATAGACGAGTCAAACCCGATATACTCTCATGTTAAAATGCCAAAGTTAACAGCAGCAGTGAACATGTATGTACTGGTAATCCATCCGTCAGCTGTTGAGATATTTGACTCGGGATCAGAAATGTCAACGTCATGGTGGTGCTCCAAGGAAAGTCAGGGAATCACCTCAGTCAACAGGCTTCATCCTCTGGCAAACATGACTTTGTGGACAATATTTGATGGATATCCATTTAGTAATTGTTGAGATATTTCAATCAGGACCAAAGTGGTGAACTAAAAAACAGACAGTGCCATCCCTAGAGCCAAACGCTGCCATGGCTAAAATAAATGACTAAAGGAACTGATTAATCGGTTTATTAATTGCTAAAATGTCAAAACCAATTACCAAAATTTCTCACAAGCAACAAGGGTACAAACTCATGTCCTAAATGCTTTGTCTTACCATCAAGAACTCACTGAGCAGAGAACAGCAGAAAATCCTCCCATTTTTGGGGCTGGATCATCAGGTACAAAGACCCACAGTTAAAACACATGAACCATGGAGACACACACACACACACACATTAAAGCTTGTCCTTGTGTGTTGCTGGGCCGAGCACACAGTTTGTTTTGGTCCAGTGTCCCCTGTACGTACTTGAGTTGGCTTCACATTGGTGAGCCTATTCAAACAACAGAGCTGAGTAGGTACGCAGTGAGGAGACAGCGGCAACCAAAATAGAGTTTCCATAATCAAATCATCCAACTGGCAAATCAGGCTCTGCTATACGCTACTGCACTGTAAGAGTGTAACTGTGTGTGTGTGTTTGTATTCCCTCCAAGGACATCACTTAGTGCCCTGGCAGAACGCCTAAAAGACTGCATTCTTTGTGGCATGGACAGACACAGGATCTCAGGTTTAATTCACAAGGAGGGCCGAGCTGAGACCCCCGTGTTGTATTTCAGGTGAGTTTCGGTAAAAGAGGCCTGTGTGGGTGTGGCTATCAAAGTGAAAGGGCCAGAGGCAACCACAGCCCATGCACAGAGACATGTGGAGTCACTGATAGGTTTCTGAAACTCTGATTCAGGTTGTTGTGTGTCACCGCCATGGCTGTTTCTGGAGCCACAAATCCAAATTTGGTCAAATGGAGAAGCCTGGGAGAAGCTGAGGAGGGATACGCAGCCATTAAAGGACAACGCTAATCAGCAGACATGCAGTGTTTACCCTATAATGGTGTAGGCCTGGAAGGCCGCCAGACCACCAGGAACCCCTGCCAGGCCAAATAAATCTTTATTAATCTTTCAGTGCCAAAAATAAAACCAAATATCCATTCCAGTGTCTCCCCTATAGTCATTCTGCAGCAGTGCACTGGAATGAGTCCAGGAAGAGGCAAGTGTCAGTGGTTAGTTCACATGTCTGTAATAATAGCAGGACAGTTGAGTATCTGTTATGTAAACTGCTTAAGTCAGATGAGCAGATGATGTGAAGGTAGTGCTGTCAATAGGCAACTACAGTAGTTACAAACAGGCTCACCAGGGAATGACACGCTAACATGCTGACTGAATTTATTCACGTTTCTTGCCATAAACTAATTTTTACAAGATTACATTTGAACACATCATGATAACGTGATAATTTACTTTCGCATAATAGTATTTTACCCAGTATCACTGTGGCTGTTTCTGCTTGTACTCTTCCTCCCTGCAGTGTTAGTAGGCTTGTTTTTACTGCTAATTCGGTGATAAGACATTTAATGTCCTACAAATTCTTCACAATAAAAGTCCCCAGTTATTTTGTCATTTAAAACCTTTTACTTTGAAGCATCAAAATAAGGAAACATTAAGTTTTCATAAGCAGTAACTTCATACGATTCCTGTAGGCTAGAAAGTGAAACAGTAAAATAAAGCAGGTGTCTGAAAACGAAAAAAAGTAGAGAACTTAATACACACAGACTTCTTCCTCTGTGGTTTCCTGCATGAGTGTCACAACACACGCTTGTCTGAGGGGAGATGGGTTGTTGACAGGAGTTGGCTGTGGCCAAAGATGGTCCACGTCAAGCGTGACGCAGTATGTTAATGCCAATAGAAAAGCCTTATGCGGGTTCATCTCTACATTTGACCTAGTGCTGCTGGGTGTAGAATAAGTGTGCTTCTGGTGCTCTTCGGTGTGGGGATCAAAAAAGTGATAGAAAGAAAATTAAAAAAACCGAGGCACTCAGGGAGTAGAAAAATAAAATGCCTTTATTAAATCATGGCTTTGTTCTGATTAATGTAAATATATTGACTAGAGCAGCTTTAAACCGTAATACCACTTCAACCGAGGCAATAATTCTCCAACACCAAGATACAAGATATTTCAAATTCTAATTTTCATATGAAGGTTAATTATAAATTCCCGGGGTGGAAGGAACGAACTTTGTATTTTGAGAGAAATTGGGACACAAAATTCACAGTGAGACTTTTTGGAGCCAGCCTTCAGTGGCAATTAAAGCAGGAAGAAAAGACCTGCGGAGGTACCATTCAGAGGACGAAGACTTCCTCCCTCTAATTTTCTACACTGATTAAAGCTTTCTTTTGACTTCTTATTTGCCAAATGGAGTTTTCTACTTTGACTGATAGTCAAAGGTCGGCCAGTGAATTAAGAGATTTCTTAATAATGTTTCCTAATGTGGGTTTTTGTGAAGCCCTGTAGGACTTGAACTGTAATGAAGGGTAACAGAAGGTTAGCTGACAGGTGCTGGGATGGGAACATGACTAAATCAGAGTTAGGGGGCCCAGGAGACTTTCCTATTTAACCTGCAAAAGTTTAAGATATCTTGGAAAATACAGGCTCTGTCTCTACAGCGTGATATTTGTTGAGACCTAGAACAGCAGAAGTATTTAATAGAGTTAAATGTCACTCAGATAACCAGGTGCTGTAAGCCCTTTCACACTCTACAAAAGGAAACTTGACCTCTACAGTCAGCGTCTGCCAGCATGACCCTCACTACACCTGCCCACCCCCCCCACCTATGTCTCACGGGACGTTAAGTTATGGCAACGCAAGCTTAGCTCTAAGGTAACCTTGGAGTAACACTAAACTCACTTTGTTCTAGTACATAATAGTACATAATAGTTCATCATTAACCCAATCAGCAAGACTCTGAATGTTGACCGAACCATGCTTTTCGTTCCTCTTATCACCATCTGATCCGGTAAACACACTTGACCTTGATCTTGGGCTCCAACAAAAGGGAGAAATACCACAGAAACAATGGCTCCCTCTGAGAGCTGCTTTTTGATCAAGAAAGGCCACCAGGCAGGGGGTCTTCCCATAAAATATACTAAGACTATAATACCCTTTATACTCAATTGTCAGCCTCTATACTTTGAACCCGTGAGCTAATTCCTGGAGATGGACCCTTGATTAAAAAACTTTAAAGTGGTCCAATACACCTGCGTCAACACACCTCCAACGACAAGCCTCTGCCAACACAGAATAATTCTCCTAACCTGTGATATACTGACAGAAAAGGCACATTTAAAGACATGCCATTTGAAAAAAAGAGAGTACCCTTTAATCACCTTCACCCAGCTACATCTCTGTGGACACAATAGCATGCTGAGAAGTCCATCCATATCTCTTTTTCCATGTGGGCCCGCCAACACCCACAGTCAGCACCCAATCCAAGGCTCCTGTTTCATTCCACACCTCCGAACACGTCATGAAGGTCAGAGACATGGATCTCTGTTACATCTTTGTTTTTTCAGCTCTCATGACTTGAGACTTAAGCACGGATATTTGCTTATATAGGAAATTAAATATCACACATCCAGCGTTTATCAGGATACCGACACACTGTGGAGATTAAACTTAAGTGTTAAATGCCATAAAACACATCCAGCTGCAGCCATATTATAAAATTAGTATGTGTGGGACAAAATGATTGACATTGAGCTTTGATTTTTAAAATTAAGGTTCCTATTGATGCATATTTAGCCTCCGTCATGAATGAAAGCTAAATATAAAAAATTAATCAACAGAGAATCTAAGGAAGAAGATTTATTAGAGGGATAGTTCACTCCAAAATCACAAATACATACTTTGTTCTTACCTGTAGTGCTATTTATTTATGGAGATTGTTTTAGTGTGAGATGCCGAGTGTTGGCGATATTGGCCGTAGAGATGTCTGCCTTCTCTCCTATACAATTGAACTAGATGGCACTCAGCTTGTGGTGCTAAAAGCACCAAAAAAAATACTTTTGAAAAACTCAACATCAATGTCTCTTTCCAGAAATCACGACCCAGTTTCTCAAGATAACCCACAGACCTTATTGTGAGGAGTTTCAGGCAGGAACTATTGACTTTCTACCAAACTACATCCCCCAAGCGTATCAACAGGCAGAGGAAGGCATGCAAGCTCACCTAGCACCACTGGGCTAGCTTATGTTACAGCTCAGCCAAGGAGGATGCCATTAATATTAACATCTCCTGCTGTCAAGAGAACAAATTCATGCTATCAGTAGAAGTACGCTTCCTTCTGCATGGTGATATGGTTGGCGGGTATAGTTTAGTAGAGAGAAAAAAATATATTGCCTATATTGCGGCATATATTACCATCCTAACGGTTGTAATTCTAAACATGTCCTTAACGTCATGAAACGGTCAAAGTTCTGCTCCAGAACTACTTGATTAGGATTCAGCAACAAGACTCTGTGCTTACGTTTAGGAAAAACATCATGGTTTGGCATTACATAGGTACCTTTGTTACTAAAGTTACCCATACATCACATATGACGTCATAAGTATAGCATGCTAACACCGATCTCCTAGACTGAAGTCCTGTGCTTGTTGACCCATCCACCACGCCTCCCACCCACCCTTGAGGTCCTTCTTTGATATTTCTACAACCTTAAATGGTCTTTGTCACTTTTTATGCTATGTCACTTCCTCCTCTGCTGCTGTAATAATTACCATGGCCACAAGAGGGCACAGCCGTGCAATAAACGCAAGTATGGGTTGTAATAAGCTGCTTGCACAGTTGACCTATGTGGTGTTTTTCTTCTGTGAGAGCGGGCTGTCTGTCAGTTTCAGTATCTCCTTATTTTGTTTTACTACTACGCTTGATAGACATGGGGTCAGATTTGACGGGAAATCTGTTGAATGCATCTTTACACAACAGAAGGAGGGAGCTGTTCCTTCAGAGCTAAAAATTACAGTTTGTATTACAGCCTTTACAGGTTTACTTAAGGTCCCCAGTGTGTTAGAAGCCTTCAAGTAATTTGTATGATTAGTGTTTTTAGTTTCCAGGTCATTGTCAAGTGTTAAATAATAATGTGGAGTACAATGCCTTGTTCTGTATCAGGTGGTGTTGTTTGCACACACCACGTTTGTGTCCACAATAAACTTCCCCCAGGGCACATGGAGAGAGGTCCTGATCTTGAAACCTGATCCAAACATAAAAAAACCTATTCATATCTGCACAGTACAAAGGAGCATAACCCTGTCAGTCAACTGTCAGTGGCATACAGTTTATCTAAGTACAACCTAGTATATAATATGCAATAATGACAAAAATGTCCACCTTTCACACCTGAGAAATGAATCAGTGATAGTATCGCAATCAGTCAAAAGTTTGACACTAATGTTCCTGCCCACATGATCACGTGCCGCAGCTTTTGAGGGAAACAAACGGTGTGGACAATGACAACCAAAGAATGTTTAGCATACCCACAGACAGAAACTACATGCAGGACGACATCATATAACCAGAGAAACAAGCCGAAACAAAGCAGGAAAAAATGCAAACCATCTCACCTTTTAGCCAAGGGGCAGGAACTAGAAAAGCTGGAGGTGAAACTTTAACTTGAAAAGAATCAGTGACCCCCCCCCCCCCATCCATCAATATGTTTAAATGGCCTCCGAACACTGTTTCTTCTGCACTTCCAAAGGAGTCTTCTCAAATACTAACAGCATCATGTAAAAGAATATATCTTTCAAAATGTCCTTAACAGCGAGAAAACTTTGTCTGAGGAAACCGTCTTTTTTACTTAGATTGCAAACTGTTACAAACTGTGAGTTGATCCCACAAATGACAGGGATGTCGTTGTTGGATGGATCTATGATTCAGAGTCTGGGGTGGGATTGTGTGCTCAGGGTTCTCAACATGGACGTGACTGAGCTGGCTGCTAGCAGCTAACTAACAGTGCCGACAGACATAATGGTGTTAATCTGGGGGAGAACTGATGGGTGGTCCGTCACCACGGTTCGGGATGGTATTATCAGGTGCGACCAAAGTGTGAGTGCAGTGCAGATCAGCGGCAATTTGCTAGCCAGTCAGTCGTCATATGGGTAGCTGACAGCAGCTGAGATGCTAGCATTTTTCTCCTGGGGTGGTGAAGGTATTACCCACCCTACTCTGCTTGACTCTGCCTGCAGTTGGTTTACCCTGACATTCTTAACCGAACCAGTACCACTCCTCATGTCTAAACCTAAGCAATCCAACCAACGAAGATGATGACTAGCCAATCAGAGGGCGCATAGGGCAGATAATATAGCTAGCTAATACTACCTGAGATGCTAGCAGTAATGAGGTGTTAAACTAAGGTCCAGAGTGCTAATGCTAGCTGTGAAGCTAGCGGGGATAGCTTATAGTAGGACCATGAGGTGCAGTGGAACCTGCCAGATATACTTGAGGCCTAGAGCGTAGGTTTGCATATGGGCTGTCAGGACATGTCCCTACCAATACTTTAGCAAGTCGGCAGCACATAAACAATGTACAGTGGACCATAGAGCTAAGCAAATATTTTTTTTTTATTCTCATTAAATCACAAGATTATTTTCACAATATTTTTTTTTCCAAATATTGTTACTTTATTCTAAACTTCTCAGGGTGCAGAGATGTGTGGGATATGTTTTGAATGTGCAGAACATTTTAGACATGAAGAAAATTTTGTTGAATAAATAAATTACATAAATAAATACATTTCCGCCATAAACCGGTGCACAGAAATTCACCAGAACACAGGAAATACAGTGTTTGATGCTTAAAATTCCCACCAGTGTTGAAATGAAACCTACACCCTTGCTTGAGGCAGTGGGATCTACTCACAGGGACATGTCTGCAATAACATGCACTAACATGCATGCATGGCCTGACTGGCCACCACAACCAAATAATAGAGATGCTCGGATTACAGTACACAGAGGGAGTGTGACTTCATTCTCTGCCCAGGACACCACTACTCCAGCACATGACAGATGGTGGTTTGCTGATTTATTAATGTCCTAGTGCTGCATGCAGTGACTTTAGAGGAAGGACGTTTTGGAATACACACTTATTCACTTTCTTGGCCATTATTAGATGAAAAGCTTGATATCACTCCCATGTGTGCACAGTGAGCTACCAGCAGCAGCAACAGGTCAGCTTAGTTCCAGGACATGACTGCTCCTGGCCAAGAAATAGTCCATTACACCTTCCCATAAAACCACAAAGTGTCATTTTTACAGTTCAGCTTGTGTACAGATTAAGCAAAGTAAAAAATAATTTGTTAATTGGTGAGTTTAGGTGCTGGCAGGTGGGTTATGTTACATTTGGACAGAGCCAAGCTAATTGTTTACCTGTTTCAATTCTTTGTGCTAAGCTAAGCTAACAGGCTGCTGGCTGTAGCTTCGTATTTAGCGTACAAACATGAGAGTGGTCGCTGTCTTCTCTTCTTAAAATATTTTACAAGTGTATAGGCACTTTTAAACAAGTTAAATTGTTTAACTTTTGAGAGAAGAATTAACTAAGTAACTATGCTGCACTTACAATCACGCAAGCCAAATATTATTTTTTCATTTGTTTATATTTCCAATTATCGTCACAAAGATGTCTCATGACTAACATTTTTTTGAACATTTTAATTTTCATCTGTCACTGTTGAAGGCCTAAAGAAATTCTTACATTCTCCAACTGTAAAAATGTGACGCCATATAGATGAATAAATAGAACTGTTTTACTTTTTAAACAACTAAAATATGAGTAATACATTTACTGCCGAGCACTTTTTCCCGCAAAATTTTGCCAACCATCGTTAGCAGTGGCTAGTCTTGATTCTCGCGACACAAAAAATCACATCACAAATCACAAAAAATAAAAGTCTTGTAATAAAATAGAGGATTTAGTAGTGCGTGGACAGATTTGTTTGCTTTCACTGCCAGCTCTGCAAACTTAAAGGACCAAAGGATCATAAAAAGTGCCATGCACGTTGCCACCTAGTGGTAAAATATAATAATGAATGCTCATTTAGACTATTAGCATAGGCTGATTACGATTTAATAGACTGTGTTACCTTTATTATAAGGCTCAAACATGTTTTGTGACTCAACATATTTTTTTATTATTAGTCCTCTGACTTCATGATTCTTGACAGTGATGGAGGCTCATCCAGGACAATCTAGTTGTGAGAGAGGTTAATAAAAAACTGACTGGCCTGATTATTGGCCTGTTTGGTGTTGAACTCTTCTGGCAAAATAAACAGACAACAGTGATAATATTTTCCAGGGGAAACTAGTGCTATGTGGAGTTATTTTTACAGCTCACCAAAACCAACTGAGTGGAAAAACTCCTCATCACATCCTGCTATAATAATAGATTCCCTGTCATCTGTCAGTCTGTGAAAAGCTGCACAAGTTGGGCCCTCCATCAGAGAAACTAGGGCTGCTAGGGGGCAGAGTGATTCCTCAGCACTGCAGCCTCATCATATGATGCTGCTGATGTAAGGACGGGGACTGGATGAAGCCAGTTTAAATGCTCCGGGCCTACATGGACTCAACCGGGCGCTCACAGTCAAACACAAACATAAGATTTGATGCAAATAATTTCCTCCAGGATCTGACCCGCGTGGCAGCACGGACAGGGATTAACACATCTCTCCAAAGGCTCCTGAACGCATCACAAAATGTATTCAGACATCCACCCTTTCTCCGGGTACATGTCTCATTCATCGCAGCACATGCTCATCTCTGCATACCGCGGCGTCACCAAAACGCCGAAAGCCCGGTTAATCCTCCTGATCACCGGCAGCGGAGGCTCGTCTTTCAGCGCCGTCAGCGACAAACAGGCATTAAATGTTACTTTACCTTTCGGGGGGGAATGGAGGTGTGTGTGTGTCCCGGTGCAGGCTGCCGGCTCGGTGACCTTGGAGCAGAGAGATGCGTGTGTCTGTGTAGTGGACGGCTCTGTGTGTTTGAATTTCCTGAGTGAGCCGCTGCCTGACGTGAAGCTGCCGCGGGCTGGAGAGGGCGGCGCTGCCTGCCTCCCTTTCTATTTTAGACCACGATTGACTCAGTCATACTCTGTAGTCGTTACTCGTTACATCCACACATCCTTACCCCTCCTCCTTGCTGCTGGAGTGTTGCTCTGTGCTCCACATGCAGCATCAGAAAACACAAACACTGCAACTAATTCACTCTCACTTCACAGTTATTTGGCCCATTAAAAGTCATAATGTGATTTTATTTCTCAAGAAGACAACAATATTTATTATACAATCACCAAAGATAAAGAAAAGCAGCAAATAGTATATGTAGGGGAGGCTGGGGTTGGTTGGCCCACTTCGCTCCACCATAGACCCTTTAACTGTTAGTAAACAGTGTGACGTTTTGGTGGGCGGGGCTTAGCTGGAGGCAAAACAATTCTCCACACACATTAGCTGGCGAGTTCTGTTGGCTTGTTTTAGACAGTGGAGGATGGTGATGCGAGTGGTGCATTCAGAAATACACATTACGAGTGTCAGAGCGCACTCTGGCAAATTCGCAAACTCGTAACGCTGTCAGAATGTGCCACTCGTCCAGCTGACAAACTAACGTCATTGTGACGTTGGCCCTAAAAGGGTCTACATTTCTCTTGCATAATTAATATTCTTATCAGTAAGGTCTGATTATTTTTGTCATTGACCCTTCAAATAATATATTAATAATGATAATAATAAAAAATAATAATTAAAAAAAACAAAACGATGGCACTCCCCCACATTTTTTTTGTTCTGTGTTCATCCTGATTTTACCCACTTGGACAATAACATACAACACAATAATAAGGGTAGCACAATTAATGTAATCAAGTTCCAATTTTTTATTTATTTTTTTGCATGGACTATCAGGGCCTTTATAGATTTCTTAACAGAGTGAGACCCTGTTTTTAATCATTCAAAATATTTTTATTTTCTCAAAATACAGTCACAATAATAATAATAATAATACAGTTAGTCCACAGACCACTTTTTTTACTTTCAATACTACCATTATCAAAAACTAAACTAACATATTACCCTTATCAAATGAGTTAATGAGCAGGAAAAAGCTGCGTGCCAGCCAACCCCAGTCTCCCCTATGATTAACAAGCTGAAACAACATAGTGCTTGACAATTTTGCTTAAAAACTTAATCTATCAAAATAGTTACTACTCCCTAAATATTTGGAATATTTGTGCATTTATTTGTGAAAATTTGGTGCAAAAAAAATCACCAGAATGCAGGAAATTAAGGGTGTGTCCGGAAATAGTCACTCCAAGTCCCAAAGCACACTCTGGCACAAACTGGACTGTTCTTAATGCGGAGCGCTGTTGGAATGTACCATTCAGTTATCCAGAGCACCACAATGAAGACATGATGAAACACAAGCTTTAAATGAGAATAATTTGTTTTATTTTATCATAAGAGACAAAGCAAAGCAGCAATTCTTTATTAATTAGAAGCTGAAATAACATAACGTTTGACATTTTTACTTGAAAATAATGAAAGAAGTTAAGTTAATAAAAGTTAAATTAATAAAAGAAGTTACCTGACATATAACCTATGAAAGTAGTTGAATTTTCATTTAAAGAGTGATAAATGAAAGTGGTTCATATAAATTTTAAAATATGGCTATATAAAATGTTCGACAGAGAGCTCCAGATTAATTTTAGTTCCATGAATTAAATGGTTACTTGACTTCAATTTTTTATCTCTGAAACACAAAATGTGATTTTCAGAGGCAAAAATAAAGAGTATCAAGGGTGCTAAATATGATCTTTTTTGTGTAAGCCTAATTTTATTATTCTGAATACTACTACTGCTGCTGCTATAATAATACTAAATATTATGATATTAACTGCAGTAATGGAAAAAGTTGAAATACGATTACTGAAAGGAGCCGAAATGTCAGATTGGTAGAGCTGAAAGTTGAAATTAGTTAAATGTTAGCATTGAATGAAGTTGTCAAGTGTCAGTGTCATAATAATGATTAAGTTTGTTTATATAGCACCTTTAAAAATTACAATTGCAAAGTGCTTTACAAAACCAAATAAAACACAAAGCGAATGAAACAAGCTAAAAGCAATAAAAACAGAATACACATAACAGGGTAAAACACACAGTCATAAAGCAGATACAGTCACTGAAAGGCAATTTTAAACAAGTGGGTTTCAAAAGTGATTTAATAGACGAGACTGCAAACTGTTAATGTGAGTGTAAGCGCTGAGGGAAACTGAGTATCAGTTGATACTGAATGTGCTGACACGAGAGAAATACTCAGTTGATCTCGGAGTCCAAATGTCGGTCAGAATGGCAGCAGATTGATTTTCTGTACATTGACTTTCACTCTCCCAGCATCGGATGCAGTCTTCCCCCTAAATGTTCTTTGCGTGCATAAAGCTGCTGGCACCGACGGAAAACGCAATCTGGGTCATTTGAACTCAATCCGTTGGATTAATGTGAAAGGGTCACAGTGAAGCCTCTGCATATGGTGAGAGGGACTTGCTGAAGGCGAAGATGACATTTAAGAACAACAGACTAAAAAACAAGAGGAGTTAGACAAAATAACCGAAATGGAAAACATCTGATACAAGAAATTAAAATGTAAAATTTTCCAACTTTGATTCAGGTTTTGGAAGAGACTCGTGTTAATGATAACACTGCTAATTCATTTTCAGGATTTGCCAGATAATCACCCAAACAGTCACTTAGTCATTTCTTTCTTTCCCCGTGTGAGTCATTGTTAATCTCACGCCTTAGTCTACTGTACGTGTAAGCCTGGACCTAGAACAATAAAGCCCATAAGCTGCTGCCTCTTCTGTTGCTAAATGTTTCAAGCTTACAGACACAATACCTGTGATTCTCCCTCCTGTAACTATGGCACGGACTTGTCTGAACTCTTTTTCTGTGGATTTTCTTGCCAGTTGAAAATTGCAGAATTCGAGCAGCAGTGTAAACACCATTTCATTCTTGCATCACCCTTTCATAATACATTGTGTCTGGGATCGTTTCCAGGCATCTCTTCAGTGAATTGTGTCATTTTCATGCAGACAAATGACCCAAACTAAAGGAGGAAAGTGCAGCGCTCTGAGCTCTGAGATGCGGGCTGTTAGCGTGCCACAGAAGTTGATCATTAAATTTTCATCCCTAAAATGCGTCAGTGGGAAGTTGCTGTATATAACTTTGGGATGATGCTCTCTCGTCTTACTTCCTGTCAGGAGCACTTGGCGTTAGACGTTGATGGAGCCTACCAGATTTATGTAAACACAGGGAATCATGGCATCTGGCCAAGTGACACAATGGATTATCTGTTCCAGGAAATATATCCTGGTTCAGCCAAACACAGATACTAGGGGAGAGATCCCAAACACAGGGAAACCTGCAATGGCATTATATGTACATTTTTTAATGCTCAGTGTTGTTTTGTGGTAATGTGTCCATGTAAATGCAGTGGATTGTCCCACATGGTGCATCACTCTGCCCGAAAACAGCTCTTTACACAAAGGTCCTTTTGTTAGACTGGTACCAGTCAAGAACTTGACAGTCCCTTGCTGGTCTAAATGTTGTTTTAGAGACTTCTCTTCACTGAGAAGATTTGAACATGACACATATTTCATCCAAGCATAAAAGACTGAGCAGATAAGGTGAGGAGCTTGGACATCCAGAGGGAGCTCGGAGTAGAACCGCTGCTCCTTGGCGTCGAAAGGGGTCAGTCGAGGTTTTTCGGGCATCTGATCAGGATGCCTCCTGGGCGCCTCCTGTTAGAGGTGTTCCAAGTAGGTAGGAGGCCCCGGAGCAGACCCAGAACCTGCTGGAGAGATCGCATATCTCATCTGGCCTGGGAACACCTCGGGGTCCCCCAGGAGGAGCTGGAAAGTGTTGCTGGGGAGAGGGACGTCTGGGAAGTCCAAGACAGACGCCTGGTTGCTGTGAACGTCCAATTAGCTTGCTAATTGGCTAGCTAACTTTATTAGCATTACGTAATGGTCACACTGGATGCACAAGCACCCGATATGTCAGTCTTTAAACAAGCGATCACCTGAAGCTAATTTACTGTGCTGGTCAGCAAGTGATTCTGCCTCTCTGCTTTTTTCTAATCACACTTAGAGCTCTGTCTCTGTCTGCTTGTGTGTGTGTGTGTGTGTGTGTGTGTGTGTGTTTGCTAGTCTCTTTCACTCTCTGTTAGACAACTGACAAATATGTGGAAGCATGGGATTCATTTATATCCTTTGTATAGTTTATAATACCAGACACCGAAACTATTGCTGCAGGTTGTGAGCCGGATGAAGAGCTCAATGTCCAGCGTGAGCAGCCCATTTGCCCTCTGTGGTTATTTGACTAACCATATCTGTGGAGGGGATGGTGACATCTAGGAGGATAAATGTATCTGTGGTTTGTAGAAATGTGGATCTGATGTGGATGCAAATGACACACCAAACCCCGCCCTTGTATGGGAATGTGCACAGAGCCCAAGGAAGAGCTAACAAAGAAAGTTGATAACCACTGTTGTGGTACCTGTTATTATTAAGCTTTTAGGTTTTGTCGAGCCAGTTAATGCAAACAAAGCTATGCAATGTCGAGCTTGCTTTGCAGTACACCCCTCAGCCCTGTGTCTTGTGACAACTATCATTACTAACAAGCGCTTCAGTGCCAAATTAAGTCATTAGGGCTACTTAGCAATCCAGTTGGTACTTTCATCTGAAACAAACTATACGCTGCAGTCTGTGAGAACTCAGATGATCCTCACCGTTTGAAACTGTAAACAATAAGCTTTCAGGTCGTAGATAAAAACACAAACGTGAGCTCAGATTATGGAAGCATGGCGCTCCCAAAATCCAAACAGTAACTTCAGACAAGCACACACTGTTGAGGTAGAGGTGCGGCTTGCAGGGGGAAGCCAAGAGAAATATGTTTTTTGTCTCACACCACGGTATAACTGACACTGAGGGGATTTAGGGTGAACCATGAACGTGATCCATGAGAGTAAATAGATTAGAATCTAAACATTGCTATTGTTTAATGAACATTTATGTAAATAATAAGACTGCTAAACAATTTGACAATGTCTCTTTTGATGTTGTTTGAGGTTGCACTTCAACACAGCTCAACAATTCAGTTTACAACAATGTTTGATTCCCTCTTGACTGCAAGTGTTGTGATTGTATGATCACACACTACAGGAGTGTGGGAAATCTTTGTGTCAAGTATAGAGATGCATTTCATGCAGGCCCGGACAGGCCCACGGGAGAACCGGGGATTTCACCAGTGGCCTGGCCCACAAGTGGTCTGCTCTGGCCTGCCGTGCCGGCTGGCAGAGAGCTAGAGTTGTGACGGTCACGAACGAACCAAATCTTTTTAACAGCTCATTAACATGAACGATGGGAACCGAATCGCAGTTGGGAGTCGTTCGTCGTTGTTTTTTGTTTGTTTGTTTTTTAATCGCTGTGTTTCACACAGATGCACACACAAGATCCACCTTTGCTCCTCCACTGAGTGAGATGGAGAACAGGCACAAGGGGAGGAGCGCAGCAGAGTACACATGCGGTGCTTGTTTGATATGCAAATATTGCATGACGTCATCTGATTTGTGCACACTGCCTTCATGTGAGTGCTCAGTAAAAAAAAAAAAAAACACAGCCTGATTAGTTTTTTATTGTGTATTTATAAGTTTTTAAGTGTTGCATGAATAACATAAGTCAAGGTAGCTTTATTTGCACACACACACACACACACTTTATACAAAGGGTAAATCCAAAATAGTGATCTCACGGTCAAAGCACAGGGATATGGTGCCACCTTGTCAAATATTTACAATGAATCCAGATCAGACTTTAAAATCTAGTCCACACATGTCAAATGAAGTTATAACCAATATTTCAGAATAATTCAAACTCAGATATTCCACCAATAGAATATATATTGGAATTATTCTGATCCAAATCTCACCCCATCATTCCTCCCAGTGATTATTTCCAGGATAAAATGAGTTACCCCGAGGCTGGCTTCTTAAAATAAATAAATGTAAAAATGAGCGTTTTGAATGGCTCTTTGAAAGGAACGGATCTCGAAGATCTGGCTCCCTTCAAAGAGCCATAAACCCCATCTCTACAGAGAGCCCGCCCGCTGTCAGAAATGATAGGTGCTTGTCAGCATTTGTCACAACGATTGGTCAAAAAGGTTTTTTAGATTCAAGACGTGATTAGAGCACAGGGTGTGTACGTGTGCCTGTGTGTGCAGACTGTGCAGTAAGAGCTCTGCAGCTCAGCAGCGCCGTTACAATGGACTGCAAAAAGAGGAAAGGTGGAGCTGAACGGGAGAGAGATAAAAAAAAAGGGCCATTGAGGAGGAGGCAGCCAGATGTCATAAACTTACAAATATGTTCAGAGCCCCCCCAGCCCCCAGCAGCAGCGTGACGCCGTCAAATGATGATGCTACAAGTAAGTTAACATAGAAAAGTAAGAAAACTGGTTATTCTCAACATGAGGTCCAGGGAGGATGGAGACCGACCCGAGACCAGACAAATGATTGATGATAAGCTATAAGAGCCAAATTAACCCATAAGGGTCCATTTGGTTCCATTTTGTACAGAGTCAGGCCTATAATTGAATGCTGCATGATGTCAAACTGGGTCTGGGGGCCCCTTGAAATGAAAACTTTTTTTTTATTATTATCACTGTGCCAGCAGAGAGGAGTGACGTATTTTCTATGCATTTTAGGTATGATTGAAGACAAACTAATTGCTTAGTTGCTGAGAGAGAGAGACCATGGCAACAGTAACTACGGTGTGTGACCATGGCAACAGTAACTATAGCATGGTGTGTGTGACCATTGCAACAGTAACTACGGTGTGTGTAACCATAGCAACAGTAACTACGGTGTGTGACCCTGGCAACAGTAACCATGGTGTGTGTGACCATGGCAACAGTAACCATGGTGTGTGTGACCATGGCAACGTGCGTGCGTGCGTGAGTGTGGCTGGCTGGCTATCTTTAAGGCTATGTTTGGTTAAAGGTTCATTGTGTAAAATTGGGAAGCAAGCGGTCAGGTGTATGAGGAGTGTATGAATAAAAGCCCAGGCTTATTCTCAGTAGTTAAAAGCAAAACGATAATAGTTAAACGATTATGTTCTTATTTTAACATATTCATAAATATTAGGTTCAATTTTTCTCTAGGTTTGTTGTGCTATGTGCCACAAACTACATTTATTACTACACACTGGGCCTTTAAGTTAATTTATTTTATTTCACAAAGTGAGAACAGTCACAACACTATTTTCTGTATTTTCACAGTAAGAAAAGTCTTTTTGGGTCAAGTGGCATCATATGTCGGACACGGACGTCGAAATTTCCACACTTGGCCACTATGAAAACTGTCTCGAAAGTCAAAATGCCTAATTGAAGGCTTGAAATTAGGAGTCCACAAACCAGTTTATCATTATTTCATTATTTCATACAGTCTTTGACACACAGACCAAAGACAGCAGAGGTTACCAGAGTAGGAGCTCCCCATTTGAGGATTTTCATTCAAAAATTAAACGAAACACAGTGTTAGTAAAGCCTGATTTATGGTCGTGCGTTGAATCGACGACGTCGCTACGTTGTAGGGCACGGGGCTACGCAGAAGGCTCGCCGTAGCCCCCGGCGTAGCCTGATGTGCACCTCCCCAAAAATGTAACTACACGTCGAGGCGACGCAGACCCAGCGCAGACCGGCACGGCTGTGATTGGTTTGCTTGGTAGCAACGCATTTCCGGTTCCGTATTTCCACTGCCATCCCCGCCGTCTTTAAACATCTTCTATTGCCATGTAGATGTTGTTAGGGGCTCATTATATATATGCCATTATGCACAACGTTCAATACGGATACGGCCGGAGCCGTCTGTCCGTGTTCATTTCTCTGTGACCGAAAAAGCCGGAAGCTAAACGAAGAATCAACTAGAGACGGCGATAACCACTCAGCAAAGGAACGAAGCCTCCTACCGCTCTGGCGGTGAATTGCACCGCGACGAAACGGAGTGACGGAGAAGTTCGAAGGGTTCACGACGGCGTCACGGCAACCACGTAGCGACGTCGTCGATTCAACGCACGACCATAAATCAGGCTTTAAGGCAGAGACCTAAAGTCACACTTGTATTGACTGATCAGCTGTTTGCAATACGCTTTACGATGACTGGCTCATTCACAGGTGACATTAGAAGACGACACCGACACTGTTTACTCTGCTGAACTCTGCCCAACCTCCTCCTTTTATTGTTGATATAACTAATGCTCCTGTTTGTAAAGGGAGGATTAGCTCTCAGCAGAATCCTTGTCACTGCTCAGATTCTTGGAGAGCACATGAACTAACATTGTCTCTGACTGAATCAGTACAATGAGGTCATTTCTAGAAGGCAAAGTTGAACTAAGGTAATTATATTTTGTGGTCATTAAGCGTTTGGTCTCATGAGGCCAAACCATGTTTGACCCAGTAAACTCCTCACTTTCTTACAGTTATTTTGGTATTCAGGCAGTAACAAGGTCTGCACACTGTTAGGCTCCAAATATAACAGGGGTTTTTTTGTTTTTTCTTTAAGGCATATTCCTCTTTTTTAAGACACTTTTTTGGGCAGCAAGATCCTCCTCAGGCAGGTGTGAAACAGAAGAGTAGTAGAGATAGTAATCAGCTCAAATCACTGTCACCTGCTCGTCATCAAACAGCAGGGGGAAAACACAACATGGTGATCACAATACTCCAGAATATATCAAGACACAAACACACAACACATAAACAACACAGAAATAATGAGTCCAGTAAAGTTCACTATAAACTGACTCCACTAACACAAATGTTAACCATCATCTTTTTCATCAAACTTCGGGAATATCTCCAAACAGCCATTAAACAACAAGATCATTTAACAAAAGTATCACATTCAGCTCAGTAATAACTGTCAATTGTTTTTTCCTAATCACCCATTATTAGCTTAAGCATGTTTTACATGTTAATACATAAATGCACAGTTACTCTTCCACTGTATGAAGGAGCAGAGGCGTCAGAATGAGCTCTGGAGTGCACTGCTTTAGGTAGCCTTCTGTTATTAGCTTTTTTTTTTCTCCATGCTTCTGATACGGTTATGTTTATATAACGCATATACACATTTTATAACAGTTTGTGTAGAAAGGATTTTGTTTTGTTTTGTTTTGTTTTGCAGAACGAAGCAGATAAAAAAAATATTTCCAAAAAATATCTTTGTAGACTATAGGGCTAAACCACACAGTATTACAAAAACAGTGTGTTTAAATGGGCTGAGCAAGATGCTATTAAGCTCATTTACATATGACTTCTTGAAAGTTAAGTAGAGTATCATCATGTTTTAATTGGAGTCTTAAAGACTGAATCTTAAAGGATATATTGGATGGATACACAGCTTTAAGACGAGTTAATTAGTAAGTAGATGAGTAAAAACAAACTACACTGAACATGTGTTTTAGATTAAATTTAACCCTCTATGGTACACATTATGATGCCAGTTGGTATAAAAAAAGTTTTAAATGTTTTTATAGACTAAGCGAGCATAATTTAAATAATCTTTTTTAAATAAATAGTACATTTTTGGATACATTACCTTGAAGCAACACCTTACGATAATGGTAAGAAATAAAAAAATAAAAAGTTAATTGTTATTTAAAGTTTAATACAATTTTATACAGTACTCATGAGAAATATTCAAAAACCTTTCATTTAAAATTCCGGACATTTGACATTGAAAAACATTTGAAAGTAACTCTTTTGATAAGTTTGATGTGTTAACGAGTGTATCCATATTTCTGCAAACTGTACATCAACAATTTATTAAACCAAACTATCACAGCCTTCTTAAAAACAAGATAGTGAGTTATAGTTCAGTGTTTCATCATGTGTTTTACATTTAAATGCAAGTTAACATGGTAACCTTAAAAGGAAGATAGCGCTCATTAAGCATCAGTGAAATGAAGAGACAGTTGCCACACAGGTGTTCTCACTCACAGTAACGGACACCTGTAGTGCTTGGAGGCAAGTCTCAGCACATCCAAATATGCTGTGTGTATGTTGCTAAAATAGCTCTCAGATATATTGTCATAGATGTAAAGTTGTCCACCTATGAGTATCAAATTTGAGAGTCAGTCTTTTGATTTTGTTCTGCAAAGGACGAGGAGAGCACATGGGCAAGGTGCCATTGGTGGACGTTATATATCCCACCAGTAGGGGGCGGTGTGGTAAATGAATCCAAAAGGTCACAGCTGAAGTTGTCCTTGAGTCCCACCACAGTGGAAAATATGCTCAGGTTCATTCCTGTATGAGGGCAGAGGAGTCTCATAAAGCTTCTTCTCCCCATCCTGGTTAAATATTTGTCAGTCAGATGTTAACACATTTAAAACAAATCTTTCAGCCTCTCAGGGGATGTTAAAGCCGTGTTGATTCTGTCAGCTGTAACACTGCTGTATATTTATAAGTTGACACAATGCTTTTTTTTTTTTTTTTTTACAGGGGATTAACTCGACACAGCGTCATATCATCCTTTCCCTGAAGATAAAATAGGAAATATCCGTCCAAATAAAAAGTTTGAGGAATATTTAAAATCTCTGCTGGTTTCAGAGCGCACCGAACACCAAATAGACACTGTTTATCACACAGCATTAATATGTCGATATATCAGCTGAATATATGAAATATCAACGGCTCTTTTGAGCATTGCCAAATAAATAAATAAATAGAAACTCTTTTAATGATTCCTGTTACAGACTCTAACATTCAAAGCAACTAAAATAAATTGGGAAGAGGTTGTGTTTGTTTTTTTTAAATTTTTTTAATTTATTTATTTTAATGCAAGTAGACCCACAGTACAGACTGGGCAGTGAATGTCACTGTAGTATATCTGCAGTGTTCAGCAGGCAACATGATATGGACGATTATATATATTCTATATATATATATATAATGATTTAACAAAGTCTATTTTTGTACATCTGTAATAATTATGTGAAAGAACAACACAAGAAAAATGTTTTTAAGACGATTTTAGAAATATTCTTTGCACCAACTTTAGGCTACTGACATCAGGTCAAGCAGCTGCAATAACTCAGTACCTAAACAAAATATTGAAGACAAATCAAAAGAAAACGGCTAATTGGAAGTACTTTTCAGAACAGACACACCCATATTTTGACAGTGTTTCACTATTAGTGCACACATACGCTGAATAAAACATGGATTCTGATTATAGATTTTATAATATGTTATTTTTTTATTTTGATTTTAAGATAATTTAAATTAATTAATCTGAAATGGGAGCGTATCTATGTTTCCAGGGTTCTATGTTCCCCACTTAACCCTGCAAAAAAGGGTCTATGTTCCCCGCTTACACAAAAAAGGTTCTACGTTTCCCCGGTTCTATGTTTCCCGCTCAACCAAGCAGGAAACATAGAACCCTTTTTTGTGTAAGCGGGGAACATAGAGCCCTGGAAACATAGGGATGACCCCTCTGAAATCTCACCCTGGACCTCCTGGCATGGTGTCACAGACTCCACTGAGGACGACTGAAATGTCGTACACTGAACATTCAGATCAGGTCAACATTGACATGCACACGCACACGTGGACACTCCTGCAGTCAGCATGATAATAACACGCTCCCTCAAGACTTGCAATATATGTGTGTGACATTGTGTTGTGTGATCAAACTGCACACTTTAGAGTGGGCTTTATAAATACAACTGAACGTAATTTTAGGGGGACTTTTTGCTGTGACCATCCCAAACACACCTGTGTGCTAACGATGCTGTTTAATCAGCAGCTTGATTTGCATCACCTGTCAGGTGGAGGGATTGTCCTGGAGAAGGAGAAGTGCATTAAAGTAACAGATACAGGCAGCGTCTGTGGGGGTTGGGTCCTTGTTGATAAAAATGTGGGACAAATACAAATTATTGGGTTTTTATTATCATTATTTCCTGATGGCCTCTGCATCAGAATCATCTGCAGACTCATAAATCATGATGAAAACCATTAATCCTGGTCAAATTTCCCTAAAGACCTGCAGTGAATGCACTATACTTTTCAGGGACACTCCTTCATACCATGACGATACGACTGCAGGCAAAGCAAAGGAGGAGATTTAGAGAAAGAAAGGCACACAACTCATGACCGGGTTTTGAAGCCTTGAGTCAATACAAACAGGAACTGACCTGCACACATGAAGTTCAGTCTGAGCAAACTTCCCCTCCACCCTCTCTACCTCTAGAGGTCACTATGCACCAGAAATCACCTTCACACAGGAAGAGGAGCAGCACTGTGCTCTCACATCATGTCATCACCTCTCACATCATAACTTCTCCTCTCCGCTGGCTGGTGTTTAACTTTACAGCCTGCGTTCCTGATTTAAAGCTGCGTTTTAAACCACGCTGGGCCGTGTGACTGATGAGACCACCGAAGGATGAGGCTCTTTCCACACCTTGATGTTTACCTTTCCTGTCAGCTTGTTTCCACAAAGCTGGCGAAGACCAACCCCGACTGTTTGGGTCAGGGGGGCTGCTGCCGGGGAGGGCTGCGCTCTCACCTCAACGCCTCCCTCTAGTGTGGGGGTGAAGGAGTAAGGAGACATCCAACAGCTGGATCCAGAGACACCCTCCACCTGTGTCATGCTGCTCTTTACATCCATACACTCCCAAAACCAACGTCTGTGTAAAAGGGACAGCCGGCTGGACGGGTGTGACATTTTGACAACGTGTTATGCATGCAACCCACCACCAGACATTTAAAATGCAGCTACCAGCAGTCAGTGGCAAACTCAAATAAGAAGAACAGCGGTCAAAAGTGTCCAAACAATGAGGTCCTTACCCTCCCAGCAAAGGACAAGATCAGCTGCCAAATGACAGGAGAGTAAATGACTGATACGACCATGTTATCCCTGTTACTGTTTAGGAAGAACTGCTGATGTTTCTTTCATATGTCACACTAGAGGCCAACACTCTGACCTGAAGGCAAAGTAGGCCGTAGAAATGTCTGCCTACTCTTGACTATAATCACACGTATCATCATGCAGAAGGAAGTGTGCATCTACTCATGGATGAGGAGCTGATGCTCATGACAGCGTGAGATGTAAACATTAATAGCATCCTACTCGGCTAAGCTGTAACGTTAGCTAGCTCAGTGGTGCTAGGTGAGCTAGCAGTAGATGCACACCTCCGTCTGTACGGCGATGTGGTTGGCGCGTGTAGTTCGGTGGAATTTTTGGTTCCATTACATTCAAGAGAAGGCAGACATCTTCGTCAATATCTCGAGCACTCAGCCACTGACACCAAAACAATCTAGACTGAGAAATAGCACTACAGGTAAGAGGATAAATGTGTATTTGTGATTTTAGGGTGACTGGTTCCTTTAACACAAGTGAACATAACTGGTTGGTGTAAATGAAGAAGTGCTTGAACTCAACTGACAGGGCTGTGGTATGGCAGAAAAAAGAGTAGATGACTATTTACTGCCATTCAAAGTAGCTATGACAAACAGTAGTGAACTGTGAGAGGGTAAGTGCTGTTTATGCTTGATGCAGTAATATACAAAGACTTTATGAAGGTCAGTGGTCAGTCTGAAATAGCATGTGACCGGTGGTGTTGCCCTAGTTTATTGCCTCTATACTATAACACTAGAAAGACCTTAACGGAATATCAAAGAAAGATATCACCTCCCCTCCCCTACATAACAGGGTTTTTTTTCGGTTGGTTGACCAGGTATCTCCTGCCGCTCTGGAAACAAAAAGCTCCAACCGGGCCTGAATGCCGTGCATCGTCAGTCGGCAAACAATAGGTCAGCATGCAGACACAGAGGAGGTGAGAGGAGGAGGGCAAACATTCAGGAGACAAGCAGCAGGAGGTATGTGGTTGGTAAAAGTTGGGTGGGGGGCTGGGTAGAGTCATTAGAGTCCCTGGGGGGCTGTGAAGGTGCTCTGTCCCCTTCCTGCTCTCCACAATGCTGAGTACACAAACCACAAAGAATGAGGCTGTCCTGACAATTGGAGGGGTGTCACCTAATCACAAATCAGACTTTCAAATAATTTTGGTTGGTTATGTTTTGAAAGTCTTGAGGTTGAGTCAGCAAGCAGCTCATTTGCATCTGTTGTCCCCGGGCAGGTCAGCCCAGCCGCCAGAGGAAAATGCTAACATTGTATGTTTCTGCAAACCATAGCAAAAGTGATGCAGTTGGTATGTATGTTGGGAGGCAATAGGAGATGCTAGATGGCATGACACCTAGGAAAGATGGCCGCCAAGCAGCAAACAACTGTTTGAGTCCAACAAATGACAGAATAATGGGTGTTCATTAGCAACACATGGCACAATTTCCAGCTGCAATTTTGGCACCAATAGCAAATGATCTTTAGCAACAGTTGGCAGCATTTCCAGCCGCAATTGTGCCATTAAAAACAGGTGGGGGTTTTTTATGTTATGGATATTATCATATCCAGCATGATTGTGGCACCAAAATTTGGTCTTTGTAGCAACACATGGCATTTCCAGCTGTGATTGTGGCATCAAAAGCAGGAGTTTTTTAGTAACATTGTAGTGCCATTTCCAGCCACTGTTGGGGCACTAAAAGCGGGTGTTTTTAACAACATGTGGCAGGATTTCCAGCTGGGATTGGGGCATCAGAAGCAGATGTTTTAACAACCACAATCATGTGTTTTTTGTGCCTTAACATAAGCACACATTAACCACCGTGTTGTTGAAATATAAAGTTTCAACATAGTTTTATATATACAATATATATCATAGATATAGACAGAACCTTGGTATCTGGGGTTTGCAGAATTTAAAATGCATGCATTTATTCTAGCAGCTGGGTTGGGCAGGTCGACGAAAAAGCAACCGAAGAAAAGCAAACACACAACATAAATGAGCGGAATGCTTGAGAGTCCGCCAGTGTGAGATAATGAATAGAATCAGTGTGATAAATAAATAAATACAAAATAGAATAATTCAGGGCCAGTTTTGGACATCTGTTCAAAGGACTTTTGATGTGGGTATAAATGATTGGAAATGGATGTTACAACAGACTTTTACAAATATGTAAATGTGAGTTAAGTTACCTCCCTGCATTAAAACAATAAGCAGTCTGTTGATGCTCAGACAGTGTTGAGTCCAAACTGTCCCGCTCTAAGTGAAAACACATTTACCCTGTAGGCTTTCTCTCCCCGTTATCACCCATCTGATACGTTCACTTCCTCGAGTCTATTCAAAATGAGTCACCTATTAACAGTACATTGTTTTCAGCAATGACCCTTTTAACCCATCACTGACCTGACAGCTATGTGGTTTAATCTAACAAGTACTCTTTGAAATGCAAATGTACCGACCCCCCTCTCATGATTAACATTATCGTCCTGTCAGTGCAGTCGTACCAAAGTAAAGCTCTGTTCCCTTTTCAGCTCGGGCCAGCAGGTGAGGGGGATCAGACACTATGGGTATTTTGTTGACTTTTGATAAGAGGATTAGTTAAACTGTTTTGCCCCGAGGGTGTCGATAACCAAAATATGAGGATCATATGGGGTGACCCTCAGTCAGTACATTTACATGCACAGTTAAGACAAGCTACGGTTATGGCTTGACTTGGCCATTTAATTGGACCACCAAACAATCGAGCATCGAACAGCTGTTCACCACATTTTGAACAGTTCGCCATTACAAGTTTTCCTCCCATCCACGTATTTAAAAAATTTCACTCCTTCAGCTGACACAGCATGACCTGCGTCTCCTCGTCCATCCAAAAATGCACAGCTCTGGATAGTCATTTCACCATGTTGTTACCGGCTTCTTCTTCTTCTATTATGCATTTAATGCTATTCGGCGAAAAATGTGAATCCTGCGCAGTGTATCAAGGCCAGTTTGTGTCCAAATGACTGTATACATGCAGGAGTAATTCAACACTCAGTTGCATTATCTGGGTGTAAATCGATTTTCTCTAATATCATGTAAATGCACTGTGAGTGTGTGACCTTAGTTTCCTTTTTATACTCCCCATGGGAAACAAACACTGGCCTCTTATATATCTAATATGATGGAGGTTCATTCTCGATGATAGCCACAGACAACAGGCTTAAAAACCAGAATTAATGTTTAATTTATTTTACTTTTTGTAATTCATGATGGATTTCATTGATTTTTTTTCTTTAGAGATATGGTTTGTTTGAGCCCAAGGCAGAATTATGGACACAAGCTTCTCTCTTGAGTAGTATCTATTAGAGGCTGTTTGAATTCAACTTTTGTTTAGGGTTTTTTTTTTTCATTGCAGTCATGCTTCAGTGAACTTGTGTAAATAAAGAACAGATCCATATTGATGACATCCAATATAAGCTTTCTTTTAGATAATGGATAAAGGTTTCTAATTATTTTTAGATGATGTTCAAACAATAATGAAAAGGCAGGTTTTTTAAAATCAGAATATGGTACTGGAGTCTGGTAGCTCCCTCTGTTAAAATGTGTTCAGGGGACTACATGAAGGCCAAGGAGCTGCTCACACTAATCATCCTGGTCTAACTTTCTCAAACTACACCGCATGGGCAGTGTCCCTAGCGTCATTATAGTGACACATGGGAGAAGGATGGGTTAGTTTTGTTGACTAAACCTAATTGCTGGACCCTTTGTAGTCAAGTGAGTCGACTGACGTGACTAACATTAACCACAATTTTTTTTTGTAACTCAAACCAAGTGGTTTTCTGGCCTAAACCTAACCACCGACTCCTCAGTCACGTCAGTCGACTTATATGACTTACCATCAAACACTTCTGCATCAAGATCCCCTCACCCCCTGCTTCAAGGAACAATGCAAAAGGCTAGCCTTCGATGCCTGGGCAGAACCGACAAAATATGACATAACGTGTGGTTATGTATAGGCACCAAAACAATTTGGTATGGCTAGGAACAGATCATGTTTTGGCTTGAAATACCTAGTTTTGGTGTCACAGAAATGGCTGAAACTGTTGTGATGTTTCACTAAATAACAGCCGGTTTTGTTTTTTGTTGGTCTCGAGCTTTGCCGTGGTCTGCCACTTGGCAGCTGTCTCGTCTAAATGCCATGCGATCTATCATCCCCTCCACCTCCTGATGACAAAGTCAGCTCACACATTTGTAATCAGAATGATATCACTTTAGAGACATTAATATGATACGTGGTATGAAACGTACAAATGTAACATATCCAGGGTTTGCAGGAACGTACAAAGCCAACACAGTTCTAGTATCCCAGTTTTAATTTTAATAGTCATGTGTCTGACATTTGGTTATTGCCCTGGTTACATGGTGGTCCGTCGAAGTGCATGAAGTTTGATTTATGTAAACTAAATATGCTGATGTATCCCTCCAAACACCCCCACTGTGTTTCTTCCAACTGTTTGAACAGCTGGGCTTTCTTTATCACTGCTGCGGACCCACCGGTGATTCCTCCTGGTAGGGGGGGTAGGTGAGGTGAGTAAGTGAAGGTGGGGGATCCGGGGGGTTGGAGACACTCAGCAGGAAGGAGGTCTGGGTTGACTACTGCCTTGTTTGGAGTAAGGAGAGAGGACACACATCATCACTGGTGCTGGATGAGTGTGATTAAAGAAGCATTATCTCTGTCTCCCTCCGAGATCGTGTCCTCAGGAGTTTGATAATCGTGATGCTAACAGAGCATATGTGCCGGAGGTCTAACAGGTAAAAATAGATTATTGTAGACCAAAGAAAATACTAATGGGAAGGACACAAAAGCAAGTGCTCTTCAACAAGAGGACCTGCTGAAGTGTCCTTGAGCAAGACAAAGAGTCACTGTTGACTCAAGTGGACCATTTAAAAAATTCAGGCCAAAGGAACATCAGCCTGCTACGTTGGTGTGTCTTTGTTTCCCCTAAACAGCATTTATTCACTTTTAAGGAAAATGGTATCTGTGACAACTTCAGATTATGACTGAGAAATTTTACAGTGGACTGCTTCAGCAACTAACCTTACATGGAGTATACGATACTTTGACTCTCTCCACTTGACGGATATTACGGTACTATTGCATTCGCCTCTTTACCCGCATTGCATGAAAGTGAACAGGAGGTGAATATTCACCAATGTTCATTTTGCTCATGTGTGACCATATCCTTCAACACATTCTGACTCTTCGCATATCAACGTTTTGCTGTGGACTTTTTATGTCAACATATGATGAGCAAGGTACCCTGGGTGCATTGGTTGTTGACGTTCTCAGACACCTCAACTTCTGCCTGTTACACGCATTTTCTTTTTTCAAAGTACATTTCTGTTTTTACAGGAAATGTACAGTTTGCCAGTCTCTTTCAAAATAAATGTACCATGTCCATACAACATCGTGAATTAAAGTTTTTGTCCTTCAACAACAAACACACAGGGTTACATTTCGCCATCACACGAACATTTGGCTTTACAATCTCACGGGAGCCGAACACCGGCCTCCTGGGTGAAAGGCGGTGGTTGCGTTCAGGCAACAAAGCACTTGATTGGGTTTTAGAAAAAAAAGAACAGGGTTTGATTTTACAATGTTTCGGGAAGGGAAACCCAAAAGTCCCTAACCAAGCGCTGGTTTTCGACCAAGTACCTCACTTATGGCATGCCCACTTTCCAACAGTCAAATCTAATTTTTCCTAACAATATATCCCACCTGCCTGTCCTGTGCCACAGACAAAGTTCATGATGCTGAATCTAGATACTCTAAAAATGCCCTTTAATCTGGATATTAATAGCCGCCTCTGGTGTAACTGACTGCATTCATTTACTTACTTCGTGATGCAACCTGCAACACTTGGATGGTTTCAGTCGTACTTCAACTGAAGCCTACTGCTCAGTGAGTCTCTTCCTTATTTTCAACCCAGTGACCAGTTAAGTTAAAAAAAATAAAAATCAGCATCTCTGGAAATCTCACTTTTAGATAATGTATTAATATTCCTCTAACAAGAGGATTCTATGAATACAGCATAAGCATGTGTGTTTACTGGTCTTCCCTTACCTTTTCTGACTTGTCAAATAAGGTCTGTGCATTTAGTTGCTGTCTGCCGCACTGTGCCAAGCCTATTTAGCATGTCTGTTCATGTGTATCAACATGGGAAACACGCATACACACTAATTAAGTCGAGCAGCAGAGTATGTGGTGAAATAAATGTCAGTGAGGGAAAGAGCAAAAGGTTGATTGGGAAGTTAAATTGGATATTGAACTTACTTGTCTGCATTACGTTCAGTGTGCCTTCATGCAGAAGGGTTATTATTGGATGAAAAGCACGACAGTCTAACAAATACAGGAAAATTGTGTTACAAATGAAGAGCAATTTCGCCTCAGGGTGAAAGATAATTACAATCAATACTAACCTGAGGCAAAAGTCCTATATACTCTGACCTTGAACCCAAGGTGAATGAATCTGTGCTGTGTTTGTTGGTGCTTTCCCGCATTTAGATAACTGATATTGATATTGGTAATGATTTCCATATTAGGAGTGAAATGTCCTTTATCTGTGGTGTCAAGAGCAAGGTAGTTATGGATTAGGAACTTGCTCCAAGCTGTTGAGAAAAAAAAAGTCATCTCCTCTGCTTGGTTTTCAGGCAGTGTGTGTGTGTGTGTGTGTGTGTGTGTGTGTGTGTGTGTGTGTGTGTGTGTGTGTTTTGGGGGGTAAAATTATGGGGTGAAAGAACGCATGTTGACAAATCATATGGCCATCAGTCTGGGCCACCACACTCCATGCCAAAGTCAGTCGTCCCATTAATTATGAAAGACAGGCATCCCAACCAAGCCCCACACACTGCCTCGTTTATCCCCGCTGACCAGTTCACACAGCAGACATTTTGTTTCGGGGTCTGAGACTTGTAATTGGCAGCGGCCACACAACGCAGACCTTAACACGGCCCACTTTGGAGCCTCTCAGCCACCCATCAACATCAACCTCACACAGGCTCAGCCTTGACAACACATACACTGTTCTGACGTCTAAATGCTCCTGTGTTGGGCAGTGAGCACACGAACGTTGCTCGACACCTGGAATGAGCCTTAACGCAGCACGGCTCAAAGATCCTCTCCTCCTCAGACGTGTTGCATGTGTATTTTAAGCAATAACCTCAACTGTTTTGTGTTTATGTTTTGTTTTGAATTAATAGCCAGACCTCCATCCCACATGGAGTTTGGGAGAAATCCAAGCTCAACAGGCAGTAAGAAAACAGCAGACACATCAGATTGTTACAATAATAAAATTACGCAACAGCTGTTTGGTAACCAACTGAAAAAACAACCAATAGTGCTGTTCTCAAACTTGCTGACTAAAATATGGCCACCTCAGAAATCCCAAAGGTCTCATTAACCACATTCCTTGACAAGATATTCTCTAGTACTCCTCTGTGAAGCTGATGTGGCAGCAGACATTATCAGCTTACTGTCATCAGTATACATGAAGTTAGAAATAAACGGTAACAATCATAGACTGTATAAAATGATGTACATAGCCACCATGACATCACCCAATGGTTTGTGGACTCCCCTTTGAAGCTTAGGCTTCCAAGTTTGGCATGTTGGCTGTCGCCATCTTGTTTTTTTTGGAGCCAGAAGTGACTGTATTTGGACAAGAAGGTGGAGATAACCCTGACACTAGCTGCTAGCTTGTTAGCATGGTGCATCTTCAGCTATGGTTTACTGGGACAATGCTAATGCTGTTTTTTGCTTGCGAAAAAACAGGCTTAAAGCTATTAAAACAAATGTATTTACTGGAAACTGAACATCTAACTCTATAAGGCTCTGACACACCAAGCCAACTGTTGGCCGTTGATTAATGTTCGGCTGTTCTTGAGCATCCATGACCCTTGTTGCTGCAGTGTGTCCCACACCGTTGGTCCTCGTTGGTGGTAGTTTTCTTTTTTCTTCTGATTCAGCATGTTGAATTGGCAACTGTGAAGTCCATCAGTTGATAAAATTACCCTGATTAGCAGTTCAGCTCAGTGCACAAGAAGAGAAACAGAAGTGAGGAAAGTAAACAAAGAGCTAAAGTCGAGAGTGAGTGAGACCAAAACAAACGTGTTACATAAGGTAAGATTATTTTTCTTTAGCTATAGAGCTCCTTAGCATAAACGTTTCCTGTTTGTGTAATTGTTCACTGGTGCACGGTATATATGCTTTGTTCTTTTAAGATTGAATTGTGTTGTTAACGTGCAAATGCATAACTAGCGTCAAGACGATCTTCCGGTTTCCCTTTTTGTAAAACAACTACAGACGACCACCGTCTGCTGGTGTGGAGAGTTATGTCCTGTCACGCAAGCGCAAAATGTATGTGCTAGTTGGCCATCAGTTGAAGTCTTTGCGGTATGTTCATGTGTAACTTTTTGTCCGTGACACAGGCGAAGCGAGGCAAAGCAGCAGGGGACCTTCGTTATCGCTAGCTCTCTGACGTCAGTTTTTTTTAGCACACCCAAATGCTAACCAAGACTTTTTTTAACTGACCAAAACATTACAATTAACTTTCATGTTTCTAATCACCCAACTAATGTAAGTTCCAATATTCACTCAGCTTTTGCATCTGTTCTGGGAAATATATGACCATACGGCTGCTACACGTTCCACTATGTTCACAAGCTAGTTGCTAACTTTATCTCTCTGTTGTTTGGTGCTGGGCAGGTCGCTGTAAAACGGGGCTGATAACATTACAGACACTGAAAATACAGTTAGGTTTTTGCTCCTTGCTGGCATGGCAGCAGTGACTAGCCTTTTCTGCAGACTTTCAAAAGATTCTTACCTGATTGCTGATATATTCTGAAATTGATCATCCTAACATTGTATTGAAAAATATGTACAACTAATTAGTGCTAAAATGTACTGACATTCAGATGAACTAAATTATGTCCAGCAACAAAAACCCACTCAGTTTTTGAGCAATTTGAGCATTAATGGACAAATAATTGCCTCAAAATGGGAAAACAATGGTAGTTTTAATCTGATGAACAAAATGTTTTCTTTTCTGTGCAGTTTTGTCAATTTATAAAAGCAATATTCATTGAAAACACATATGCACGCACAGACATACCTTCCCTGCCACTCTACCCCTTTACTGTATGTTGTTACTGGCAGAGAGCGATATCTGGAGCTAGGCATGATGGGTAGGCATTTTTTCAGCACCGTTACTATTCTGAGTATAATGTCTGGCCGCCAGCCACGTGCAGCATTAGCAGCCCAGCAAGCTCGCTGCCAACATCTGTACGTGCTTCACACAGACTGCAGAGGTTCTGGCACCGTTACTCTACTGACGGACCGACTCGCAGCTCCGCATACCTCTAAACTATCCTCCAAACTGTCTGAGGGTGGGGGCGGGGGGTGCAGTAAGGGGTACCAGAGGTGTTTCACAGCCAGAAAAACATCTATCATGCAGGCGCCGCTGTGACCAAACAAATCAGCGGCGGCTAGAAAATATGATTTCACCAAGAGAGGAATGTGAGAGCTGAGGCTCGCTGCAAGGCTGCAGCACACTGAGTACGCTGTGCAGAAGGAGGGCATGATGGGAGCAGTGCCGTCTGCTGTGGGGATGATTCTGGGAGCCTACAGCTGGCCAGAGCTGACGTTAAAGGCCCTGTTGGTGCTTGGGAGAAGAAAAGTAGCCAATGAGTTGATTCACACAGCAAAATTACCTCAAACTACTGTCACATTTCTTGCTTCTTACTTTGAGAAGAAGTACGATTTTGTTCTGAAACTGATTGTAAAGCTAGAGGGAGGTGTTGCTGTTGTCTGGTGTTGGCTTGCAGCGTGAGGCCTCAGCAGTGCAGACCATGAGGAAGCAATCAGCCCATCGATGAGTGGGCCTGTTGGGACGGTGTGATCCCCCCTCTGCTCTCCCAAAATCCTGCAGGAGTCTGCTGAGACCTAATCAATCACTACGGGCCGGCGAAAATACTCAGACATTCCATCCCTGCCCCAGATTCCTGCTAAGTTTGTGTTTTTGTTTGTTTTTTACCCCGCTGAGAAGTCAGCACACTGTGGCGCTTGAGGAAAGTCGGTTATTATCGGTAGTGTTGATCAGCTGAGTCTAGCGGGACGTTTTCTCTATAGTTAGTTATTAAGCCGCAGATGAGAATTTGATTTCATTATGTTTCAGCCAGTTTAAAGCAGGCAAGTCGATTGGAATCACGCCACATGGCTCTTACGTTAAATTGAATCATTTGTTCAAATTAAATTAAACTGCTCCTCGCACAAATAAGTCTATATTAATGATGTAAGAAAAACTACAACAGCAGTAAGTGGAAATAAGGTTTTCATTATTTCTCAGGAGAACAACGTTAAATCACCTCGACGTACGTTCTATCCCATAAGTATAGAATCGATGCATTGTTCAGCAGCCCAGTTTCTTTCTGGCACAATCCAATTTATTGACAACTTTTAATTAAAAATGACTGAAGATAGGAGCAAATGGAGCAGCAGGAAAATGCTGCGTGCTGTGTTTTGCCATTAGTTTAAAAGCTGGTATAAACAATGTTAAATAAAACAATAGAGGTAAACATCCAAGTGACTATTATATTAAATATTAGAACAGAAAAAATTTGAATAAATGACCCTCAGGTTCTCAGCAGTGTGTCAGGGTTCTTCTTCTGCTTTTGTCGCTGCCCCATTTGTCCTTATTTAATACATGGGGTCAGCGACCTGAGCAAAGGATGAGTCTCACACCTTTGAGCAGCTGTCACAGACACAATAAACCATTCACAGGACAACTTAAAAAAACAATAGAATTGCTCATCACCAATAAACAACACTGTAGGATCAAAAGCAGCCTCATACCAGAAGGTTCAGGGAGGCATGCACTGTAAAAAGCTCTTCAAAATGTAAATTAATTATCCTTTCATGTGTGTTTATTCACTATAAGTCACACCTAATTAAAAAGTATCAAGATCTCGACAAGCCATTATTTCTCGAGATCTTATTGTCTTTCATAAAAATTTGTAGTAAGTTCACTCAACTCCATGAAAGCGCTTAAACTAAAAGTTCCTGTAGCAGTTTGAACTGGTTTTCCTGTCAGTGCTGATTCTTCGTTTGGGTTGTTTGTACATGAAGTCTCCCAGAAATCATACTCTACTTACACTTAAGTACACTTTTGTAATGTTTTAATCAAAGTTTTAGCCTCAGTTGTAGTGGAGGACACCACAAGTCTAGTCAGACTCAAAGCAAATATTTGTGTGTTAATTTGTTAGTTAATTGCTTCGGGCAGAGATGTCACGGCCCAAGGGTCAGATCTGGCCCTCCAGCAGGTCTCACATGGCCCTACAACAAGGTGGAATTTGGCCTTCCAGCCAGTTATAGCTAGAGATGGGCAAAAATACATCAAAATGTATTTTGATACAAAATACCCCTCAAATAAATGTATCAAAATAAAATACAAAATACTGGTGCCACAAAATGTATCAAAATAAAATACATGTATTTTGTATTTTCAAATATAGAAAACACTTTTTTTCTTTTTCCTTTTAGCAGCGACCCGCAGCTCTATAGGTCACTCTGTCGGTTGGTCGGTCATACTGCAACTAGAGACCATGAGTAACTATACCAGAAAGAATGCCCACAATTCGTCCATACCCATCCCAAGCATCAGCCACAACAACATACAATTTCCTATGTGATGCACAGTCCAGTAAAACAGACCACTAGGTCACTGAAGGGCACATTGAATAGCCCAAGTTTAAAAAAACATATAGATAAAAATATATTTTAAAAAAGAAGTAAAAAATATTGTTACATCCAATATTATAAGAATGTGTAGCCTATTATTTTTGTTTTTTGATTCGTGGAGTATTTTGAGTATTTTAAATACAAAATGACTCCATTCAAAAGTATTTTGTTACAAATTACATTTGCTTTTTATCAGCCTTATCAAATACAAGTTACAAAATACTCAGATGTAATTGAAATACGCATTTTAAATACAAGTAATAGAAATACTGCCCATCCCTGGTTATAGGTATTCATAAGTTATGTGCACACTGATTCCTGGTATGAGGAAAAGATCACTTAAGCTAAGATGTTAATTAAAATATGTGTTTTATAAAAAATTTATTTTCAGCAAATGTACATAGAAATGTTACTGTGGAGTTTAATTAACTGGTGCACCAGGCAGTAAATTGGATTTTTATCTGTAACAACAACCAATACGGACAAACAAGACAGATGGAAACTAACAAAAAAACTAACAAAACCATAATGCAGAATACCTTATTTCAAGTTGTATTGAAATAATCAATCAATCAACACAACTCATACGCTCTGAATTTTCTATAGAGCCCCTTTAAATGTCCAGTGTGTGAGTTTAAAGAGGATTTAGCTCATCTAGCAGTGAGGATTTCAGATTACAACCAGCTGAAACTTCTCCTGGTTAGAATTTCTGTTCATTGTTCGTTGTTCATGGGGTTTTTATCAGGAGACAAATTATCCACAGGTGCTCTTTCTCTCAGACCAGGTGATTTAAACAGGCAAAACCACTAAATAAAGCAGCTTCACGTTAAAAGATCATGCTTGTCGTGGAGGGGGCTGCTAACTACAATTGCAATATTCAACTGGATCTATACAAAAAGTTATGAATTTTTAATTGACTGTATCAGTATGTTGTGTGTACCCATTTCCTAATAAAGAGGCAAACTCTAGCTTAAAAATGTAATTTAATTTAAAAAGCCTTCACCTGGAACCTAGTATCTATACATTATTTCTTGTTTCAATGGATGTTTTATTATCTTTTAGTGTGATTTTAAAGGCCTTAAAATGAATTTTTGAATCATTTTGTTAATAGATATTTCATGAGTAATGATTGGTTGTCAATGGTTATTGATATTAGTAACTAAAACAAACATTTATGTCGTGATAAGAGTGATGACACATGGTGTGCCTTGAGATTTTGGCTGGCCCTTTGGTGTGCCTTGGGCACAATAAGTTTGAAAACCACTGATCTAGAGCCAGTGTTTAGTTTGTCTGGTCTGGGCTACTACTTTTCGGACCTGTGTGTAACTGACAACAGAGTGAAACAATTGAATTTCCCCTCAGGGATTGGTAAAGTATATAGTAAAAAAAATTAAATTGCACTTGTTATTCGAGCTGAATCTATGTGGTTTTTGAAATGTTGAAGTATTCTGCAGGTTTTGCAGGGTTTCATGTACACATCCTATAAATTCACACTTGATTTTACAGACTTAAAAAGATAGCCATGACGCAAACTGATCCTGAATACATGCTAACTATGACTATGACTATTTTTTGACTGAAATTGTCCTGACTGGTATAAACCTGCAGGATCCAGAGGGAGCAGCCTGAACTACATGTCCCAGGCTCCCCTGTGGTCCCTCCCCCCGCATACCTCTGCTGTGTGCTCACGCTGCGCTGTGGGGATCCTGCACAGCACTAGTTGCCCCAACAGCAGCAGCGAGGCGCACGGCACTAAAGTTTCTCCACAGGAATGGGCAACTTTCAGAAGAGCGCTTTTCTTTTACATTTCACATCCTCGATCCTCGGAACAACAAGGGATTGGATATAAGGATCGACTGTGCTGATCAGCCAGCACCAGCTTTTGGGATTTGTGTTGGTGATTTCTCAATCTTTGGATTGGTTGCGCTTCATCTGAAGATAAAACTGAAGAGGGGTGTTCTCTTGTGTGGCCAGAAAAATGTGTTCCTCTACGCAGGCTCGCAGTTTAGCGAGGTTTGCCGTGGTTTTTATTCTGTTTTTGCGGCTACAACGTGGATGTGGTGCTAACACAAGGACGTGTCCCCCTCCCTGCGTGTGTATTGGGGAGCTTTTGGACTGCAGTCGGGTGAAAAGGGGCCAAATTCCAGACACGATCCCGGAATGGACAGTTCAGCTGTGAGTCCAGTTAAAGAGCCTCTGTGCACCTTTTATCTCTGTGTTGCATAGTTGTTTTATTTGTAACTTGATGGTTAATTTGTTGAAACACATTTTCACACCTCTGCACTTTGGGGAATTAATTCTCTGTTTTCCTTCAGCACCGACGGGACCACATTCCTGTCGTAGTGAAAACGGAATAGGTTGTAAACCACTTTAAAATCTGGTGCCGCAGGAGAAAACAACTTGAGTGGCTTTACTTTTCTCTCATTTAAAATTGTCCTTTATTTTATTTAAGCTCAAATCCGGGCTGTAAACTTCCTGCAGAACTTTTCTGCCTCATCTAAAGTCACAGAAAGGCAACAAGGTCCACCTGTGACGACAAATCTGGCCTGTAATCCGATTCAACACTTTGTCATGAATCTATCTATGTGCCTTATTAGGTTTTATTTGTTTTATTGGTCCCAGCAGCAGCAGCAGCACATCAGGCTCCTTGAGGCCACCAGGGAAGCACAAGCAGCCTTTCAGTGTGTGTTTTTACACATCAATGTGCCATTGTCAGTCCCTCCAGACCTCTTTATTAAAATGTAAATACTTGTGAATAAATCCTCACAGTGCCTGCAGGTAATACTTTGAAAATCAGGCTTTCTCATGTATTACTTTCAGGTATATAAGTAGTAGTAGTATAGTATTAATGGTGCTAATACTAGCAGTTTTAGTAGTAATAACATCACTATTAAAACAGGTATCTCACATAGTAAAGACATTTATACAGTATGTAATGGTTTGACAGAGTGGTTACATACACGTTTTTATTTGCAGTGATTGGAGTCAGTCTTCAGGTTTCAACTTCACAGACCTCGAGGCCTTCAAAGCCATAAAGGCATAAATCAGATGCAGTCTGTGTGCAGCCTTGGACGGCTTCCTAAAGTAATATCTCCATTACTCTCCTGTTTGCCTTCTGGCTCCATAAGATGAGACGAGGCTGAGCTCGGCTTGTTGAAGCAGAAACACCAAACACAACTTTTAATGGCATGTTCCTCGGTGCGTTCTACTTTACAGATAATTATTCTTACTGGATTTTTTTTATTGCCCGGCGTTAAGCTGCAGTACTTGATTTTTATTGTACAGTGTTAGGGGCTGTAGCGCTTGATTCACTGCCTGGTCGAGCCGTTGCCCTGCTGTTGGATTTAGTTTTTCTCTTTCTAAAATGTGCTGCTCTGGAAACTTGACGTTGCCAGAGAAAACAGACCCAGCCTGAGCCTCATAACCGAGGACGGCCTTCCAAAGAAAATGAAAAGAAAAAAAAAAGAAAAAGTTCCACATGGGGGGAAAAATTCTTTTCACTCTGGCATGCTAATTTACGAGTGGCTCTCCAGCACATCTTAAACCCCTTAAACCGCCCGACCCTTTGTTTTCCAGCACCCCATTATTTCTGCTGAATTAGCAACTCCAGAGCCAGCGATGGTACTGATTAAGGAGGAGCGTGTAGGATTAGTTTGAATCAAACTCAGAAAGAAAAGGGGGAAGGAGAAAGTAGGAGGGAGAAGAGGAGAGGAGCATGAAGAAGTGGGATTAAGCCATGAATATCTGGGAGGTTGTTGGGAGAAATAAGATACAGATTTATGCCCAGATTTAATGCCTCTGTACGTTTTTAAGGTTTAAGAGTGAGGCACAACTGTAGTTTTAATTTGAAAAGAATTTTAATTTTAATACGTGAAGAACTTTGAGTCAAATACCGCAAGAAGCACTCATTTCTAGATGAGTATACAGACTCCTTTTGAGACTTTTACAAACATTTATCAGAGAGATTTATTGTTTTTTGGTGCTAAAGAATGACATTTATTTGGCCAGGTACCTTTTAATGCTCATTAAAAAAGACAGGAAGTAAGACAATTAAATAAATCCTTGGGGTTTGTGTTAAAGCTAATGATAATTCACTGTGTGTTAGCTACCTGCCTTACATTCTCAGGTCGAATCTACCTAGCAGTTCCAAGTGCTTTGTATCATCTAGCAACTTACTGGCAAAATACTACATCATTTTATTTTAATAAACAGCAAACTCTGTGAGTCATCAAGCTTATTTTAGAATAGAAACAAACACCTTTGGAGAAGTACGAATTTCTTAGAGAATTTACAAACATTTATCAGAGGAAATTCATTTTTCAGAGCTAAAGAACTGACCTTATTTGGCCAAGCATCACCTCCGCTCAATGAAAAAGACAGGAAGTAAGCCAAGAGGTAGACAAAAATAGGAATCCTTGGGGTCTGTGTTATAGCTAATGCTAACTTACAGGCTAACATTCTGGGGTTGAAGCTACCTATCAATATTAGTACACTGTGCTGAAAAATATGTGAACTAAGGGCAAAATACTACACCATTTAATTTTAATAAATAGAGAACTTAGTGGGTCACAGAATGACAGGAAACACTTATTCTGGAATAGAAACACACACCTTCGGAGGAGTGTACAAAGTCCTTCAAGAAGTTATAAACATTTGGCTTTGAAGACAATTTCAGCACGTTCAAGTCTGGCAAGGTAACACAGAAAATGATAGAAAGTACAAAAAGGAAGTAGATCACATTACCAATCTCAGCAGTTGACATCAAAGCTAACACTAATTTTTGTTAGCTACTTACCTGACTGTACAAACAACCTGTTCTAGCTGATAGCTTACAAGCTAGCAAGCAAAAGTTTATCATACTAACCCTCCAAAATCACAAATATTGTGGTCATTAATGAAAAGTACCGCATACATCTGTATTTTCCCCTTGTTTTGTTCAAAAGTTTTTGTCTTTGGTCCCGATCATTAAAAGGCATTTTCAGACTATCAGAGTTTTGGGGAGTCCTTGAGAGGAACTGCCATATGGCAAAGTCCCCAAAGAACTACCTACCATCAAGAGCTTTTTTTCTGTTTGCGTTCACACCACCAGTAGGTGCGCTGAAGTGACGCAAGCCGACCAGCGGTTATCACTGTAAGTGGCTAGTGTATGCAGTATTGTCGCAGTCAAAACTGCTTTGTATTTCCACTGTCACATAACAAAGCTTGGACTCAACTACTGGTCCATTTGTCCTATGTTTTCGGCCTTTTACCTTCTGTTAAAAGCTGTTGTTTTTGTTTTATGTTTTTTGTTGTTGACATGTCTTAGCGCGGCTTTAAAAATGGCGGTTGCGGGTGCTTTGACAAAGCTCGTGTGGTCTGAAGATACCTGGAGATTGATGAGAAACATTTATGAAATTTGATGAAAACTTCTTTCCCATTATTATAATCTGAGATGTTACTGACAGCTGCTCTTGTGACCTAAAGAGTGGCTCATTTATTCACTTTTCAGCCTTTGATAAGAAAGTCTCATGGTACATTTTCACCAGACCAGCAGATACAGGCTGAAGCCTGTATGCAGCAGCGTGTTATCTTGCTCCGCTCACAGCCTGCTTTGTGAGGGAAGTGGTCGTGTCAGAGCTACTTAGGGTTTATCTTGGGAGTATGATAGGACACCTTTCCCTTATGGCCCCCAGCGCTGGAACTACAACAGAAACAACAACACATAGGCTTGGAAAGAAAAGGAAGAGGATGGTGGAGGAAGTTAGCAATAGTGAGGCTAGGACTAAAACTCTAGTTCATGAAACTTTCCACAAGAGAACTAAAACCTGCCCCAGAAAATTCGACAGGGGTGTTTCAGACGTATGAAAGGCGTCCCTCTCGCTTTTCCAGGCATTGTGAATACATTAGCAGTTGATAGGTTCTTCCCCTCCTCCCAGAGCTCCTTGATGGATTCCAGATGAGGGAGGTAAGGAGGCGGAGGGGGAGGGGGAGAGGGTGAGGGGGTGTAAAAAAAAAGTGTCTGGCACCGCAGCGTTGATCGTGCGCAGCAGCGTCAATAACTCCACCACTTTATGGTGCACGAGGCTCCGCTTGCCAGACTCCTTGAGCTGGTTTTCAGGCTCCTTTTCAAAACAGGCAGCAAAAACAAGAGTCTCACCCCCAGTGAGCTGCAGCCAAGACTTCAGTCCAGGCTCAGGCTCAGTTGAGTTTGAGTCAGGCTCAGATCCAAGAAGGGTTCAAACAAAATGAAGACATAGACCAGAGCTACTACTCTAGACTACAATAGGCAATAAGCAACCAATATATACATCCTTCTTAATGTGAAAATATTGCTGAAGAAGCTTCCAAAAAGGTGCAAAAATCTAGGAGTTCTGATGTAAAACCTGACTAATCAATACAAACATTGCTTTGTTCTTGAAGCATAATGTATGAAATGCTAGACATGAATATTAAGGGAAATACATTTTATTAATCTGTTGGATCTGGTTTGGAAGTTCGTAAATTTTGATGTCAAAACTGGAATGCGGTTAATACAAGTCCAGACACCAGAAAAGAGGTCCAAGCCTCGGCCAGCACCGAAGCCTCAGCTCCAGCGGTTTATTGACTTCCCTCGCCAGGTTTCGGCCTCCTTTCAGCACAAAGAGAATCTCGCCCCGCAATAACTTATCAGCTTGTCTGTTTTGGCTCTGCTCCTGAGCAGAGGCCTGGATATGAAGTGAGCTGTTCTGGCATGGACATTCTCCTCTGTGTTACAAGGAAGGGATGAAAAGCCAGTTTTACTTTTAGGCCTTTTTTGGGCTTGAATGGGAAGCAGTTTGTTTTGGAAGTTTTTCCATTAGCAAAAAAAATATACTTTGAGCTGTTATTTTGATAGTTTGTCCTGAAGTGATAATATGTCTCTTTAGTTAAAGCTAGTGTGTGTGTGTGTGTGTGTGTGTGTGTGTGTGTGTGTGTGTGTGTGTGTGTGTGTGCGCGTGTGCATTTATGTATCTCTATGTGGGGTGGGGGGGTTGGGTTTTCTCTTTTCTTTTTGTTTTCTGTTTTGGTTTTTTGTTGTTTTTAACCTCTGTGAGGCACTTTGTGTTACTGTTGTATGAAACGTGCCATATAAATAAAGTTGATTTGATTTGAAGTGAACACCCACTATTAGAAAATTAATAATGAACTACTAATTTTAGAACAGGTTGAACTACTTTGTTGGGACGATGTGGGGAAAAAAAGACATAAGTCATCAGTTTCTTAAGTTACACTTCACCTGCAAAATGACCATTTGTATATTAATTACCGACCATGTGTTCCCTAAAACTCATGAAGAAAAGTGTGGTTCTTCTCACATGACTCCAGGCTGAACGAAGAATCCAAAAAGGCAAACACTCTTAATGAATTGGAGTAAATGTACTCGGAAGTTTTCGTGAAGGACTGAGCATACGACTGGGTAAATGAGACGAGGGTTATACTGCACGAGTTGTGCGAGAGTTGGTAAACAGATGTTTTGATATAATTTTGCTGTTCTTGAACGTGAAGAGTGTTCGCCTTTTTTGTATTCTTCGTTCACTGTAGAGGCATAGTAGAAAAGTAAAGTTTTCTTCACAAAGTCAGTGTAAGCTGTGCTGAGTAATTGATACACAAATGGTCGTTTTACAGGGGAAGTGCTCTTTCAAGCCCAGTTTACACCAAGCAGTACAGTATAGTTCAGGTCGGTATGCGTTTTTTCTGTTTCCACTGCATAAAAAGTTGTGAATGACACCAATGGAACCGCCCTGTACTGTTCCCATTTTTTATCATCCCTCTGTTGAGGTACTTAGCACGCAGATCTGGTACTGTTTGCAGTGGAAACGCCAGGGTCTAGGTACCGTGTTTGAAAGGTACTTTTGGTTCCAAAGGTACCATACCGAAAGTGTTTGTTGGAAACGGGGCTTGAGTGACTTCATGGTGACTTTAGGTGATATCTGAAACTGTATTCAGTTTTATTTACATCGTCTGTTTGTGACAGTACGTCAGCAATAACTCTTGTTCTTGCTTATTTTTGTGACCATTCTGCTTCATTTCATCCCTGTCAGGTTTGTTGTAACCCACACTTTAATTACAGTGACTTTCCTTTGATGCGTTTCCTCTGTTCACAGTGTCAAAGCACAATAACACAGTGAATTTGTATGTAATTATGTTTGCTGTGTCGACCCAAATGGAGGACTGCAGCAGCTGAGAAATACAGTCCATGGTGTATACTTTTCCCTTAATTTTTGCCTTCTTTTTTTCCTTCACAGGGACCTGAGCCATAACAAATTGCAGGTGCTTGACGGCACTTTGTTTTCCAAACTGCAACATTTAAGTGAAATGTAAGTACGCCTTGTTGTTCTCAGTGCTTTCTAGAGTAAATGCAGGATTTTACAAACAGCCTCCATCACTGTTCTGCATGTGACAAACTGTTTCTTTTTCTCAATGTGTGCAGAAAGCTGAACCACAATGAACTGGATGCAATACCTGATCTGGGCCCTTACTCTTCGAACATAACGACACTTATCTTGTAAGTAAGACTTTAATTAAATTCTGTGAGCACTTATCCAGACTCTCACTTCAGACTAGTGTCGAGGATAATCCAGAGTTGTCATTGCTGGTTAAAATAGTGAGCTGGGAAGTGGTTCCTCCCCCTTCTTTCCCTCCGGAGAGCAAACCCTTTTGGCTGAGCTGGTTCCCAGACAGGGCAGCAGTCTGAGACATGGCAGCCAGCCCCAGACGGGTCACGTGGTCGAAGACAAATGCCATCAACAGAAATGGAAATGTTTTGTTTGGTGGCTTTTGCTGCTGTTGGTGTATTTTTAACCTGGAGGCAGTGACGTGACGCTGGAGAGAGGGAAAATCTGTCATGTGAAAATCCAAATTTGGGGATTTTTATGTGGATGCATCTGTCTGGCCATTTATAGGACTCAGAAGTGAATGGTGGTTCATCTGAAAACAAGGTTTTAAGTTCTTGAGAATGCAACAGTGTGTTTTCAGTCTTCGTAAGGAAGATGATTTTGTGTGTATATGGAGCAGAAACAACAGTGTCTGAAAACATTTGGCTGGTTTTGTGAGATTATCTGGAGTAAAACCGTTTGACTTGTCATATTTCATCCTGCTCAGACTCTAACCAGAAGATTCTTTGGTGTATTGTTGTGCAATACGTGCTTTCAGAAGAACACCAGATATTAGTGTGTGAAACCTCAACAATTTTATTTGCTTTCTCTGGCACGTCTCTCCAAAAACCGACTGACATGAAGTTATTGTTGAAGAATGTGTCCGTCTCCCGGCTTGATGAGGCGTATTCCTTATCAAGCCCCAACACGGCGCTCAGCAGCAGCCACAGGGTGTGTGGCCGTCAGACAATTTGTTTGCACGTTTAGCGCAGGAGCATCACCTCCAGCTATAAGTTTCAGCACAAAGAAGATGGGCGGGATGGTTTGTGTTAGTCAAAGCAAGCTTTTCTACACCTTTTAGATGTCTTTTTTTTTACAGCATGATTTGATGGCTAATAAGTGTATATTTTATTGAAGTTTCCCGACTACACAATTTCTTTATCCTGAGCCAAGAAAAAAAAAAAGTTTTACTTTTTGTTCCACATACAAATAACACCTGGTGTGAATGGCAGCATTGTTCTCTGAATGGGTCGAAAGAGGTCACAGGTTCATCATGCCATAACTGCTGTGTGTGCTGTCCAAGTACCCTTGAGCAACTCTGGATTGAAGTGCAGAGTTCCTGCACAGATTCAGTTTAAAAAATTCCAGACTTTCTCCAAACCATAATTTCTTTATTCGATTTGTTGTTCAGTGTGGTTTACCCGAAGTCGTGTCATCCCTGGTAACTCTGATTTTAAAGGACCAGTGTGCAGGGTTTAGTAGGATCCATTTTCAGAAATGGAATATAATATTCATAAATATGTTTTTATTAATGCGTAATCACTAAGGAAAAACTAAGTTGTGTTTACATTAGCTTAGATTGAGCCGTTTATATCTACACAGGGAGTGGGTCCTCTTACAAGCAGCCCTCCATGTTGCATCGCCGTGTTTCTACAGTAACCCAGAATGGACAAACCAAACACTGGCTCTAGATAGGGCCTTTTAGGTTGTTGTTTTTTGTTAGTTTTGTTTTTTGTGACCTGAAAGCCATGGTTGATTCTACTAAATGCTTAGATGGGGAGGGGTGAGCAGAGAAATATTCAGCTAGTTTCACTCTTCAATCAAATTGAGTTATTTTTTCCTTCAAAGTTACATGTCTGTTTTTGACCATGTAACAGTAATGCCCAGTGAAAAAGACAGGAAGTAGAAGAGGTAGGAATTCTAGCAGTTTGCCTCATAGCTAATGCTAATTTATATTAGCTGTGTACCTAGCCATCCAGAATTTAATGGTTTGCTTCATAGCTAGTGCTAATTTATGTTAACTACTTACCTAACCATCCAGAGTTTTAACTAGTTAGCCTTGCTAATAGCTCCAAGCCAGTAAGCCACAGTTTCCTATTTCCTAACCCCTAAAATTGCTAATGCCATGGTAATTTGATTTTTAAAAAGACTTGATTAATATTGATATTTGTATAGTAAGTTTTCAGTGTAGCAGACATGTTGGTTGCTAACTTGATACTTTGCTATCTTGCTTGGATTGTTTTGAGATAGTCTTTTGGCTCCACTCTTTAAGGTCAAAGTGGTGTCATATGTGCCTTAATACACTCCAGAAAAAGTTTATTTTTCAAAGCACCAAATGTCTCCGCAAATAAAAGCAGTTTTAAATCAATAACAGATAAAAACATTGCACTTCATGTAAAGCCTTGTCTGTCCTCCCTAAATTGACACTGTGTTTTTGTCTGAAAGGACCACATTTAGTTGTACAGAACTGTAAAATCAGGAGCATAATTCAGTCCAAACAAAGCAATATGAAGAAGAAGAGCACACACAGAAGAAACTGAAAATCACACTTGCCCTCACACTCACACTGCCTGTGTTGGCTGCCACCCTCCTCCTTCAGATTAGGTGGCGTTGTGTGATTTTTCCAGAATTTCTCTCCCGTCTTCAGTTTCTCCGAGCTGGGAGGGTAGTAAAAAGAAGAAAGAAAAAAAAGACCTCGGGGTATCGAATACCACTTATTCAAACAGCCAGTCAGACATAGCGGCAGCTCTTGCCGACTTCTTTGACCTCGCAGCTCTGAGTAAAAACAAACGGCAATAACCCTGCAGCTGGTAGTAATTGAGTCGTGATCATCTTAATTAATTGAACAATTTCCCAGGAATTTATGGAGGGGGTAAACCCCACCGCCGCTAAATCCCTCTGCCCGTGTTCAGGGGGGTTCAAACAAATGACCTGGAGATTCCACGTCTGATTAGGTATATTAGGAGGTGAGCCTCTTGGTATGTCTACGGAAATGGGAACCTTGTAAAGACAAGGATTACAAACCGAAACAGTAGTGATTAAAGTGACAGTTTCATATGTGCGATAGAAATTCAACTAAAGAACATTTTCATAATCTGTTAGTTGTTTTTGATTAATTAATTTATTGTCTAGTCTATTAAAAGGTCTTTTGCACTGTTTCCCCGAATTCCAAGTTGATCTAAATTCATGCATCCATCTTTTAATTTCTTTTTGTCAACATCAGTTAACCTCTTCTGTGTGAAAGTCAAAATTTCTGATGTTAGACATCTTTAAACCCACCTCTGAACCTAATAGTTTACTTTGGTTGCACTTAACCCGTCAGCAAAGTGTAGACTAAGCTTACTCACTCTGACAAGTGGGACCAAAAAAGAATCTGTCCAAAATTCAGTCATAAATTTACTTTAAAATTGTCTTGAAAATGTCTGATGCTTGCGTTAGCTCCGAAAACTTAAATTAAATCGGCAAAAAACTAGGAAAATGTTGTCTCATTCACAGTTTGATTGACAGGTGATCTCCTAGAACTGAATGGCAGGAACACCACAGTAAAGTGAACTTTATGAACTTATATAACACCCATAATTTGACGTTTTTCAGTGCTGCAGGCGCTACAGAAATACATCGATACTTCAGGAATTTTACAGCTCCCCTCTCATTTTACGTGAAGGTCCTTCAGTTCACGTGTTAATACGATCCCTGCCTCTCTCTGCTCCGACTGCGAGCCGACGTGTTAGGATGATCAGCCATCCGATACGCCATATGGCGTCTCAACAGCGAAGGCAGCCCCTGGTTTTCATTACAGGCGCCACTGCAAAGAGAGGGAGTCATCAGATGGCTTCTCAAAACTCTGTTCTTTTTCCAATAGGAAATACCACACACTCGCACATGAACGCACCACCACACAACCACACACACACACGCACACTACGAGAGAGACAGTTTTAGAAAAAGCGACTTTCCATTTAAAGAGCTTCCCCCATTAAAGGCATTAGTCCCTGCTCAGTGGACAAAGCTTTCCCGAAAACACAACAACAACAACAACAAAACAACTTCATAATGGATGTTGGAATCTTACGTAACAACATAACTTTACAGTGTGTAAAAGCGGTCAGTTTGACAGCCAAAAATACTGGTTTCATCAAGGGTGCTGGCAGGTACGTGCTTGTGTGAAACCCACATCATGTTGGTGCAATAAGCCTGTAATAGTTATCAAAAAAAAAGAGTTAGACTGACTTTACACCCATAGGAAACATTGTGTGTGGTTGCAGTCACAGCAGCACAACAGCATTGATTTAGTGTCTATCTTCTACTTGCCTCAGTTTAATAATGAGTGCATATTCTATCAATACTCAAAATGCCTCAGGCCGTTATTGACACATGGCTGGCCTTCTATTGACTTCCACTAACAGCGGCAAAGCCCTACAACCACAGCTGTAATGGCTCTATAATCACGTTATCTGATAGCAGCAAGTGGATGAACAAATTTGAAGTGTGTGTAATTGAAGTGTACAATGCTCGGCTTGTTTGTGTGTGGAGGAGACGGAGGAGTGCTCGTCGAGTTGTTGTTGAGATGAGAGGGGGAAAAGGAAAACAGCAGGGTTGGCCCGAGTGTTTGCAATTGTCTAGCCGTGCAGTCACACAGAGTTTATGGTTGACTTGGTGTTTAAAGGTGCGACACAGAAGAAGAGTACTGCGTATAATGAACCTTTGAGGGCTCATAGGTTAATGGAGTACTTAGTTGGCTGGATACCTACCCAGCGAAACTTCAGGATCGTGCCGGGGCCACTTGTTGTACACAACGCTGTCCTGCAAATATTTCACAATAAAACGTCTTGTGTTAACAAAGGGATTCTGTCCACAGAAACCTTGTCAGAGGGATTTTATTTTGAAACGGATACAGGAAATGTTGAGTTTGAAAATGAACATTTATATTTTTCATATCTGTGACTGACAGACATTGTAAGACCATTCTCGCTGTCTGTTTTTGCTGAAAAGCTTGCACGTCGTGTGGAAAAAATAAACAAGACTCCTATTCTCAAGATCAGTGGTTCCCAACTGGTCGGTCGCAGTCCAAAAGTGTGTCACAGATCCATTCTGAATGGACCACGAGTGACTTGCAATGTCAAGTTTACAAGAAAACAGACTTTATTTTCAAGTGCATTTCATTTCTGATGCAGACTTTTTATTTTGAAGTACTGTTTCTTGCTGTGGAGTGAGTGACTAATGGACAGCTACTTGACAGAGACTTAGAACAAGATGGATGATGATGGATGGATGATGTATTAATCCGTGTGGACCTTGAAGTAGTGACTAAGTACAAATCTGGACCTCATGGCTGAACCAGTTGGGAACCACTGCTCTAGATATTCTGCAGCTGAGCAGGACTGCTCACACGAGCAGTGTGGCTGCTCATGAGGTTCCGACATGCACACATGCTGCTCGTGCAGGCGTTGTGGCCCAGGTGTTCGGCTACATCCACACTAATAGGTTTTTGTTTTAAAACGCATAACTGCTGCTATTGTTGAACATGGCTTCCACATGACTGTGGTGTTTTGGAACCCCAAAAACAAAGACTTTAAAAGGCTCTGACCCCGTTTTATGTTGAAAGCCCTGGGGTTGCGTTTAAGCCTGGACAGGTGGAAACGGAGACTTCTGAAAACAATCCTTCCTGTGTGGGTTACGTTACTCCTTTCCCATTGCTGTGGCTTTTTCAGGTGATGGATAATGTTCCCAGTACCACTCTGGTGTTGAGGTATTTGCTTTCCTGGTACCCCCAGTCAGCTCTCCGACACCTTTACCACGTCTTTCTTGGTCCACACAAATAAATCTCTTGTCTTCCTTTTCACCACCTCTGTAGTGTTCTCTGTAGTTAAGCAATGACCATTGAATAGACAATCTGCTGCGCATGCCCAATGTAGAAAACTCACCGTTGTGCTTAAAGAACTCTGTTTCCCAGCAGTGCTAGCTTGATCATGTGACAACATGGTGCTTTGAATTACCACTCAATAATGAAAGAAAGAACAGAAACAGAAATAGTAACTGTTTGGAGAAGCACTGGATGTTGACTTAATGCACATGAACAAAGGACGGAGATGCAGCTAGCAGGTTTTGAGTCAGAGCACAGCAGATTTATTTCAAAGGCAGATTTCTTTCAATTCTCTAAATGACTCATAGGTGTGTGGTTTGAGCTCTGCAATAACAAGTACAAACATATTGACAATAAATCAAACTTCAAGTAATATTGTGCAGCGACAAGGTGAATCAAAGTGTTAAAGAAACTAACTTACATGACGCACGCATCATGCATGCTGTGCGAAAGAACAAAGAAAGGGAGGCAACATATGTGTCGTTTCATTTAAGGAAAGTGGTTGCACCTGAGGGAGGTGGCAGTGCTCGATTTATCCTCCTTGCCTTTGCTGGGTCAGGAGATCTCTTTTGGGAGAATTTAAACAGCCATCCCCAAAACCGTTATGGTTTCAATTCAGAGTCTCGAAGATTGGTGTGAGCTTAACTAACTTGAGCAGCAGGCAAGTAGCTGGCTGCTTCGGCAACACATGATCAATCTAGGGCTGCTGGGAAATGGAGCTCTTAAAGGATAACAGGGAGTTTTTTACACCCAGTGTACATGATTGGTTATATGATATATTATGTTTTCAGGCGTGTTAGTATGGATGGAGATTACTTCCGAAACATTGCTTAAATGCTCCAGTGTACAGAGGTAGATTTCAAATGCCGCTTTAAAATAAAAACGTATCAGTGTGGATGTGGCCTCAGACAGGAAGTGTGCACCAGCCCCTCTCTCCGTGGCTCTGCTTTCCCCCCTGAGAGAAACTGGAAAGACTGGTTCTTTCTTACCGGGCGGCCTTCCCTCTCTCAGCAACCAGTCAGGGGAACATGAAAATTGAGATACAGGTGGTGTGCAGCGCTTTTGTTTGGGACGTGGGGGCCGTGGTGCGTGGAAAGCCCTCTGCAAATCTCCAAACAAAAGAGCTGCCTGTGCCGTTTTTGTCATAGACAATGATCTGTGCTTTACTGTAGCCTTGTAGTTACTGCACACCAAAAACTTTCCTTAAAGTTTTGAGGTTTTAGTTTTGAGTTGAGAGGGTTAGAGAGATGATGTCAGGGTAAGAGAGCAGTCTGCTGACCTCTCTGTAACTCGGGGGACAGACAGAAGCCACTGCAGCGAGGTTCATGCACAAAGCTCAGTGAAACCAAAAGGATGATATAAAGAAAGTTTCACACTGGCTGCGGAGTTTCCATTCTGCAGAGGCTTGCTAGCTGGTCGCACTCCATGTAACAGTATAACAGTTTAACACAGCAGTGATTTGATTTGGTTTAAGGTCTTTCAGCAGTTTCAGTGCATCATAAAATTTTTGTATAATTTGGGCAAGTCAGCCCCCACACCCTGCCAGCCCCCTCGCCTACTGTCTCTCCCTGCCACAGCACCAAGGTTGACTCAAGCATTAAGCTTAGGAACACGCTCTGGCGGGTTTTATTCCAGCGTTTCCCCACAGTCCCGCCAAACTCTCCGGGCTGTCGTCCATCTTGAATCTTTGTTGACTGGTGAATCTTCCCTTCTGTATGTTTGAATCAGGAGATTTTCCAAAAGGTGTTGCACTTTCCAGATGGAGGAGCCTGTTTCTATGGAGATGTGTGCTGTGAAAGCAGTCAACACATCAGAGTTTTCTCAGTGTTAGCACACAGTATTTTTAATAGGTGAGACATCTCGGTTTCACGGCGGCACGGTGCCATGCTGTCTCTCTGCCTGACGTGGATGAATGAGTATAAAACTTGAGATCAGGATCAGACTAACCTGCAGTGTCATAAGAGCAAAGGCTGCTTCTATCGTCCAGAACTTGGGGATGTTTGGTGTTTCTGATAATGGAAGAAAAAAATCAGCTTTCCAATTGGAGAATAATTAAGCATCTGAATGTTTCAGCTTAGGGCTGTTAGGGTTGATATGTGGTATTATATTTGGTTGTTGTTGAAAATAACCTTGTTTATTCCAATTTTAGAGCTTTGTAAATAAGCTTCATTGTTACGCTGTTATTAAGAATATCGTTGCTTTTTAAATGACAACAATGACATTAATGTAGTACACAGTAGGACGATGAGGTGCTATAAGGGGCGCAGAGCTTTCTCAGCTGAGGCGCTTTGGTTGCTATGATACGGAAGTATGCACAGAAGTGATAATGTCCGCAAAAGGTAGAGTACCTACTCGATCTGGATGAAGGAAAGGCTGAAACACACAGGGAGAGAAGATGGACTCGCCGGTCTGTGTGGGTTCAATATTAATACCTCCTCCTTTGTTGATGTTGTTGGTTGATCTGATGGTTGGTCTTTGTGATATTTGTCCCGCCCCCACCCCACTGTGATTTGAAGGCAGTGTAAAAAGTGACAGTCCGGTTAAATGTCTGCAGCGCTAACGTCACCATGACAAGATGTTTCCATACGAACACTGACAAGTCAAGGGAGGTTTAATAAGACAGAGAACTGATGAATGACATTCAGGCCTAAATAAAATCACATTACCGTCCATGTAGGCGATTATTTGTCAGCTAGAAAATCTACCATGGCTTTTGCCCTGTAGATCGACTTAATTGTTTGTTTTGTCAGCTGACAGTTGCATGGTTGCAGACGCTGGACGACACATTACACTCTGGCTTTCCTAGCCCACGTCCATACTTGCATTGCACTGTTGCACTGCAATGGAGCAAATCCAGTGACTAGCGGGTGCAGCCTTTTACCCAAATCTGAATATATTTCAGCTTTCCGCAACCAGAAAAGAATGGCAAACATGCAATGCTCAGCGTAGAATGAATGCTGGGTGCCCTGTTGCATTGCTGGCGTTTGTACAATAGTGAAATTATGCAGCGCCTTCATGAAAAACAAAACCATGAACATAGCAGTTGTGGTGGTTGTTTTCCATACCCTGCAGTTGGCTTGTTAATAGAACGATATTGCATTATTGCAGTTATCACACCACCTTGAGTTTTAGCTCTACCCATGACAGCTGCCACTCTCCTGAAGCAGTCCATGCTGTGGGTCAGTTGACTGACAGCTCCCAACAATTAAATATTAACGACACCACATCCCAAATTAAACCTACATTAGGAAACTGTCCTCAGTGTTTTCTCGCCGGCTGCTGGAAAAGTGAATCAGAAAAACTAACAGCCCTCTGGTCAGTAAGGTGTACACTGTAGCTGGAGGGGCGACTCGCATCGCAATGAATACTGAAAACGAGGCCTGTAGTCTGGTACATTGGAGGGAATTCCTGCCTCCCCCCTTCACTCTCTCTCTACTGCCGAGTCTCATACACAAAGAGGGCACTGTACAGGCTCTGTTTATAACTAAGCAGTCCCTGCACTGCAATTTAGGAGGCGTGCAGCTCAGGAAATTGCTGGCCTCTGCCGAGGCATGCTTTCACTGAGGGAATGGTATTCATCAGCCAAGTAATTGGCAGGTTACTTTTTTAAATACCTTGTTGGTAATTACCTTATAAACAAAATCACACATCACTAAACCGAAAGGTTGTTTGGACTTGGTGTGAAGAGAAGCAACATTGATCATAGTGAGCAATTTGTTGGCATATTTGACATATGCATGCAGCATCAGCAAAAAAAACTGACAGTGTTTCGCGTTGGGTGGTAAGTTATTGCTTTACAAGCGTGTGAGAGTTTGTCATTTTTTAATACCACAAACTAATTGAGGGACTTGACTGTTTGCATATCTGGAAACATGAAACTGGCGTGCACCACTAGTCAAATACACAGTATTTTTGTCATTTATTGGAGCGATGGTGTCTGTATTTTCAGAGCAAACAACAGGATCACCAGGATCTCTGTGGAGCAGCTCAGGCCCTTCCTCGCTCTGGAAACACTCGACCTCAGCAACAACAACATCGTGGAAATAAAGGCCAGCTCCTTCCCCGCTCTGCCTCTCAAGAACCTGTGAGTGTCACCACTTCTGTTTGCGCCCAACATGTGTTATTTCTGGAGAGTAGGTTATAAACCAACCCCTATGTTTCTGTTGTCTCTCAGGTTCCTCAACAACAATCGTATCTCGTCACTCGAGACGGGCTGCTTCACCAACCTGTCCAGCAGTCTGCAGGTTTTACGGCTCAACCGCAACCGCCTCTCCACCATCCCGGCGAAGATCTTCCAGCTGCCCAACCTGCAGCATCTGTAAGTTCCATTGTTTCTATGCTTTATGAGAGAAATATCTCAACTGTGATAATTCATGATGTCTCATATGATCATCTTGATACTTTTTAAACATTCTAAATAGAATTAGTCTTTTTCTGACCTTTGCCCTGACTACATACACGAGCAGGGTTTGAACAAGGTGATTGAGGTACTTGAATTTGGCACTCAGAAACTTAAGTACTGAAATAGCAAATCAGACATTTTTAACTTGGTCCTTGAAAAAAGTACTTGGATAAAATTCAGAGGAGCAGAATCATAAATTATTTTACGCAGCATGTCAGAAAATGTTTTAAACCAGAGAGCCAGGAATGGCTATTCTTGCAATTATTTTCTAATGCTGTATGAGCGGTATGAGTCTAGAGCGCCAACACATTGGTAGACGTCAATAAACTGTCAGTGCCTGAATGTTTCACTAGCCTGCAAAACACTCACACTGAAGCAGCATCAGTAGTTGTGCGAGTTGTGAGGTGTAATTTGGCAGCCAGGTTTGTGGGACTGTTGCTGAATGGATTTGTGGAGTTTGTTGGTTGCAGCGGTGGCTGTTAGCAGCTAGCTCCGCTTTTTGGCCACTTAGCCACAGCACAGTGAGCAGCCACCGGACCTCATGTTTGTAAATTCCTGCAGGACAGATCTGGATCATGCAGAGAAATTTTATGGGATGACCTTAAACCTGGCACTAAATGCTAGTATATAATAATATGTTCTTGTGTGAGTACTTTGGTTAATTAATGAATTATTAGATTTTGAAACCGGTGGTTCCCAACTGGTGGGCCGCAGTCCAAAAACGATCCTGAATCGACCGCAAGCAACTCACGAATGTGCCAGCTTTGTAAAAAACTCATTATATTTTGAAGTACAGTGAATTTCTAGCACAGAGCTTTTAATTTGAAGTGCTGTTTCCTGCTGTAGAATGACAAATGGACAGCTACTCGACAGAGACAGCAAACTAGCTCAACACCATGGCCAAATGCAAGTTTTATGCTGATTATATTAAACTGTGTGGACCTGGAATTAATGACATAGGAGAAATCTGGACCCTGTGGCTGGCCCAGATTTAACCACTGATTTAGTGAACTTCTGTAAATTGTGATAGTCTGCATGTGAGGTGTTTAGGGTACATCTGTAATTTGTAGCGTTTTGCGTTTTCCCTGGTTGTGCCCTGACGCTTACTGTTCTGTGTGTGTTTCAGGGAGTTGAGCAGGAACCGGGTTCGCAGGGTGGAGGGCCTGACGTTCCACGGCCTGCACGCACTTCGCTCCTTGAAGATGCAGAGAAACGGCCTCAGCCGCCTGATGGACGGAGCCTTCTGGGGCCTCAGCAACATGGAAGTTCTGTACGTGAATTTACAAGAAATGTGCAGCACCTTTTCTTGAATGGCTTAAATGTAGTATAAAGTCTCATTGTGTGTGTGTGTGTGTGTGTGTGTGTGTGTGTGTGTGTGTGTGTGGGCTTGCAGGCAGCTGGACTACAACAACCTGACAGAGGTGAGTAAGGGCTGGCTGTACGGCCTGCTGACTCTGCAGCAGCTCCACCTCGGCCACAACGCCATCAGCAGGATCCGACTTGACGCCTGGGAGTTCTGCCAGAAACTCAGCGAGCTGTGAGTCCACCTTTTTTTTCTTCCCTCCCTCCTCTCCCTCTTTCTCTTCTTTCCCCTCCCTCTCGTTGTGCCCTCCTCACTTTCCATTCACAGCCTGAACTCCCAACACTTCTCTGTGTCGCCCTCTCCTCCCCTCTGGCACTCCCGCCTGCCCTTCCTCACACTCCAGTTCCTCCTGTCGCCAATACATACACACAGACACACAGACAAAGCAGCGTCTCTCATGCCCTAGCCAGCGAGTGCCACTATTAAAGCACTGCCAATTTATTACACACCGCTTTGCCTCTTCTCTTTTCTGTTGTCACTTGAACCAAAACATCGGGCTCCGGAAGTGCTGCTTCTTTCTCCTGATGGAAATTAGTTGCAGTTTCTTCCTTGTCAAACACTACGTTACCCACAGACTTTAGTGATTTCCCTCCCATCAACACACATTCCTGGAAGCAGATTGAATTTCCTTTGTTGTGGCTGTTGTTTACAGCAGTGGTCAGCTCAGTGTTTGCAGTGTCTGTGTGAGTGTTTTTCACAGACAGGTTGTTGTTCTATTCCCTGTTTCGCTCGCTCTTATCACATGAAGCTGAGCGTAAACAAGCCGCCCGTCGACTGGGAGCACGCCCAGCTATCTGATTTGACCTCATCTGAGTTTACTTAAAAACTGGCTTCTCTGAATTATTTGTTTCACAACTTCTTATTTTTTGCAAAAAGTTATAAAAAGAAATCACTTTTTTTACTGATTGTAGGTAACTTAGTTATTGACTGTTATCCTGTTTTGTTGTGGTCCTACAGCAACCTCTCCTCCAACCATCTGTCAAGACTGGAGGAATCTAGCTTCGTAGGCCTCAGCCTGTTGGACGAGCTCCACATCGGAAACAACCGCGTGAGCTTCATTGCAGATGGAGCTTTTCGGGGCCTCTCCAACCTGCAGATGCTGTGAGTTGAATTTTAAAGCTTAATACAAAGCACTGTGCAAAGGGTTTCCTTGTGTTGTTCTTTGCTTTGTGTGTGAATCTTATCTGACTTGTATTATCGATATGAAATCAAATACTGAATGTAATTCCCTCTATCATATGGAACCAGAAATTTGATCTCAACACCACAATATGTTTCCTCTAATTCTGACAGATTAAACAAAGGAGATATAACACATTACTGAGCTTTAGAGGTTTGGTAGGCTGATTGTTATTTTAACTATTTTGCAGATCTAGGCTAGCAGCTAGCTTGTCAGTCTTGTCCACAGACCGTAGAAAATAATGGACGTGGCCACCGTGTTGTCACCCATTGGTTTGTGGGTTACCAGCTAATACCAGCTGCTAGCTTTGTTAGCATGGTACATTTAAAGCTATGGTTAGCTTAATTTTTGAGAGTAAAAAATAGGCTTAAACCATGAATATAAAATTTACTTATCCTTAAAGCTGAATGTCCAACTTCTTAAGTGGGATTTATACTTGTGCAGCAGACCCTATGCCATAGCCTTCGCACTCGGCTTACGCATTTGTACTTGTGCGGTGGTGTGTCTGAGTCACTCTGCAGTTACACCTCCAAAACACTAGTTGGCGTAGGGTTTCAGTGAAGTGCTGTCAAGTTTAGTTAAACATTAAACACACTTTAAACACACATTAAACATGGCGTAATAGCAACAATTTCAAACACAAGTACATAAATCGGCTTCGCTATAATTCGCAGCATTCGCAGACAAACGTTTGTCTTTATCAAATATAACATGCTAATGTTATTAGCACAAGCCAAGGTATTTTACATTACAAATTATTCCTACAAAGTATTTCTTAAAGTAGATAGTTTGTGTGATTAAGTGTGTCAGCTAACAATCACGTTAAATATAAGTACGAGTCCCTATAAACAGTGAGTACTTGACATGCTGCCCTGTTGCCCCTCCCACCCTGTTTAAACCCCCGTCCACCATCAATCCTTTGCCTGAGTGGAAATATCCTGCCTGATTTGTTTTGGGGATGTAAAATAGATTACTGTGTTGAGGTCTCTCCACACACATAAAAAAACCTCCGAGAGGCACAACCCCCGACCTCAACAGCCCCCCTCATCTTTCCCCTTCCTCCGCCTGACCCCCCTCACCCACACCCACATCCACCCATCCCCCCTTTCCCACAGAAAGACTCCGTAACATTTCCCCTGGTTGGGAACTTTTAACTGGAACCAAATGTGAGCTGTGCTGCTGAGGTCACCGTAGGGCAGGTGTGCAGCTAGGTGGACATGGGTTGCTTCAGGGCTTCAAATCCACCACCCCCTTCCATACACACTCACAGACGCACACGCACACACCCTTCCTCAATCTCAATCAGCCATAACCAGGCATGTCGAGGAGGAAAATAACTGTTTGAAAGCATTAGTGCAGCTGAGGGATCAAAGGAGGTAATTTCTCTGGGAAATTCTTGGCTTTTAGTGATTTAGTACTCCAATGCCGTGTATTTAGTTGGTTGGTGTATTTTTCTCTCTGTGGATGGCAGGTATAATGTGTCCACGTTTTTCAGCAGCCACAGTTTGAGTTTGATAGCTGAAAATGTTTCAGTTTTGGTGTCATTACCTCAAAATCAAAGTGCAAGAGCTGTCTTTCTAAAGCCACTCTACTTTGCCCTGATGTTCAAATACAAAGAGAAATCCATTAGAATAGAGGCAGAGAGGCCAATTTCTGTACCCACAGCAGTGGCAATAAAGGTTGTGCGTTTCAATTGAGTAAAAACGTACATTATAAGAAGGCTTAGTGGAGATTTATTCAATACTCAATTAAAACAGTGCGTACTAAACAAACTGGTTCTTACATAAGGTAAGATATTTTTGACCAAATACCTTGATATTGAGCAACGATATTAAAGGGTTGACTTTTGGTGGTTTCACAATGAGATTTTTCACAAATAATCATCAATAATATGGATATAATGACTAAGCCAGAAGTTTGTTAAGTTCCGAAAATTATTATTATTAAATCATTTTACTGTAATGCAGTTACACAATATAACAATGTCCAGAAAAAGAAATATCACAATGTCGATATAATATGGATATATTGCCCAGCACTGACACCCGCTAAGGTCTGTTTTTTTAATACAATTGGAATGGTTTTAATCAGCATTCACACCCGGGTCAGATGACTCTGCAGCAGTCACAGGTATTTAGCGCCTCTGGCTCCAGTCAGCACACCTGGGGGAATGAGCTCATTTTAGCCCCTTAGCCGGCGAGTCGCAATGATGCGCCATCTGTCTTCGCCCAAGCAGTGCTCAGACATTGTTCCAAATCAGTCTGCACCAAGTTTGAAACACTGACTGAGTAAATAAAAGATAAAAAGAAGTAACTAATGTTACCAACTAGCAAAACTTGCATTAGCTTTAATGGTGAATAGAGGATCTTTAGTAACACTTCCTTTGAGGCTAACTACATATTTGAGTTGCATGCAGAGTATATTTATCCCCTCAAACAAAGTTTAAAATGCAGCACACATGTTATATTGCAGCATTTCCTTGTAAAACTTCCTTTTCTACACAACTCAGAAAAGCCATGACAGACTTTTAAAAGTGCCGCAGAGGCCAGAAAGGAACTTCCTGTCAGGCAGGGAGCCGCTTTGAATATTATTTTAAAGTCTCAAACATTTTCCCCCCTCACACGAAATGTAAAGCCGCATAAAGTTTTATTAACATCGCAAGTGCAGTTGTTTTCTGGGTGTGGATTTTTTACAATGTGGTTTCTCTTTGTTTCTGAAAGGGATCTCCAAAATAATGAAATATCCTGGACCATTGAAGACATGAATGGCCCTTTCTCTGCGCTGGACAAGCTGAAAAAACTGTGAGTTCATGATTAACGTGACATGATGTTTCAACCGGACTGTGTGACTTTATGAACAAAATAAGGCTGAGGTTTGAAATTGATTAGATCTTTGTCGTTTTCCCAGATTTTTGCAGGGGAACCAGATCCGCTCAGTGACCAAGAAGTCTTTCTCTGGCCTGGACGCGCTGCAGCACCTGTGAGTCGGCCTCGTGTTTCACTGATTGTTTCCAAAACTCCGAGCTGTAAACTAAGCAGGGTGAATCACACTGAGACATAGAGGCTGTTTGTTGGAGCCGTACACCCAAACTGTCTTCTCCGTTCCTCTGCTTTGATGTGGAATCAAGAAAAAAACTCAGCCATTAGTATCTTTACATGTGTGCCAGACTATATCGATCACCAAGGCAAGTGCAGGGAACTCTGTCTGTGTGTGTGTGTGTGAGACTGTGTGTGTGAGTGTACAACAGCTGCATTTGATTCTAATTAGAGTTTTTTCCCAGCCGTTGCCAGAGCTCAAAGCAGCTCAGAGTTGGGCCTCTCTTGATTAACACAGCAAACTGCTGCCCAAAGTTTTATTGTTCTGGAGCCCAGACCTTTTTTCTCCCTCTCTCTCGATTGAAGTTTTTGTAGCCTTGACTATACGGCTGATGCCGGCAGAAAAAGCTGCCATCTTTCCGTAAGGATCTTACCAGTCCTAATTCCTTTTCTCTTCTCTCCACAGAGATTTGAGCAATAACGCCATCATGTCCATCCAAGCAAACGCCTTCTCTCAGATGAAGAACATGCAGGAGCTGTAAGTATGAGCATGTTTCAGGACAGCTTCGTTTAGTGGTTCAGTGTTGATGTGGGACAGAGCACCAGGTGAAACTCATTATAGTCTGCCGGGAAAGTCAGCACCAAACAGCGTCTGCTTCAGTGTTAATAACGGGTTCACAGGTTCCTTCAAGAGCCAGGCAACAGATTTTTTTAAATTTTACTCAAACTATTGCGAATTTAAGTTAAGAAATGTAACTTTTCCCCATTAAAATGTCTCAAAACGACTACACCAACGTTGTATTGAATTATGTGCTGACATTATCCCCAATGTTTCCAACAATGTTCAAACCCAGAGAAATCTGCAAATTTAATTAGGGACACAGTCCATGTCATTCAGTCACTGTTACCCGTCAGTGGCGTCATCTCTCTTTGTGTTGTCTGCCAGACGCTGTCATGAATTGACTTTTTATCCACTTTTAAGCCACATTTTTACGCTACACTTTTGGTTGTTCTTAGCTCTATCTTTTAAACAAACGATGGACATTTGGATCTGTTAGCAGCAGCTCGGCTCCAGCCCCTGGCATGCCGAACAGTGTTGGAGAAACACATGATTTTAAACATGAAACTGCTCTATTCAGTGCTTCGACTGGTTTAAATCATTAATTTAGGCTCCCGGTAAAAATCTTCTGAAGATCTGGATCTTGAGTTATAAGAGAAAAATGTGAGCACACATTAGGAGGAGCTGAGCTAGCAGCCAAACAGCATAGAAAAAACACAGATTTTTAAAGTGAAATTACTTTATTCAGCGCTTTTACCGGTTTTTATCACCTGGTCCGTTTGTTTTGGAGAGAAAAAGACATCTTCAGATAATTCGGCTCCCAGTAAAAACCTCCTATACAATAAATATACAAGCAATCCTAAACCAGATGTTGCACTGTTTAAACCTTCTATAGATTTCACCAAATCGCAGAAAACCATCCATTTACAGTGATATTACTGCATTGTGAATAAAGCTATTGTGGTATCTTCTCCCTTGGCAGCCGTCTGAACACCTCCAGCCTGCTGTGCGACTGCCAGCTGAAGTGGCTTCCCGTCTGGGTGGCAGAGCAAACCTTCCTGCCCTGCGTCAATGCCAGCTGCGCCCACCCGCAGATGCTGAAGGGAAGGAGCGTGTTCGCCGTCAGCCAGGAGGAGTTTGTGTGTGGTAAGTGATGCATTCACTCGGTGTAACACCTTCACACACACACTCACACACACTGGTTTTCCATTTACGAGCCGACCCAGATTGTTCAGTATTTTCCTCCCTCACATCGGGACAAGCTAATGAGTCTCATGAAGAGAACGTTATGGAAATGTACCAGGTTACGTTTTCAGCTTTCCTGGTTACCATCATAGTGAATTACTGAGGAAATATTGCAGCTGATTAGTTCATCTGCCAACAAAATGCCAAAAAAGTTGGCCAGACATTGCAAAATAGCTACTTCCTGACCTAAACACGTAGACACTTTTACACAGAAACTTCAAATTCACCCCTTTCATTTCCTCCCAGATGACTTCCCAAAGCCTCAAATCACCGTGCAGCCGGAGACCCAGTCGGCCCTAAAGGGCACCAACGTGACGTTTGTCTGCTCGGCGGCCAGTTCCAGCGACTCACCCATGACCTTCGCCTGGAAGAAAGACAATGAGGTCCTGAACGACGCGGAGATCCACAACCAGGCCCACCTGCGGGTGCAGGGAGGAGCAGGAGGCGAGACAGAGGTGACAGAATACACAACCACCCTGCAGCTACGTAATGTGGAATTCTCCAGCGAGGGAAAGTACCAGTGTGTCATCTCCAACCACTTTGGCTCATCATACTCCACCAAGGCCAGACTCACTGTCAACAGTAAGTTTGGGATGGGAGAATTGTTTGGCATGTGCTCCCAAAAATGTCCATCAAAGTCTCAAAGAATTCTAATTAAATACCGTTTTCTCATTTCCAGTGCTCCCTTCCTTCACTAAAATGCCAATGGACCTGAGTATCCGCGCTGGAGCAACAGCCAGGCTGGAGTGTGCCGCCGTCGGCCACCCTTCGCCCCAGATTGCCTGGCAGAAGGACGGAGGAACCGACTTCCCTGCCGCCCGAGAACGCCGTATGCATGTCATGCCGGAGGATGATGTGTTTTTCATAGTGGATGTCAAGACCGAGGACATCGGCGTTTATAGCTGCACGGCTCAGAACACAGCTGGAGCTATTTCTGCTAATGCTACGCTAACTGTTCTAGGTGACTAACTTACGTTGAAAGGAAGGATAGAAGCATGTACACTGATGATTCACTCTAACCTTGTTGGTTTCTTGTCACGCTAACTTATTCTACCGCTGTCGTCCTTCTTTCAGAAACACCCTCCTTCTTGCGGCCCCTCATGGATCGCACAGTGGCCAAGGGTGAAACTGCCGTCCTCCAGTGCATCGCTGGCGGCAGCCCTCCCCCGAGGCTAAACTGGACCAAAGACGACAGCCCACTGGTAGTGACTGAGCGCCACTTCTTCGCAGCTGCCAACCAGCTCCTCATCATCGTTGACGCTGCAGAGGCTGACGCGGGGAAGTACACCTGCGAGATGTCCAACGCGCTGGGGACGGAGAGGGGTAACGTTCGGCTGGCGGTCATACCAAATCCCAACTGCGACTCAGGAGTGCAGGGCGGCGTGGGAGTCGGCATGGTGGGTGGGGCAGGATCAGACGATGATGGGTGGACCACTGTGGGAATCGTCATCATAGCTGTGGTGTGCTGTGTGGTGGGCACGTCACTGGTTTGGGTGGTCATCATCTACCACACCCGACGACGCAATGAGGACTGCAGCGTCACCAACACAGGTGGGTTCAAATGGTTCCCTGAATCATAAAAGTATCACAGTCTGTTGACAATAAAATGGAAGTTAATGATATCACTCAATGTCCTTGTGCTGCAGATGAGACCAACCTCCCCGCCGACATCCCCAGCTACCTGTCCTCCCAGGGCACACTCGCTGACCGACAGGACGGCTACATCCCATCAGAGAGCGGCAGCAGCCATCAGTACATGGCTTCGTCAATTAGTGGCTTCTACTTGCAGCCGAAAGACATGAACGGTAAAACATCATCCCCTTTTCTTTATCCTAAGTTTGAATCCCTCTTCATTGTCAGGTTTTCTTAACATGATACTGTTCCTGCACCCGTACAGGTTTTTGTCAGCTGGATACAGGAAGTGAAACAGACATGGAGGCAGCCATCGATCCTCTGCTCTGCCACTATCAAGGTCCAATCAGCTCGCTGCTTCGCCGAGACAACATGTACCCCACTGACCCGTCAGAAGTCTTGACAGGTCTGTACAAATTTTCCTTCAAATATAAAATGTCTTGATAAACTTGCGCGGTGTCCGAATTTTCCTAATTTACAGTCTTTCTCACCTTTTAAAGGAATTAATAATTTCCTTTTCCTCTTTTTTTACCTTCAGGCTGTTCCATGGACCAAAGGCCCGTCTGCATTGACTCATACAGCGGTAACCTGACCAGCTCTAAAATGAGGGACTACTTAATGTCGGAGCATTTTGACCTCTGCTCCTCATCTGTCCTGATGCAGCTCCCTAACGCCAGCCTCCATCACGGCCTCTCTCACCAGCAAAACGACCGCCGGTCATCCGTGGAGGAGGTAGAAGCCAACGACTACGGGAGAACTCATGAGTGTCTTCCCCCCTCCGCCACCTTCATGGGTACGTCTTAAGTCGGCAAGTTTTCTAAAGTTTTCCGGATTTTATTTATATAATGGTCTGACTTCTTTTTCTTCCTCTTGCTCAGGAACATTTGGGAAAGCCCCCTGGCGGCCTCACAAGGACCTGTACACAGGCTTCGGCCCGCCGTCAGTGACGCATAATGGAATAACTCTGCACGAGAATCCTTACGCTGCTCCAGAAGCCGACTCAGACCTCGAGGAGAACAGTCTCACTAAGGACTCGTCGTCAGAGCGGAGCAACAGTGTATACGAACAGCCGTTTGACAGCAGCAGGACTGATCCCATTCCGCAGCGCAGGACGAGCACTTAGCTCTGAGACTCTTGTTTTTCATGAAGAGGACGACCAAAAAATAAATTTCTACCTCACTGAATGGACACTTTTGCAATAAAGGACTCCTCAAATGTGCAACGAGTGAATGTAAAGGACAATTTGATGTTCCTGGAGAAAAGTGAAAGGAGCATATTAGCAGGTGTCCTTCGAGGACACCGCTTCAGTTAAATAATATAGATGAGTATATACATTTTTATATAAAGTTTATTATATTTTGTAAATTGTATATAAACAGATTCCATTATTTTTGCTTACCTTTTGTCTATGAGTATTTTGCAGCCCTGCCTATCCAGTTATTCCAGCTTTGAATGAAGCACTGTTTTGCACATGTGTAAACAATAAAAAAAACACCTTAATGTGTGCTGCTACATTCACAACAGAGTCCTCGCTGAGTTTTTATCATGCAGGAGATGAGGTAGAGATTTAGAGGACGTGGTGCTGGCAGTGGGTGCTAAGCATTGGCCTTCTAGAGCAGAACCACAGACCGCCAAGGACGCCTCAGGTCTGTCATCAGTCAGCCCCCCCACCGAGAGAGACGGAGACAGAGAGGATGTTTAACCGTTTGTTATCACAATCTGGTTCCACGTACGGCTCGGTAGTAATCACAAAAAACAGTTTATCAACTCTCAGCGGAATCATGTGGGACGAATTTACTGTTGTCCAAACTAATTATCCGCAGCAACATGAAGGCTTTGATCTGATGTTGTTTTAATAAATACCAGAAAATATCCTTAATAACATCCTGGCAGCGGTATCAAACCTGCAGCCACACACTGTACAGCCGTCACTACTGATGCTGCAAATCCTACTATCACTACTATTGCAGCAGATATTACCTCTTACTACAGGGACAGTTCACCCCAGAATCACTAATCCATATTTTTCCTCTTACCCACAGTGATATTTATCAGTGTAGATTGTTTTGGTGTGAGTTTCCAAGATATCGGCTGTAGAGATGTCTGCCTTCTCTCAAATATAATGGAAGTAGACAGCACTCAGCTTGTGGTGCTCAAAGCTCCAAATACACATCTGAAAAACTCAACAGCAATGTCACTTTCCAGAAACCATGACCTGGTTACTCCTACATGACACTGTTCACAAGGTTGGAGGAGTAACCTGGTCATGATTCTGGAACTGTCCATTTTAAGAAAGCAATTAATTTTACACTGAAACACAAATATACACAAGACAATAGTGCTGTAACATCAGTGTTTTTCCAAACTTTTTGTACCCAAGGAACACCAGTATTTACATCTGTGCACAATAGCTTCTGTAACGTGTTATCACTCTTACCACAACATAAATGCTTGTTTTTATTTACTAATATCAAACAACAATGAACAACCAATCATTCCGCATGAAATATTTATTAACAAAATGATTCAAGAATTCATTTTAAATGTTTTAAAATTCCATCAAAGCACCAATAACACAAACATTTTAATGGGAAATAATGTGCAATAATGTGATGTGGACACGTCACGTGGACTTGCATCATAGCACACCATTTGAAAACCACTGGTTTACACAGTATTGCTATTATTACTACTAGTTCCTCCACTATTATCATTAATATTACAACCATTAATAATACTACGACAATGAGTAATTGCCATTGGTCTACACTGTTGTCTACAAATAGGACTAACCTCTGTACTGCTGCTGCTGCTGCTATCAGAGGCAGTGATATTTGTAGTAATTGAGAGTAGGAGTGTTAGTAGCAGAGGTTTGGATTTGATGACTTCAGACTCGATAAAATCAAAAAGACTCGCAACTTGACTTGGATTTGAACACCAATGACTCGTGACTTCACTTAAATTTGAGTCTATTGACTTGAAAATACTTGATACTTTCCCCCAAGCCCACAGATTTGAAAAGTATGTTATTTGAAAAAGTTTTCCTTCATTTGCTGAATTAACTAACAATTATGCCATTCATTCCCAACAAGCTGAAACATAATTCCTCAATTTACTTTGTTTGAACCAAACCGACAGAGTCCAGTCGACTTGCCGGGGAGAACCATGAAGAACTACAGGCACAGAACGCCAGTAACTGTACAGTGTGCAGGTCGAAAATGAAAGAGACGCAACAACTTCCAACAAACCTTTAAACTTTTAACAAATAAGTACGGATATTTTAAAAGCAGTCTTGATTTCTGTAAATTTAATTTATTATGACTGATTTAAAATAGCATTACCATAGGTGAAGAAGGCATTGTGACTTGATCAGGACTTGAAACTCAAATTTAGGGTTTGGGACTTGCCAGTCTTGACTTTTGGCTTAAATGCAAAGACTTGAGTCTCACTTGGTGACTTGGTCCTACCTATGGTTTGTAGTGACAGTAGTACTGGTAGCACTAGTTGTAGTAGTAGTAGCTGCAGTGGCAATAGTATGATACACTGCAAACTTTCAAGACTGCCTTAGATGCCCACATGTAATTTGAAACTCCTGCAGCGAATACAACTGCTGCAACTACTGTCATTAATAATGAGGATTAATAACGATGCTTATAATTAAAGACCACTTATAATAATTACATGTCATTTTTATTAAACCCACAACTTGCAGTTAGAAAAGTGTGGCACAATGTAGTTTAGCCCAAACTAAACTCTCTCTGTTTGCTGGATGACTCATCCCCCCCCCCCCCCCCACCCCCCCCCCCTCCCTTCCTCCCACCCTCAGCTCTTCTCGCCTGGCGGTTTGTTGTTTCAGGCCTCTCCTCTCCAACATGAGGGAAAAAGGTGTGCTTGTGCACCAGCGCTAGCTGTTGAAACTTGCACTTGGAAAGCGTCTTGCGGCTCCCTGGCTGCCACAGTGGAGATGTGTTTACGAAATGGCAGATTCACGATGGTGGTGCCAGCAGTTTGGATGGGGATTTAGTCAGATCCCCTATTCAAGGGCAGTTGTTTCAGTCTTGCATTAAATCCAGCGGCGTGAAAAGAACTGGAGTGAAAACTAGTGAAATGGACTTTTTGTTATAATCATACACACCCTGAAGGTCTGTGTTTGGATTCCCGCTCAGTCTGTATATGGAAATGCTGATGATGAGTCTTGCTTTAATAGGACGTGTTATTTCGCTCCCATCCTTCTGGCTGACTAATGTTTAAGTACACCTGGCTGCTGGCTACGCTGCACTGGTTTCTATGCCTTTACCCCACTGTAAAGGAATGAGGGGGTTTGTTGGAAGTCTTGCCAGTTCTTTGAGGAGGCTGCGATTAGGACAAGATGGTGGAGCCACACACATCCAAACACCTGGGGAACAGCTGCTGCTGCTGTTGAGGCAACATTCAAGGACCGGTCCACTTCTGCCTAATAACCTTATCTCGATGCAGAGTCGTGTCTGGTTAGAGCAGGAATCATGTCTAACAAACCCGAGCCTCCAGGCTGGATAAATGAGGCCTGGAGGTGATTAATTATGAACTCAGTGGGCTCTGATTCCACTTCTTGTTTAGCACAGCGCAGTGATATTTATAGGACTGACACGTTGTATTGTTTGGAAGTAAATTTTCGCTGGCAAAATGATGTATGATGAGCTGGTGATGCATGTGTATAAACACATGTCAGAGCAGAACAGAGGGGCTGCTTTTAGGAGCAGCGGGGGAAAGAGCCAACCTGAAATACTTGAGCTTTGCTATAAAGTACCCATTGGTAATGTACCGTGCAGTCCACAGTGCATTTAGTTTATTTTTCATGTTCCTGCTAATAATTGGCTGAACATGGAAGACATTCATTACATTAACACAACAGAATGGGCTGTGTTTATGGGGGTGTGCTGCTTCAGGTACCAGTGTGACGTCCAAAATGTTTATCATTTTTTAAGAAGGGTTAAAGTTGGTCTAAAGTCAGGATATGTCCGGGTAAAGTTTAAAGCAGCAATAGTTGATTTCTTGGACACTTGAACACTGACATAGTATCACCTTATAAAGTTGTTAGCAGTGGTGTAACTACATATGGAGCAGACATGGAACAATGAGCATTTATTTGCAGTCATGTTTCTGTCTACCTGATGAATTTGCTTTCCTTTTAGCTCTGTTTTTGGTCTCCACCACCTGTATGTAGATGTAGATGCACGGCAGGGATGCTCAAACGCCATGGCGATGCTGCCGCCACATGCATGCGTTCCCGAGTACCTATTTTTCAGCATGCAACAGCTGGCACACTTATAAACAGCCCCTGGAAGAAGATCAGCTCTGCACTTAGTATTTCAGGTAAACAGGCTATGAGACAGTGCTTGTTAAGGTTGCTTAGCAACCTCAGAGGCAACCTGTCGACCTGCCAACTTTTTGTCCAGTTGCCGGAAAAAAAGTTGGCGACAGTATTTCATATCAATGTTGCTAAATTGATATTTCTGATTACGTGTAATGAGCTGACAAACATCTGGAGTTTGAGGGGATGATTGATGGCGTGACAGCTAGACGAGACGGCTGTCAAGCTACAAACCACTGCAGACTACTGTTTAAGACCAACAAACAACAAAATCTTTGTTTTTTATTTTAGCGAGTCAATCCTTATAGACCCTTATGTTAAAATGGCAAACTTTACAACAGAAATAAACTTGTTTACAGCAATGCACAAAAATGCTTTTGGTCACAATAGCTAATTTTCATGTTTGTGACAACTGTACAAGAAGCGAATTGTTATATAACTCGCTCGTTTAAATGTTATCGAGGCTCAAAGTTATGCATAATCAAGGGCGTACGTAGCCTTCATGAAGCATCGCCACAGTTAGCCGTAGCTGCAAATGCATCGAGCTAACAGCAGCTAGAGAGTTAGCGCCCCCTCTCCTCCAAATATTGCCCTCCTGCCTCCAAAAATCCAAGATGGCAACATCCAAAATGAAACTTGAGGCTTCAAAACAAGAGTCCCAAACCAACGGGTGATGTCACAGTGGCTATGACCATTATTTTATACAGTCTATGTTTTTAATAGGCATAATAAAGGAAATTGCTGGATGAAGTAGCAGTAGGACAGATGAGTTATTGCTATTAGAAAATGACTCCTGGATTGTGTTAAAAACTCAGATTGGTGGTTGCTCACCATGTAAGAGGATCTGAGGGTGATTTTTTGAACTGCCTTGCCCAAGGTCACTTAATTGCAACTGTGGGAAGAAATTTTCTTCCCCTTTCAGAGTTTAGCAGCTGGTGTGGTGGCTTCAAGCGCTCCTCTCAACAATACGTGAGCCCTTTCTTGTAGGCAAGGTTTTACACTTCACTAAACTATGCATGTTACAATTAAGCGGGTGGATGTAATTCCCCTCTGAATGGTTTATTTACTCCTGAAGGAAAGTCTCTGAAATTGCAGCAACCAAAAAACAATTTGTGGCCTAACAAGCGACCGAGGCGTAGAAGGTTTCCACTTTTTAAAAGGCGCTGTGGATCCAGGAGTCTCCTGCCGAGTGTGCAGCCAGCGACAACCTTCACATTTCCAGCCGGGGGGAAAAAGAAAACACCGGCCAGATTGCAGAATAATTTCCCCTCTTTGATTCTGTGTCCAGAGAAATGAGACAGGAAGTTGACGATTCCTCCAGACCACCAATGACTGGCAGACGGCTGATGGAGTCCGCTACCCCCTGGTCTCAGATCAGCATCTGATCTCCATTTTCTGACCCCCAGAGTGTTCACATTAGCAGCCAGACACTGATCCAGGGTCAGCTCCTCAGGCCATCTCTGCTCTCCACACCCCAGAGACTGAGCCAAGAAAATGAATTTAGCATGCCATGGCCTTATCTCATTGCCAGACACTCTGAATTTTGTAGCTAATTTGCCTTCATTATTGCCAGATGTGGTGACATGCAGACAGATGTTTATTATATTAAATAGCTGAAGGCGGCTCACAGAAATTATTATTCCTCTGTTATGAAGCTCAGGAAATCTGCTGGAGGATGGGTGTCTGACTTTTATGACCACTGAGCCCGTTTCTACATTAGATATGCTTTGTCAGTGCTAAAGTACAGATTAAAAATGAGGTGACCCCAGCATTCGGTATGTGAGGTCACACTCGCTCTGGGTCCGACTTCCTCAACTGTTGACAGTCAAATCCAACAAGATTTGTGTTGTGTTGCTTTCGCGGATGGTTTTCGCTCCCCCTGGCTGATCCTCGTGGGTTTTCCCTCACACGTGACAAAAACATTTCGATCATTCACAGATTATCTTCAATCTCGGTGAGAATCTTCTGACCGTATCGAATCAGAGAAACGGCATTCGCTCGGTGCAAACACCAGCTGAAGCCAACTCCAGCTTGGAAACACTGAGCTGCAGGAATCCCACGGTCATATAATATGTTCACACGAGTTGCCATCAGTGTGAATCCCAGCACGGACTCCATAAAACCCCATCAGACCCCATCAGACCATCTCTTTTCAATCTCCAATGCAGCCAGGGCTCTTTGTATGATTAAAAGCACATACAACGGCTTTGCATCTTGCAGATGTTGCCATAAATCACCGGTTGGCCCTGCCTCTGCAACTGGCTGCCTGACAAATGTTCCACAATAACTGGGGCCCCCACCCCACCCTTCCAGTAAAAGAGAGGAAAAAAAGAAAAGGGGTAAAAGAGAAAGAGGAAAAAAAAGAGCCTGGAATTTCTACCCGGCTGCTTGTAACTCTTTCAGGACTATTGTAAAGTCTCAGCCATGTCAGCACAGGTGGAAACCTGAGGGGTCGTAAAAACCAGAGAGAAAGAAGCCCGCCCACTCCAGGCTTTCTCTTTCCCAACAATGTCTTAAACTCCCCGCTGTCCCGGCCGGCCCTCCACTGTGACTAATTCCGCACAAATCTAAAGAGCTAAATCAGTCAGGCTGCTTGTGTGTCTGTGGACGGCAGTAACCGACACCCCCACGCCTGTAAAAGACACGAGCATAATGGCTGAGAGTGAGACCGGGCTGTGAATCACAGTCTCTGAGGCTCTGGAGAGAGATGCTGTCTGTAGGTGCTTTCCGAAGCTCAAATCTGCACCCGTGTACTTTAAAAAGTTTGACACTGATTCTGAGAGGAGCGAAAGCCAATTAGGGATCGTATGAAGTGGACAGATGAAGTTCAGTTTTCCTTGTTCTGCAGGTTATATCAGTGTGTAGGGGCTGATCTGCGGGATGGATGACGCTTGATGGAACAACAGAAATGATAAAATGTATCTGTCGTTAGGTATGAAACCGCAGACAGGACACGACTACCTGAAATCAGAGGGCAACCAGCTGGCCTGGCTCTGTCTGAAGTTTTAAAAGAAAACAGCCTACTGAGCCTAGTCACCTGAAGAAAATGTTGGCACTGTACATTTCTGCAAACCACTTTTTTTTAACTGCATTTGCACATTTTATATGTATCATATCAGCATTTCTAAAGTGACGTAGTGTATGATCTGACATTGTTTTGTTTCCGGTTCTGTGGAAAACTCGCGCAAGTTCGTAGTTTTCACCAAAGTCCTTACATGTAATTGAAACACACAGGGTTCGTATTTCTTTTAATGCGCATTTCCTGATGATTCAAATCACTTTTGGATGGAAACATAGCTATTGTCATCAGGAGGTGGAGGGGATGGTGGATGATATCGAGATGAGACGCCTGCCAAGCTGCAGTCCGCTCTTTTAGACCAAAAAATAACAAAACTAGTCGCTGCATTTCCAGCAGCTTTTTAGCCACCAAACATGGATGTGTTTTAGTGACCCATAGCTGCGTTTCCAACGGAGATAGTGCCACCAAAACCAGGTATTTTTAAAGGTATGGTTTAAAGGTGAGTTCAAAAATAAGTTTGCAGCCATTGGTGGAGTAGGCAGGGTAAAAAAAGAATGTTTTTAGCTTTGACTTAAAAGTGGTCAGAGTCAGGGCTTATCTCACATCATGTAACGTACAAATATAATGTATGTGTGGTTTGTAGAAACGTATAATACCAACATTTATTCTGGCATTTGGCTTGGCCTACCAATACCTCTAACACTCACTAATTAACACAACTGTCATTTTAACATTTCTATTTAAATTTGGATCAAAGAAATGAAAAGAAACATTAGTCGTGTTTTTTCAGCTTTCAAAAGAGCCAGACTGTTTCCGGGGAGACCCCGCCCTGATGGCTCTAACTAAGCACTAACGATGGCTCTGTTGTATTCAAGTGCTCCACGTGAGAGTGATAGTGACAGTCAAAGCAGGTAAATGGAATTTCTTCCATTGTACATTTCATTATTTACACCTGTGTTGTTTCTGCTGCAACATGTCAAAATGTCTGCCATGAAAAAGGGCCTCTTGCTTTTTGTGATTTTTTTTTTTTCTTTTTCTGATGCCTCCTGTTTTTGCACTATCCCCTTTGCTGCTGCAGGGATGCAAATTTCCCCGCTGTGGGACAAACAAAGGATTATCTTGTCTTACTCTGCTCAGCATGCAAGGAAATGAATTACAGTAGCCTATAATATATTTCACTCCTTTTCCCTGATGGCTGACCCATTGTTAGTTTAAAATATATATATATATATATATATATATGCAGCTTTAATAATCTTTGTCTAATAAACCGGACCTTTCCCTGAGTGTACACACAGTCCGCCCCAGTTCATACTGATACATCTACATATGCAGCCAGCTTTTGAAGTATTTTGTAGTGTGTATTTAGGAGGTTAGGTGTGAGGACTTGTAGTGATGAGTGTAAAGATTTATGAGCACAGACACTGACAAAAAACCGCCAGAGGCTAAGCTATTTCCCTGCACCTGGGACACTTAGCCATTCTTTGTTTTACGTTTACAGCTTTACTTATTATCTCTCAAATACTCATTTTCAGGAATGCATATTAACGCAGAGCTGGTAGCTGCACATTTAGAAAGCCTGCCTGCGCTCCCAGTGTCAGACACTTTAGAAATAATCCCAAACAAATTGCCAATAAGGAGGAAATTGTTGTCTGTGTTTAGCACAAGTCAAACACTGGGCCTGGATGAGTCCGGGCTGGTGGAGCGCTGACCCCCGGGGATATTTTACGAGGCGCAGGAGGAGAAAAATGAGGAAAGGTGACCTTGTGAGTTTAGTTTAAACTCCAGGTGGCTTCCGCTCATCATGTCAACACTATCTGACGCTCCAGCCTCGTTGCATTCCTTCACTGTGTGCACAGAGAGCTGTGACACGGTGGCTGGTGTTGCTGGCAGCATGCAATTATCTTTTCAATTTGTTTGAGCCTATTTGACAGCGCCTGGAAAGCCCTGTCAGACATGCACAGATAGCAGCACAAGTGAAAACATATTACAGATAGGTAGACTGAGACAGGAGCGAGAACTTTAAGAGACAAAAGTAAACCACAAATGAAGACCCGCAAACGTGAGTAACCTAAACGTGGATAAACTTCTGTGTCTCAACATGTGCAAAATCTGCACTGTGACTCAAATCTACATCCTGGAACTTGCACGTGGGCTCTCTCTTTATCCATTTCCTACAATGCTGTTCACTTATTGGATGTCATGGTCTCGCTCCTTTCTCTGAAAGGGACAGTTCACCCCAAAATCAAAGCATTTCATATTTTTCCTCTTAACTGCAGTGCTATTTATCAATCTAGATTGTTTTGGTGTGAGTTGCAGAGTGTTGGAGATATCAGCCGTAGAGATGTCTGCCCTCTTTTGAATATAATGGAACTAGATAGCACTCGTCTTGTGGTGCTCAAAACCCCCAAAAATACATGTGAAAACACAACATGTTGGCTACATGAAACTTCCACCATTTGACAACTCTTCTCTTCCACTCAAAAATATATTTTTAAATTTATACCAGACCAAGTAAGGTAGTAGCCTAAACCTCTTATGTCTGAACTAAGTATAGGTTCATTTAATTTTGTAAGATGAAGATTGTGTCATTTCTTCATTCAGTGGTCTCCCTTTAAGTGTTTTTCCTCGTAGTCTGAACCTAAGAAGTAGTGTTTATTGAATGTCTGACAGGTCTTGTATCATCAGTGGGCACTGCTGGCTTTGAAAGATTGCACAAAACTGTATTGATCCTTGCGGGGGAAACTGCAGAGGCAAACAGTGATAGCAAATAGAGAGACTGAGTATAAATGTCACTGACTACATTTGCAACACCAGGATGTAGCAAGCAGATACATATAAATGAGAAGAATACTTTGTGGTGAGCATAAAAAATAAAAACACGCCGTTCAAAGCAGCGGGCACATTTTTAAAGCAGTCTAAATAAAGCGAGTAAATTCAGTCATCAGTCTCCACCTGACCTTTGACCTACTGGAGAATCAACACTTGAGACACTCCCGGTCAAACATACTGGCACTGAATGTGTGTTTGACCCCTGACTATGAGCCAAGACACAACCCCACCAAAGATACACGCCAACCTGTCGGCCCTGTTTACACCTGGTATTAACATGCGTCCTGGGTCATTGGATCACAAGTAGACAGCTCTAAGTACAGGTGTGGATGCACCAGTTGCGTTCTCTATGTGTGGTGAGATCCGATCACTCAGACCACATTTGGAGGTGGTCTGGGCCACATATGGCCGCATTCTTTCGGCAGGTAAGGCTAACAGGCTGGCTTACTTCTTGCTCCAAAAAACAAGATGGTGATGACGAAAATGCCAAATTTGAGGCTTCAAAACGAGAGTCCACAAACCATAGGTGATGCCATTATTTGTGCAGTGTATGATGGGAACAGACAGACATGGAGTTGTCTACTTGTGATCAGATCACCCAAGACACATGTTAATACCAGGTGTAAACAGGCTCCCTGTTTTACACCACTGATAAAGTAGTAGCTGTTTTTTTGAAGAGCAATATTGATATTATAGAAATTCCCGTCAGCAAATATTTAGTTTAGCTTTCAAATGTAACCATTTTAAATGTTAAAAATGGGTAGAAATAAAACCTTTAAATGTTTTTTAAGATATCATGTACATCACATTATCTTTTTTTTTTTTTAAATTAAAAACCCTGATGTATCAGTGAATTGTAGCTTTTGTCTCATGGGGGGTAAAGATGACGGGATTGTGATACTTTTTCTTTTTTATTTTCTGAGACCACCGCCCACCCCACAAAATGCAGTTTTCAAAAGGCGTGAGTGATGCTGTCTCTAGGAATGATGGGAAAAGCCTCACGCTGACAACGAGCAAACAAACACTAAAGGTTTTTAATTTCAGGCCAAGCCTCCTGTCGACAGCTCGAACAAATGAAAGCAAAGAAAGGAATGAGGACGGGGGGGAAACTGGGAAGAGAAAGACTAACACGACACAGCGCTAATCGAGCCTCTTTCTTTAAAAAGAAGAAATATCTCCCTCCTTTTGTTGATGCTGAGGGCTCTTTGTAGAGACCTAATCTGATAACAGGGTGTGAGTGTTTTCATAAGTTAACCTCGACACTATTTACTGAGACCCAGAGCCGCCAAATGGTGTTTGTGAAACCTGCTGTGCTACATTGAGTCTCACTAAGGGGAGTAACACTTCCAAACAAATGTTTCATCTTGTACTGATTACTGGCCTACATCTCTATTGGATTTTCAATAGCTTCTCTGGGAACGAACGTTTGGACCGCCGCAGTTTATATGTTGGCTGGAATGTCATTGCAATTAACCTCATACTTTCTTCATGTGTGCCAGTCATTAATGAGTACAATATGGCCGGTGCCTCCACATGCGATGAATTCAATCTTGGCTTTTTCCTCCTGTGGATCCAGGATTCGGGGGCTATAAACTCCGACAAAGTATACAGACAGATGAAAATGCTCATGGACAAACGTAAAGGCATTTTGTGTGTTAACCATCCACCAGAAAACCTAATTTTCTCTAAGTAAAAAGAGGTCTTCTGCGTTTCCAGCCTGGTGTCTGACGATCAAAACGCCCAACACCGTCACACACAGTGAACCCTGCGAGCGTGTTCTGGCAGGCACTGTTGTGCAAACAGTGCTGCTTTTTAGAACAACTGAGCTGTCGAATATTTATTGTTTGGTTAAGGTTTCAGTGAGAAATTACGACATCAGTCGGCGGCATAGGAGCAGCTCGGCGAGGGGGGGATTTCCCACTTTCCCCTCAGACCAGCACTGTCTGAGCCTGATCAAGTGTTGACGGATAGATTGTCTTTGGGCTGATTCACTTTGAAACTTAGCAGCCGTTAAAATGTTGTTTGCTTTTGAAAGTTATACTGATGGTTTTGTTTTGAAGCAGCTGGTAAAAGATATTTTGTGCATTATTGTCAGAATTTTATTCTGGTCAGAGTGGTGAAGCCTCAGACACCATTTGGACTAACACTGGACACATCTCTCAGCTGCGATCAGACTCATGGAATTTCCACTCATTAAAAGGCTCATCTTGTGGTAATTTTTCTGTCTGTTGTTGTCAGTGTATGAGAACGTGCTAAACACAACATACATGGTTTTTGACAGGAGTTAGTGGTACTAATACCTCTTTTGAATGAACTGTGTGCACGAGTTGCACCCAAGCAGCAAAAAAGCAGAAAAATGAAGCCAGTGTGGTAGTAACAAGAACTGCAGTTCCTCTAATGGCCACTTGAGGCTGAGCCCAAGTCAATCCTCATTGACACCTATTACCCATAACGTAACACTAGCCTGTTAGCAGTTAGCTTGCTGGTCTTAGTTGACGAGGTGCACGAGCCAGGTTTAGCATAGCAACATCACACTGGCCTATTAGCGGTTAGCTTCCTAGTCTTAATTGATGAGGTTTACGAGCCAGGTAGCAACATCACACTAGCCTGTTAGCGGTTAGCTTGCTTTCTGCTGGTGACTTTCTGCTGGTGTCAGCCAATCAATCCTCATGCACTCATCAATCATCCACCCGCCACCCACCCGACATAATTAGCTTCTAATATTTAGAAACCCGCACCCAACCCGCGCCAAACATTAAGTTATTGTATTTACATTTAAATTATCTCCAGCTGTTCGTGCTCATTCGCTTTTCATATAGGCACATTTCCTTGACTTAAAAAATTAAAAGATTATAGGCTACTTTCAAATGTGGTCACATTTCTAATGTAAAATTTACACTAGCCTCGTATTGTTTGGTCTGTTGCAGTAATAAAAGTCTTTGAAACAAGTCAAGTCCTCATGTGCCCTGTTTTACGGAGTGTGCGGTCCACCCGCAATCCACCCGAAATTAATCACAATGTTAATTTATATTGGCCCATGTCGCGAATGTATCCACAAGATTTGCATCTCTAGTAGAAAGGTACAAAGTCAACGGAAAGACGCATTTAGATGCATCCAGGCGATCACAATTAACTACATAACAACATAAAGAATATTATTTCAAGCTCAAAACCAGATGTTCCAAAACCAAACAACAAAAACAGAATAATAGTAACTTGTGCAGATACTTTTTCAATTGTTGAACTCTGGGATTCATTAACTTTTTAAGTTCACTTGATTGAAACTGCTTTAAATAGCTGCACAGAATAATACAAATTTCAGGCAGAGAGAAACTTCATATCAAAGCAGAGCATCATGACTGATATTTAATGGCCCCATATATCAGTCTAAAAAAAAAGTGCTGAGAAAGACAAAAATAATCCCTCACAGGCTTTACTATGTCATGTGCTTGCGGGGCCCACCCAGAAGAGTGACTGCAGCCATTTGTCTTTTTTCATAAGCTATTTTATCATCTACTCTGTTGTGCTGAAAACGTACACACGTCCTCCCACACTGACTCAGCGAGCTCCAGATGGAAAACGAAGCCTACTTTCCCTCAGCGCCAGGACGGGCATCTTTGCGCTCTTCTCATAACAAAGATTTTCAAATGTTTTCCAGACTGGATGGCAGCAGCCGCTGTGTGGCGACTGCATCAGCGTCTTGGATAATGTCTTGGCACCGTCAGTTCAGTTTCTGAAACATAAATAAGGCTGTTAGAAGTTCTGCCTCGCAGGCGGGCGGGCGGGGGCTCCAGCTGGCCTCTTGTCGTCTATGGAGCCCCCTCCCTTGGTCAGGAAAGGGGACATTCACATGCTCTTGTTTGCTGAAAATAGCCGGATGTTTTGACGGCGTGGCTTCATTTAAAGTTTTTAAGCTGTCAAGCCTTATAGCCCCATAATACTACTATGATGGTCCTGTCCAGACTTAAAGTGTGTCTCCAGGGTAATATATGTGATTTATGGGGCTATAAACTCCAATCACAGCAAAGCATAAATGAAAAGTGTTGTCCAATACGTGTGTGTCATTGCAGACTATAAAAAAGACACTCAAAGTGAAATTAATAATCATTTTAAAGGAGAGCAAAAGAAGAAATAATGTATAAATAGAAAGCTTGAAAGTCAAGGTAAAGGTAAGAAAGAGAAAAGGGGACAGAAAGAGAAGGAGGAGAAGGAGGAGAGAAGGCCTGCAGAGGCTACGTCTATCCTGGCCTGAATTACTATCATTATTGTAATGACTCTGTAATGTTTTCTTTCCTGGACCAGTAATTGTTACCAAGCCCGCTGTTCAGAGGTGCAGGTGGACAAATTGCTGCCGAGCATTACTTTCCATCGCAGCCAGTGGAACATAATCATTTCCTCCATCCAGGCCTCGAACTGGATTTTTCCCTCTCATAATCGAACTGTTGGCGTTCGTGGCCATTTCAGTCACCATACAACAATGAAGTCACATTTTTAGGCACAAATACAAAAAATCTGTTAGATTGCATGCTTCCCTTATTCTCATTTTCAGGTTCATACTTGTATTTTGGGTTTCTACTAGAACATGTTTGCATGTTTTAATGGACAAAATCCTCATACTGCTGAAACATCTGTATTCACACTCTGTCTGAAACATTCCCTTTTAGCACCTTTCAGGGTCTCCTGTATGTGGGCAATTCTGCACCATCATTGCAGCCAGGGAATGACTGTGAACAGCAGCACTGTCTACTGTGAAAAATCATCAGTAAAAGCTTCTGAACACAACTGCACAGGTTCCAGCGGGAACATGATCAGAAATCAGGGAGAAATTTACAAGACTGGCAAACACGCTTACATGTTTTCTGAAATTAGCATGTGGCTACATGTCTGTTAGCAATGCAAATGCACCTGTTCTCATTCCTAAGTCATCACATTCTCACTCTGACCTTGTCACATATCGATGTTTGGTTATGGACTTTCCACGTTCAGAAACAACGTGAAAGGTTCCCTGGGTACGTTGATTGTTGACATTCTGGGACATGCCTGTTACATGCATCGTCTTCTTTCAAAATGCACAAGCGTTTTCACAGGAAATTTAATGTTTACATACAGTCTCTTTCAAAATAAACGCACTACGTCAGTACCATAACACGAACTGATGGGTTTTTTTTCTTCCAACAATGAACGCACCTGGTTCGGTTTTGAAAAAAAAGAACAGGGTTTCGCTTTATAATCTTACGGGACACAGACACCGCTCTCCCGGGTGAAAGTCTGTGTTTGTTGGACCTATCCACCACCCCTACTCAGACCTTTGCCACCTTAACTTTTGTTCTTGACCCGCCGCGTTTCTCCCTGACACCACCAAGCACCGAGACTGGGTTGCAAATACTGCTGCTTTGTCAGTGATTTCGGAGTCAGACACAGACACTAAAAGCTACCTTTCGTGGCAGTATGATACGCCACAGGGCCTATTTCGGCTGTACGATAGGTGGACGGACGGCATCGGTTCACAACGCGGCTGGACGGAGCGAGAAAGTCTCTATCGGGCAAGTGAGAGGGATAATAGATGGGTCTAACAAACCCCAGACTTTCATCCAGGAGGCTGGTGTTCTCCTCCCATATGAATGTAGAGCCAAACTATGATGTATTTTCTGAACCTAACATGCTTTTGTCAATGTCCCATCCGGAACGTTAACAGCAGATGCCTAAGGATACCTAGCACGTAATCCAAGTCCACTAAGTCCACTAACAAAGCAGCAATATGTGAGGATTTAGGATGACAGCGTGTTGCAAGAATCACCAGTAAATGCTTCTAAACACAACCAGACACATTACAGCAGAAATATGATCTCAAATCATGTTGAAATTTACAACATCTGCAACCAAGTTTACGTGTTTCCATCGTTTCTTTCTAAAATCTACACAATCATAACAGATCCTTTATTTGAGGGAATGTGGAAAGAATGCAGACTTGTGCCATTTTCCACTTTCTCCAGCTCTCCACATGAGCCACAGTTGTGTTGTATCTGCATGTATTGACCCTTTTAAACTTCCACGGTCCATATAACCCATATGAACCCCCGCCCACCACCACCTGTGGCAAACTGTCCATGACTCTTAAAACCAGCCAGATGTTGCTTTAAGTCTGGGATTCCTAGGCGGTTTCATGACAACGACTCGCAGGATGAAGCAAATTAGTTCACTCATGTGAGAGAATTTGTAAGAAGATAGGACTGTAATTAATCTACGTGCAAATTATATCTCATTAAACTAACCTAATTAGTGGAATAATGGAAAGATTAAGATGTTTTGCAGGTGCTGTAAAGACTATTTTTTAACCTGTTATAAAGAAAAAAAATCTCCATGTTTCTAATGAAGTGTTCTCATTTTATTGTCTTCCTTCCACTTATTTTAGAGTGTTCCTACATTACCCAGAATGCCTGTCAACTACCCCCCAGGGAACATGTCTGGACTTGTTGCACTCAGCGTTTTAAGGAGTAGGAGGAGGAAATGATGGCGGCCACACCACACACATCAGTAGAGCAAGATGCTTGTGAGTAAAAAATAGTTGCTGTGTCACGTCTCCTCGCTCAGAATTCCACCTGTCTTGTGGTTGCGTTGCATTTCGGTTTATTTTATGCCACAGCAAATTGATGGGTTTCATAAGAAGCTTTCTAAAACCTGACATTAACTGTTGATGCTTTAGATTGCTGAGGCATTTTCTACTATGGCCAAAAATGACCTGACTTTTCTGAATTAAAAAGAATATTATCTCACAATTCTGAGAAGTTTTCATTAAATTAATCAGTTCTTGTTTTCCTGAATTAAAGAGATAATCATCTGTGTTATAAACTGCAGGGTTTTGTGTCTGTGTCCTGTCTCTCCAGGTGTCGCACTCCTCCCCTCCTCACCGTGCACAGAGTGGTTGAGCGCACCTGTGATTAATCTGCTTATTAGAAAAGGGCGGGTTAAAAGGAGCTGAGAGGTGACCGGTAGGTGCCAGAGAGGAGATGTGTGTTGGTTGAAGATGTAGTTAACTGCAGCTGAATGGTGGCTTGAGCTTGAGCTTGTGCTGCAGCAAAGCTTCCCTCCTTTGTTGTGGAAAGTGGGTTTCAGTTGTAAATTGTAAACATTTGTTGTTTTTTTATTGTGAATAAATTCCTTTCTTTTGCTTACATTAAGGTTCCCATCATTCTTTATCCCAGTTTATATTTATTGCTACTCCCCTCATCCTCTGGGCTTAATCTGGGAACGTAACAATATTCTGAATTCTTGTTTTCTACATTAAAGGGAAACTTTAATGGACGCTTTTCACCATGTTTTTGTATCTTTGTGACTAATAAAGACAACACAAGGAAAGTCTTCCAGATTGAACTTTCACTAAGCTTCACAAGCAAAGAAACACAACTTTTATTTAGTTTTACTTTTGATTCATGGTTTCACATTTAAGTCTATTTAAATATCTGTTTATCCAGTTGGAAAGCAACGTCGGCAGCACTGCGGTGAAACTGAACCGACGGTGCAGCACCGCAGATAGGAGAGATTCTGTGTTGCTGGGACAGACATCTCTCAAACAAAGTTAATTTTCTCCTGATTGGTCTTTCTGAAAAATTCCATTTTATTGTGAGAGTGTTTGAGAAATATGTGGCCTGGGTTCAACATTTACTTTAGTGAAGTCATAATATGTGCTCACGCTCACTATTCCTATTGGAATTAATAGAGTCAGGGCCGCCGCTACTTTCCTAAAGGGAACCTAAGGGCACTTTCAGATTTAGAGTTTGGTTGCTTTGGTCTGAATCAGGGACTAATTTTGTCACAAAGTTGCATAATTGCCTCGAGTTGGTTTGTGTTCTCACGGCAGTATTTACAAGCGGACCAGATCAAATGCCTTGTGTGAGAAAGCTGCTCTTGATTGGTCAGAATTTCCATGCAGGAAAAATCCAGGAAGTAACCAAACACTGAAGAAGAGTACACTTGCAAGATAAATGCGACACTTTCTAATGTCACAATGGAGGGACAACTACGCAGGTTGATTTTAGCGCTGCTCATCGTGGACTATATTGCTGTCATTGTTCATTTTAGTCAAACCATACAGTTTGAAAACAAGGCGCGGCTCCAACTAGAAAACAATGTTTTGATGCATTGGATGTGCTGAATGTGCATATTAAGGCAGTACAGGAGGAGGTGCACATTAATAATCCTCCAGGACTGTAACATGCTCATGTGTAACCCAAACAATGTGTCATGTGACTGCAGTTGGTTCAGATCCAGGTCGGAACACCTTCTCACCACAAACAAACTGCACCAGAGTTTGTTTGTAACCGGTCTGAGACCACCTCTTCAAGAAGGTCTCGGCCCGGTTGTTTTGGTGCACACCCGAGAAATGAAAAATAGGGTCCATTTTTTTTTAAGTTTCCCTTTAACAAGATTATTATCTCGTTAATCCAGAACAAGAGCAGTTGTTGTTGTTTTTTTCAAGAAAAGAGATGATAATCTTGTTGATTCAGAAAAAATAGAACAGATTGTTTTCCTTAGGCTTCCATAGGACTAAACACATTGGATACAAAACGCAGTGTTATCCAGTGTCTCCAGAGAATTTGCTGCGTGCTGCATTCCATTTTCAGACATTAATGTGACTGTTTTTTTCCCACTAGCGACTTTCTTTTCAGTCCCAGATGGTCCTGCGTTGAGTCCTTTAAAGTCCTCGCAGGCGAACATACATCAAACGGCGAATTCCACATCTTCTGAAAGTGTTGTAATTACCAGCGTGAATGCAGCACATATGTGGCGCACACTGCATCAATCATACAGTAACACCTGATTTTAATCACCTCGCCGTGGCTGCACTGATCGTTTTGACACCCACAAAATAGCTGAGAGCTAACTGCCTGGAAGAGGAAAAGTGGGATATTAAAAACTATAATTTTCAGAGGGAAGGCACGACAGCCACCAGCTCTCATTGTTTTTTTATGGCATGACAAAACACCCTCACATGAGTACATTCTTATAATGCTTTTATGGTTTGAAAAATGGGCGGCGGCATTATATGGAAACACATCTTTAGTCAACACCACAAATAAAAACATGAAATGTAATTTAGCTATAGGGAGACGTTCTGCATTCTCAGACTGCACCACAGTGAAATTATTTCAACCATCGTTAATCTGTAAATTGGGGTGTTTCTGTGCTACACTTCCCAGAAATCACCTGTCGACATCATATTTATATTAATGTAAATCCACTATTCAGTCTCCTTGTGGCTTTGTTTTGATCTTTGCCAACTCCAGTGGGAAATGATCAGTTTTTTAGCCTCTCAGTAGTTGATACATTGATACTGAGACCAGTGAGAGTGAATCAAAACAGTAAAATTGTTAGTCATAAAACCAAAACAACAAGCTAAACGACACTAAAATTCTCTGTAAAGCTGAGGGGATAATGTATCCCCATTCAACACTTTGTATATCTATCAAATAATCGCCCCACAAATTGTAACATAGGGTGTATAGGACCCATCCCCAGTGTAAAATCTATATGTGAGATGCTAATTTGTGCTAATATAGGTAGAATCCATTAATTGAGGGATAGGTGTTGCTACAGGGGGGACCACACATAGTCAAGTAAGGTGTACGCTGATCAATGTAATGGTGAACATTTGTACCTTTGAACGGTTTATGGACACAGATTCATGGATGTTTGCAGGTTTTTCATGGACGACTGCAGCAGTGATAAATAAATGATGCATCAAAGAACAAAAAGATGTGGATTCTTTGTTTTCACCTGATGAGCAGCGGTCTGGTAGGTCAGGCGAGCGCATCAATTAGTACGTAGCCTGTCTATGCAGCCCCTCGTTGGTCATGTGATTGCAGCTATCCCAATTACGTGGCTTTAACACAAAATTACTGGCTCCTGATTATGTGGGTTTTGTACAAATTGTGGTGCTTTTTTTTTTTTTTTTTGGTAAGCGTATGTACAAACAGTGCACGAGAACAGCCTGGAGCGTTAATTCTTGTCACTACAAGTGAGCCATTTTACATTAAATATGGTATTTTCATCCATTGTTTTCTGGGTTTTACTATGTTTTTCTTGTTCTCTTGTTCCTTCGTTTGTGGGATAAGTGCCATATGGTTCACAGGCTGTTGTCAATCATTCAGAAACACACCTACAGCTGATTAACTCCCTCACACCTGTGCACACCTGTGAAATAGGTGGGGCAGCCTCTATTTAAGCTCAGTGTTGGAGAAATGGTGTTCAACACTCCTGATGAAGGTACAGGAGGATTGAGAAGTTAGTGTTAGTAATAAATTGTGAAGCTGAGCAAAAGAGCAGTGTGCGGGATTTTCTGTTCAAAGACTGAAGTGATATTTTCCAACACACCTGTGTCTGAGACAGTTGGATATGCAAATATCTTTCTTCAAACTAAATCCATTGTGACGATAAAAAATATTGAGTAGAGCAGCTTTGATTTTCTTATTGGACCTCATGTCCAAATGTGTGATGACATATGGAGTTATTTTGCGGTGTTTGTGACAAGCCTAGTCACTAGGAAAAAAATGTTGGCATTTTACATTCCTGCAGGCCATGAACACTTTACATCTGTACATGTCATACGTATCATATGAATGTTTTTAAAGTGACATGGTGGCTTGTGTGTCGCCAGGTAAGACGCCTGCCAAGCTGCAGACAACTGTTTGAGACGGACAAACAAACAACACGGTGTTTTCAGCTGCTTTTTAGACACCAAACATGGGTGTTAAGTAGCGACCTGTCACTGTTTTTCCTGCTGGGATAGTGCTACAAAAAGTGGTTGTTTTTCCCAAGAAATTGCTGCACTTCCTGCAGGGTTAGTGCTCTGCAAAGTGGTTGATTTTATTAAGACATCGCTGTGTTTCCTGCTGGGACAGTGCCCCCAGAGCTGGGTATTTTGAGCCAGAACATGATATTTTCCCTCACCATAACCAAGTCGTTTTAATGCCTAGACCTAACCACATGTTTACCACAGCGCTGTTAAAAACGAAACATTTCGATGTAGCCACGACATAATGGCATGCAAATGTAACATATCCGTGGTTTGCAGAAACATATTCGCCATTTTATTCTGGCGATTGCGTTGTTTTGACAATGTATTTTTTGGGTAATGAATGTAAAAGAAAAGGTCTTGCTGGTATAGTCTGCGTCACATGACTTGCAATGTCCAGTACTGACCCAGGCGGGCTTCTTGTTGTCACTTTAACTTTCACTATCTGTTTTCATCCCTTACGACATTTTTAAAAGGCCTCTCCTGGAATTCACACAGATTTGATATGCATTTTTTGCCAGGCATCATTCACATATGTTATTATGCAGCCCCTGGCTTATTGTCTTTGGCCCTCGCCCACCGCAGTGTAAGTCACCAAGCCTCACCATGCTGTATGCGACATGTTTCTGGTCAGTGACTCATGCAGCATGTTGAACCATGTGAAACCACAGCTCTGTGCCCTTTGTGTTAGTGTGCCAGGAGGCCTACAGTACTGTCGGAGCATGCCTTACAAGCCGTTTCCATGCTCTCTCAGCGAGCAAACTTGCAAACAGCTGCGTTTTCCATCAGAAGTGGTTTCTGGAGATGTGTGTTTTTTTCCCCTGTCTTCCTAAGGGGGGGAGGGGAGTGACAGGATCAGGGGGATTGGGAGGCAGGGCTCTAGATAAAAGTGAGATGTGCCTCGTACTCAGCGGTACGGTCCATGAACAAGTTTATTAGCAGCAAAGTCTTGAATCGTACAGACTAAGATTTACTGCCAGTAGTGACAACTTATAGAAGGTCGCCATGGCCTGTGGGGCAAACCCAATCAGAGTGTTTTCTTAACTAATGAACTGTGAGATGAGTCACTTAAACTCACATTAAAAGAACGACTTTTAGTGAGAAATGTTTCGTCTTGTTCTGACTTCAGGTTCAGTCTTAAATGTGTGCAGTTTGTCAGCTTAATGAAGGCTTTAAAAAGAAAACACATCATTCACTCTACTGTACTGCCACACCATCAATATACTGTGTGTGTATTCACTCTATCACAGGAGCACACGTGTGTTAATACAGACATAAATGTGCATTTACTTCCTGATACTGCTGTCAGTCGTTGAGGTTAATTTACAGGTTAATAAACTGGATAAAGGCCAGTGTGAAGTGAAGTTTTACCCAGAGGGTGAATCGGTGTGAAACAGGAAGCGGCATCAGAGTGACCTCTAGTGGTTCCATATACACATCTAGTTTGGTTTTAGGAGTGGGAGTTGAGAGTTTCTCCAATGCAAAGCAGCCTGAAGCAGGGCATTTTAAACCAGGACAAGTGATGTTAACATGCTGAAGTGCATATCACCATGCTCAGCTGCAGGTTTCACACATTCTCTTTGTATTGTTGCAGCGAGGGAACAACACAGTGATGTGTTTCAGTATTTCTGTCCAATGAATTCTAGTCACAGAATATTCATTACATTTTTGTGTGGTTGCCAAGGGCATAGGTGTCAAAATTTTAGCATCAAACACTTAATTTTCTGCATCCTTGTGAATTTCTTGCACCAATTTTGGCCTTTTCTGCATCAAATTATGGTGTTTATGTTTTTAATTTTGTCAAAATAAAAGTCCTACTCTACTATATCTACGGCTATGATAGTTGCAATGACATGCAGTGACAAAATACTCAACAGAATCATGTTTTGTTGGTCTGCACCAGACCAGACTTTTTATACATGCTTGTACACATATGCCTGATATAACTTGTTACACCCTGTTGCCATCTTCAGTCTGACATTGCATCCCTTCTAATTGATTTCCATGAGGAAGATGGATTCTGTTTCCCCTAACTAATCACTAGAGACCTACATATCCACCTGGGGCATGTCAAATCTGAAAATAGTGGGCACTGTTATGCCACAGTGTCAGGTTGAACGACATGTCTCCTTGAAACAATGTGAAAGGGTAGCCAATGAGATTTGGATCGGTCTTTCTCGTTGAGTAGGTGTGTCAGAGGTGTTCCCCAATCAGCAGTGGCATGTATGTGAGTCAGAAAAATCCAGTAGATTTTTACCTGAGCCCTTCCCCACTGGATAAAAAAATCCACTTACACCCATAACATCTGGCGTTTATATTTAATATGAACGGTTACAATCGACACCCAGCTTTAATTGGCACCAATCAGCAGCGATGGAAATGCAACACCTGGATGGACGCGCTAATTTTACCCCTTACCAGCAATGACGGGCCACCACAAAATACCATCTGTATCCCTTGGAGTGGTGCTTGAACATCATTCCAATTCAGTATGTTTGAGACAGAGACTAAAAAAGTAAGAGAAATAAACACTGCCACGTGTCCACTGGCCTCCATGCTGCTTTCTACTGTCATAGCTGTTTTGTGGTGTCCAGCTATGATGCTGACGTTAAAAGAAACCTGCTTATACGCGCTAATTATTTATGTGTCGATGAAATGAACTGAATTAAACCCCTCCGTATTCAAAGACGTTGCACTTGCGTAAAACACCAGGGTGTTCAATGCACTTCTGTTTCTGTTTAAATCAATCTTTTGCCACAGTTTGTCACGGCTGAATGCAACCCAGAATCTAACGTCACTTTCAGTCCACACCAAAGCATAGTTATGCCAACATACTTGTTTTGCTGGGGTTTTGAGAGTGGACCAGAGCAAAGTAAATAGACAATGATGTCGTCAGGTGATATTGAGAAGACATGCAGTCTACGTATCGATTTAGAATCAGGCAACATTTGCCTTGGTGAATTTGAAGATTTGAAAGGAGTCTGACTGAGCCACCTTTGCAAACCATTTGTTTTTTATATGCAAATAACTCGCTTCACTTTGGTTCCTCTCTTTATTCAAGTCACCAAAGTTCACACAAAGATCAATGTCTTTCTCCTACTTGACTATGCCAGATAACTAGAGTGCGTTCAGGTTATATTCTGTTTGTGTTTTCTTTAAGTTTACTCTTTAATTGCCTGCTGGCTCAGGCAGCAAAAAGTGCCCGCGCCAGTGGCTGATCAATAGTGTCGGGTGCAATGTTAAAAGCTGGATAGCGGGCCGATCCTGCCTCGCCCACCGGTGTCTAATGAATGTGATGTGCGGTGAAGATACGAGGTCAGAGTCATCCTCACCCTCCTAAATAATGAACCCCATGCTGAGGTACAGCCGGCGCAGGTTAGCTTGGGAAAGATAATTAGACAGAATGCTGCGAGGGTTCAAGATGTGTTCTCATTTAGATTTAAAGTTTTGCTCTGATGATCAATGGTGACACTGTGACATTCGTGTGTTAATGTTCTCACTCGTCTCAGAACTCAAACGTTCGCTTGATGCCAGGAATCAAATATGGCTTGATCAAAATCTCTAACCTGTCCAATTAACCAAGAGCTTACATGTCATGTGACCTTTGTTTATAACCCGGTCTGCTTGTAACTGGACAGTTTGAACCTCAAAAAATCAAAAATACATTGAAGTAATGTCAGCCTTACACCAAACAACTTTAAAAGCATTTTCCCTGCCGTTTTCCAGTGTTGAAATGTATTCATGAGAGTTTTACCTTTGTTGGTGCATGTTTCCATGATCTGATCATTTGGTGTCATAAAACTCAACCCAAGCTGTCTCCGAGGTCTTGTGTGTACGATTATGGCAGAAATGTAATTTCTTTCTTTCTTCTTCTTTATCTTTATTTTATTTGATAGGGACGATGCAATTTAACCCCACAAGATCCCCTGTCTTTGCAAAAGCTTGCAGTGTGTGACGAAAAGTTCACTTTGTCTTTAGACGTGAGAGGGTGTCACACTTTGAAAAGTATTTTCAAAGTCTTTTCAAAGTCCTCTCGTGTATGACAGGCATTAATATTACCAGACTGATTTTAGAGAAAAGATAATCAAATGTAGGTGTAATTGCAGCCAACTCTTCACATGTTGCTCAAGGACACCCTGGGAGATCAAGAGGTCAAACTCTTGACCTTCAGTTACAGGGCTATTTCTACTCTCCAGCCCTCTCTGCTGTCCCAATTCTTATCTACTCTGTCAGAGACAGGCAAATGTCAGCAAAAAAGGCATCAATCCTCGCTCACACAGGTCCTCAGTGAAGACATGGTAATCCCCACGGTTGTGGGTGTTCAGGTTCAGCTCCTCCGCCGCTGCCGGAGCTCAACCGTGACAAAGCCGCCAGATTGGAGGACAGTTATCTGGACTCGGGACGCCAGAGACGGACGGGAGGTCAAACTAAATTGGCTCACCAGAGAGGGGAGTCGACCCTTCAGGCAATCTCGCGCTCCTCCCTTCAATGAATTGGAAGTCCCACCGGCCGCCCGCTCGGCTCGGAGAAGGCCGGCCACGTCTCACAAATGGGTTGGATAGGAAAACGAGGTGATCCTCCGATGTCCTTGGAGTTTCGAATGACAAAGAATTCAAAGGCAGGAGAGATATTGGTCTTAGGCTGTAGGACTCGAGCTCAGTCTCAAGACCACAACTCTGACCTCTTGGACTGTCAATAAAAGGTTCATTCTTCTGATGTGTGGTTCACAAATGTTGAAACCTTATCCTCAAAATGTGCTGAATAATATTTTTGGATTAATAACGTGGAAATTTGAATATGTCATGGAAAAGATGTCCCCAAACTCTCTAGTTTCCTCTCAGCTCGGAATGATTTAGCATCTTTAAGCTCACTGTTTTGGTTTTACAACCCACTATTACTGTTTTGCTTCAGTCTCACTGTCTCAACAACCTCATTTCCATATTGCAGTAGGCAGCAATTTTTGATAAACTATAAACCCACTGTATGCTAACTTCACAGCACCAAACAGCAGACGGAGAATGTTAGCAAGTAGCTGGTGACATAAGTCACGCATATAGCAACTAAAGAGACGATTGTTTTGCTCAGGAGTCCGTAAAGACCAAAACGAACCTATAGGAAGTGAGAATATTGGACTTTTGTTTGCCAAGAGGCCAGAAACATGACTCTGTGTGTTGTTGATGTTGCAAACAACTGGCAAAGTTTGTCACATGCAAGTAATGCAAGTAGCCTCTATCTAGCACAGTCCTGCTACATTTCCCTCACACTCTTAAAGGCTATTTCCCAATTTATCTCCACTAACATCTTTGCCAACGTTAGCACCAGACCCCCAGGAAAGCTGCTCAGGCTTGCAGCAAAAGTGGACATTTGTAGTATTGCAGCACGGCCCAAAAGCCATTTGACAGGACACCTTGAACTTCAAACAATGTCAATTATGAATCTTTCGATTTCAAATTTTTTAACCATGGTGGTTTTATATTTGTAAAACATCCTGGTTGGATAGTAAGATGTGGCCGGGAGGTGTGTTCATGTGTTCCAAGCGGTAGGAAAACATGTCACAGGAGACACTACTTACTGGCTGCAGGTATTCTCTGGCCATAATGCATCACTTAGAGTTAAACTATTTCCAACTTTTAGTCTGGTTGAATTAAATGGCTACGGCTTTCCATCGACACTGCATGGCAGCTCGTTACAGGCTGCACTTTGCTGCTGATTTGTGTGTTTTCAGCGTTAGGGTAAGAATGTCACTGTCAGTGTCTTCATTGGTTGGATTGGTTACATTTAGGCAATAGGAGTGAGACTGGTTAGGGTTTGGGTACGAATTTCAGGGTAAGATAATTAGACTGGCTGGCCTGCAGCACTTCTGCGGGAGGATCGTGAGGAGGAGGAGGATTTAGAGGGCAATGAAGTATGCTGTGTCCGCCACTGGACCCTACATAATGTTTACATTTATAGGTTCAAGCAATCCAAATCCATCACTTCTTCATAGGGAAATTATTGTTTGCCCATCTTTTAGGATACCTGGAAGACACAGTTTTCATCTTGTACTGTGTGTTTCAGCGCTAACTGCTAATCACTGGTGATAGTTTTCTCCCAGACTGAGAGAAACCAGTGTCCCAAGGTTCATCAGCCACAAATGCATTCCTAAACACAGGTTGATACTCGATTTACAATACCCAGACTTATTAATTCTGTGTTTTGCTCTGCTCATTTCTCTCTCAAGTTTCATTCTGCTCAGGTTGGTTTTATATTCTGTTGTGTAATTTCACAATGTTTGCTGTCATCTTGTTTCCCCATCTTTGTTTGGTTCTGTCTCTTCTGTTTCATTTTTATACATACACCTCAGCTTTAAATTCAGTCTGCAGAGTTTCACTAAATTACCTTCAACACGACACACAATACTTGTCAAGGTTAGCAGAGCTGGCTGTTAGGATTTATTAATGAGCCCGTGCCCTTAGGGAGAATTAATAAAAAGAAAAACAGCCCTGCTCTTACCCCAGGACATTGTCCAGCGGTTGTTATGTTAATCACTTAGGCCTAATTAATATCATGCATATCATTAGCGAAATGAAGACTCAAATGCCAGCATGCGTTAATTACTGTTGTAGAAGTCATCTACATTTCTGCAGTGCATGGTAACCGTCTGCCACTGCTCATTTACCTGAACTCCTCTCATCTGTGCTGGAAAATGAGAAAATGACGTGTGGTAAAGTTTTCGGGAATAATAGTTACAGAGATTTGATGTGTTTTTTGCTGTTTGACTGTCCAGCTAAACCTGTACTTAATCCTAACACAGGATGTTGAGCAACATCAAGATGATCTATTGTGTGTCTGTGTGTGTTTGTCAGAGGGATTTCCTGATATAATCTCCAGTCCTTTCATTCCTAATAAATGGAATTCAGTGTGCCACAAATCCCTCGACTTACTGTTGGTATTGAGACATCGTGGGAAAAAGACAACTCACCACCTCCTTCATTTTCTATTTGACTTCAAATTACTGAAAACATGAGGACCACTAATTGCTACATAACCTTTTGTGTGTGAAGGATTGTGACACATAACACGTAGATTTTCTATCCGTACTCTACCGTGGTAAAATGTCATGATCAGCTCGTCATCACAGTTATGAGCATAGACAGTAATCTCCATGGACCACCTGTTTGTTAAGGGGAATAAGTGTTGGTCGTACTTCTTAAGTCGTCTTTAGTTTTCATTTCTAAATAGTACTACATGGTAGATGTTGCTGAAATAGACAAGGCAAAAAATTGTTCCCCTCCTTCTCTGAATTATTGAGTTAATGACTTCATTAATTCAGTGAAACATAGCAGATTTCTTTTTTCTAAATGCATTATGTTTCCCTAACTTCCTCACCATTACACCATTAAAACAAAGCTATCTGAGTGGCTCAGACAGTATCATAGCTTCTGTCAGGCTGTATGAGCAGATGTGAATATTTATATTAATTTAGCATTATGAGTTAAATCTGGTGAATGGTGCATATTGCCTTTGCTGGGACTCAAAATGTGAGTGTCACGACTCCAGCCAGCCCCTAGTTATGTTCATATTTATTGTGCTGTTCCTCATACCCTACCACTATGACCTTGTCCACATATAGACAGGTGTATTTGAAAACATAGCCTTTTCCATGTTTTTGGGCCTTTCGTCCACACGCAGAGTGCCTTTAAATCCCTGACACACCAAGCCGACAGTCAGCCGTTGGTTAAAGTTAGACTGTTGTTAAACGTCTGCCACCCTCGATGTTCCTTGTTGCCCCGTCAGCTTTTATTTTTGTTGATTCAACATGTTGAAAAAGGTCAGTTTCCAATGACCTAAAGGCCTCGAAATGCCAAATCGACTTCAGAGAACTAGCAGAAATGAAGGCCTCCTCGTGCATCACCTGATGTCGCTGTGTTTCGGCCAAAAAAGTTAGACATGAACACACTGCAGAGACTACAGCTGATGGCCAACCAGCATGTATGTTTTGTACCTGTGTGTGAGAAAATGATTCATGTTAAATCAGCTAAATTTTATTAATTGGCCAGAATTGGCATTGGCACAGTGAAGCCCACTGGTGAATGAAATCACTCTGATTGGCTATCCAGCTCAGCGCACGAGAAGAGAAACAGAAGTGAGGAAAGTAAACAAAGAGCTAAAGTCAAGACAGAGTGAGAGCAAAACTAGCTTGTTACATAACATGAGATTATTTTTCTTTAGCCACTGAGCTGGCTTTTGTGATGGTTTGTGATGTTGTTCACTGGCGCATGGTAAGTGTACTCTGTTCTTTCAGCAGTAGATTGTATTGGTAATGTGCTAACTGGCTAACTAACGTTAAGACAGGTCCCACCACTCCCTCCTGCTTTGCAGTAAGAGTGAGCCTCCCCACCCACCTCTTCACTTACATACACTACATACATTCCCTCAGTATTATTCTGGTCCAGTTCCACTTACTTTCAGCCAGACTGTCTTGTGTGTTTTGAGCTTTCCAGTGTTCCTGATTACCTGTTTTGACCTGTCGTCCTTTGAACTGCGTGAAGCTGAACTTCCGTACTACACTGATAACTCTCTCAGTTGTGCTTTTGAGTTCAAGTCTGCCATTTATCTCAAGACATTGCTATGAAACTTTGGACTTGTCAGAACTTCTCTGGACTTCATATGTAATTTGCAGGGTGAATGACCTTTCCGCCGTAGTGCTCACAGCACTTAAATGCATTAAACAGCTTGTTTATCTAGAAACAGTGTCTCTGTTAGTAAGACAATCCACAGAGCAGGCTGTTAACAATTTTCATGGAAACTTTTCCTTTGTTAAAAAGTAGTTCTGAGGTTAACAGTGAGGTCTGTGGTTTTTGTGAATGTGTGATTTGGGTCAACCAAGCATTAATTCAGGTTATGGATGGCCTTGTTCTGAGATAGCCATGCCAAAAGTTCTTTAAATGACACAAAATTGTAGAAATACAAAGATGATCTCTGCCAGCTTTAAACACCTCCTTAATTAATCCTCAACTTGCACACATAATTAATTGATTTACATGCCCACCCCCCCACTGCTGTCTCAAACAGTGCCTCCCTGCTGGGAAGTTAATTGTCAGGTTGGAAGGTTTGCCTCCAGAGGATTTGTGCTGTGAATTATAATGATTTCAACTTTTTCTTGCACTGTCAGTGTCCCCTGTTAACTGCCTAATGAATTGTAGCACATCCCAAAGTAACACATGCATTAAGTACAATAGATGCCATCTGTTGGCAGACGTTGGATGCTCACTGGTCATCTGTGGAATTTAATTTAATAAGGAGGGGGAATTCAGGTGATGTGAGACATCAGGTAAAATAGGACAGATACGCATTGTAATGATTTCATTTGTGCAAAATCAACAGCCAGTCACCAAAACTGATCTTGAACTGTTGCTACAACAATTCTTCTGCCTCTAATCAATGGTTTGGACATTGGTCTGACATTATTAGAGTGGGCGTGGTCTGTCTCTACAGGAAGTCTGTGCAGTGCGAGCTAACACAAACACAATACATAACACAACCTATATAAGACATAAACCAGTCAACAACTATATACTGACGGCAAACTGCCCTTCATGGCTCAGTGAGAATGAGCTTCTTTTTATTGTTTAATGCATTTTAGAACAATGTAAATACTGCTGTCACTAGGTGTATGTAAAATTAAGCCTAAATATTGTTTACATCAAATTCTAGCAACCATAAAGGTCTTCGTTTAGCTTCAAACGGCGTCAGTGAGCGTTTTATGTAAAACGTTTAGGTGATCTTATTCTGTAGTCCTGTGCTGACATCCAGCGGCACAACAAAAATATTTTTATTCTGGGTAACGTAACTGTTTCTCCCACCAGAATGTGCTGACATAACTGTACTATTCCTTTAAATAAAATAGTAATAATAGGCCTAATACTCAGCCTACTAATACAAAGACTTATTATTGTGTTTATATGGCTACTTCACTCCTACAACTGCTAATTCTGCTAGCACTTCTACTTTTATTACAGCTTTTTTTTCCATTTCGTAATCTTCCCCTCCTCATCCTGGATATTTATCCTCTTATATAATCAGATATGATGATGTCAGCTGATAAAACAAGCTTCACGGCAGCCATCTTTAGATATGCACTCTTGTCCTCAATCAGCTGAATATGATTGTTCTCCTCAGGCTACGAGGAACCGGCGACTGGACTCAATATATTTTCTTTGTTCAAGTGTTTCCCCAGAGTGCTGGGACAGAAAAATGTCCATCTTGGCCAAAGGATGCTGCGTCGACCAGCTTTTCCCCAGGTCTGCTTCTCTCTCTCCATCGTGTTCATTCCAAAGTCCTTGAGAGGGAAACGTGTGTCCAACATTTTTCCCCCTGAAGCTCATCACACATTTTCCAGGTGCATTGTGCAGAAACATACATGGTGTTCTTCATAAAATAAGGACAGAAATGTGGATATCTGAGTACTTGAAAAAGTCACAGCTAAATAATTCAGCACTCCCTCATTATCAGCTCCACCCCCGTGAAGAGCAGACACCTTAAAACTTCACAAAGGCAAGTGGGTGTCCTCGCACTTCATCGCCTCTCCGCGCTACAACTAACTCTGGCATTATTCTAATTAATGAGACGAGTTCATTAGTGCTCTCAGGGTTAATGTGTTGTCCTACAGCAGATTAGTGAAGGGATTTCAGTGTTGCTGGAGCATCCTAATTAGATCACAGTGGGTGCTGCCTGCTTAAATAGATGGAATAATGAAAGTCGTCACTCTTCGCAGCGGCAACTTCATTACTGCGCCCTATCTCGGCTCATAAAAGGCCCAACATTCACCTGGAACAGGACTCAATGAGATGGATTCAATTATATGTATCAATAAAAGGAGAGCAGCACTTTCTTCTCAAGTTTGGATGTGCTGATGATGATTAGTGGGCAAAACTGCCATCTTAAGGACTGAGACAGTACTGCAGTCATGGCTGAGGAAAATATTACTGCTCCACACATGTGGTCACTTCTGTATCTAAATCTCTTCACCTGAACATAAACTGAAATGTTTTGTGGTACTTTCTGCCTCTACCTCGTGGTTTTGTTTTTACGGCCTGCAGCTTTACACTTTTAGTTATATATTTAAGGCTTGCTGTGACACTGGTAGTAGTTTGGGTATTTTTCTGTTAAGAAAAGGGGTTTATCTTGTGTGCAGTTTTGGCTATCCACTTACAGTATACTTCCAGTGCATTGCCCTGATAGCTGATTGGTACAACACACTCCTGCAGCAAGACACTTTAACTTTTAACTGCTTTTACAATATTGCTGCTGGTGACCCTGAGTTTAATAAAAGCTTTTTATGGCGCTTCAACCCACACAGTTCACCTGTAGCTATAATGTTTAGTTGGGTGACACATATTGTCAAGCGAAGAGACGTACTGAAAAGTCAAGGCCATAGTTTTTATTGAGGCCACTGAGGTTACCTCCTCTATAGTTTATCAGCAATTTAGCAACCTTGGTGCCTGGATTACTGTTCTGTTACGGTAATGGTTATTTTACCAGCTCTGATTCCAGTATTTTACACTGAATATATTTCTATGGGAGTTAAAGGGGCTCTATGCCAAATTCAGAGTGTATGAGAGAAGAGACGGTTCTCAACATGGAGGCGGCTGAGCCTGTGGACAGCAGCCACTAGGGCTAACTGCATGAACAGTGCTGAAACAGCAACAGTGCTAACAGAGCGAACAGTGCAAACAATGGATAGATGGATGTCTCTTATTGTTTTGTTGGTAATATTTATGATGATGTTGTCTATTTAAACAATTCATATTTCTATTATTAGTCACTTAAATGCGCTGTTATCTTTCATGGCAACTCCCGTGAGCTGTCATTCCACTGTCAAGCTGTCAGTCGATGTGTCGTCCCCTGCACTGCACGGAGGATGGTGCGTCAGAATAGCCAGAATAGCATGCTAGATTGCGATCTGCATGATATGACCGGATGTAGTGGGACATTCTGGTATTTTTGGTGTACTGCATTTAACATAGTATGTATTGGGACGTACTAAAGCTTTTTCTGGCATACAATATAATATGGTAGTATGGGTATGAGAATGCACAGCAGGCTTTTTGCAACTTTCATAGGACTGAACGAGGCCTTGCCACCAACGCCATATCCACTTATTCATCCTTGCTCAGATAAATGCTGTATTAATGCTCTGAATGTTGCAAACAGTGCCTCTTAATGTGGGCTGGCTGTGAATATTTGGACTCATGACGTCAGTATTTCTTAAATCCTGGCTACAGTCCTGAACCCAGTAAGAGAGCATGAAATCTGAGTCAACTTACATATTCCCAGCCTTGTTCCACACGTCTAATTGTATCAAATGTGTTTATAAGCTGTCATTTGATATGTGCACAATTCCAACAATAATTCTGTTGTTTCCAATGATTTCTTTATTTAGCCTGCTCGGCTTTATGACAGTGCACAAATCCAAATATCATTCCCTTCTTTTGTTTCTCGTATTTGTCTCGCATTAATCCCTCTGCCTTGAAGCTGTATTCATCATTTTCTCTGTTAAGCTTCTAAAATTAACCTAATCTTCTTTGCTTGTCATCCCACCCACTCGCCTTGTTGTGCGAGCCCACGCTCATCTTGCGTTTCTGTGGCGTTTTCTAAGAGGAGTATGTTGAGATAAGTGGCATATTACACTCCCAACAGCACACACACTGAGTGACTTTGTGATTATGATGCACAGGGTGTTGTCTTTGAGATAGGCGGACGTGGAGGAGGAGGAAGGGAGGGGGATTATGAGGCTAATTCCCTTATAACTTTTTCCCTCATTAATCTCTGCGGAGAGATACGAGATTCTTTAAATGCTAATGTTCAATAAAGATGTCAGCTGTGACATTTTACAGTTGCGGCGCAGATGTGAACAAAGTTGACTGTGTTGTTGTGGGAGAACTTTTCTCACTCTGCCCATACGACTCGCGTCACATGTTACTTTGAAGAATCCTCTCTCGGGATTAGACATGAATGTGCAGCAGTGTGCGTACTTGTGCGTCTTTGGCGAGTCAAAAATTCAAACTTTTCAAGCCAAGGTCGAACGTAACTCCCCCCTTGTCCTCACAAATAACTCTTGAATCAAACTTTAATTCAAACACAAGTCGATTCGGTTTAATTTAAGCACATTCAGCTCTATTTACAAGAAACGAGTGGAGGTCAATGTGGCAAGAAATGAAGAGCAAACAGAAAAACATCCTCACTTGTCTTCAAAGGACTGTCACAGCAAAAATCCTGTATTTCCTTAAAAGCACCCATTGATCAAATAAAAACGTTACATATAAATCACTGAGGCCTCTTCTAATAATTAGCGTCCACAGCAAACTCACTTCCGTCAATCCCTTTATACAGAATTAGTATAAAAAAATTAAGGTAGAACATGAAATGTACTGCAGCTCCTTCCGTTTGCTTCCCTGTTTCAAGGACGAATCATTCTCTGAAAATCCCTTCTGAAGGGATTTGATTGTTTCTGACACACTGTCGTTGTGTTGAGGCTTTTACGTTGACCGCCGGGCACTCGTCAGCGTCTCCGCCGGTCGCAGCACCCTTGTGAGTTAGACGAGTATGTGACGACACTAAAGGTTGGCGTAATATCGATCTCTGTTCTGATAATCTCTGTAGGCAAAGCCAGCATCCTTCTTGCTGTGCGGGATCCGCCCGAACGGCGCGTGGTCGTTGAAACACGAGTCGAAGACCTCGTCCACTATCTTCTCCGCCTCCTCTCTGCTAATTTTCCTCACAGCTAGGATGGAGCGAAGGGCACGGCCTCTGACGCACTCCTGTTGGAGGGAAAACTGTAGTGTTAGTGTCAGATTATAGACACAGACCTGAACCTGCCAGTAAAAGTTATATTTATCTCACTGCAGGTACCTGATGATGCTCCTTCAGGCCGAAGTTGAATCTGGAGACTTCATTGCTAAAGGAGCAGTCTTCACTGAGGTTAGCTGCCCGGATCTGAAATAATGACATACAAAAGTCTTCAGATAGTCAGCAAACAAATCCTTTAACTCACAATAATTATACTTTTTCTCGAAGTTTAATGACAGATAAAACTGAATCACACAATAACCACAGTTTCCATTGCTCATAAATGCAGCAGCTCACCTCAGAACAAGCCAGATGTCTTAAGTTGTTGAACCAGTCCACGTGGGCCCGACAGTGATCGAAGGCATGGATGAGCTCATGTGTGACCACACGGTTCATATGGGACTGCTGGTGGATGTTGTTCTGACATAAAACAATCTGGAAACACCGGTAAATGTCATTAATACAAAGCAGTCACATTCTTTTACACCATAAGACACTGCTTTGACTTTAATACTGCAAAGATCTCTTTCTTACTTGAGAAGAAGCTGCGTCGAAGCCACCGCTGACCGACCCGTCACAATCTTCACAGGAGAAATGACGGTCTTTAAACACTTTGCTGTGTTGAGGAGAGAAAGTGATCTTAATTTGCTTTCTTTCCGATAACGACAGTTTAAGTTTTTAACTATGCAAAGCCAGCTGTAATTTAGATGGCTGTTAAACTGCTGCAAACATGTCAATGAAGTGAAGGGAGAAAAAGAGGTGATAATTCTCGCATAGAGGACAAAATCAGAGAAACAGATTATTAACTAGGAATCTGAATTCTGGTGCATGTTTGTACTAGTTGCTCTAAATACAAACGACAAAAGAACTCAAAATTTAATATGAGTAAGATTAATTTTGCACCGTCCAAATAGCAATATCAAGGCTGTGCTTCTAAATAAATTAATCAAAGGTCCACCAACATAACAGTGTGGACTTATCGCCATGTAAAAAGGTCTACGGAGCTAACAAGTGAAAGACCTGGAAATGCTGACCAATCCGACAGAATTTGGCTCTTTTCGGAGGAAGTTTTAAAGAGACAGACACTCAAACGGAGCGTTTCAGACAGAGAGTGAATACAAGTATATTCAGGCAGACAGTATGAGAAAAATAATGTGTTTTCAGCACGTAAACATGTTCTAGTCGAAACCCAGAATTCAAGCATGAACCTAAAAGTGAGCATAATATGGGACCTTTAATGTCATTATATCTGCTTGTTACTATTACTATCATAATAATTATTTTTCTCAGGCAATAACATGCAAAAGTCAATTTTATCCCAGGGATGTAAATGTTACAGAGGAAGGTCAACACTAATAAAAACAGTTAATTTCTATTTGAAACAGATACATACCATCCTGAGCTTTTCATGGCACTGAGGAGGAGTTTGGCGTACGGACCTGAGAGGAGCACAGAGACATGGATGTTGCATTCACTGACACAAACCACTGCTAGCTAGATTAGCTAAAGCTACATGCTACTACTCTGACAGCGAGATTGATATTATACCATTACACTAGTATTCAACATCACAAACACATTTGATAGACATCTCTCTGTCAGATAAGATATCCTGTGATCACTGCTGAGCTGACATCCTTTGTAAAGGTCTGTAAAGGAGTGATTAGCCAGCTAACACACTCACTAGTTTCCATTGCGAACTGCAACATGACCTGACACTTGTGGTTGAAAGTGAACAGGCTCTGCGCGAGGGGACTCGTGTATTTCCCCTTGTTTCTCTTCGGGAATAAATCGTATCCATAGTCCTCCTCTTGTTTCGGCTGATCCATGGTGTGAAATGTTGTCAGCGACTTGAAAATGTTAGCATAGGTTTCCCCGGTTAGCTGCCGCTAGCTAGCAGGCAAGAGAGGTCATCGCTGTTTTGTAGATCACGTGGTCGCGAAAGGTCAAAGGTAATGAACGGGAATATTGACTTGTAATTTCGCTGTTATCGCTCGTATAGCCAAAAACTGTCAATAAATATAATTCACATTAAAGTTATATAAAAAGAAAAAACATACAGCGCAGTTTTGTGAAAGGCTACAACAGGTTATAGATCGTATATACAGAACGTGTAGGCAGGTCGTCAACTCCAAGCGCGATGTGTGGACCAAAACTAAAACCTTGAAAGGTTCAGTTCCCAGGGCAATAACTGAGGCTGTCTGTGAAACAGTCGGCAGCATCACAAGGAAAATGGGCCCAAGCATAAAGATATATTTTTTAAAACTTTTTTCATTTTTAAAATTTTATTTTAATACTTTAGTTTTTATTTCAGTTTCACAAATTTGCCTAGTTTTTTTTAAAATATTATTTTCTCCACTCCATCCACATTGTCTATAGTTTATTTTACAATATTAAAAAATAAATAAATAAATCCCCATTAACATACAGATAAAGTATTACAGAAATAAATAAATGCAGTTATATAAAAATATAGGAATATGTGGAAGATATTTACTTATGTGTGTTGTGTTCATCATAAACTCATTTATTTATGAATGTATATTTATTTCTATAATTGACATTTATTTATTCATTTTATGTATTTCTTTCTTTCTTTCTTTCTTTCTTCATTTATTTATTTATTTATTCATATTCCTGTTTTCTTTTTTTAGTATTTACTTATTTATGTATTTATTTCTTTAAAAAAAAACTTCAGTATTTGATTTTTTATTTATTTTTATTTCTGTATTTATTTTTTACATTGTTTTAATTTCAGTATTTATTGATTCATTATTTTTATTTCTATATTTATCTATAAAAATGATTTTCAGTATTTACTTATAAAAACAAATATTTCAGTATTTATTTGTTTATTTTTATTTCTGTATTTATTTATGCAATATTTTTATTTCAGTAATTATTCATTTATTTATACTTAAAGTCATTTTTCACTCTCCTCAGTGCTAGCGTATTGTATTCAAAACCCGTGCACTAGATATTTAATCACAAAAATACCGACGTCCATCGTTCATTAACAAAACCCGACACCTGAGTGATGTGTAGCATCTTTTCGGTCGGTTGTTTGCGGACTTTGAATGACTTCCACAAACTCTGAGCGAAACATTGATGTAGTAAGTCATCTGTTCAAAAAGACGATCTTTGATTGCGCCTTGCGCATGCTCAGCAGCGCAAAGGCTGCCGGTACTCGGCTGTCATGGCTCCCAACGTAAACAGAAAGCTATTAATACCGACGCTTTAATTTGTCGTATTCAGCCAAATTAACCGCAGCTACATTTTAACTGTGACTATCAGCCGGAGAAAGAATTGCTGTCAGGTACTCTACAAGGTTCAAGTAGCTCCAGAGTCACTTGTATATTTATTTTATTTGCTTTAAATGTTTTGTATCTTTGCTAGCTAGCTGTTAGCCGCAAAAGCATGACAGCGTGATTCCCCTGTTTCCTCTTGGCTGCGACACCGACTTCAAGACCACAACCACAGCAACACGTGTTGAGATATTCTCCAAAACAAATGTCTGTTTCACAGGGAGTAACATGTCCGGGGGAAACAAAGCCATCGAGCTACAGCTGCAGATGCGGCAAAACGCGGAGGACCTGCACGGCTTCATGAGGGAGCTGGAGAGCTGGGAGACGGATATCAAGAAGAAGGATGAGGAGCTGAGGACGGGAGGACTTCAGCAGGTCCAGGTTCGTCTCTGCTGTCCATGTCAGGATCAGGTAAAGGTCTCTGGGTGAGAGTCAGGTGTCAGCAATGTGTTGCCTCTGTGTTACAGAAGAAGCTCCCACCTGTGCGCAACAAAGACTACAAAACAAAGATGAGGGAGAGGAAGAAGAAGAAGAAGGAGCCAACAGGGAACGGTGACGCAAAGGCAGAGGAGCCCAAGGAGGCTCCAAGGATAAAAGGATACGATTACAGATCATGGGACAAGTTTGACGTGGTAGCTGATGCATCCTTAAAACACATACTCACCATGATAGGTGAAGCCATGGGGTAGCTAACCAAAGATTTCTTCTTCTGTAATGGCAGGACAAGGCTCTGGCAGAGATGGATAAGGAGGAGAGTCCTGCAGAGTCTAATGAGTCTGACTCTGAGGAAGCAGGAGCTGATAGGGAGAAAGCGCTGGCTGAGAAAGAAAAGGTGAACACTACATGAGAAGCACTGCAATAAAAATTACTAAAGAGAAGAATAAATTACCTAAAGCTGAGTTTTATTTTCAGGGTAACACGTTTTTCAAAGAAGGGAAGTACGACGACGCCGTTGAGTGTTACACCAGAGGGATGGGTGCAGATCCTTACAACCCTGTGCTTCCCACTAACAGAGCCACCGCCTTCTTCAGACTCAAAAAGTAATAAGTTTATAAGTCTTTTGTATTTAAATATAAAAGATTGTTTAAGGTGTGTGTGTGTGCGGTGGGTTTCGTTCTGCTGTAAATCACTGAGACATCTTCACAGGTATGCTGTGGCAGAGTCCGACTGCAACCTGGCGATCGCTCTGGACAGCAACTACTTCAAAGCGTACGCACGAAGAGGAGCAGCACGGTTTGCGCTGAAGAAATATGAGTCTGCATTAGAAGGTGAGAAACTGCTCAAAGGATCAGATCATGTGTTTAATTTGAGCGCTCTGAGATGACAACATGAATCTGTCTCTGAATAGATTACGAAATGGTTCTCAAGCTCGACCCCGGGAACACAGAGGCACAGAATGAAGTGAAGAAAATCAGAGAGGTTAGTGTGAAAGGAACATTTTGGAGTTTAGCCTCCTTTCAAAAGTCTTCTTCTCTTTTATGTCCTCTCCTTCCATGGCTGGTTTCAGACTCTCGGAGATCAGGCACCAGCTGCCCTGAGTGACGCCCCGCAGCCACATGAGGCTCAAACAGTGGACCCTGAGCAGCAGAGACTGATGGAGGAGCAGCAGAGACGACAGGAGGCGGCTGTACAAAAAGACAGAGTAAGCTTTGCTGCAGTTTATGTAGAGTTAAGCAGAGTAGCCAAATCTGTAGTCCTGTAAAAGTACTGCTACTTTGCAAAAACAAGTACTCAAGTAGAAGTAAAAGTAGTCCTCAAAATGTCCACTTGAATTCGAGTAATTTAACAGCGGCCGAATCAGTCTTTCTCTTTCTTTCTGAAAATGTCTCACATCAGATGACTCATTTCGGCTAGTTAGGAAAAAATGCTGTAATGTTTGATCGTTAAATACAGGTGTGTCTGTAGCTGAAATATGAGTCATGTCCACATGAAACAAGAGTAGTTTTTTGTGTGTGCATAATTTATTTGCTACTTTTCTGTCTCTCTTCATTAGGCTACACCAGTGAGGGTGACTAGTTAAAGGCACAGAGTTAGCTTGAATATTTGGGCCTACAGTACAGAAGAAAGCAGGAGCTTGAATAAATGCCTTAACAACATAATTAGATATAAGTTGCATGTTGAAACTATCCAAATATAAAGGAATAAAGCTAATATTTTTACTCTAAAAATCTACTCGAGTAAGAGTAAGTGTGCTACTACCAACCTCTGGGTTTAAGCTTTGCTGCAGCATCCCAGTTGCATCAGCTCACATGTCAGAGGCTGGTAAATTAAAAATGAGCCCAGATGCCCATGTGTCGAATAGTTTTGATGTTCTAGGCATTTTTGTAAGATTTTCTTGTTTTCTGCCATTTAATTTGCCACTTTTAAGTGTTAGTTGTCGTGGTAAGGTAGATTTTGTTTTGTTTTATTATTTTATTTTATTTATTCATTTTTCTATTTATTTATTTATTCATTTATCTATTTATGTTTTATTTTATTTATTTATTTATTTATTTATCTATGTATTTTTTATCTTATTTTATTTATTCATTTATCTATTTATTTTTTATTTTGTTTAGTTTTATTTTATTTATTCCTTTTTTGTCAGGGAGTTCGTTTTATTTATTTATTTATGATTTATTTGATAATTCTTATTATTTTTTTTTTACTTTATTTTATTTTGCTAGCGAGAATGTATGGTGGCCCACAAGGGCAACACCTGAAAACCAGCTAAAAGAATGAGGTGTCACAAAAGTGAGAACCACTAAGATATATCCACTAACGATAAAGTTTCAGCACTGATTGGCACAAAAATAAACTTTTAGATGCTGGTATTCTTTTACAGCTTTGTCAAACAAATCAAGCTGTGTTTATGTGTAAATTGTTTTGTGAACGTGCCTTTCAGGGCAACGCTTATTTCAAAGAGGGGAAGTATGAAGCGGCCGTGGAGTGCTACAGCAGAGGAATGGAGGCTGACAGCATGAATGTCCTGCTGCCTGCCAACAGAGCCATGGCCTTCCTCAAGCTGGAGAAGTGAGAACAACTTTTATTTCTTCACCACGTTTCTTGTCAGATTGAAAAGGAGTCTGTTAAAAGAAGACCAAACATCTCTCTCTCTCCTGCTGCAGGTACAAGGAGGCAGAGGAGGACTGCACCAAAGCCATTTCTCTGGACAGCACCTACTCCAAGGCTTTTGCCCGTCGTGCCACGGCCAGAGTGGCGTTAAGGAAAGTGGAGGAGGCCAAACAAGGTGCTGTGTGGAACAACACTTTCCTCTAAAGGCAAACAGCAGCAACTACTACATCTTATCTGCTTTTATCTAGATGATCAAAAAGCTGTCACATACTGCATGTAGCTGTGTTCTTATACATGATCTGTGTTTGTGTTGTTGGTTTGATTTTCATCTTTACTTATGTGACAAAATTGGTCTCTTTTTGAGGCTGTGATTATCCTCAGAGGCTATAATAGGTCATTTTAAACAGTGAGGTCAAGTGTCAAAAAATGGTCTCACTGCAGTGAAAAGGCTACTATGGGGGCTAACATCATCACACATGAATAAAACTGGAGTCACTGAATCCACAAGAGTCTCGGCTTTCCAGTCCTACCCAACTTATGCAAATCCAAGTCTCTTTAGGGACCCCAGTGTGCAGAAATATTCACATACAATAGGTGAAAATCAAACATTTATACAGCATCAGACTGTTTGGGACGAGTATAAAGTGGGCATGTCTATACAGGGGAGGCCCAGGGGTGCCCATAGGACCATTTTCATTCAGATATCTTGAGATGAGAGGTTCAGGGACCCCTGTGAAAAATGGCCATGCCGGTTTTTCCTCGTCAAAATTTACCCTAACTTTGGAGAGTTATTTATCTTCCTTCCCAACAAGCGAGCATGACACAGATGGTATCGTGAATTCCTTATGGCATTATAGTTTCATGTGACACTAATATCTCAGCTTCAGTACGAGTATCTATGGCTTCTTTAGAAAACTTTAGCATTCCTCTGCAAAAGATTCAACCACATGTGTGTGTTTGTGTGTGTGTGTGTTACAGATTTTCAGGACGTGTTGAAACTGGAGCCAGGGAACAAGCAGGCCTTGAATGAGCTCCAGAAACTCCAAATTGTGAGTCTCAGTGTCCAGTTATAAATGATCAAGTTGCAATGGTGACTTAAAGACTGAAGTTTGTTTCTCTGCTCGGTTTTCAGCGTCTAATTATACGAGAATTGGCATCAGCATTAATGCCTAAATTCAAATTTAATGTAGGGACTAATGGACACGTCAGACTTTACAAGGTTTGATCTTCTACAGACTTCACTTCTCTTTTCTCTATGTCGTCGTGTTGTGTCAGGATGTGGCTTCCAGCGGCCTTCTTCAAACACCAGACAGCACACAGAGGAGAACCGTTCAGCCGATAGACAAACCAACACATCTGCAGTCGACTGTGAGTCTTGCTTTATTTATTTTGCTTTACTTTTCCCATCAGTGCAGAGGACTTTTTTTTTAAGCAAATGCAGTCCCTGTTACACCAAAGGCAGTTAAGATGGAGGTCATTCTGATGCTATAAACACTGATATGTCTGACTGTATTACAGGTGAAATGTTTAATGTATAAGCAGGAAAATGTGCTGTATATATGAATAAGTAAATATACAAACACTTCCCACATCCCATATTTAAAGATCTGCTTTCTTTTCTTCATATTTAAACTGTTTGCTGGAGGAAAAAAGATATTTGAAGACATAACTTTGGACTCTTGGAGGCTGTGATTAGTCTGTGTATTTTAAATGTTATTGGCTAAAAGATTATTTAAATTACTGAAAAAAAATAGCTTAATTGATATTGAAAATAATCATTAAAATAATACTTATCATCACAATAATTGGAAATAATTTGACAGTGTTTTTGTGCCTGTGAAAAGCAGATAAATTAGTTGAAGTAACATATAAATGGAACATGCTGTAGCATTATTTGTCCAGCAGGTGGCAGCAAAGACATCTGATTAAGGGGAGACAGTACCAATGAAAATGGTGAAACTTTAAACAGATATCACTGTGAAACTTCCCCAATTAATTACTTACTTAAAGACAAATTTTTTTTTCCTTTTTATATATGCAAATGAAGCATTATCTGTTTAAATATGTGCGTTATACATACATTTTCAGAACAGAAATCTGAACTAAAAATGGACAACTTGATTTGTGTTTTGGATGTCTTCTTTCCACAAGTCTGAAAGAAGACATGATGAAAGCAAAATAACTCAAAATTGACCAGTACATGAAAAAACTGTGTTTCCCCTTAATATTTTAATCTGGCATTTACGGTTTTTTGGTGTCTTTACTAGAATTAAATTGAATTAACGATCTGAGGCTTTTGGTATTTAACTGGTTCTGCTTTTCAGAAACCTCTGCGGAGAATTGAAATTGAGGAAGTGAGCGGAAAGGTGATGGTGTCTGAGGTGGAATCAGTCGGGTCCAAATCCTTCATCCAGGAGGTGACGAGGGAGGCCGAGGATGAATCCTCTCCACTGTCGACATCACCCAGTGCCAAGATGATCAAAATTGAGGAGATAGCAGAAGTTCCTACACCCTCGTCTGAGCAGTGAGTGGCACCTCTTGTTCTTGTGTGAGCTTAACCACGTCTGTGACGCACTACATGTTGTATTATTTTGTGGACTGTGGTATCCAGAGCTGTAGTGTAGGGGTGCGTCATGTCATATAGTTCATGATAATGCTGGTATCATTTCTAATATCATGAAAAAATCATATTGTGATACTCGCAATATTTCAACTTGTTGACATATTGACATCATAAAGTTACCCACGGCAACAACAAGCATAGCTGAAAGCAAAATTATTACAGACACTGCGGTGGTTCCAAAAAGAGGAGCACAGTGTCTCTCTCTCTCTCCTCTCTCACCGTGCACATATAAGGGATATGTATGTATATAAATTTCACCGGTATAATGCGAACTGCAAATTTTCCCTCAGAGACAAAAAGTGGCGGAGCATTGTTCAGCAACACTACACCTCTGGTGGTATCGATTATTCCCCCCTAGCAAACCATGTTCTGCTTCTTCTTCCCTGCTAGCAGAGAGACCAAACAACCAGAGCAGAAGGAACTCGCTCATGCTCCTGTACCTGTACCTGTACCTGTACCTGCACCGTCAGCCAGCACCTCCCCGACAGTAACAGACCTGCCTCCTCCACCTACCAACAGCTTCCAGCTGGAGTCTGACCTCCGCAAGATCGGAAACCAGCCCGAAGTGATTTACAGATATCTGAGGGTGAGCTGTGTGTTTGGGGCACAAAAATCGGACTGTTCACACTCATTTACTGGTGACGGGATCATATTTGCGTGTTTCCTGTATAACAGCTCTGAGTGCAGTGGAGTTTGTAGCTCTTTTACTTTTTTGTCATTTGGATTTTCTTTTCTCAAACAACCTGCAACATTACAGTACAAACATTTTCCATGTGGTGGTCTGAGGTGCTTATTCCTTTATGATTTCCATGAAAGATGCAGATGTAATCTCATTTTAAATCATGACATCTACGAAGAATCAGACAAACAAATCAGATTTGGTGCTGAACACAATCTAAATGTGAAGATCACTCTGCATTATTTTGTTTTAACTGATCCTCTCGACCTTGTTTTTGTCCTCGTCTTGCAGCAAATCAAACCTGAGGCATATGCAAACATTTTCCACAATTCCCTAGAACCCGACATTCTCAATCAGATCCTGAGGACGCTGCATGCTTTCTATATCAAGTGAGTTTTAAGAGATGCTCATAGAAATACAAAATCTGGTTTTCTATTACACATAAGCTGCATTACACAGGTGTAGTATTTTACTGTATATTAACCCCCGTCTTTCTACAGGAATGAAGCCCCGTCCATCACGCTGGAGATCCTCAGGAGTCTGGCAAGTGTGAGGCGCTTCGACATGGCTGTCATGTTCCTGTCGTCCCAGGAGAAGAAAGGTTGAGTCTCTTTGATGTGCTGTTGCGGATGACTCACACTTTTCACCCACACATTCCGTCATATTAATAGCTGCTGTAACACTTCTCTCTTCCTCAGTGCTCAAAGAACTGTTTGACTTCCTTCGCCGAGCTGAGCTGGACGAATCATCTGTCACAGCCTTACAGAGGAAATACGGTGTGTGACGCCGCACGTTCTAAAGACTTTTCATCGCAACACAAAGTGCTACATTATTTTTCAAAGCCAATAAATCATTGTAGTTATATTCTAATGCAGAATAAATTATCATTTAATTCACTTTCATCACATTGGACTGCTGTGTTACGGCTCTGATTAGATTCTATTCTATTAAAGTTGGAAATTCCCAAATTGTAGATTGTAATGCTGAACATGATGCATTTAAGTGCTACAGGAACAGTTCTCCCCAAAGTCAAAGATACATATGTTTCCTCTTACCTGTAGTGCTATTTATCACTCTAGATTGTTTTGGTGTGAGTTGCAGAGTGTTGGAGATATCTGCTGTAGAGATGTCTGCCTTCTCTCTAACATATTAGAACTAGATGTCACTCAGCTTGTGGTGCTCAAAGCACTAAATAAATACATTTGAAAAACTCAACAGCCATGTCTCTTTCCAAAAAATCACGACCTGGTTACTCAAGATAATCCACAGACCTTGTTGTGAACAGTTTCACGTAGGAACTATTTTCTTTTTACCGAACACCCGCCAAATGTATCACTGCGCAGAACCAAGCATATATCTACTGCTAGCTCATGTGGCACGACAGCTCAGTCAAGGAGGACGCCATTAATATTTACATTTAGAGCTGTCACAAGCACAAGCCTCTCGCCCATGAGTAGATGCACACTTCCTTCTGTGGGTAGGAAGAATATAGTTCCTACAATTACTCAAGATAATCCATAGCAGAATTATGTAGGAACTATTTTCTTTCTACCAAACTACACCCACCAACCGTATCACCCTGCAGGAGGAAGCGTGCATCTACTCATGGACGAGAGGCTTGTGCTTGTGACTGTGCAAGATGTTAACAATGATGGCGTCCTCCTCGGCTTAGCTATGACGTTAGCTAGCTCAGTGGTGCTAGGTGAGCTGGCAGTAGATGCACGCTTCCTTCTGTGCTGCGGTATGGTTGGTGGGTGCAGTCCAGTGGAAAGAAAATATATGAAACGGCTCACAACAAGATCTGTGGATTATCTTAAGTAACTGGGTCATGATTTCTGGAAAGAGACATTGATGTTGAGTTTTTCAAATGTGTTTTTTGGCACTGTGAGCACCACAAACCAAGTGCCATCTAGTTCCATTATATTGGAATTGGCCGATATCTCTGACATTCGGCAACTCACACCAAAACAATCTAGACTGACAAACAGCACTACAGGTAAGAGGGAAAATGTGTACTTTTGATTTTGGGGTGAACTGTCCCTTTAATGCTGATAAAAACAGAGACTTTCTGTGTAGAAACCTGTTAGTTGTGCAGCAGCGTATGTCATAAAAATCTGCAACTTTGCTGCACAGCTGTTTCTATAAATGCCTGAGCATGCAATGCTGGCAGTATTTTTTTTTATCAGAAAACTACATCTTAAAGGGGATTATACCCCAAACAGAAGCGATGTTCTGTAATGTTTATAAGTAAGGTAGTTTTGAAAAAGTTGCCAGCTTTCCAAAACATTTTTGAATGCAGCGCAAGTATGGATTAGTCTCTGTGAGTACTCTGCCCTGTAAAAATGTTCCTCTCATTCTGCCACAAAAAATATTTTATCTGCTAAACTGGCTCCGTTTGACCGCATGAGAGAGGAGTCACAAGTATTCTGCTCATACAGATGTTAGTCTCTTTCAAGAAACTAAACAAATAAAGGTGTATTTTGTAACTTGTGTGTTGGCCGTTGTTGAATCAGTCACTACAGAAGCGAAAAAAAGTTTTGAACTCAGCACAACATAATCTCAGATATGACACACAGATGATGGATTAGCACCAGGCAGTCACACAGCACTGTAGCTCATTGTTTATTAAGAATAATGGTGCGTATTGTTTGGTAAGACAAATGTGAAAACATCATGAAAGAGAATGAGATCAGCTTTGTGTCAATAAAAGCCCAAAAGTTATTACTCACAATCCATATATCCCTTCTTTGTACCTGTCTAATCTTGTTCAGGGTCACAGAGAGGTTGGAACCTGTCCCAGCATGCATTGTGCTGAAGTCAGGAAAACACCCCGCTCAGGTCGCCTGTCCATCACTGTCAGAGTACACAATGCTTGAGCAAATACAGCCATACACGTACAGTAAGTGTCGATAATAAGGAGATTACCAAACTATAACTATGAGCTCTTCTGTGTTCAGAGCTTTAGCAGATCGGGAAAATGTAGCTGAGGAAGTTCTTCAGTGTCTCAGCATCCACACCAGTGAGGATCTGCAAGGGCAAACACATACATTAGAGTTATTTAACTAAGCTGCCTTTCACAGTCAAAACAAAGTAACTACGTTTGGTTATAATGCAGTAACAACCTACAGTATATCAGAATTTCTGACCTGATAAATTTCCCTACAGTCAGAATTATTGTGACGTTGCGCTAACACCTCTGGGAAGACAGCTTGCTCTTGAGTTAAATTACGGATATATTTGAAATTGTGGAACTTTCTGTTGTCATTTTCATCTGTAATGTTTAAAGATGCACCGTTAAACGTGGTGGTCCAACCTATCTTACACTTCTGTTGCTTTCCAAGCATCTTTGATAAACCAAATCTACCTGTATGGAGGCTAAACAATGTACTGCTGTGGACGGGGCTGCAGCAAAATGTATTTTAGCCACCTAAAAAAAAATCTGTATCACTTTACTTGAATGCTAGTTTTGAAATATTTTCTCAGCTTAACCTTACACACTAACCAATCGAGTCAGTGGTACACCAGCATCTTTTGTCTTGCCTGGTAAAAATTACCGTTTGTCAGTGGAGTCTGGTGACTTTGAGATAACTGCTTTAGTTTCCTGATGAGAAGGGCTGTCTGACAGCAAGGTGAGGTAAGGTAAGGTTAGGTTAGTGTCTGTTCAGTGCCATAAATTCTGTGACATGGGGGTTTCTACCTGCCTACTGCAGTTTCTATGAGTTTTCATGAAGGTTATCAAAAGGCAGATTTGTAGGTAATGTTTGAGTTCTGTGGCAGTTATTTTCTTGTGTAAAGTAATCAGCCCAAAAAGATTTAAAATGGAGTTATTATAACCTTTTTAATATGTTTAACAGTTTGCCTCACTGCCTCTGTAGTTACGACTCTTCACCCTCTTAGAGCAGTATGTCGAAATACACTTAAACTCCCAACAACAGCCTACCTGAGACACTGAGCGTCTCATTGACCGTCACCGTCTTCCCGGTGTATGTGTTCTCAGCCTGGCAGCTGATGGACTCTTTGGAAATGTGGCGGTTCACGTTTATGTCAATCTCACGTCCCGTCATAGTCTTCCCGAAAAAGGTCCACTTGAAGCTGCAGGAAGGAGTGCACTCAGCCACGCATTTTAAGCTCGCTGTGACCCCGATTTCAAGTGCATCTGGTCCTACGATGACCACAGTCCTCGGTCCATCTGCAAGAGAAAAGCCACAAGTACAAGCTAAAGCATGCTAAACGAGACAAAGTGGGTACAGCTATATTTCAACCCTTCATATTTGCTTACCAGGCACCACCACTATGGTCTCAGCCACTCTGCTTTCCTCTGTCACTGGGTTAGATGCCACACAGGTGAGGTTGGCCTCGTATGGAGGTGTTTCAGGTGTGAAGGATATGGAGGCATTTGTAGACAGGAGCATGCCGTGGTAAAACCAGTTGATGGAGCAGAGGGGAAAGCAGTCAGGTAAACACTGCAGCTCTGTTATGGATCCAGGCAGAGCGAACATCACCTCGCCCACCGGTGCTTTGTTGGGTTCCACAATGAGCACCTCATAGGGCCCATCTGGATAACATAACACCATATTGAAAAGTTAGTAGTGATTGGGTAGTCAACACATTCAACTGCCAGCACCTTAAAAGTTCTGTATGCAACACTCAGAGCATTAATATAGCAGCAAATGTAATCAGACTGAATGGATCGAATCCCGATAGTCAAACTTGTCATTTCGTGGGGATTGAAACACTCAAAAAAATGTATCCACTGATTTACAGGTGTCTCCTTCCCAATGGAAGTCCATGGGAAAAGGCTTTGTTGGGCCCAGTGGCATCATGTGACGAACTCTGAAGTTGGCTTCAAAGCCAGGTGCACTTCCTAAGGACCTTGGCGCAAGGAGCCAAAAAAGTTTGACTTCCAGTGTGTAAAAGTACCCGAACCTTGTGTGTTCTTGGGCCCGTAGAACAGACGCACAAGAGTGCACTATTGCTGGCTAAGTTGCTAACTTCGGGTTTTGCTCTTTGCTAACTTGAGTAGAGATAAAATGATTTAATCATGCGGCTCTTCCAGACTTCCGAAATGTTATCTGACCCAAAGGGTCAAATCCCAGTAGTGAAACGAGTCATTGCACAGGGGTTGTGATGCTCAAAAAAATCTATCTTCTGATTGACAGAAGTCTCTTTCTCAATGTAAGTCAAAGAGAAAAAGTCTTTTTGCAGCAAGTGGCATCACACAAACCCACTTGTTAGCGTATATCTGCTGCTCACTGCTTTCAGCCAAGAAATAACAGTGAATGAAGTTACAACTACATTAAGTTTCATGACCCTGGTATACTCACAGTTTACTTCCATCAGGTAGCCAACAGACAGGATGGGGGTTCCACCCTCGACCCCTAGCAATTTGTTGTAGTAGACAGTGTGGTTCCCAATCTCTACTACCAAACATTGGTACAACCCTCCATCCTCTGGCAAGAGAGAGCTGAAGGTGATTGTGGTGTTGTCAGGGGAGAAATGCACTCTTTTAGATGCCGGAATTTGGCGTTCGTTCTTGAGCCACGTGATGGAGGCTGGATCCCGAGGGCCAACACACTGCAGAGAGAAAGGCTTGCCTGCAACTGGCAGGGCCTGGGAGGTGGGACGCACCGAGAATGGGTCTGTGCAGGGAGAATATAAAACATGAAGTGACAGCAAAAGTGGTGAACATTGTTAGTTTACTAAGGCTCCTACAACATATCTCAAACTCAAACAAAATCTGTGGGAGCAACAGCACAAACTCACCAATGACAGTGATGTTCATAGTGGCGGTGATAGTGGCGTTAGATAAAGTGTTGATTGCCTCACAGGTCAGAAGCTCCCATTTAGCGTAGTCACTAATGGTGATCTCCAGCTGATCGCCTTTGTAAGTCTTCCCCAAGAACCTCCAAGTGAATGTACAGGATGGAGTGCAGAAGGCAAAGCACTCGTATGTGTACTTTTTTCCAATCGCCACCTCAACGTCACCATTGATGGCAATGCTGGATAAACCTACAGAAGGAGACGACAACAGACATTTGAATATATTGTGCTCATTTTACAAAGTTATCGCAAAATGTGTGAAGTCAAAATGTCATCAAATTCAAAAAATCCAACAGGTGGATTTGCAGTAAAAATGTAATGTCCAGATAAATTCTATCACCTGAATGTTGTCAAAATGCAATTAAGGATAATGTGTCATAATGGCCTCTAAACTCATAGAGTTGATACCAGGTAGGGGTGCAGATCTAAGTGGCAATTTCAGGGGCCAAAAAATGAAGCCAAGTGCCAGAAACTGCAGTTCCTCTAATGGCCACTTGAGGCTGGCTCCAAGAGTGACCAAGTTGTGGTCAAGCCTGTGTGAGTCAAAGCGGTCTCCAGTTCAGAATTATTCTTGCTGAAATACAACTTTGGAGTCATTAGTCTCTACCTCATAGTTTTATATACACACTCTTGAACCAATTACATCTGACGGAAGTCTTAATCTTAACTGAGAGTTTCATCATCATGCTCGAGCTGTGGAGGTCCTCCAACTGTGAGTCATGTAATATTGTGTATGGGAAAGTTAATGCGACTTTTCTTCCGGGATTAACATCTGTATTGATTGTTAATTCTCATTAGAGGTTAATTTCTTATACGTACTTGCCACTGGCACCTGCAGAGTCTTATAGATGAAGAGATGAGAGACGGTGTCCTGAGCCTTACAGATCAGAGTTTCAGACGTGACAGCATTAGCGGGTGGTGCGACAGAAATGATGTTGCCTTGTGCCGTATTGATTGTCTCCTCTCCCATGGCAACAGTCCACGTGTAGCTGCAGGAGGAGGGGCAGTCGGCTGAGCAGGTAAAGGTGGCCGCAGCTCCTGCGCTCAGAAAGGCTGCACCGCTGATGTGTATATTCGATGGTCCAGCTGAAAAGATGGAAATCAGTATAAGGTATGCCTCCTAAAAAATGTAGCTATGAATTCAATTCTTTTTAAATGTTATTACCTATTACTTGCAGTGTCTTTTGGGCAGTGACTGATGCTCCTGTAACAGGGTTGACCGCTGTGCAGGTCAGCTTTAGTGTTGGCTGTAGTTCACGGAGCTGCAAGCTCAGCTTCGGGCCCTGAGAGGTCACATTGCCCCTGGTCCAGGTGAACTGGCATGTCGGGTAGCAGCTGGCTGAGCACTGGAAATTATACAGCTTTCCAGCAGTCATTAGGTCGACCCCGCTGATCACCACTGCGGACGGCCCGTCTGCGATTGGAAGTAAAACAGATGGATACACAGACACATCAGACTGGCACATACGGGTACTTCGCAAAATGTCAAGGCTGCTCCTCTTTTTTGGGGGAAAGAAGATCCTATTTATATCAGTGCAATTTGATGTGTTTGGATTATAGTCTAGAAGTAAGTAAGTAAGTAAGAGGTAAGCATTCTCCATAAGGAGGCAGGTTGAGGTGGTGGATGGGTCACAAAGCAAAGGACTAACCTCCCCACATAATGCGGTTACAGTGATGCTATACTCACAGTTTACTTGCATCTTGTAGCCAACGGACTGGATGCGTGGGCCCCCCTCCGTCACCACACATTGGTATAAACCGTCATCTTCCCGCAGGAGCGGACTGAAGGTCATTGTGATGTTGTCAGGGGAGAAATGCACTCTTTCAGACGCTGGCATTGGGCGATTGCTCTTCAGCCATGTAACTGAGGCTGGGTTCTGAGTGCCGACACACTGCAGAGAGAAAGACTTGCCTGCTACTGACAGGGCCTGGGAGGTGGGATGCACTGAAAACGGGTCTGTGCAGGGAGAATGTTTAAAACACCAAGTATGAAAATGAAAGTAATGCTGTGAATACTTAATACCAAGGTGGTACAGACTCACCGGTGACAGTGAGGTCCAAAGTGGAGGTGGTCTTGGCGTGAGATAGAGTGTTCGTTGCCTCACAGGTCAGAGGCTCAATCCTAGTGTAGTCACTTAAAGTGATCTCCAGTTCATTGGAAGACTTTTTCTGGTCCCCCTGATGCATGATGGGCGTCTGGATTTGCTTACCCTTGAAAGTCTTGCCCATGTACTTCCATGAAAAGCTGCAGGACGGGATGCACAGGGCGTAGCACCTGTACAGGTACACTTTACCCATTGTCACTGCGCTGGGACCAGCAATGCTGATGTCAGATATGCCTAAGGAAGGAGAATGAAATGTACAGTATTACACTATTTTCTCTCTGCTGAACTACACCTGTCAACTGTATCACCTATCACCAGAAAGAACTGCGTATCTACTGCTAGCTCACCTAGCATCACTGAGCTAGCTAATGTTACCGCTCAGCCAGGGAGGACGCCATTAATGTTTACATCTCTGAGTCTGAGTTCTAGGACTCATCTAAGGACTGTCTAAGACCATAGAAATAACGTATGAATTTTAAAAATGGACGTACTTCCTTCTTAGTATTCAAGATAATGAAAATTAAAACACAAACTGCTTTAACACTAAACTCTATTTCATTTGCACCCACGGAAAGTTTTTTTCACATACTTGCCACAGGCAGTCTCAAAGACGAGGAGATGTAGAGATGTGACACGGTGTCCTGAGCCTCACAGATTAGATCTTCATAGAGGACAGTACTGCGAGCTGGAGTGACAGGAATGGTGTTGCCGTCTGCAGTGCGGAGCGTCTCCCCTTTCCAGACAACACTCCACGAGTAGCTGCAGGAGGGGTAGCAGTTGGCCGAGCATGTAAAGATGGATTCAGCTCCGATGGTCAGAAAGTTTGGACCACTGATGTGAATGTTTGATGGCCCAGCTGGAAAGATGGAAATGCATTTGGTTGAAGGAAGTGCTGCTGAAGGAGCAAATTAATTTGAATTCACTTTGGTCACTCATACCCGTCACTTGCAGCGTCTTGTGGACAGTGGCTGACCTCCCTGTTGTGGGGTTGATCGCTGTGCAGGTCAGGGTCTGCGTTGGCATGATGTGCAGGAGCTGCAGGCTCAGCTCGGGGCCCTGTGAGGTCACGTTACCCCTGCTCCAGCTGTACTTGCAGCCTGGGTAGCAATTGGCCGTGCACTTGAAACCATATGGGATTCCCACTGTCACCACATCAACCCCACTGATCTCCACTGAGGACGGCCCGTCTGCAGTGGGAAGTGGAACAGACATTTTTTCCAGTTAAAAAAATATTCAAGGAAATTGACGCTGATGAATTAAGACCTACCCTACTGGGTATAGTAGTCCAGGGGCCCAATGTGTCAGGGCCCCCACGCCTTGCAAAAAGATATAAAATTATGTCAAGGACACAAAAAATAAACACAAAATGACCGTAAAGATACACAAAATCAGCAACAAAAACAACAAAGACACACAATCAAAAAAGACATAAAATGACCCCACAGAGACACAAAATCAACCAAAAAAACCACATAATTACATCACAGACACAAAAATACCCCAAAGAGATACAAAATGACTTTAAAGAGATACAACACAGCCAAAAGAGACAAAAAAAAAGGACATAAAATGACCCCACAGAGACACAAAGTCAACAAAAAAGACAAAATATGATGTTAAGACACATAAAATCAGCAAATAAAAACTTAAAATGACCCCACAGAGACACAAAAAAGACAGAATGACCTTAAAGACACAAAAAAAGACATAAAATGACTACAAAGATACAAAATCAACAAATAAAAACTTCAACTAGAGCACTCGGAGAGCGCAAACCTCTGCTCGGATTTCCCGCCATTTTATTATTTTATCCACTTCGCTTCAACCAATCACCACCAAAATTTTATCATCTGTTCCTTGTCCCATTGTCAACCCTTCCTGAAAATTTCATCAAAATCCGTGCAGAACTTTTCAAGTTCTTTTGCAGACAAACAAACCAACGCCGGCGAAAACATAACCTCCTTGGCGGAGGTAACAAAAAAGCACAAAATGAGCTAACAGAGACACAAAATCAACAAAAAACAACAACAAATGATTACGTCACAGAGACACAAAAGTACCCCAAAGAGACACAGAATGACTTTAAAGAAATGAAAAGGAAAAAGATAGAGGAAAACCAAAATTACCCCAGAGAGATGCACAGTTGCCTCAAAGGGACACAACTATAACTATAACAACTACAAGGAGACACAAAACCACAAAAAGATGCATAACAACTGCAAAGAGACCTTGCCTGTGCAGACAGCACAATAAAAGAATCACTAAAGAGCTGCTTTAATGCACTTTTCAAACATTTGAAGATCGTAGTTGTGGGTAAGAATCAGAATAAGTCTTACATGAGGTTTCCCCCATGGTTCCTCCCTCTGCAGGTTCACTGGCAGAAAAACCTTGGATATGAGGAAAGGGGATAAATTAACATGATGCATTTTCTGGCAGCTGCTGTAACATTGTAAACAAAACAAATTGGTATAATAAAGAATGTCTACAATAATGAGCATTTAACTGATAGTTGTGCCAAAATGCTACATGCAGATGATGACCCAGCAGGTCAGCGTCTCACCTGCCAGACAGGTGAGCAGCAGCAGCAGCAGCAGCAGCAGAGGGGCTGAGTGATGATCCATGGTGCTGCAGACAGTCTGGACAACTATCCACACACTCCTGTGAACATCCACTCTCTTATAGTGCACAGGGAGAACGCCTCTCCTACTGTTATCACCCACTCGTTAAAAACACAGACAACAAATGATTGAATATTACTGGCAGCATGTAAAGCTTATCAGCGTTATTCTCTGCAGAGGGTGTGCATGCAAGCAGCCGACATAATGTCAGCTTTTGTCTTCTGTGGGTTGTGCTTTAATTTGTCTCTTTTATATCAGCCTACATTTACACATGTCAGTACTCTAAACTCACTTTATTACAGCGTCCTGACAGAGTAAAACTCCAGCTGCCACCAAGATCTGATACCTTTTGGTGTTTTAATCATGGTCCTGTTAATGTATTTACCTTTCATTATTGCTACTTCAATTTATGATGTCGCTACGCCAGGTCACGTGTTGTCAACCTCAATCAAAGTTAGTACCAAGCACTTTTCCCTCGTCGTCTCAACCAGAAAGAAATGCTCTGAGTTTCTACAGCAAAGAACATTGTTTTCAAAATGCCACCTCTGATTGAGTGATTGTTGCCTTTTCTTATGGCATAGCTCAAACAAACAAAACAAAAAAAGAAGCCCTCTTAAAAAATACCAAACCAGGGATAAGTTACATTTGTATGTTTCATATGAGCTGACTTTGAAATCGGGAGGTGGAAGAGATGGTGGATGTCACCTGGGTGAGACACATAAACCGCTGTTTAAGACCAACAAATAACTGAACTGTTTGTTTATTCTGAAGTGAGACTTTTTTTTTTTCACTGTACCTTGTTGCTAAAAATGTAGTGCCATGAACAGCGATTGTTTATTACAAAGATATCACTGTGTTGTAGCGACACAAAAAGTGGCTCTCTTTTTTTCCTTCAGCAACACAATGAGGAAACTAAAAAAAGATTTTTTCCTAGTGACTAAAATAAAATAAAATAACTTTTGCACTCATTGCCAAATATGCTAATGATAGAATCTGCTAAAAAAAAAAAAAAAATTAATTAATTTTTTTTAAGTTTGACTAAAATTGGTGAAAGCTGAAAAAATGTATTTGCTGAAAGTATCACAGTCACGCTATAGATAGTCTGTGAAAAATATCATGTTCCTCTTGTCCTCTTCTGAATGCTTCTAATGGCATTTACAGGAGTCCACTGCAGCTGAACAAAAACAACCAACCCGAGGAGTCTCTGATGCAGCTGGCAGCCATGTAAAGCAATTGCTTTACAAGTGATTCTGTTGCTGCATTGCCTATTTCTCGCATGAAATGTTTTCAGAAACATATTTTAGTGCACTGTTTAGCTGTAATATGAGAACATTTGTAACCCGACTGCCATTAAAAACAGTAGGAGGTGGAGATTCCAACTTTTTGTTTTACAGATTATCTATCAGCATATGCTGCTGTCTGGATATAGTGACAGTCTCTGCAAATAAAAGTTATCTTTAAAAAAAAATTATTAACTGCAGCTTTAACTCAGGAGGTTGTAACTTGTTTGGACTTGCTGTTATTTCCCCTTTCCAATTCATTTTAGCTGAATGTCACAATTCCCCTGAGTTAATTTGAGGGTTACTCAGATCACCTGTTGCACAGGGTGTGGAGACTGACTCTTAATTAGGAATTACGTGCAGCTTGGTGCATGTTCCCTCCGGGCCAATCAGGGCGTGACGACACCCTTTGTTAGGGCTTAAGAGAGGTGGAAAAATGCACACCCAGGACATTCTGATCCTTTAAAGCAGTCCTCATGTTAGCAGATGTTGTCAGCCAGAAACTCCTCCTCCTGTAGGGAACATTTAAGAACACCATCCTCCATTTGTTTATGAAGGAGGCATTTTATCATTGCCAGAATTTTCTCTCCAAGTAAAGGCTTCTTCCCAACCAGAGAAACTCTCCCCAAAGAAAAAAGTACATTGATAAACATTTAAATTACTGTCAGAGTGCATTTACCTACTACTACTCTACTCTACTCTACTCTATATCCCCATCAAGAGCTGTACCAGTGATTCAGGTGTTACATCAAATCTTAGAATCAAATCTCAGGTGTTGGAAAAAGCAGTAGAGGCCACAGTGAAAACACCACATCAAGTGTTTGTCACTGGACTGATATGAACTCTGGGTGTGTTCTCAAACTGTCACTGCTATTTGCCGACATAAGGTTACAGCAAACATGCACTTTAGGTGTGTGAAAGCTTTGATCTGAGCCTCCATTTAGACTGCAGTTTAACACCTGAGACTGTTAACACTGTAAGTGCTTTTTAACCAGGCTTAAACAAGTGACAGCACCTGTGTTTGGGTGTATGAAGTGGCTTTAACTTCTCTTCAAATTAATCTGATGGTCTTGATTTAGCCTTGGTTCCACCTATAGGCTGGATGGTGATGGTGCACCACCTGTTACATCTGGAATTATGAAATGAGAAGTGGTGTGTGTAGAGGAGGGTATATGCAGGTACACAGGGTACATCTGCTTCTCTTCTCTTTGGGCTATTATGACGGGCCCTAGTGCCAGATTTTGTGTAGAAACAGCTACCGTTTCACCTCCTGTGACCCCGTGTCCTCATATGAGGACATTGAATTTTGGGGTTTCTTGACCTTTATACTTCATTCTACTTAACTTAGGCCTGTTGTCCTCGTTTGTGGACACTTTTTTGTGCCATCTAGTGCCAGTAAAAGCACAATACGCTAATCCATGCAAAAACAAGATGGCAGCCATCTCTGCCAAGTCAGTATGCAGCAAATCCTGACACAAAATTAGACAAAGTCCAAAACCTGATCACATTTTATGGTTGAAAATGTAGTTTGACATGGCAACAAATGGAAGTATTGGAAATACTAATATGGAAATACTCGTTTGCAGACATTGGGACTTAATTATCGTTGACAGTTGTTACTTTTTTATCCTTATTGGGTCCCATTGATCCAAAATATCTAGGAGAAGTCTGTCTGTGTGGTTCTGTACAGTCTATGTTTGACTTTATGATGTCTGGTCGTCAGATACTGAAGCTACCACACTGACATATTTGATTTATTTGAGCTTTTATTGCCAGTACAAGATGTATGTTTTGGACAAGTTGCCTGGTAGCTCAGTGTGTAAAGCACATGACACAAATCAACATGTACATATTTGGTAAGAACAGAAGGAGTCTGAGTCTTGGGGTAAAAGTCATCAGTGCATTATATTTATTTATATGCATTTCAACAACATTTCGAATGTACCAGAGTAAAAGAATCGTCACAAGTCAATAAACTCTGACGTTACATGTGCCCACTTTGATATTTAAGTGCTTTTCCATGCTTCTTACTAGAAAGAGCAAACAGGGTTCAGCCTACGGTCAACATGCCACACAGATGGAAAAGAAAAGTATGCAGCGTGAGATAGTCAGTACATGAGTCATTAATTCTCCACAGCTCATCAAACTTTCTTCATCACAAATTCACTCACTGAAAGAAAGATCTGAAAGACAGAGACAAAGAGACTTTTTTAGAGACTTTAAGTGGGATCATATCAGTGTGAAGGCAGCAGAAATGATGACGGTCAGCAGAAGCACAGCTGAAGTCTCCTCAGGACGAGTGGATAGGTTGCGATCTGACCCTGAATACGAGAAAAAAGAAAAATGCAGCGCAGTTACAGATTGTGATGCAGTATTATGCACATTAAACCATTTCATTGCTCATCTACCTTTCATTTGTACAGTCCTTGAGGCTGTGGCTATCTTCCTTGAAACCGTGTTTTGTGCCTCACACTTGAGAGTGACAGATTTAAGCGGATGCTCCACCATTAACTCGATCACGTTGCCCCTCACAGTCTTAGTGTCCACAGACGACACGTAGCGACAAGAGGGCAGACATTCAGCCGAACACTCAAACTTGTACTTTTCTGCAATTTCTATTACATCAGGGCCTTTGATCTGAACCTCTGATGGACCAGCTGAAAGACATAATGAGGATATACTTAAAATACACTAAATAAAATAAAATTAAAATAAAACTGAATTAAAAAATGTAAATTTAATAAGATTTTCTTTTTTTTTTTTTTTTTTTAAAATCGAAAATTTAATAAGATTTTCTTTTTATATGGAGGGTTTAAAGGGCCATAACTTAATATATAAATAAATAATTACAGAATTAAATGCTTAAATAAATGAATAAACATACGATTATATAAGGTAATGCTTAACAAATATAAATGTGCTTGATAAAATGCTTACAAATGAATAAATAAATGTGTACTTTAATGTTTAGTTGACACCATTAATGAATCAATCACAAATTAAATTAGACGTTGAAAAAAAAAATATATATATATAATTTTAAATTTATTGGTGTATTTATTTATTTATGCATTTACACATTTTTGTATTTATTTCTTCATATATAATTTTATGTATTTATTTTGTTATTTATTCATTTATTGACAATAAATATGCTTTAAATGACATAATTATTTATTTATTCTTTTATTTAAGCTTTTAAGCATTTGTGTATCAATTAATTTATTTATTTGAGCATTTAATTATATAATCTTTTATGGATTAAGAGCTCTTAAAACCCACCATACAATCCAAGTTTAGAGCATTTCAGATCTTGAAGATCTTTACTTACATGTCACAGCTATGTTTCGAGTAGCAGCAGCAAACAGCCCCGACACACTGTTTGTGGCTTTGCAGATGAGCATTTTGGAGTTGTCCGTCTCCTGAGGAGTGATGGAAATAACATTCCCCTGACCACCTATCCACGGGCCTTGATCTGTCCTCCAGGCGTAGGTACAAGATGGCCGACAGTAGGCGTGGCAGCTGTAGGTGTGGCTCACTAATGGATTCATCAGATCAGGGCCTGTGATGGAAACATTGGTCGGTCCCACTGAGGTGAGAGAGACAGATACGTTAGAAGGGAGAGACAAGCAAAGCACAGGAGGTATGAATAAAGGAGAAGGGTCCACCAGAGACTTGGCTGTTGGACCCATCCACCACCCATCCTGCCCACCCTACACGGACTTTTGCAACCTTAACTTCTGTTCTTGTCCTGCTGGGTTTTCCCTCTGATGCTGACGAACCTTGTTTGTTTGTGTGTGATACCAGAAGTCACCACCCGTAACAGATTTCAACAACTTCAGAGTGAGACTGGGTTGATCCCGGTGATGGAGATGGGCCCCAGCACCAGAGGTGTACCTGAGCTCGGAGCTCTGCAGCAGGTCACCATTGGAATCAAAATAAAATAAAAAATCTGCTGTCATTACCTAACACTTGCAGTTGTTTTGTTGCCTTGGCAGTCACCCCTGTTTCGTCATCTGTGGCTGTACACGCCACCGTTAAGGCCTCCACCCAACTGTTAACGGTGAAGGCGAGCGTGTTTCCTTGACCCTGAGCAGTCTGTCCATCCAGAGACATAGAATAGGTACACTCAGGGCAGTTGGCATCACACTTAACGCTGCTCGGCACACCCACAGTCACGTAGTCCGGACCAGTGATTTTACAGGTGATTTTCACTTCCTCTGAAAATGTCAACAGTCACAATATCAATTTAGTGACAGTGTTCACAGCTCTATATGTAATCATACAAAGATATCACGATGAATGTTTTAGTATCTCCATGTTAAAAGTGATACAGATAACATATTTAATAGTGGTTTTTATTGTTTATATAAATGTAAAGTCACTTACCCTTATCGTCATCATCCAGTTCATGGGTCTCTCCATCTGTACACAGTACTGGCTGAAGGCCTGCACAGTCAATGGAAACATATTTTTCATTTTTATTAAAAAAAACTGAAGTTTGAAGCCTCAAAGTTCATTCTTGTGGCTCTTTTTCCAAAATGTTATTGAGCTGAATGAATCAAATCCTGATAGTGATGAGTTATTTCACAGTGGTTGTGACGCTCAAAAAAACATATCCACTGATTTACAATGTTAAGTCTATGGGAAAAAGCATTTTTGGGTGCAATGGCATCACGTGATGGACCAAGGAGTTGTAATTCCACCTTCTGGCAACTATTTCAAAATGGCTTCAGAGCCTGACGATGTTCCCTGGAGGTAGATTATTTTGCAATGTTAACATGCTCTGTAACCAATGACTGTATATAAAGATGGACAACATGTCTCCACTTCCTACCACTGTACAAAGTTGAAGCCAAAATTGAAAATTGAAGCCCCAGATATGACTGCTGCCATCTTTGCTGTCTTTTATAGCGTGTGGTGTTTCACCATGGATGGGGCTCAGCCTCTGCTCTTACACACACACACAGGAGCTCAGCAGAGTGGAGAAGTGAAAGCATGTCTGTGCATGGAAGTTTTGAGAGCAAAAACACCTCAACTGAACTCAACACAAATTTATTATTTATAAAACACCAAAAGTCCTGTACAAAAGGAATAAAATGCTACAAACACACACAGGCGACATAACTGTCACATACACAGCTCACACGAAAACCACATCAGAGGAACACTAATTTATAAAAGCAGATTTTGAGCCAGGATTTAAACAACTCAATGGTGGGGTCAGATCTGATCTCCTCCCATCAGCCCTGATACCAATTGAGAGAGGTAATAGTAGGTCTCAAAGAAAAAGAAGTGTGTCAGTGTGCGATTCTTTAACTCGCGGACTGACACAGTTTTCAACTAGCCTATAGACTTCAACAGCATAATGGAATTCCTGAACTTCAGTTACGGCTTTTGGTTATGTTGTGTTACCCTAAGATTTTCAGTGGCTCCACCTGGCCACCCCTGTGAGTACCACTGGTGTTGGTTTATCTATAGCAATGCTTTGTATTTTTTAAGCCCATAATTTCTGTATGTAAAAGCTTCAGTTTCAAAGTGAATAGTAACTATAGCTGTCGAAAGTAAAAAAGTGTCATATGAGAGGACAAGAAGCATAAACTAACTTGAAATGGAAAAACTCAAGTAAAGTTTATTGTAGATCACATTCATAAGAAGTAATATACACATACAATGAAGGAGTTTACATAGTAAAAACACTGTAGAAAAGTTTCTCAGTACGGCAGCACTCACACACTGCGTCAAAGGATCATCACAACTAAATGTGACTCTCATTGCTCTGCTATTTTTATCATCAGAAAAAGTATTATATTACCTGCCAGAAATAGCAGCAATAAAAGTCTGCTGACATTTGAGAGTCCTCCGTTTTGTTTGGATATGTGGGTATAATCCATCGTCCTGTGAGAATCTGAAGTGTGCGGCCACCAGGAAATAAAAAAGTGGCGCTGCATGGTCAGTCAGTCAATACAGCAGGAAGCAGCTGTAATCAGAGGGATCTGACAAGAAGCATATCTGCCTCCTTAGTCACTCTAATGAGAAATATATTGCTTTTGAATGACAGCAGATGAAAGTCCGACCCACTGATGTTTCAATAAGGTCTCACCCTGCGTGAGTTTTTGCAGATTTTCTTCAAAAACCAAACTACAATAGATGTGAGTCAGTGGAGTGGAGAGCAGCAGTGCTCCCGTCTTTGGGCTTCTGGCTCCGGGCCACTGAAAGGGAGTGTTTTGGAGATGGTAGGAGGGTGTGATGGTGTGAAGACTGACCCAAATAGGGGCATGTTAAAGGTCTGATCACTGAAAGAGGGTGCATGTCCAAAACAAAAAGGGAACTCGTCTTGGAAAACGCATATATACAACAAAATGTAACATGACATCATCATTACTCAGCTAGAAAGTAAAAACCTAAAATAAAAACTGAGAATTAGTCACTCCAGGCGTGGCGGTTAATTATCTAAAGGAACTGCAGTGGTTCATTTGATGTGTGTGACGATATTCACTTCTGCATTCCTTGCATTAACCGTGGTATTTGCACAACAGGTGACCTCGCCCTCTGTTAGAAATACGTCACTATCAGAATAACTTATCAAAATGCAAACAGACAAAAAAGAACCTGCTACACAATGGATAAAAAGACTTTAGGGAAGCAGTAGCAATAAATAATCCGACACACACACACACACTAAAACAAAGTAAATCACATTTATTGAAACCAAAAACTAAACAGACTCATAATATTCAATACTCCTAAACAAACACAACAAAGTCAAGAAGAAAATCATATTTTTGGGGTGCTGGTGTCAATGTGTGCATAGTGTGCATGTGTGTGGTTAAAGTGACGTCTCTCTGGAGTCCCTGGGCGGCCTGAAGGTCAGTATCTCTGTGAACGTGTGACCTGCACAAACACACAAAAGGAGAGACGCTGTAAATCATGCCTGTGTCCTACTTTCACATCCAAGTTCACCATACTTCACCTTGTCTATGATGGAACTGTATTTTTAAATGGCTCCTTCTGCGTATTATTACATGGTAAAAGAAGCATCAAGGAAGCTTTAAGATCTTCAGTGACCTCTTCTGGCAAATAGTAGGTACTGCGACAACGCTGAATACTGGGTGTCTCTCAAAGTCAAGGATCCTTCCTCCCAAGGAAGGCAAGAGTGAACACATGTTGGAACAAGCTAACAGGTGTCCCCAGGTGTGCCTCATTAACCCTCTGGAGAATTAGGGCCTTTTAAATGACTGTGCTACTTTTGACACTCGCTAATGTACAATTTGAACAAATGGAGCAGTGTTTTGTGTAATGTATTTCAGGATTATAACTACAAAGTTGCAAAAAGGACTCGCGCACACAACTTTCTGGTCTTCTCTCTTCAACGCGCCTGTCTTTTTTTGTAATAGATGTGCAAAGTGTTTCCTTTGTTCAGGATTATAACTACAAAAAAACCAGGAAGGCTGAATGAAACTTTTGTTGAAAAGTAGTTTTAGAAAGCATGTGATTATTTTTTTTAGGTCACTTGAGGTTATTCTAAGAAGTCTTAGGAATGTATTCATGTATGACCTGTTGTTTTGGATAAAGCATTAGCAGTGGTAGAGGTAGTCCTTTTGCTGCTCACAAGTGAGGCCAGGTAAAGGCTAGGTAGCGCTCCATCACTGCTGTAAATGATGAATTTAAGAACTTTTATGTTTCATCTAAATCACGGACACATTGGAACGTGTAATCTATGAGGTTTCTGTTGATATTTCGTTCATGCTTGTGTGATTAAAAACTTGGAGATATTCATCCAAATAAATCTAAATCCCGTCGAGCTTTGCTGTCGCAGGTTTCTAAGGTTTCTCCTTCAATTCCAGCAAATGCTGCATAAAGAATTGTGGGTACCCGCAGATACACACATGCATCCTTGAACATTCTCTGAAGGAAGGACTCTGTCGTCTGTAGAATTTGAAGGATCCTTAGGCGGGATTTGATGACATAGCATCCTTGAAATTCAGCCATTCATTTGTACTTGGCCTGCATATTTGCAAAACCATCAGCCCTGTCGCCAGGAGATAATGCTGGCATCTTACGTTTCTGCAGAGTACAAATGCGTTTGCATGTTTCATACGTATCCTTTCAAGGTTTCTGCAGTGACGCAGTAAACGAGTGACTTTATCATCAGGAGGAGGAGGGGATGGTGGATGGTGTGACACCTAAGCAACACACCTGCCAAACAAACAATGAGCTAAAATAGACTAAAATGAGCTGACAGAAACAGCAGCATATTTTCTGCAGGTTTGTGATGAACATTAAAAAGTCTCTTTACTAATGATAAAAGAATATTAATGATAAATTACTAAGGCACATTTTAACCCTTTAAAACCTGAGCAGATTGGCTTGATTTCTTTTACAAACATTGGAAGAAGGAAATGAGCAACGAAAGAAGAAATGACTTAATAAAAAAAATAGCAAGAAATTATTAAAAAGAGAAAATTAAAAACAAGAGGATTAATTTAAAAAACAACACCAAAAAATACAACAAAAAACAACTAAGAAAATGATCTGGAGTAAGTGCTTTAAAATTATAATAATTATGTAAAATTTTCAAAGTTAGAAATAATAATTATAAATATAGTTTTTTCCTAACTTTTTTCCCTAGTTTTTATTTTAATTATTGTCTAATTCAAAGGTTTGAAATCTTGGTAGAAGCATCTGACAGCAGCACAAGAAAAGTGTCCCCTGTCTCTTACGTTTCCACTGGTCCAGCGGCAGGTCTGTGTTGTCCATGGTCTGATCATAAGGCAGCGCCTCCGTCTCCTCCTCGGCATCTCTGAACTCGCTGAAGAAAGGCAGGTCGAGCGCCTCCGAGGCACTCACCCTTTGCTCTGGGTCCAAGAGCAGCATCTTTTCCAAGACACACACTGCTGTGGTGCAAATACACAAGTCAAAGTCAGCGTTACAGACTTGAACACACCTGGGTAAAGTGAATAACGCAGACATGTACGTACCATTTGAGCTAGCTTTGGAGAAGACAGAGTGCAAATCTTTTTTTGGCACTTTTGGTAGACTTTTGATGTAGTTTTTGGCCTGATAGGGAGAAGAAATAGAGAGAAGGATGACAAAGGCAGGTGTACTAAAGGGCTGCTCTCTTTGAAGTCACAGAGAGCAGACTAAAAACCTCTTACAACTCCCTTTCAGGAGTGCACTGAGTTCGTCTTTAATATCACACTGTCAGTCCAACCTCAGGGTACGACTTACATCTTGGCTCTGCAGCTTCACAACAAAGTCAGCAGCCGGGGTTCCCGTAATCTTCATGATCTCTCGGAGCTGGTCCAGATCTGGCAGTAGCTGTGGTCAAGTGTTAACCGTTGCATGGACTTTAGACAGTTAAATGATACGTGTTTGTCTTTACCAAGGATGGATATCATTGTTAGACAGTTAAATCTTATAGATTTGACACAATCTGTGCAAGACAAAACCAAACCAGTGTCAGAAACAGTCAAGGATACGATCATTTCCTTTGAACAGTGGTTTTCCCAGCAGCATCTCGGCCATAATACAGCCCGCCGACCAAATATCCACTGCAACAGAGAGCAAACATCAGCTTTCTCATCATTGCCTTTCTCTGTTGACACAATATGTGAGGAGGGTTTACCAGTTTGTGTGTAGTGCATCCAATTGAGGATAACCTCAGGCGCTCGGTACCAGCGTGTCACGACGTAGCCAGTCATTTCCGCATCAGCCTGCCTCGCCAGGCCAAAATCAAGAATCTGAAGCAGGGAAAAAAGAGAGCTGTAAGATGGTGCAGCTGTGTGAGATGTTAACATTAAACAGATGTAAAGTTAGAGTACCTTGAGCTCACAGTCCGGGTTAATGGCTAAATTTCCAGGTTTAAGGTCCTGTGGGTGCAGAAATGTGAGACAAGGACATCCAGTCAGTGAAAGAAGTCATTTATGATTCTTAATTAAACACTTAATTAAATAATCGACAAAATTTTAGTGTGAAAGCATTCAATTTGAATAATAGTCATCAAGATTTTCAAACATGGATGTTGAGTGACCCAGGGCTGTTTTTTCAGCAACATTTTAGCTCACAAATGTGGGTGTTTATTATATTGTATTATTAGGCTCCTGGGTGTTTTTCCAGTGGCTTAACAACCCCCAAACGTGGGTTGTTTTTTTTTTGTTTTACCAGCAGCATTCAAGCCCTCAAACTATCTATTACTGACCCGTGGCTGTTTTTCCAGCAGCTTTTTAACCCCGAAACATTGGTATTCTTCAGCACCCCAGGGCTGTTTTTCCAGTGACTTTTCAGCCACCAAACGTGGGTGTTTTTAGCAATCTGTGGCTATTTTTACAGTGGCTTCTTATAGCCCCTCAAACATGGGTGTTTTTCAGCGACATTTTAACTCTCAAATGTGGGTGTTTATCAGCGGCCCCTGTTAGTCCCTCCAGCAACTTTTTAAGGGACCCTAGCGACTGTTTTACCAGCAGCATTCAAGCCCTCAAACGTGTAGCTATTAGCGACCTGTAGCTGTTTTTCTAGCAGCTGTTTGGCCCCCAAACGTGGGTGTTTTTCAGCGATCCGTGGCTGTTTTTTTACAGTGGCTTTTTAGCACCTAAAACATCGGTGTTTATAAGTGACCTGCGGCTGTCATGATAAGCAGTTGTTTTTGACATTGCTGTGTTCCTGTCAGAATGGTGCGGCCAACATGTTTTTTTTTTCCTCATCATATCCAAGTGTTTTTTGTGCCTAAACCTAACCACACGTTTATCACGGCACTGTTGAAGCATAAAGTTTCAACTTATCCACTATAACAATGTACAAATGTAACATATTTGTGGTTTGCAGAAACGTACAACGCCAGCATTTATTCAGGCGATTGGGTTGTAAACGGGCAGCATATCATTCTGTCTTGAAAATACAAGCTCCCTGTGGGGGAATTAGGGTGAATGGGATTGAGTGTGAAAAAGAGCAAGAGCCCCACCCCCAAAGCTCATAGTGTGAGAGGCCAAAGTTCACGCACCCTGTGGATGATCCCTGCAGAGTGGATATACTGAGGAGAGAGGAGACACAGAGAGCATAAGCAACTTCAACTCAGCTCAATCCAACGAGTGTATGACCCACAGCTGGGGGACATTACAACATTCGCTGCTCTAACAGACACTGTATGGATGCTGTAAAGGTAATGAGTAACATGCATGTATCTGTGTTGGCCCCAGTGTTCACCTTGAGTCCTTTCATCATCTGGTAGACGAGAAACTGCACTCTGTCCTCTGATAATCTCTCCAGCTTCATCAGCTTGCCAAGATCAGTGCCCATGAACGGCATCACCAGGTAACTGTGGACAAGGCAAGCAGAGTCGTATCACTCCAGTGGGAGGAACAACATATTTTGTACTCAGCACTCAGGGATGCACGGAACTTACAAATCACGCAAGCGGTCCAATGAGATTTCAGCAGTGAAAACATCCAGCAGCCCTATGACCTGTTCGGGAGAGATAAAAGCACATATCAAATCTGATTAAAAACTTCTGACGCTTATGTTGTGATCAAATGTCTTATCTGTTGAGTGTACTCTTACATTTTCATGCTTCATGTGTTTAAGAAGTCGTAATTCTCTGTACGCTCTCTTGGCAAACAGTTTGGACTGGAAGGGCCGATGAAGTTTCTTGATGGCCACCTGCATCCCCATCCGACGGTCCCATGCTGAACTGGAACAGACAGACAGACATGGTATTGTCACTCCTAAAAACTCATTCATTCCATCACTTTAGAAGTTTTCGTGGCAGACGTTTGAACACAAGGAAATCTACAAGTGTAATTAAAAGCATCTAAATGGAACACTGACCCATTAGTGATATTAATTAAACCTGTGCCTGTGCTGCTATAACGAGTCACAATGTCTGCTGCAGGGAGAAAAACTTGTGATTGAAGACAATGTAGTGGTGCATTCTCTGCTCTTAACTCGGGGTCTTTGACTTCTTCCAACAATGAGACTGGGGGGTGGTTTTCTTTGTTGAACCACATCCATACAACACAATGCAAAGACAGGCCCTGCAGAGCCAGCTGTGGAGACACTGCTGCCCAAAATATCCCACACAAGGAGTGCCACTGCAGGAATAGAGTTTTTTTAATTTCTCTCTTTCTTTCTCTTTTAATCCATCCACCATAAAGACTTCACGCCAGACTGTTTGGGAAAGTCCACAGACACACACACACAACTCAAAAACACCAACATCAAATCAACACTCTTATCCCCTGCAAGAAATCACTGTTCTTGACTCGATGTTGCTGTTTTGTCAGTAATTTCAACAAAAATAAAAATTTAAAAATGTGGTGTTGTTTTTTTAAAATAGGAATATTATAGTATACTCAAGTACAAATCTACTTGAGTAGATTAAAAAAGTAATAAAAGTAGAGGTGGAAAATATATTCAGATCCTTAAATACTAATAGTAAAGTAAAGTAGTAAAGTACAAAAAAGTAATTGTATATAATCAGCAATTTATATACTTTAAGAGTTCAAAATAAAAGTATTCAATGCAAAATAAATAAATACATGAATGAATACATAAATTAATGAATAAAAATCAATTGAATCAATAAAAAAAAATACTGAAATAATGAAAAGAAAAACAACAAATTTGAAAAGCTGGAACAATCTTACATTAAAAAAATACTTTCAAAAATACTAACTAACTGTTTTCAGATGCACTCGTACATGTCTTCAAAAAACCTTTATTTATAGAGTAACTACAGTTATTAAACTATTGCAGTTGAGCGAAAGGTACAATTTATCCCTTTGAGGTGTTTTTAGATGAGAGAGCATTTGGTAAATACACTGAATCAGCTGACACCGATCAATAACCAACTTCTCTGCTCTGTAAAGTTGATGAACTCACCACACAGTCCCGTAGGCTCCTGTTCCGATCTGCTTCAGGTCCCGGTACCGCTCCGGAACCTCCCACACGGTCCTGTTCACCTCCTGCCGGTAGTATCCCGTCCTGGACCGCACAGCCATACCCTACCGACTACAGGCTGTGGTTAGGATGTGGGTCCGCTCCGTCCTCTCATGGGAACAAAACTATTTCTTCTGTCTTTGATTTTAAGTTTCAAACACTCAAGACGCGCCGAGAAGAGTTTGGTGCGACGCGCATTCCTCCAGATGAACCAGCGGATCACTGCAGCGCTCTGCAGGGTCGCCAGTTACACCCCCAACACACACACACACGTATATAAACAGACACACACATTGTTAGTCATGGCTCCTGGTAGCCCGGGGCAGTCTATGGGTGTGTCTACAATGTGAGGAAGAAAGCCACAAAACATCTGCCCACCCTGAGTTATAATAGACCCTCTGATAGTCCTGTTGATATCACCATAATGTCTGTGGAGTGTTCCTGCAGAGTCAGCCAGTAACTTTACATTAACAGTGATCATTGTCACTTATAAAATCTAAAATAAATAAATAAATAAAATAAAACTCTTCTTTTTCTGTTTATTGAGTGAGTGAGTTGTGGCATGCTAAATCATTTTGGGGTTTCAGGACTCTGCAAACCACCAATATATTGCATTTGTATTATATCAACATTTAAAAAGTTTGCGCGTGGCTGCAAGTCACTCATCGGGATGTGGAAATCAACTAACCTGTTTGTAAACTCTCCTTCTGTCGACTTCTGCTAGCTAGTCAGGTCAAGGTTTTCACATGCAAATATCAGTTGGCATAAAGGAAAAAGTGGAGATGATGAAGGAACATCAGTTGCACTAGCATCATGCTAGCCATTGTACAGGTGTTGGGATAATAAACTGGACAACCTCCTTGCTGCATCAGTTTTCAGTGGGATATCAGGAACTGTAATGTCCTTAGATTCACCGAAACGTGGCTAAATCCTGGACAGTGCCATTCAACCAGGTGACTTTGGTCTATATGCTGATCAGACAGAGCAGAGGACTCTGGCAAGAGACGGACAGGAAACACCAAATAGGGCTGGTGTGACAGTGGGAATATGAAGTGCTGTCCTGGTCCTGCTGTGGATCACTGCTATACGCCATTAAGAGGGTGCTGCCTGATTAATTTGATTAACATCCCAAAACCATGACAGTGTACATGCTTCTACAGAAGCCTCCACTCTTCTAGGAAAGGTAAATTACAAGTTTACCTAGTGTACCTGACCATCAGTACTTGGTTTGCAGATGCAATTCCAACTCATCCATTAGGTGTTGGATGGGGTTGAAGTCAGAGCTCTGTGTCAGCCAGTCATGTTCCTCGTCACCAGACTGAAGTGACTTTCTTTACGAAACATGCATCGAGCAGGAAAGGGCCGGTCCCTAACAGGAAGTTTACACAACACACAATTCCCTGAATCGAAAACAAGAGAGCCTGGAATTAAAAAATGTACACGTGACCACATACCATGTTATATATCAAACAGACTGAATGTTGCAGAGAATATATGACAACAACACTGACAAACAGAGTTAACAGAACCGATGGTGTTTATTCTGTTGAAGCCAAGACTTGCCAAGTCATGTTACCCGTTGATGATGAATGAGAAAATCATCCGATTCATTTGAAAACTGACGGCTGACATTCGGTTTAGTGATCTGAAACTCATGGCTACCGTTGAATCACATGCCACCATGTATTCAAAAGACACTTCTAACTTGTTAACATACATACAGTATACGTATACATTCGATTTGCAGTTTGCTATTCAAATCCACCACATGTACAACATCCACATAAGCACACAACACTTGAACATTCAGAGCTCTAACACGCTTTGACTGAGACAGACAGGTTGGATTTGTTTGGACTGTAAATTCAACATTTTGCATCCAGTGTTAATGGATGACTTGCACAACAGGCTACATGTAGCATCCAGTGTGAACCATTACAGGGGAAAATAGTTGAGAGTAGATTTCCTTTCTTGTGCTCCTTAAAAATGACTTCTAGATGAGTACAATGACGTTTTAGTTGTACTTATGTTTGTTTGAGGCAGAGATAAACTCATTGGTAGAGTAGGTTAAAACAAAGAACCACAGTTTTTCTTGTGAACACAGCAAGCTATACATTAAAATATAACTGATTTTAATCGAGCTAACAGATATTTTAGCTGAGCTAGCTCGGTTTTCTAATTATACTGGAGTAACTGAAACCTCAGCTGACGATGTTTCTACTCCACACTGTAGTTACACTAGTGTATTCGGCTTCTTCTCATTCCCAGGGCGTCAAATACTGCCACTTTCTCACACCCCCCAGCGTGCAGGATTGATGCCAAAGGCACCCTCTGGTGTCCTTATGAGATGCACAAGGCTGAGGGCAACCCATGTAATATAAAGAGGGAGAAAGTCTCTGAGCTTGTGAGGGAGAGGAGGTAAATGGGTCAAACCAAACCGGACTTTCACCCAGGAGACCATAGTTCATGTCCTGGGTGAAACCATGGCTGCGTCCAGCCTTGACAAAATGTAGCAAACATTTACTTAAACAGAAATGGCCTGTGAATACCGTGTTGTGCTGCGCCAGCGCACTGCCTTTTAAAACTCGACCTTGGAATGCGAACTGGTTGCCATGTTAGCATTACAACCTAACAGGTTAGGCTAAAATCAAAGCTAGCTTGTAGCTATTTAGCTAAGCTACAGCTCTGCTGCCACTTGGCATTAGAGGTTCAGCTTGCCTTGCGATTAGTATCCAGCTTATATCCAGGTAGTACAAAATTAAGTGTAAGAATGCATCTGCAGCAGCCAGACATTAACTGGACTTATGTCTGCTCCTGATTTGGAAGCTTTCTATATCCCAAAATGTCACTTGAGGTCTTGGTCGTTTATAAATGCATCTTATGTGTGATGAGACATCTAAATGTTAGGTTTAGGTACATCCTATTGAATTAGAAAACTGATGCATTCGGCTGGTTGCACTGTATTTTTTCATCAACTATCAGAGCACTAGATTTCCTAATATTACGGTTGTTCTCTTTTACCTCTTGACATTTCCACCGACCTTCAGTGTGACGCTGGGAAACTTGTGGTGATGAATAAGCACACTGTGGTTTTAACACAAGATTATATCTGCCTCAGCAAAAAGTTAGTCAAACTAAAACTCCAGTCTGCTGCAAGACGGATGACACAATGTCAGTGAGGAAGTTGGCCATTGGTCGTAATAATCTGCATCTGCACCGAGCTCATGCTGCTTACACCAACGTTACATGTGAGGGCGTTCTAATGTTGCGATGAGCTGCAGTGTGACTGAAGTACCCTACGATAGAGGTAAAAACATCCCCAGTGTGTTTGTGCTGTGGTCACCAATGAATGTGTGCTCTGCTTTGTTTCTATTTTAACACTCAAGCATCATGAAAACTAAAAGATGAGGAAACATGGAATATCACTAACGAGCCTCTACAGGAATTGACAACCTGGAACTACCAGCACGGTTACACACCTTCTGGGAACAGCTTACAAAATGCCCGACATCTTAATTATTGTAAACACAAACAGGGACTGTAAAAGACTATGGAAACCTGATGGAGCGCTGCCAACGGCGACATGTGATCAGAAATCAGCCATCAGCGGAAACTGTATATGAGAGGCGAGGCCGCACTGTAAACACAGAGCTGCGACACAGCCATTCTGCTCCAGCTTTGGCATATATTAATTACCTTGCTAATTAATAGCACAGTTGGTGTTTACTACTCTGTAAGCAGGAGAGGTCGACTCTCATCCAAGGAAGAACAGTCATTTTTGTTTGCTTTTGTATTATTATATATATATTTACTGCACAGAAATTATAAAGATAAAGCAGGTTAAAAGTTGGTCACATTTCCTGGTGATGCCTCTCTCTGACCCTCAGGGTGCTCTTACAGCAGTATGTGGCAGATGCAATAAGCAGTCTCAATGGTTATATACTACAATATCATATTCTGTAATAATAAAATGCACAAAAATCATGCAGTAGTATGCAGGCTAAACGCTAAGCTGTTCTGTGACATGACAAGAGTGGCATCGCTGCAAGCCTTTAAACATGAATTCCATCTATGAAAGCACTGACTGCTTATGGCATTTGTCATGATGAGGGAGCAGACGGCACTCTGACGTTGCTTTGGAAATCCTAGTGTGCGTTGTTGTTTTTTTTCTTCCTTCGATACGTTTCTATCAGTCTGTAAACACAGTTCAGCTCCATAAAGTTGCTCCCTCGTATGACGCAGCCACATCTAATGGTTCCTCATTCTGACCTCGCTGAGCGGAAACATAGGAGGAAGCAACTTTCTGGACTGGAAAGCTCCTTCTATTGAATTCTAAAATCGCTCCCTGTAATTGCAATATGTGCATCTGATCCCGTGGAGACCATCCGTCCTGCTGCCCTGCTGCCCACATAAACTCATGACAGGGAATCAAACACAGTCACGCTGAGCAGAGGAAATGTTTTTTTTTCATTGGTTCATTGGTTCATTGGCTTGCCACGGTCTTTCTCCCAGTCACTGAGTATGTGGTTCTTCTTCAGGGTTAAGGGTGGAGGTGGAGGTGGAGGTGGAGGCAGAGCAGAGAGAGGCTTACTGCTCCACCTGGAGGCTATCAGTCTTGCTGCCAGATGCTCTGATGCTGTTCACCTCTTCGAATACCAACTCTGTGCACACACGGGAGAAATAAGGGAAAATAAAACATGTTAGTGCTGACAAAGGTTTGAGCCATGTGAAGAGGAAATATTTAAAACTTGCTTAAGGTCCACAGCGCGGACTGAGCCTCTGTACATAGTTGTCCAGCCTTTTGTTTCCCTGTGTCCTTTTCTTGCTTTTTGGAGTTAGCCTGTTGAATGACTCTGCCTCTGCCTCATCCCTATTGGATTTGCTTGCCTCCGCTGATTGTCCCTTTGTGTATCAAACCTTCCTTTACACCAGTAAAGACTGTTATTTTACCCAAACTGTCTCCAGAGTTGTGCGTTTGAGTCCACTCTCACCTGGTTCACCAGTTGTTACAGCATGTAAAAAAAGCAGTTTTGGGGTTGTTACAATCCAACTCCCATCTGAAGTGAAAATGTAATCACATTCATATTAAGCATCTCTAAATATCTTTCACAGTGTAGCCGGCATTCTGCAACAACCACGCAAACTAGACTCCACATTGCATAATCTCCAGTCAGTGTTAAGGCTCTGCAGCCCTAAGCTCCCTTTGGCTCTGTGGCGTCTATTTGTGCAACTGTAGATTTGACAAAGCCTGGAAAAGATCTCTGTTAGGTCGCAACATTGCACAGTTAAAACTGCTGTGAGCTTTTAATACAGTGTGCAGATCTTTTGTCTGATTCTTGCCAGTCTTAAAAGCTCTGCAGCTCAGTGGCATCAATTTGTGCAACTTCCATTTCTGCACATTAGAAACTGCCCTTTTAAAATTGTTTGTAAAAGGAAGTGAGAGCATTATTTTGAAATAAACTGAGAAGTAGATAATTATCCAGACGTTTTAAAATGCCATGCAGAAGCTGTAATCATGTTTTTATTACTTGTGTTTTAAATCATGATTGCTGTACCTTTCCATTCTTCTAGAGTTCGGTCTTTACTCTCAATTGTTTGGTCGTAAGGCGGGGCCTCTGGCTCGTCGTCTGGATCGTGGTACTGCGAGAAGTAAGGGTGGGACAGAGCCTCGCTGGCCGAGATCCTCCCATCACAGTCCAGAACCATCATACGCTTCAGTAGATCGACAGCTAACAGAGACAGAAACAGAGAGCTGAAAGAGGGATATGGTCGGAGGCCGGAAGCCAGTTTAAACCCAAAGGGCCAAACCTGTGTAACTGAATTACTCATTTGCAATAAGGAGAACTTGAGCTTTTGCAGCCTCTCAGATCCTTTTAATTGAATTTAAGAAGTTGGTAATCAAATCTGCGGTGCATCACCCACCTAGTGGATTTGCTCCTTTAAAGATCTTCTCCAGGTCCTGCTGGGGCATGTAGGGCAGAGACTGGATGTACTTCTGCGCCTGTAAATAGAGACCAGCCTTCAGCTAATGGCATGTGACAATGTGGATGATTTGTTAGTGATCAATCACCCCAACACTCAGACATATTGACTACTCTATCAACAGCCTTGTCATTGCAATGACTAATCAATTAGAGCAGGTTGACTGCGTCGGCATAAGCAGCATTACAGTGAGTGCAGAACAGATTCTTTTCCCCCATCACTCTGTTCATTTTCTCCTCTCTCACATGTTCAGAGCAGATCTTCTTTAACAGCTCTGGTGACGGAGTCCCAACCACCTCCATGATTCTCTTCAGCTGGTCGATGTCTTAGTGCAGAAGGAGTTAAGGGCTGTCATCATATTATCTTATCACATATAATCAACTAATGCCTACCATTCACTGTAAGACTTTGAAAAGACTAAATTCTGTATTACACAGTATACAAGTATTCCACAGGCTAGTTAATAACATGCCGGGCAGGAAATCCAAAGTGTGGGATCATTTTGAGAAGGTGAAGGACGGTTTGTATTTCTCTGTAATGTAGCACAGTGTTAACAATGTTACTGATACTATTCTTTCTCACACCTTCAACTCAAACCATTGTGTTGCCCCGCCCAAAATATCTAATCTGATAATCAAATCAATATTGTATACATGCGGGCAACTAGCTCGGATTGAGTTTTATGACCACCTTACACCAAACAATTGAGATAAAGGATCGGTGCAACAACTGAGGTAAAACTCTCGTGATTTTCCATTGGAAATTTGTCTGCAACAGTGAAATTGCTTAAAAAGTCATTTGGTATTCGACCGGCACAAGACAGACACTCTCCTTGCTGATCACTGCTGATGGTTCTTTTCTAGCCAGCGTCCCACAACACACAAAGATCAGTAAATCAATTTTGTTTTAGACACCGAATACAACCTAGATAATTCAGCCTTTTGTGATCGCTCCCATTCAATCCCCACTTCTCTCTGTTAATGCACCTCCCCTTCACAAACTCCCAGGATTGTGATGCAAATCCACAAGAGCTCTGCATCCACAGGGCACTTTAAAGAGGTAATGGAGCGCTGATGCTAACTAAGAGGAGGAAAAAAATAGATGCAGATTGCAGTGGACTCTCGCCATGGTGATAAAGGATACAGTCAGTTCCAGGAAAGAGGACTTTTCCCTTCAGCAGCTCTCCCATAATGCATCCCACTGACCAAATATCAACTGGAACAGAAACACCAGAGGTTTTATCATTTAATGAGTTTGCATCTGAGAAAAAAAAGCTTATAAAATATCTATAGTTTGATGTTACCATTCTGATTGTAGTGCATCCAGTTCAGCATGATCTCCGGCGCCCGATACCAGCGAGTCGCCACATACCCTGTCATCTCGTCATCTGTTTGTCTGGCCAATCCAAAGTCAAGGATCTGTAGGGCAGGAGGACACGTCTTTTAACTGATGGAGTTCATAAGTTGGCGGGAAGGGTTTATAGTTTTAGAGTGAAGGTCGGTCTTACCCTCAGCTCGCAGTCCTCATTCACTGCCACATTACTTGGCTTGAGGTCCTGGGAAAGATAAAACAAAAGAGCAACAGAGAGACCATGACTCATGTATATGCAGAGAGAGGGATGGATATGAATATAAAACACAAGCTGCCTCCAAGAGCAACTCATTCCCCATATACTCCCACGTTAAGATGCCCAACTTCACAACAGAAATAAACATGTTTACAGCATTGGTTGACCAACCGTCGACAAGTCTATTTCTATTTCAGTGTGTTATCACTTCATTAAAGTAAACTGTAATATTTTGCTTGCCTAAAAATTTCATGTTCAACGTTTAGTTGAAAAGACCCCCTAAAGAATCAGATTTTCTGTTTTTCCGGTAAGTGCATTTTGTCTCAACGACTAGCAAAAATTAGCATCAGCTCTATTACACTTGACCATAGCTGCAAATGCATCGTGCTAATCAAGCTAGCAGCTTGCGTTTATTAGCTCCACCCTCTCGTCCAAATATTGTCACTACTGGCTCCAAGATGGTGATGGCCAAAAAGCCAAACTCAATGGACAGTGGCTGTGGCTATGTTCATTATTTTTTACAGTGTATGTTAAAATATAAACCACTGAGCTTCCGTTTGTAATGCATTTATGTCAATTTTCACTGAATGTATACAGAGCATACTCATATTCAGATTCAAGAGCCCCAAACAAAAATACAGGTCTATTTGCAGCTTAGTAATAATTCTGTCGGGGCAATTGAATTCAAACCAACTTAAACAACCCTGAAGAACCATAAAACACACTATTTTAAGTTTCAGTGTACACCGACATGATCAGATGCTCTTCTACAACCTCGCTTTTGCATTTAGAATTCAAATTGTTCGTAATCATGCTCTTAAATAAAGGCCACAGTTGTTTTTTTAAACTCAAATGCAAACTTTAACCTATTCCCAAGCATGAACTTGACCTATGAACATAACTGCTAGAACCTTATTATAAAATCTAGTGTGGATCCCAACGATAAACTTCCCCCAAAACACCAAAATGTTGAATCTAACTGTGAAGAAATGTGTTTAAATCTTCAATCTTCAATGAAAAGTCAAAACAAGATTCTTTTTACCTTTAAAGCTACTTTGGTTGGAATACAAGGGGATAACTGTATGTGAAGAGGTTTCTTTTTCTTTCACACCAGGCAAGTGATGGTATGTTTTTCCAAACTTGATGGTCAAAATAACAAGAGGGGCAAAGAGAAGGCACTCACTCTGTGGATCAATCCGGCTGAATGGATGTACTGTTCGACAGGCGGTGGGGTGGGGCCGGAGGATGGGGGAGGAGAGAGACGAGGGAGAGGACATAAAGGGAGACAGGGGTCAACAGTGCAGTTCACCATATAAGCCCCTGCCTAAAGGGAGATTGCTTTTGTCTGTCCCATGGTAACCGTGAAGGCCGAACAGCCGGCCCTACTGGCTGCTGGACTGATTCAATATGAGCGTGCAAGCTTCAGACAGAATCCACACAGAATAACAGAATGTCAAACTCAATATAAATACAGCAAGTGTTGGTGCAATACAGACTGTGGCGTCCAAAGCCGGACAGAAAGACTGTTAACAGGCTGCGTTCACTTTAAGCACGGTATACCACAGTGATTCCCAACCAGTGGTCTGCAGTTGCCAGGGGATACATGGAAATATTGTAGCTCAATAAACATTTTAACACTAGGAATGACAATTTTAAGAAATGTATATCCACAAATAAAGTCAGACACACAGCTGACTGTTTAGTGAAAGTCATAATGCGGTCCACAGTCGTGGATAGATTTAGCAACAGAACTAGTTGGAATTATAAAAAAACATTATGTTTTGACTTAAAATTGTAACGAGTGGCATCAGTATGTGACAACCTGGGACCTAGAACAATAAATGTGATGGATAAGTTGTTTAAATTACCAATTTCTGCCACTCCAACTTGGTACTATAAAGGTAAAACTTGACTGTCGCAACCTAAACATTGACAGCTCAATGGTATTAAAAATATATTGTAACAATATCCCCTTATAATCCCCTATGATGCTCAGTAACATCCAGTTTCAAATCAGTCCAAATGAACACATGAGCAACACGACAGATGGTCAGGGCTGTCAGGGTACATCAAACAAAAACAGTTGGGAATCACTGCTATACTATCTGCATGCTAACTCATATATTATGTATGTATGCCATGCAGCAGGTGCATCATGCTGCGGTAAATTACCTTGAGGCCGCGGAGAAGCTGGTAAATTAAGAACTGCACGTGCTCGTCTGACAACCTCTGAAATTTCACAATGTTATTGAGGTCTGCGCCCATCAGGTTAGTCACCAGGTAGCTGGAAAAGGGGAGAGTGTATGGGTGAATGAGGGGGTTGGGGAGGTCTCAGTTAGAGGAGAATATAGTGATGCTGCCATGGCAACCATAAGACATCTCGACAAGCCTATAATACCCTAGGATCGCCTCCACCAACACCACCCTGCCCTCTACTAACAGAATGATTGCGTCTCTGGTTAAAGGTGGACAGCTGTATAGCGTGTAGTAAACATAAAGGGATGACAGATTTACAGTTCATTGAAGTCCTCTAATGTTGCAGCAGGTGTGAAGACATCCAGCAGCCCAATTACCTGCAGAGACACAGAGACAGAGAGAGGCAGAGCTGATCAATAACAGGCCGGAAACATGCAGAGAGCTGCGGCTGTCTGTCTGACTCTGGGTATTTTCGTGAGGAGCACTAACATTCTCATGTTTCATGTGCTTGAGCAGCCTGAGTTCCCGGTACGAGCGGCGGCTGTGGATCAGAGACTGAAAGGGCCGGGACAGTTTCTTCACCGCAACCTTCTGCCGCAGGACGACATCATACGCCGAACTGGAGAGAAAACAGAGAGAAATAAATATTAAAAACATGCTGAAAGTGTATTTCAACATACCTGAATAGTTGTTACTGTATTCAGCATCACTGATAAGTTTACATGACGTTCCAAAGGTGAAGGTTTTTTTTTTCATATTGCTTTTGTTGAGAGTAGCTATAAAAATATGAATTCAACGATCAGTGGATAAAAAAAAAAAAATATTTGACTGATACCATTTTAAAGTAACAGTTTGCAGTTTTGAGAAATTCGCTTATTTATATTCTGGCCACTTACGTCTGTCCCTTAACTATGAAGCTACAGCCAGGTGACAGGTAGCTTAGCTTAGCATACCTGTCTGTCCTCTCTTTAACATAATGCAGGAGTGTCCAAACAGTTTTGAATGGGGTCCAGATTAGATAAAAGTTACACTGCTCATTCAGGGCGGTAATGTCCATTCTGTTTAAAAGGCAATTGCAGGATAGAGGGGAAAGAGTTGTCTTGCCTCCAAGCCATGAATGGAGGTAGTAACAGCACCAAAATGTTGTCTGTATAAACTGGACAGCCGGCAGGACAGGATCATGGGCGGCATGGGTGTAAGTTTTTTTACAACGCGTTATGCATGGGACCCACCTCAGGATATTTAAAAAGAAGCAGTTAGCAGTTAGCAGCTAACTCGAAGAAGAACAGTGGCCAAAAATGTAAGACAATAGGAAAAACAATGAGGTACAGGAGCTCCTAACCCTCCAAGCAGAGAACAAAATCAACCGCTACATAACAGAGATAGTAAATGATTGCTATTGCGATGTTATGCCATCATTATTGTTTAGAAAGAGCTGCCGATGTTTCATGTCACACTAGAGGCCAGCACTGTTGTATTAATCACACACTAGAGCGCAGTGATGCTGCTGTTGTTTGGTTCTGTGTAAAAATGCAAAAGTGGCGTAGAGAAGTGACTTTATAGCGATCCTGTAGCGCAATCTCTGTGTAAAAGGGCTAACGTGAAAATACCTGGGGGCCAGCTGCTTTTTGTATCATATGTGTTATTAAATAATCACATTTAAATGACACAAACACAACTGTTCCATCTTTAAGTAAAAAAGTATTCAACCTTTAACTGAAAGCGACGTCCCTCGCTGTTGACTTTAGTCTGTGGTCATGTCTGCTGCTACTAAGCAGGAAATTTCAGGTGTTAGGTAATAGTTTGTTTGCTTGTTTATGAAAACACAATAGTTCCTCCTGCGTAGTTCCTACTTTGTGCATGTCTACAAACTGTACAATTGTCCTGCCATTATGAGGTGAACGGAAAAGATGTGACTAATGTAACAAAACTAGATAGCACTTGGCTTAATTCATTATGTTATTATAACTAAGGTTCAAGAACAAGACCACACCTCTCTGTCCCACTGCACCGTTCCAACTAAACTACCTGTTCCTCATTCATTCAGTCAACTGCTCAGATCTATAGGTGTTTCAAACCATGCCTCTCCTTTGTCTCAGTGTTCACAACCCCCATCCCTTCAAACCCTGTTCTTCTCCTCTCCAGTGGACTGGCCACTAGCACCGTTGCCTCACAACAAGACAGTCGTGGATATGAACCCACAGGAGGTGACGAAGTTCACCGAGACATGTCCTCACCCTCCAGCCACACAACGACCCCATTCCTCCCTTATGCACTCGACCCGGTTTTTACCCATCTCCTCCACCCCCAGTCTTCTCATCAAACACAACACCGACTAACCTCGGGGCTCGTTCATTCCCTGGCAACAGACCCCTCCTTTTCATCCCTTCACTCGACCCCCGTCGTCCCAATGAACTCGACCCTCACCCCATCTTTCCATAAACCTCCAGTTATCACAAATAAAACTTGTTAATATTAGCTTATGATACTGAGATTATGTCTGTATATTAAAAATAAATGATTGAGAGCAGAGAAAGAGACAGACAGACAGACTAATGCAGAGACAGAGGCAGCGGGTGAAAGAGGATGTGGCGGAACAAGACAAGAGAGGATGTTGGATATTGCAAAAGTGTGGTAGTTTATTTCATCCGACTCTTTTGATATGTAAATGTCATCCCGCGTATCGAACGCCGAGCCCTGCAGCTTCTGACGCCGCTGCCTTTGTGGTGCCAATGTCTTTTCAGTCCTGCCAGCTTTTCAACACTTGCAGTAGTATTAATACAGCCAACAACAGAGAGAGGAACAGACAAACAGGAAGGAAACATGGGTGAGAATTGTGAAATACTGCGCAGCGCTGCAGAAACAGAGCAGAGAAGCAAGAAGTGAAACACTGACTGAAGAAAGTGGTGTGACTAAGAAGACGGATTACACTTACATTTATGTTGACACTGGTCATTATGTGGCACATACCATTAGTTAAAGGGAAAATCCCCTCTTGCTTAAACTTCTGTATGTGTCATTTCAGGAATTTGTCAGTAACAAGCTGTACTTTTGAAGAGACCACAGACCAAGTTTGTGCAGTAACACTTGATCTGTGCAGTCGGTTTTAGACAAGGGTGGAGACAGTGACACTGTATACTGAATGAAATATAGTGCCTCTTTGCCACACCTGATTACTCAAAACCCAAGCTGTCTTGCTGCACAGCTCTCAGATCTGTTATGTGGGCGTAGTAACTGACTCTTGCAGCTATGGATTTCTCCCTGAATGAAGCTCAGTGACAGTGCTGTTGCAGAAAGCTCTAGAAAGAACCCATCAACCTAACCATCAGTTTCCTTTTTAAAAGAAAGCCTGCAATATCCCCACTCACAGCAGGAACAGGATGTAGTACATGGTCACTTTGATAAGGTTAAGAGTCGAAGTGCCACCAAATGATGCGTGACTCCTGTTTTCTCCACTGTAAATATTACTGTATCGTTTCATGGTGACCTGTAATGCTCACATGCCTGAGTGAACTACACTCTTGCACGGCTGTGTGCATCCATGTGTCTTGTAATCACCTGCTGCCTGACCGGATGTCCCCGCCGGGCTTAAGCCGGGACAGCAGCCAGTCTCCTCCATTTCTGACATGAAGCAGGCCTCGCTGCCTCACACATACCTTCCTCCCTGCCATTTTCCATACATGGGTCTGACTGCACTGGTGTCAGCACACACAGCTCAGCCAAGGCATCGATTGCTCTGCTCTTCTTTTGTCTCAGTATTTTTTTTTTTTTTATATCCGAGCTCTTAATGCGATACCAGTTTCAGAAAGGAAGAGGGGGAAGGGGAAGCTAATAGATGTGAGATGATTCAAATACACTGTTTATCCACACAGTAAACTGTTCTGTGTATATTTTTTGATCTTATCATTTGTTGTGGTTCATTCGGCGTAGATCAAGAGGACAAGCTATGTAATTTGCATATATTTAAACAGGGGGGAGGGTACTGACTCTTGAGAATGCAGAGAGGTTATCATAATTTGTTCTACAGATAATTGACCGCAGGGTTTGTTTCGTACATCCAGTGTTTTGCATTTCACTTCAGTAGTTTTTTGCAGAAATATGATTTGTTGCAAAGATACCGCTCATATGTCTGTATGCTGATGATGAAGCTACAGCTAACCTCCAGATAGCTTAGCTTAGCTTAGCGTAAAGACTGGAAACGGGGCACAGGTAGCTCTGTCTCCAACGAGCCCCCCCATATACCCCCATGCTAAAATGTTCAACTTTACAGCAGAAATAAACATGTTTACAGGTGGTCTCTATAGCTAATTTCGCCTTCCATGACAACTGTAAGGGGCTGAATTTTTGTATAATTCGCCCACTTAAATGTTATTAAGGCTAAAAGTGTTGCATAATTAAGGGTGGGGCCGCTTTGAGTGACAGGCTGTCTGCCAGGGGTCACCCTGGGCTCTCATTCAGATCGACCCCTTGCTCCTCCACAACTCAACCCTCTCGTCCAAATAGGGTAACTTTTGTCTGCAAAAATCCAAGATGGCGACGGCCAAAATGCAAAACTCAAGCCTTCAAAACAGAGTCCACAAACCTATGAGTGACATAATGGTGGCTATCTGTTATTTTTATACAGTCTATGGTTAGAAAATAGAAAAATCTGCCTCTAAGGCTAACTAATTATACTTTGTTTCATTTATGAAAACAAGATATATGAAAATTATTAGTTTGTTGCGAGGCTCCATGGGGGACTAACTGATTCCGTCATTATGGTCATTATGCTAAGCTATGCTAACTCGCTGTCTGCTGTGATTTCAATACTAAACAGACAGATATGTGCCTCTGCAAGAAAGCAAATTTTACGTATATCCCAAAATCTCAAAATATTTGTTAAGCACGCCACCCTGGGGCCGGGCAATGTGGAGAAAATCAAATATCAATATTTTCTGACCATTGCTTGGTCTATTTTCAAGCAGGACAAAAATGGTGGCTTGGTCACAAACCTTCTCAAATTACAACCAAACAGTAGCCTGCACTATAATGTTTCTGAAAACATCTGAGGTGAGAATTATAGGCAGTGTAGTAAAGAACAGTGACAGCTGACAGTTTGATCTAAGTTTTGTGAGCCTGGTCCATTGTCCTGGACGTACCTAAGATGAGTGAAGTTGTTCTGTCAATCATCGTATCAAGCCCTCCCTATATTGGATAAACAGTTACAACTGTCCTGCCCAGAATCGAGTAGAAATTTATTTGAACAAGAGGCGGACAAGATGCACCTGCCAGAGCAAATGAAACATGAGCTCACACATTCATCACCTTACTGTAATGCAGCCTTTAAAACCAGAATAAGACAACCTTTAAATTATTACAAGAAACAAAATGTAATACAATATTCGTCTCAGATCACGATATCGATGTAATACTAAATTGCCAAGCCCTACTACACCCCCAGATACACACACACACACACAAACTCTATCATTACAGCCCGCACGCCTCTGTCTCATTTAAATTGCGCTGCAGACACATGATAACTCCCACCCACCCAAACAAGATCAGCAACAAATCACAACCTCAATCTCGTTTTCTGCCCGACTTCATATATTTCCAATCGACAATCTAACAAGCGCAGACATAACAGTTTTGACAGGAGAAAATAAAGCAGCCATGTTTTATTCATCTGCATCCAAATGAGGGGCTTCATGCCAAAGTCCTGCTTTACTGAACAGATGTTACATATGGGGACATGAGATGAAAGCAGCCCTCATCAGCTTTGTGCATATTCTCACTTGATGTTCAGTCTCGACCGGACCGAAATTGGCCCACTTTTTGACTCAAGAAGCGCGGGAGAGAATATTCAATGGGATTAGGGTTTGACAGCAGGGAGGCTGAGAAGACAATGAGTCTGGATTAGACCGAGGATATGACAGTCCTACAAACTTTTTGTCTCATGACTTATCAAAATTCAAGAAGCCCTGCGTGTTAAATTCTTAGACGAGCTTTGTGTTTCTGATGCTTCGCTCTCTTGTGTCTGAAATCCCTGCTTCTTTACTGTCTAATATCCTCCCTTACACCTACTGTACTATTCTCTTTCGAAGCTCAGTGTCTGTGTCTTTTGGTTCTCCTTCTCCCACGGTGATGGGGGTATGAGTTCTTCATCTCTAGCTATAAAGGATTATATGAGCTTGTCAGATCCTTGACCTCAGGCGTGCAGTCTCAAGAGGGTTCACCGAGAGAACTAGCTGCTATTTGAGATAAATGATGAGAGTTGTTTTACTGTGCATCTCAAGAGGTGGGACTATCCTAACCCCCCCCATCATGACACGCATACATATGTCGTCTTCTGAAGCCCCATCCCCCCAGTCGTTTTCTAATCAAGTCTTACCATGAGAAAGTCACTGACAATGGCTAGAGATCAACATTAACAATGAGGGGCAATGCTGGGTGGTGTGTGGAGGAATGTCCTTTGTGTCTGTGCGTGTATAATTCAAGCAAGTCGAGGCATTTCACCAGTGTCATCTTTTAAACTTATGCACTCTCCAGACGATGCCTTGAGCACTATAACGGCTTAAAATGAGCAGCGTATAAAACAGGAGGGGAAAAATACCTGCTAATCCCTCAATCCAAGTCTACCACTTCAAGCTCTTTTGATGAACAAACCAGACACATGAAACACATCACTTCCTGTGTTTGAGCACCATTTCAGCAATAATCTCCACCTATACTAACATGGCTGAAAACGCATATCAAATGACCATCCATGTACACTGGGTATGTCGATGTTAACAGGAAGCAGGCTGTCTACTCTGCGGCTGGTTGCTTAGTTACAAATAATACCACAAAGATGGCAAAAATAAGATCTCTTTGCCTCTATTTATGATGAGATGGAACTGTTAATGAAAGTAACAAGAGTATGACACCTCCTCCGAACATAGAGCAAGCAAACTCTGGCAGATGGAGCGTGATAAAGTGTCCAGATACACTACAAACAGCGATAATATTCAGGCAGCCTATCGAGCCCTAAGGGAGGCTAGGAATGGCGGTTAGGACATCTTCACTGGGAAAGACTGAAACAATGTGATGTTGGTGGAGGCGTTAGGTGGTCAACGCCTTGAGAAACCAGATTGTTTAAGTTTAAGTTTAAGTTTAAGTTTATTTACTTTATTAATCCCCCTGAGGGGAAATTCATGACATAGAGCGCTATCAGGTGCAATATCAATCACTGGAGGAAGCCATGGAATTGGTAAAGGAATTGTAGACTTAGCTATGATGTTTTGGCTTGTCAAATCATGACAGAGGGTTCCTAGTTCAATGAACCTTGGGGTGGAGTTTCCATGTTCTTCCTGTGTCAGTGTGAGTTTTCTCCGGGTACTCCGGCTTCCTCATGCAGGTTGATTGGTGACTCTAAATTGCCCGTAGGTGTGAATGGTTGTCTGTCTCTATGTGTCAGCCCTGTGATAGTCTGGCGACCTGTCCAGGGTGTACCCTGCCTCTCTCCTCTCCGTTTCCACCTGTCTAGACTAAAACGCAACCCTGCAGTTTTCAAAATGGGTCAGCATAATTTTCTCTGTTTTAGGGCTTCCAAATGACGGGAGTAGTGTGGACGCTAGGGATAAATGTAGCAATAGTTATGCATTTTAAAATGAAAACGTAGCAGTGTGGATGTAGCCTTACAACAGCTAAATTAAAAGCTCAGTAGCTCAATTCATTTGGAGAAAAAAAAGCAGAAACTAACAACACTGACAGGTCAATTGTATGAAAAAATATTGTAACAAAACAGTTTCAAATCTGTTGAGATGATCACCTTTTGGACATGACGGGTGGTGCTGATTACGAGGTACTAGGGCTCATATGGAGAGCTCATATACTGGTCACTGTTGGGTCGTATATCACTCCCAACCCGACACTAATTTGCCATCAAGGGGGGAATAAAGAGACTCCACTCACTAATCTTATCATGACTTCACTCTCAGGAAAATTGTCCCATCATAATCCTATTACGAAATCAGAGAGGTTCTAGAAATGGCTATTCGCAGCAATAGATGGTGATGAGAATTTCATTACAAAGATCAGGCATTGGGATTTCCATGTTTACACAAACCGACTGAGCCTTTAGAGATCACAAGCAGCAAATGTGAATGCTTGCTCAGAGCAACATTATTATCTGTCAACAAAGACGAGCCTCATGTGGCATTAAATGGATGCCTTCATAACCCTGCACGTGAATGTGAAGCATGTGTGACAAAAATGAGAATGAAAACCTTAACCGTGGCTGGTTTCTGCTTCAAAAAATGCCCATGTGCATCTAATCTTCCTGAGGGTGAATGAAACAGCTGAAAGCAAAGTCATCACTCAGCTCTGGACATTTTTACTATTGTGCTATTCTGAGCTTAAAATCTGCAATATAGGCAAGGTGTTTATGCACAAAATACTCCTGTGGGAGCCTGAGTCATAAAGTGGAGCTCCAGACATGCACATTCAGACAGTGTCTTAATTAGCAACTGACTTGACCGGAAGTCGGCTGTCGGGATGAAGCCTCGTTTCTGAGGATGCAGGCGATGGAAACGAGGGGTGTGGCTGAACACGACAACATATGAGCTCCATATTATTTTCTTGCCGACACAGTCCTCCATGATATCCCAGGAGGGTGGCAGCAGAGTTACCATAGCCTACACAAAAGCCACTCGTCTATATTTCTGAGATAACAAAGGTCTGACAAAGTGAGAATGAGATGCAGTAAAGTCAGCCTCGTGGCCCAAATTTTAAGTGTCGGCTAGGGATACTTCTTTGCCCAACACACACAACATAAACCAATGAATCAAAACTTTACAGCCAATTCCAGACTGTCTCCTAAACAGCAGAGAGTGAGTGCTCCATCTGGGGAAAGTTGGACTCACTGACGTTAAATCTTCTGCCTCTCTCATCCTCCTGGTACAAAGCATCACAGGATTTGGACTTGCATGGTTTTGCAACATGCAGTAGAGCAAAGCCAGCCCTTAAATTTAGATTCTCCTCACTGTGGTCCAGACTGAATGGACATATGCTTGAGTCAGGAGTGTCCTCAGTGGGTTAAGACTGAAATTACTGTGCAGGTGAGAGGATGAGGGAGTCTTTATTTTACATCTACAAAGCTTCTTTGGTCCTGTCAGTGTTCAGCCCATCTGCCAGGATCAATCAAATCTCTGTGGAAGATTTTTTTACACCACTTTAGTTACTTCTCACCGCCGTCAGGGAGCTGCAAACGTGCAATGTTGTGTCGAAACGTGTTAGTCCTGTCTCCACAATTCAACATGAAAACCCTTTGCTCCACATTTCCTTAGGTAACGTCAGCCTGCTATTTCAGCTTAATTAGCATCGACTATTGGAGGTGGTTATCACCATGACACATCGCCATGGCAACGTGATCCCACCAGCTGATACGAAATTGGTCCAAATTTAAAGCATGTTGCAAGAAATGTCTGCATCAGAGGGGCGCACAGGGAAGGAGGGCGGGTGTGCAGGTGTGTGTTATGTATGCTAAATGATGGTAATGCATGCTGCTGCTGATGGCTGCAAGGTGTCAGACCTGCATTGTGTTATGCACAGCTGGGCCCAGGCTCTCCCCTTTAGGGTCCCACTAAACCAGCCTCTGCAGAGTTGCTCCTCTGAGACTAGTGTGTGTGTGTGTGTGTGTGTGTGTGTGTGTGTGTGTGTGTGTGTGTGTGTGTGTGTATGGGGGGTTATTTAGGAAATTCCTGTGCTGATGCTGTCTCATTCTTTGATCCCCTCTCCACATATAGGACAGCAGACAGTGAGCTGGGGGGTGAAAACAGCTGCTGAGTCTTTCTATATGTCTGACACATAAAGAAATAACATTGATCTGCATATTTAAACATAAAAAATAATATTATTATGATATATATTTTTTTTACAATATTGATCCAGGAGCGACAAAGGCAATAGGATGATAATAATAAGCCGGTTATAATAACAATGACAACAATAAAACCCCTAAACAATCATTTCCACAGGCTGCTTCATCCCGACACGTCCGCATCGCTATGCTGATGCATCATGAGCAACATACGGTAAATATTGTGGCCGTGCAGCCTCGCCCCTCTGCCAGCCCTGCACATACACATACACACACCGACACACACAAACACTCACCACACCGAGCCGTAGGCACCGGAGCCCACCGGCGTCAGGTTCTGGTACCGCTCCGGAACCTCCCACACAGTCTTGTTCAGCTCCTGCCGGTAAAACCCTGGTCTGGCAGACATGTCTCCGACTCCGAGCCGGCTACAGGAATACAAAAAAAAAGGGTGATCAAAAACAAGAGAAGCGGGGGAATAGGAATGAACGGAGGAAAACGGTAGAAGGGACCGGAGGCGCGGGCCGCCGTCTGCTGCCTGAGCTGAGCTGCTGTTGCACACAGAGAGCCGAGCAGTGACAGCCTCCCTCCCTGTCTGCCTCCCTCCCTCCCTCCTACAACACCCACCCCCTCCTTGTGTCTGCACATCCAAAAAGTTGATACCATTAACTGTTATTAATAAGAAAGATAACACAAATGTGATGTGATAAATTGTCATAGGCTGAACTGTTTTGCAATATGTAACTTGAATAAATTGATGAAATACTGTTCTGGAAATGACAGCACACACACCATTAATCCTCTCAGCAGCTACAGCAGCAAATTAGACACTTAATTACTAAAGATACAACATTAATAATCAATACCATTTCACATGTGGTAAGGGCGTTGTCTTCATAGGTATCTAAAGCCCCAACCAAACACTTTCAGTATGGTACCTTTATTAGGACCAAAAGTAACCCTTCAGACATGGTACCCAGACCCTAGGGTTTCACATTTCACCTTGTTTATCGTCCACAGAATGAGGCTGCACGCTGACATTTCTAGAACAAAATAAAACAGGCTGCAGTGAGATTGTCTCTCAGTGGGATATATAAAAATAGTGGGTTTGTGCATTTAGTCCTTCCAAGGCAAGATCAGGGGTTTAGTGTTGCTGGAGCCCACAGGAACATGTTCTGCAACGCTTTTTTTTCTCCAAGTGAGAATTTGGATATATGCAGTACATATAATCCGGCCGATATTAAAATATATAAACACTGTCTTTACATTGCCTGTCAATCAGTCCTCTCATAACCTTGCTATTTGTCTATAATGCCTATTTGTTTGTTTGCTTGTTGCTGCCTTTGTGTGGTTGTAGGGTGTGATAAGGTTTGGGGGTGGATTTAATGCAGACTATTTTTATTTTTTAACTAATCATCAACTGTTTTTAAAAAACATCATCAACATCACAGATGGCTTTTGCCTTTTTATTTTCTCTTGCTCCAATGCTGTCCACATAGCTACAGTTCACTGCATGTTCTGATTGTGACGATCCCTCACTGAAGAACACATTCAGGTGAACTGCATTGCCAGGATTAGTGGTGGTACCTTTTCCACAGACTGACTGTAAGCATTGAATTAGGGTGTTGCTTTAGCTGGTGCATCAGCTTTAGATATTTCCTATAGCAGGATCTGTCACTGGTGAATGCAAAACATATCTTAATGTAAACCCATTACTGTCATCTGGTGGTTGAAATGTGCCAGTGCGAGAGGTGTCAAAAGCAGCACCAGTCAACTTTCCAGTGAATATTTGCGTTTTCTGCATCAATTTATCCTTTCAGTGTCTTTAATTTTGTCATAATAATAGTCCTCTGCTAGTACCTCCTGTACCTGTGCCTCTGCAAGGTCCATGTTCTAAATATTGAGAGATGTGTGTTCCCTGCCTCGACACTGAAATTTGTCCAGTGTCAGCAGTAGGAAACTGGCTACATTTTTTACATGTATTTGCTTCTACAGTTTGTCCATATGGCCTCTTTGGAGTGGCTCCAGCTTCCACTGTGGTGGTAGGCACACTGGTTTGGTGCTCTGAATTACTGACAGTGCTACGAGTACTAGACGTATAGTTTGTCCTGCAGGTGTGATCATCTGAGGTGTCAGAAAAGATCCTGATACTGAAGGTTTGACAAACAAATGCCTCTTCACTGAACCCTTTGGCATGATGTGACTTGGGAGCTGATGGAAGGCTGCGGGTCAGAGAATGCCGAAGGGAAATTCAACCCCTGCACTCGACATAAACCTTCATGTCATCCTTCCCAGCTGCCACAGTTCCCTGATGGTCTAGTGGCTGGGATTCAGCACTCACCACTACAGCCTGGGTTCAATTCCCAATCAAGTGGTAGTCTAGGGACACTTAGTTGAAGAAGTGTTTGTGTCATAACTCATTCTCTCCCCCTCCTCAGTACCTGTAACCCAGGTGTGGTTCAATAATGCCTGCTCCCTGATTGCTGGCAGGAACTGGCAGAACTATTATCTGGGCAGGTGTCTGATGCCCTGATGCTCAGTTTGCACTCTTGTTTCTTCCTGGATTGTCTGTGTTTGGCATGGTCTGTGATTTGGCCCAAGCGGCGTGGCTGGCAGTACAGCATGTTTCCTCCAATCTTCTGAAGTCGTAAGTTATACTTCTTACTGCTTGTCTTTGTGGAGATTTGGGGATTGGTAAGACTTTGAGATACAAGTCTACGAGGATAGCACCCAATTCTATTCCCCATAGAGAGCATTGGGAAGACAAGAAGTACCCAGTCATGGAAATATCTCCACATCTCAGTGTAGAGAAGGCAGCATAGACTAAATGAGTAGAAGTACCACAATGCACTGATGCCCCCTGTGAGAAAACAAAGACCTATTGCTCTTATTATGACAACACCCACCATTTACAAGCAGATGGTGACCTGGATGAAGAGCAATATACTGTGCTGCCACTGTGGTTGAAGTCATCAGGCAAAATGCACACTGAAGGCACCCTGCAAGACATGCAGCCGCTGACAGCTCTTCATCCTACAAGATCTCAATTACAAAGTTGCCAGAGGAAGACCACACACCAGCGAAGGTAAAGCTGTTAGACAAGACCACCTCCAGTTCTTGTCTTGCAAATACAGTTAAGGTCTTGAGGGAAACAGAAGGTTTTGCTCAAGATAGCAAAGGTTCCACTGACTCATGTGGACTGAAATATGGAGGCTTGTGCTGTGATAGATGATGGGTGATGGGATGATGCAGCCTGCCAATCTGGCCTAGAAGGAGAACCTGAAGAGTTAGTCCTTCACACTGGGGAAGATACATGGATTGTTCAAGGGTTTACAGTGTCCATGACCATTGCAACGTCTCAGCCCACAAGATAATTTTGGATTAGGAAAGCATTCGCTGCTAGAAACTTGGGTCTAATAGAGCATACACAGCCTGTTGCTGCTTTCTAAAGATTTTCCACACCTTATCACACCCACAGAGCCTGTGTGAAGAAGCTTTGACATTGTGACATACTCCCCGATCACAGCAGTGAGCTTGCCACAAGGTCCTGACAGCGTTCTCACCACCACGGTCTGGATTCATTTCCCGGTCAGGGAATGCTGAGGTGACATGAAATGACTACCTGCTGGTCTAGTGGCAAGGATCCGGTGGCAGCCTGGGTGTGATTCCCAATCAGGGAATTCTGAGGTGACACCAAATGCCTGTAATTTAATTAAACAAGCCAATTTTGGGACAGGATCTTAATTACTTGATTTACCTTTGTGTCATCCTTCCCCACTGCCATGTCTCCAGAAGCCTGACACCAGATGCCTGTAATTTTGTTCAATTGGGAGGGATTCATCCTTAAAGAAAAGGATGTTTATTTACACGTGCACCTAAGTATGAGAAATGTGAAAAATCGTTGGCGATTGTGATGTCATCTATTCCAGCAGGGTGGTAAAGACATAGCAGATTAGAGAACCCCCCAGTGGTGGGGGTAATAGTGGTGATGACATGAGATGAAGCGGGAGCTGAGGATCTGGATGTGAAGAAGAGTGGGCTTTTGATGAACTCACCCTGGGCTCTGGATAAGGTGATTGAAGGTCAGTGGGGTGGAGGAGGGCGCGATGATTCCGGTACGGTCTTGTGGCTAAAAGATTTAGTGTTTGCATTGCTGTAGCCTGTGTTCAATTCCCAGGGAGGGAATACTGAGGTGACATCAGATGCCTGTCATTTAGTCACACAAGCCAATCCTGGGACAGGATCTCAATTTCTTGATTTACCTTTGTGTCATTGTTGCCATGGCTCCCTGATGGTCTTGCGCATTGGTTCTCAATGAGAGGTCTGGTGACTCATAGAGGTCCTTGAGGGAGTTCCAGGGAATCTTTACTATTTAATTCACTATCGAAGTGAACCCAACGTAAGTATGAGTCATAAGAGTGACCACGCCACGGCTTGCTCCTCAATCATAGTTGACAGCAATAGATTTCCTGTCATCCTTCCCTGTTCCCATGAATCCCTGATGGTCTTATCCCGAAACTTACTTTAAAACAAAGCTGTGACGGTACACACATTCATTAGGGCCATGAACAGTATAACCCTATGGACTGAAGTTCATGGTAAGTAATTGGCAAAATAAAGGAGTTACACTGTTTCATTGGAGTTAACCCTCTAAAGTAGAGCCTGAAATAAGAATAAGCCAGGCCAATATTACCCGATATTTGCTCATTGCACATATACCCATATTGGCTTTTATGTCAACCAATAAATGACAAGATATTGAAGCATAGAAAGGCCAAAGATATGTTTTGACACAATGTAGTGACAAGTTTATTGCAGAGTATATTTTTTTGGTTGCAAATTTTAAAACAAGTAAATTTATAAGAATATTATCAAAAAATATTTGTAAGTTGTGCAAAACATTATTTATCACGCACCCTTTTTCAGATTCTACAGTACATCTGATGACTATCTCTCAGTCACACACGTCTGTCACTACCTCAAACATACGACCACTCACTCCTTAATTTTGGTATTTATTTTTATTGAAAAGTCTTTAACATAAATCTAACCTAAACTTACTCTTTAACAATGGTCTCTTAAAACGTGAGGTTCATATACATACACATTAATCCAACATCTGTACTATCTGAGTGTCCTAAGTCAATATTTACATGCAAACATACATGTTGGTGATTTATTGACATGGAGATGCACCAAAACAGGCTGTCTTGACATAGGAATGAACCAGCCTTTCAAACAGTAACGTGAACACCCACGAGCAACAACAACAGTATGCTAGAGGTTCTTGTGGACTTTGAGGTGTATCCTCATGTTGGATCTTTGAGAAAACGTCTTGTGACACGTTATACACTTGTAAGGTTTCTCTCCCGTGTGTGTCCTCATGTGTTTCTTCAGTCCTGTACTACTGTGGAACGACTTCTCACAATGTGAGCAAGGGTACGGCCTCTCCCCGGTGTGGAATCTCCGATGAACCGTCAACTGAATGGCTGTGGCGAAACGTTTTCCGCACAAGTCGCACTGATGAGGCCGCTCCCCCGTGTGAGTGCGTGTATGCACCAGCAAGGCCCCAGAGCCGCTAAAGGACATACCACATGTGCTGCACAGGTACGGCTTCTCTTTGTTATGTGTCCGTTGGTGCACGGTGCGCGGGTACAGCTGTGTGAATGTCTTGTCGCAAAACTTGCAGGCATACGGGCGCTCACCGGTGTGAAGACGCACGTGGGTCGTCAAGACTGGCTTCGTCAGGAACCTCTTGTCACAGTACGAGCAGGCGTACGGCCTCTCTCCGCTGTGATGACGCATGTGGACTGTGAGCAAAACCTGAGAATTAAATCTCTTCCCACAAACGCTGCAAGCGAAGGCCAGGATTTTAGGGTTAAAGTGATTAAGCAAATGTTGTTTCAGGTCTTTGTTGTATTTATAGGCCTTATCGCACTGAGTGCACTTGAACGGCCGTGCCGAAGGGTGAACAAGATAATGTTTTTTCAAGGAGGAACGACGTGCAAAAGTCTCGCCACACTCCAGGCAGGTGTTTTCACTGGCGCTTAAGGAGTCCTCACTGAATGGAAGAGAGACATCAGCTCTGTCTCCTGCCGAGGACTGGACTGTGTTCTCTTCTGACGGCTCCTTTTTTATCCTCAGATCCAGATGTTCCTCCACTCCTTCCACTGAGCTTTCTGAGCATCTGGGTGGCTGGACGGCGGATTCACCAGCTGTTTCTGCCAACAGAAAACAAGAGAATCAGAGATGAGCTCACTCAACAGAGACTAAATGCCAAGTAATATCCTGCTTGAGAAAATCCTCAGAACAATTCCTGTTGTGACAGTGATTCAATAAAAAAAAAAAAACGGCAACATAATCAAAGCAAACACTTGCACCAACGTAAGAATAGTTTTTTAGAAAATCATGATACAAAAGATGCTCACCTCCGTCATCTGCCGCACCAGCTTCTTCAGAACATAGAGAGGACGTAAGCGGTGACAGGCCGCGCTCTTGCAGCCGGGTGTCTGGGTTAGTTTCAATGGAACTGTCGTCAGTCTCTTCATCATCCGTACTTTGTGGCTTTTCTTGATTTCTTCCCTCTGGTTTCCCGTCTCCATCTCGATCATCAATTTTTTGATAAGCATGATCTTGAAATGCCGTTGAAGTCTTTTTAGATGCCAGCGTGGAGAGGATAGTGTCTGACATGAAGGTGAATTCACCTGAGAAACAGAGATAACGTTCATGTGAGAGGCACTAGAGGAATGCTAGCTGTCAGGCAGACAGGCAGGCGGCAGTAGCAAAACTAGAGCACTCGGAGAGCGCAGACCTCCGCCAAGCAGCTTGGATTTCCCGCCATTTTATTATTTTATCCACTTCGCTTGAACCAATCACCACCAAAATTTTATCATCTGTTCCTTGTCCCATTATCAACCTTTCCTGAAAATTTCATCAAAATCCGTTCAGAACTTTTCAAGTTATTTTGCAGACACCAGACCAACGCTGGCAAAAACATAACCTCCTTGGCAGAGGTAATAAATGGAGATTACAAAGAATACTAGAAATATTAAAATGATCTGGGTAACATGTGAGCAATGAAGGCAAAAAATACTTAACACATTCTTCCTGTCCCCCGTAGGATGGATGCACTGATCACATTTTCACCTCAAAATTACTTAACTTCTTCAACAGAAAGTAGGTAACCCAGATCCCCAATTAAACTCAATCATTTTATACTCTATGGTAAATGTAACAGATAATACAGTGGGTATTAGATGGGGAGTGAAGGTTGGCTGAAGCAAATTTTCATGGCACATTAGTGGAAAAGGGGTCTCAGTGCATCTTGACTGTAATTGGTAATAATGACAGATCCTTACTTTTGGTCAACTTTTGTTGCTTCTGTTGGCGCTGCAGAATCCTCCTCAGATCCTCAGGGTCGGAGACAAACCGCTCAAACTCACAGTCGAGGGAAGACGCGTCAAACATGGAGAATACCTAGAAAAGAAGAGTGGGGGTTTATCAAGGTTTATCATATGTATCTATACATTTATTTATTTTAAAGTCTTTAAACTCCTGCATCTTCCTCCAAGATCATTCTTCACTATATGGGTCTACATTTATAATCTGTGTTGTGGTTTAGTAAGAACTCTTATTCTACTAGCCATTATGACATGACGGCTAATTACTTAGACAAGGTCAGGAGGGTCAGTTGGACGGTCAGTTTATTTTCAGCTTGATGCCTACCTCTGAAAAACTTGGTACTGGGAGCAACTCTTCCAGTTGGTAGAAGAACTCCCACACCAGGATCTGGAGCGCTGTATCAAAACGAGCTCCATATTGTACAGAGTAGACCTCCTATGACATGAAAAAAAAAAAAAAAAAAGATATAAACATCATGTATCAAATATACAGAAAAAAACCTACTGATGTAGATGCATATGTTAATAGACTTGAAGAAACTGTTCACCCTCAAATCACAAACATATTTAAATTTTACTAAACTACACACACCACCTGTATCACCGCGCAGAAGGAAGAGTGCATCTACTCATGGACGGGTTTTTTCAAATCTATTTTTTTTCTTTGAGCACCACAAGCCAAGATCTAGCTCCATAATGGAGAGAAGGCAGACATCTCTACGGCTGATAACCAGCACTCAGCAACTCACAGCAAACCAGTCTAGACTGATAATTAGCATGACAGGTAAGAGGAAAAATATATATTTGATTGGGGGATGAACTGTCCCTTTAACAACTGACACCCCTGAAAGAAATGTAAGGATAAAACTCACCTTGAAAAAAATCTCTTTTTCAGATTGGTCTGCCAGCAGTGTCTGAACCAGCTCCACAAAAGCTGACTTTGACATCTCCACCTCTCCATCTTGGTCCTGTCGTGAAGCCCAGGTGAAGTTCATTTCCATGCATTAACAATGTATAACTAAAGGTAAGCAACACCTAAAGACTATGATCCGTCTTTCTCTGGCAGATGCCTCTGCTACATTGCCCACCTCTGTCGTCCTCTGCTGGAAACTAAGAAGATGCTCCTGGATAGCTTTACAGTCAACATCTGTCCTCTTTATGAACTCAAGGATGAGCTGAAAAACACAAAGTCAAACCTTATAAGCTTCACCGTCAAAATAAAACGGTTACATTTTGACACACTAGACAATAAATGGATTATTCCTTGAAAATTACCCTCACCAGGGGACTATGACATGATGATGATGATAATAAATGAACAGGAAAGATGAGGACATTGACTCACCCGCGCTTTCAGTCCCAGGATTAGCTGAGCCTTCTGCTTGTAGTTCAGAAGCTCCGGGACCATCTCTGTCACTAGTGTGATGAATTCAACCAGTTTGTCATACTGGTCCACATTTCTCTCCTGGGCCACCTGCCACATACAGGCTGACATCAACCTCAGTGGAGGAACCAGGAGGTGCAGGGACGACAGAGGAAGGCGAGGCTCTATAGATGCAAGCAGTAACACAATAAACACCATGTTATTAACTTGTGCATTCTCAAAACTTAAACAGATGCACAATAACAGTATATTTATCACTTCATAGCATCTTTGACAGTTATATTACATCTTTTTTAACATTCAACCACAACCTGCTCTGGAATAAGGTACATATGTTACAACAACTAGTCAGTCGCTAAATTTTTGTGTTTCATAGGCTGTGCAGTGTTGTCAGAGAATATGCAATATATTGCTGTGAGCTTTGACTGAGGAAGATTGTATGTGGTGTTGTTTGGTATAAGCAAAGTTCTTATGTTAAAAAATAAAAATAAAAATCACAATTAAATCACTTCGCTGGTTGTTAAGGCTACCAGTGATCGATTAAGGAAACTACTTAGGGGCTGTTCTTTATTCATCATCATCAGAGGGGGTGGCTTGGGTGTGACTTCGGGGTTATTTCTTTTGTTTTGTTTTTTACTCTTCCGGAAGCTACAAATATTTTTGTGTGAGCCTGCCGAAGTAGCTGGTGGAAAATGCATGACTCTACCTCAAATTAGTAATGTAATTTTTAAAACTTACCCTTTTATGTTTGAACGTTAAAGACAAAATCCTGGAGTTAAAAAACAACAACTTTTTACTCCTCACGCACATCATTTAGTTCATGCAAATGGTTTATTTGTGATAAGTGATTTTGATGAAATATCACTATTTGAAACTCAGATTAAGTTACGGTCTTTGTTGGGGGGGCATGAAGTGTCCAAGAACTGTCTGATATTTAAAAATCCAACAATAGTGCCTCTCCACTGTGGAATTGATCTGAAAATGATCTGACATGCCTTCTTTTCTGCACCCCCACACCCCTCATAAATAACGAACAGTCCCTTACAATAAACACAGCTGCATATTAATTTCAGTCCGCACACAAGAACTGTCACACACATTATTTCATGCTGTTGTAATGCAAGTATGATGGACAGCTAGAATCCAGGAGTTTTATTCAGAGGACACGTCCTATTTTTAGTCCTGTTTTGTTTCCCTTTCTTTTTTTTAATGCTAAAAAAGCGTTAACTTTATGTATTGTCTATCTAGCAGAATATTAGAGTTGACCAAAAAAAACTGAACTACAATTAACTTGTCAGTATTCTGTTCTTGGATATTTTATTAGACAGACAGTATCAGTGTGTAGTTTGTGGTCCACGCTGTGCAGCAGTAGGTGGCGGTAGCGTGACGCTTGCACATACTTTGCGTGTTCCGCGCACAGCTGTGGACTTCTACCGGTCGCGCGGAGGCGCACGCGGCTCCATTCATACTACAAGTGTCGGTTCGCGTCTGTGCGGCGTTCAGCGCATGTCCGGATCCACGCTCCGGTCCAGTTACCGGTCGATATTTGATGAAGTCAGAGAGCCAGTCTAACTTGGAGATGATAGGAGGTATGTGGGCGCTGCCGCCCTTCTCTTGCTGTTTCTTCTTGGCCCTCACGTATCTGTCTCTCAGGTATTTCCACTTGTAACGGCAGTTGTGTTCGTTTCTCCCGACCGACCGCGCGATATCCCGCCAGGAGTTCGCCAGCATTTGGCTGTCTTTGTATCCCCTCAGAGACGAGTTATATATGTGCGGGTGACGGCGCACCTCCTCGCACAGCCTCGTATCAAAACAAGACTCCATTTTACCGTCGTCTTCTTCGTCTTCGTCGCCTTGACAACAGTTACAGGAGCTGACGCCACCTGCCGGACTGGAGCGAATTGTAACTGGCGCGTGCGCAGTCAGCGCGTTTCATCTCTTACTGTGAGGGCAGATTAAAATTATTAAACTGAAAATTTATAAATATGTAAAAATGTACAAAAAAAAAAACCCAATAAGAAATAATAAGTGAGACAAGGTTTTTTTTTCATTTTTAATAGAAATTCCATCCCTCGATCTTCCTTCTCTTTACAAGCTTCTGCGTGAAGTCTTCCACTTAACGAAACTGGTAACAGACAACACAATGATTGACATGTTGATATTTTACTTCAAATTGCAATTGAAAATGTAATTATCCACCCTTACCTTTGCTCATTAACTGGACCAGAGAGACAGGCCTGCTGTGCGGACTACTGGAAGGCCTGGGTGATGGAGCTGCCACAGAGGTGGGAGGTGAGGGTGATGGAGGCGATGGAACAGCCAACCGTCTCTCTCTGCATATTGCCAGGTGTTTAACAAAGTCTGCCTTTCTCACCAGCATTGACTGGCAGTTGATGCAGTGATAATGCAGTTGGGGCCGACAGCCTAAACCACATCTGTGGATGGTGTACCCTGAAACATAATTTCATTTTAGTATCATTATTTAAAGGAGACAATTATGAATTCCCACAGTCTGAATTAAGTTTGTTATTCAACAGAAATCAGAGAGGGACTTATTTAAATTTGTTGCTCAAATTAATTCTATTGTCACATTCTGACTGCTTGTGTTGAGGGCTGCTCATTAAACGATTATTGCCCACTATCAGCTAACCTACAGCAGACTATGGGTTATATGAACCTCTTTTTTAAAATACATGGTTATGTTTTCAGACACCAGTGTGGCTATCTGAGGCATGTAATTAGCTATTATCTGTACTGGCAGAAAAATATCAATATTGTGCATATCTGCTTTTAATGCACTGACAGACACATGGTAACTTTATTAGCATTTCCCGAGAGACGGTTCCAAATCTTACCTTCATGAACAACTGCGCGAGTGAAGTGGCTGTCCAGATGTGTCTGTACTTTGCTCAGCTTTGTAGGTCTAAAATATGTTGAGCTGCAGAATGGACAATGACATTTGTTGCAGCATGTGCTGCATCTTTCAATGTCTGGCAGTGATTGCCCACTTTGTATTGTAATATGCATCCTAAAAAAGAGACAACATAGTTAGTCAAATCCAAACCCTTTAAATCTATTTCACAGACAATGAAGCCCATCCGTGCCCACGTATATAATTTCTATTAAAAAAAAAGCTGTTAATGTTGTACATGTTTTGTTGTTATATTTTCAGTATTCTTAGGCCTATGTAATGTTTGTTATTATGTTTCTGAACGGTATATACACAAGCTGACATTTTGGCGACTCCCTCTGAGCCCTTTGAAGTGATTTTTAATTAGTCACGGTTTAGGTTTAACTTGTTAGCCAACACTGGGCAACGTTTAACCATAAACAGAGGTTGGAATGTATTTCACACAAATAGGCTACAAAAAGGCAATATTATCGACATAGCAAAGCTTACCTTGTTTAAATACAAAATATGTCACTCCCGTCATGCCCTGCGCCATTCATTTCACATCAGAGGCTTCTGCTCCGGGGCTGCAGCTGGATGCTACTCTGGTACTGGCTGGTTGGTGACAAACTCTTAATAGTCTTAATAACAAGGTGAAAGAAGTTTCGTTTAAAATTTTACATCAAATCTACCCTGCTAAGAAAACACTTGAAAGATTTAAACTGGACATTGAATGTGTGTGTGATTTCTGTGGACTTTAAGATGAAACCATCTCTCACTTATTTTACCAATGTACTTACAATAGAACTTTTTGGAAAGAGAAAACAAGAAGAGCGATCAGTATCCAGGAAAAACATATTTTTATTTATTTTGATGACTTTATTTTGATGATTTTTTTGTCAGTTGATCTTGAGTTTGGGGAAATTTCACATCCATAAAAACAAATGGGTCAAATCTAAACCAAACATTGTACCCTTTCGACAAGAACTGCATCGTTATGCTGCCACAATTAAGGACATTAGAAATAAGAAAGCCACGAAAACATACTCTATTGTGAAGACATTTTGTGGAAGTGATCTGGAAAGGCCACTGGCTGTCTTTTGTTTTTTGTTGTTTTTTTAACCCTTGCTTTGTGTGCATCTCTGCACCCCATGTATGTTTTTAAGTATCTATGGGTGTATGTCTGTATGTAAGTTTTGGTGTGTGCACAATAACAATACTACTACTACTACTAATAATAATAAAAAGCTGGATGCTACTCAGCTTCTGTACCGAGGGGCGCTACAGTCCTCAATCAAAGTAACGTTATATCCTGGTAATCCACTGTCAGTCTGGAGTTAATACAATGTATCTGCAAAGACCTAACGTTATATAAATAAACCAACTTTAGATCTTTCTCTAAGTAACAGTATAGACCCACTGGCTCTATAAGTCGTTTTTTCTTTTCAAAAACACTTTAGCATGTAACGTTGTAGTATCCATGTAAGTTAGCATGCTAACAAGCTAACAAGCAGTTGCAGCACACAGAGTATCATATTCAGCGGAGGGTAAACTTATCGATTAATGCATAATGTGGCAAGCCCATGGTAACTCGCAGATCCATTCAAAGACAAAGCAGCCAACTTCTAACCTTAAACAATTAAGACTGTACTCACTCTCTAGTCCTTCTAATCTTAGGGGGCGCTGTGATGAAAACTGACTGCAGTATTCGGTACTCTGACGGCAGTTGTGTTATTTTTTCCAGACCGGAGTTCGACAACATTTGGCCAAAGACAGTGGATAAACCATAACCACTGTTATAATACAGTATCTTTGATTTGGCTGTCTTTGTATCCATTAAAAGACGAGTCATACAGCGGCGGACCTCCTCGCACAGCCTCCTACCAAAACAAGACTCCATTTTGTTGTCTTCTTCTTCGTCGCCTTGAGAAAACAGTTACAGGAGCTGACGCCACCTGCTGGACTGGAGGAAGTTGTAACTGGCGCATGCGCAGTCGGCGCGTTGCGTCGCTTGTAGTTTGAGCTCATAAAAACTTTACATTTCATTTTTCTGACTTCAAAAGGATGATAAGCAAGAAGCTGGCTGACTGACTGGTTGCGAGGCTACTTACATTTTTGTCACACATAACAACCATTACATGAATATATTGACAATCTATCAATCTATACATGTGTACCATGATCCACAAATACAGAAATAATTGACTCTGTAAACACCTACTTTAATGTAACATAAAAATGTTACAGGTTTTTACAAACGTAAAGAGTTTAGCCACAGCAAATACACGTGAAGCCATATTAGTAGTCTGAATCTGCACTTTAACTAGTGTTTAAATGTATAAATGTAAGGTAGTGAAAAGTAAAATATTTCCCCCTCATGTGTAGGCTAATGGAGTAGAAGAATAAAGTAGCAGAACATGGAAATACTCAAGTTAAGTGTGCCTTTATTCGATTATACAGGATATAATACTTTGAAAAGAGCCATGATTCATATCCAGTAGGTTTTTACCTTTGATATAGTATATTTGTTGTTTGCATTTATATACTTTTACTTAAGTTAAATTTTGCTGAACAGCTTCATACAAGAAATCTGCTATACATGCATTTTTTGTATTTATAAATATAAGAAATAATATGTACAAATATGTGGATCAATACTACAAAGTGTGTGAAATATAAATCTTGGAATATAAAAAGTTAGAATTAAATAAGAGAGTATTGTACAGCTGAACAGTATGGCATTCAGATTCGGCTCAATCAATAATAATACCAATGATAATGATAATAAACTTTATTTATACAGCACCTTTCATACAAGAAATGCAGCACAAAGTGAGTGCTTCACATGAAAATAGACATAATGGATATAGAACAGACAAGGTAATTCATTATTAAAGGACAGTTTAAAACATGGATTAACTGATTCATAAAATCGTAGAGCTGCAAAGCTATAAACTGTAAAATCAAGTAAGATTTTAAAAGAGTTGCAGTAGCATGAATCAATCAATCAGACCATTGTTTATTATTTATTATCACAATAAAGTGATGAAAAAAGTCCATAAAAGCAAATAAGTAGCATCAGGAACTGTAAACATCAGTAAAAAGGCGAAAAATTAGGATAATAAGAATAGAGTCTGTCGTAAAGGACAGATACATAATAACAACAACAACATCAATAAAAACAGTTAAGCGTAGAAAATCATGTCTGCCAATTGCCAAAGCAACAGGAACACTGTAAAACAACCATATCATCTAGCATACACTTGAAATTATCTAACGACACATACCTGTCTAATTTAAATACCTCTTGTAACATGCTCCATTTATTTGGTGCGAAAAACCTAAAAGATAATTTACTGAGCACCCAGCTTGCTCCTATAGCCTCCTGTTTATAGGCACAGAGAAAATATAAGAAAATGGAAATAAGAAGCAAGAAGATGCAGAAAAATGTGCATTTGTAGTACAGGAAATAGAAATATAGGAAATGTGTGCTTAAGACATATGTACAAATATGTGCATCTTACTACAAGTGTGCTAAATATAAATATAAGTGTATAACAAATAAGAATGAAATAAGAGAGTATTGTGCAGTGCACAGTAATGTAGATTCAAGTCAGTCTATTACACAGTTTTGTGTATTGCACAGCTGAAAATACAAATGATAAATAAATTATGGGTCATAGCTGCTGGGTAAAATGGGTGAAATAAGTCCAAGGGCCAGTCTGAGTGTCTGACACCTAGGGAAGAGTTGTAAAGTTTGATAGCCACAGGCAGGAATGACTTCCATGGTGCATCTCAGAGGATTGAGTCCTGCACTGAGTGTACTCCTCTGCTTGACCTGCACATCATGGAGTGGGTGGGAGACATTGACTGAGATGACATGTAAGTTAGACAGCATCCTCCTCTCTGATGCTGCCACCAGAGAGTACAGAGAGTACAGCTCCATGCCTACAACGTTATTAGCCTTGCAGATCAGTTTGTTAATCTGTTGAATCCGCTCCTCTCAGCCTGCTGCCCAGGCACACAACAGCAACTGCCACAGACTCAAACAACATGCTCAGCATTGTCCGGCAGATGTTGGAGGACCTGAGAAAGTAGAGACAGCTCTGGTCCTTCATGTAGAGGGCTTTGGTGCTCTCAGCCTGGTTCAGCTTATTGTCAGTGTACAGTCCCAGGGACCATAGCACTCCGATATGTCCATAGCACTCCAATATGTCCTCACTAATCCCCTGGACTGAAACAGGGATGGAAAGTACTTTTTTGGGAGTATTTGTACTTTATTTGGGTTTCAGCTTTTACTTTTATTCCACTACATGTCCTCTATGCATCTTAGTTACTCACTACAAAATAGAGAAGGAGGGGAGGAAGGAAGAAAGGGTAGGATGGGTGAATGAAGGAATTGGAGGGTGGGAAAAGCTTGGTTTTGGTCTTTAAATATTTGAAGTTGTGAAAAAAAGGCCTAATTTTTGTCGAATGTACTCCATTTTTAAGGTGACGTACATATTACCAAGAAATATTAAAAACAATAATAAATCTTATTTATAAAGCTCTTTTCAAAACAAAGTTACAAAGTGCCTTAACAAAGGTTGATCCTGGATTTAAAACCATGCGGGATTCAAGCAAATGAAATGAGGCAATGTTAAGAAGATACAAAGAACAATGAAAATAAAATAAATGATAAAACTGACTGCACTGAGGTATATCAAATCATACATTTAATATCATAAAATTACTTTTGATACAGTAATGATCTGATTCTATTAGACTTTTACTCAAGTAGCTAATATTCTAATATGGGACTTAAATCATAAATTGTGTAATCTACATTTGTTTTGCACGTTCTCACTCACACACGATTGACATAATCTCATTTATCAGAGTAAATTATTGACATGTTGTGGAATGTGGGGCTCTCTCTGTTTGACCCTGAACTCTTCACCTCTCACTAATGCATGAAGAGTATCCGGAGCAGGATGTGAGTGTAACAGAGTGGACTAACATCTGATAAAAACACATGTGCAGGATCAACTGGGACCCCCTCTCCATTAGTGAGCTCCATCAAAGCATTCCTGCTCGGCCTTGTTCGCAGACTTTTGTCATAAATCTAAGGGAGCGATCTCCAAAACATTCTCGCCACATAAAATGGCAAGAATGGTGTTATATAATATAGCGTATTTCACTTTCTTTTACATACTGCCAGGGGATCACCGTCAGGAGAGGGAAACCAGGCAAATATTTGTGGGGTCTCTGCTTAATGCAGGACCTCTACATGTAATACAGTATGTTTGAAATTATTTTAGACACCTATTTAAGTTTCAGTTTAAATAAAATCAATATTAGTTTAAGTATGCATTACGTTGAGAGTATTTTCACTGCTTTACCTTAATGTCAGACTGCAATTTCCATCTGGAAAATGAAGACGTTATCCCGCTCTCTTCAATGTCTGCTGCCTCGATCAATCATTTAGTGTGTGTTACTGTGTGACTTATACGATTAAAAGGATCAGTTCAGAGTCACTAAAGCCACACTATAACACAAACAAAGTAACTGATGAAAGCAGTGGTAGACCAGCAGCTCCTGTGTTCAGCGAGGTAAAATTACTGTTTTTGTCAATATTTGATGGAAACATTATTATGATGTACTACTGCTACAAAATCAGTAAAATGTGTTCATATCTTGTTTCTATTTTGTCGCATTTACACAAACACACTTTGGGTGATTGGGACAGTGCTTAAAGGCTTTGCTAATAAAGAAAATGATCAAGCTTGCAATAGAGAAAGTTAAGCTGCAGCGCAAATAACCGGAAGCAGATTTGCCTTACATCCGGTAAACGCTCCTTTTCCACCAACATTTCCAGGAACTTTTATAACCAAGAATTTATTAATTTATTCATTAATTTATTTGCTCCTGGTAATCTGTGTGGTTTGTTTCCACCGCAAATCAAAGTTCCGGACATTTTATTAAAATCAGGCTGATGACGTATGAGAGTGGTAAAAGAAACTGCACTACATCTCCGGTCCAGTAGGTGGCAGTAAGAAGAAACTGAAAGCCAAACAAGCACGATGACGCTATAAAAAGCGACCGACAAGCCCGCATCATCATTTGTGCGACAGAAAACGCCAGTATGGAGGACGCGCAAGTTGTTTTGTTGTTCCTCATGTTTTACTACATCACACATGAAATCTTTACAGGGCGTTACTAATAACTTATTGGTACAGACAACTTTGAAGATGGGGGCTGCCACAGTGTGTGGGTGCTACAGATGGATCCCACAGCCCCATTCTCCACCCAGAGGAGTATCACACCGACAAAGGCTGGCACTCCATCTGCAGGGTGATGGAGTGCTGTGGTGGATGGAAGGGGACTCAACCTATTTGGACTGTGAATATACTTGTACATATACTGTAAATACTTGTTTGCATGTCTGTTACCATGACATCTTTTTGAAAAATAAAATTTTTACATTTTCACAGCTATTGTTTTCTGCTTATTAAATTAGTTGAGGCATATATATATGTAATAAACAGTGTGCTGAATTTCTTTTATTTAAAAAAATATTTAAATCAATTAATTCATCTGAAATACATTTTAGGTGAAGTTAACCATCTGATAATTCATATGTAAAAAATGGTAGAACATGTATTTTCAGCATCTCGGCCAATAAACTAAATTGTGTCCAGCTTTAAGTGGGATGGATGGTAGCCCTAGTTATACCCTAAACCCATACAGATTTACACAAATGCCTGCAATTAATCTTACTTGCATGCAACTTAAAAAGTACTTATATTGTGATGACATGTAAATGAACAGATGATATTAGGTCAGATTTTTTTTTCTTTCTAAAATAAGAAATCAAATTAAAAAACAAAAGGATGCAAAGGTGCAACAAATACAAGGTGCTGTGAAATTTCCACAAAAAGTCAGTGAAGGGTTAGGGCTTCTGGACAAGAGTCTGGACAAGCCAGTCTGGGACTCTGTATGTGTGTGTATGCTCTATATGTCCCAACCTTTTTATGCGTGCAGCACCCTAATCAACCACAAAAATGGTTATGAACCAGCTGGATTTTGCTGGGTGTGCAAGCCTGAATACTTACACTTACAGCACAGTGACACACACATATGTTTGTGTGTGTATATATATATATATATATAGAGAGAGAGATATAGATATAGATATATATTTTACATTTTAAATGTTTTAAATATTCTTATTTTAATATTTTGTTCACATTTTACATGTTTTAGATATTTTAATTTTAATATTTTTATTTTTTAAATGTATTATTTTATTATTATTTTTAATGTTATTTAATTTTCATTTTTATGCACATTTTATTTCTATTTTATTTATTTCTATTTTATTTTATTGCTTTATTTACATACTTTTATTTTAAACTCTTATTCTTATTTCTTATAGTTCTCTATTCTTTACTGTAATGAATCATAATTCTTCCTCGGGGATCAATGAAGAGTTTCTGATTGTGATTCACCTCTGTGCACCACTCCCTCCCCCCCTCATAAATATTCAACAGTCCCTTTTGGCAACAAATTCACAAACTGGCTCAGTCCCCTTTTAATTTCAACATCCTACATACAAACATCCACCTCTCCTCCTCACCCTGCTCCGACCTCTGGCAAATGGCGCCATCTAGTGTTGTAGACTCTGTAAGATCTGGTTGATCCGGTCTTCGTCAGCCAACCAGGAAAGAGGGCTTGCCGTGATCTGGACTGAGGCGGATGAGACCAGAAACCTTTGTTCTGTCTCTCCTCCGTAAACGAGATTTAAAAACAAGAGCCTGTCAATGCTTCCTGCAGAATCACGCGTGTGTGCGGTGAGGCGATCGCTGCTGGACGTTTTATTCATCACAAATTAGCAGAATTTATTGAACAGGGGCTTTCTAATATTTTCCCGGATCGCTACAACCCCAGGGGCACATCTGCTCGGTTTTTTCCTGTCAGCTGCTAAATGGAAATAAAACGGGGAGCTGAAAGTGGAGGCAGTCGAGGTGTGTAAAGAAATATCATGCTTTATAATAATCATCACTGGTGTGTGTGTGTGTGTGTGTGTGTGTTGTCAGCAGTGAGTTTACAGTGACCTTAACTGATTATAATATTCCTGCAGTGTGTCTATATGCACTTATTCGATCCACAATGAGCTTGTTGCTGTAGCATCGCAAGTGCTGCTTCATTCCCATCACTCCACTCATTGATCTGCACGAATACTTTGCTTTTAGTATTGATCGGGACATTATTATTATTCCTGTATCGATAGGCTGCATTCAACAAGATGTGAGTTTGTTGTGAGTTTGATGGATGCTGTTGGCAGTGCACCTGAGAGCATGATTTCTGCAGGCACTTTGCCACTATAAATCTACTTCACTTATGCATAGTGTGCTGCTGGCCAGCATGAAGTGTCAGGTGGATGCTTGTTGACTCTGATTGCCTGTTCAAGTGCTGATGAATTATGTGTACTGTAGTAAGTAGACAGCCACTGTTGTATAGGCTCTTTGGAGTGGGCTTGGGTCATTTGTCCTTGTCTAAACCAGTGGTTCTCAACAAAGGGGTCTGAGGACACCCAGGGGTCGTCAAGGGAGTTAGGTGGTTCCCAAAAAAATGATTTATTGTTATTTGTTGTTTATTTTCACTATTTAATTCACTATAGACGAAAGCCAAATGTGAGCAGGAGTCATAAGAGTGACTGTTCTGACCATGGGTTTCACTTCCTCAGCGTGTAGCTCCCTATCTGTTGTTGACAGTTAAAAATCTTTGGCCTTAGTCGTATCTAACAACCCAAAATCTTCTCCAATGGCAGTCCATGACCTAATGGTTTATGAATTAAGGCGTCCTTAACATGATACAGATCTGAGATTTGGCTTGACTTATTTTCTTTTGGCATGCTGAGTTTGGGCCGATACTGGGCCAGGTCATTTTTGATTTTTGACAATCATGCATGTTTATTTGGCCCAATTCTGGGGCGTCATTCTTCCCCAATCTCAGCCAAGTCGTGCAACCCAATGCAGCCCGACTTATTCCCACCGGTGCCCTGCGTTTGAGCCAATGCTGGGCCAGGTTATATCATTTTATTCATGGCAAAGTTATTGGTATGTCAGCAGCTGGAATCGCCCGTTTTTGTTTTTTGGCCTAATTCTGGAGCACGAGTCATCCCAGGTCACAGTCGAGTCAGGCAACTGGATTCGGCTTTACTTATTGTCTTCTGATGTGCTGAGTTTGGGCTGAAGCTGGGCCAGGTTATTTTAGATAATGGCACAGTGATGGCAGTGTCGACGTCCAGATGAGGACATTTACTGATATCATCTCATATCGATCACAGGACCCTGAATCGAATTGAATCAAAATCATATTGTGACACACTTTATGATATTAGCAAATATCGTATTGTTGTCCAAAGAACTGATCTTGTATTGTATTGTGATGAAACTTGTGATTTACACCCCTAGAAACTGTATTACAGTATGTGTAATTATATTTTTTGATATCAAATTTGTGTTCCCTTATTAGCCTTTCCAGGGGATTTGATGTTATCACACAGTCTTTCTCAGCAGATGATGCTTAATATCGTGTAAACAGTTTGAGAAATTGTTAATACATAAACTAACCAGATGATTAGGGCTGCAGGACTGGCAAAATAAATTAAATTGTGATTATTTTGAGAGACATAACGGTTGCAATATGAGTTGTGAATTTATTTTTATTTTTATTTTTATTTTTTGCTTCTGCCTAAAAGCAGCACTTCATCACACTGATGCAAAAGTTATTCTAAATTGTAATTATTATATTGCCAGTTTCCTTAAAATAATGTGTAGATGGTATGGCCAGATCAATACACCTTATGTCATATTGTCCAGCCCTGCCTAAAGAAGTCTGATAAGGAATATGATCTATAAAACTGTGGTGAAACCAATGTACACTTGTGCAGGTGTTTCATGTCACCTGGTTATTGGGTTACCTGTCTTGGGTCGTTTACTCCTGCTCTTGTTTTCTGTCTGGTAATTTGAAACGCTTTGAAATGCTCAGTAATGCGCTCCGTCAAACAGTTTTAATTGTCATTGTTACATTTAATTTAACGTTGATACACCTTTCGCATTTTCTCCTCTTCTTCCACTTCAGGTAATGATCTTCCCGTCCACTATCTACGCCTCCTGGCCCCGCCCTTGCAGCTCTTATCAGCCGCAGTGTGGCAAGTAGTGCAGCAGGGACTTGTGGACCACTATGGGATGCTGGAGGAATTTGTTACCATGGTGACGGAACTGGTCCCAGAGCTGATGAGCTACAGTCAGAGGGCTCAGCTCATCTTGGGACTCAGGGCCAGGGTCAGTAATAATCACTGCTTAATCACACCGAGGTGATGCTTGGGCTTATTTTAGATGTTTGTGTCTTGTTCACAAAAACAAGTTAAAGATGCAAATATGTCAACAGTCTTTAAGGTCCAGTGTGCAGGATTTAAGGGGATATATTGGCAGAAATGGAATATAATAAGTTTTCTTTAGTGTATAATCACCTGAAAATAAGAATCATTGTGTTTATGTTAGCTTAGAATGAGCCATATATGACTACATAGTGAGCAGGTCCTTGTCTATGTAGATCACCATGGTGCACTGCCATGTTTCTACAGTAGCCCAGAACAGACAAACCAAACACTGGCTCTCAATAGGGCCATTTACATTTTCAGGTAGGCCACCGTAGTTAGCAAACCCTCTGCTGCAAGAGCATCATAAAACACTGAGGTGAGCACAGATTAGCAGGTGTGTTTCCAACATGCAGTCAAAGTCATGCTCTTTGTGTTTCTTGCACTGCATATATCTTACTGTAGGTGTGCAGGCTCAGGGCTCTTTGTGTTCTTGTATAGCTGTATAGTCTTGTAAAGTAACAATAAACTGGATTGGAAGTCCGATTGGAAGAGAGCAAAGATAAAACAAAGTTGTTCAGTAGCTGCAGTCCAGTGTTACAACAGGTGGTGTTTGAACCAGGACTGTTTTCTTTGTGTGTGTGTGTGTGTGTGTGTACATTCAGCTGGTTCTGGAGATGTGTCGAGGGGAGCACCCAGTGGACATGCAGACCATCCAGCCACATCTGGACAGAATTAAAGCTCCAGTCAGCACTGCCAAGGATCACCATGTAAGTTAACTGTCTCTGGCAAACACACACATGCTTTTTATTCCCTGGTGTGTCAGTTTACTGGGTCAGCTGTGATTGATTGAGTCTTATGAGTGTCAGACCCTCTAAACCCTGTGTTTAATGTCAAGGATACACTGTTGTTCTTTTGTTACACTTTCTTTATTAGATTTCCATGCAACAAACAGTACATAAATAAAGCTGCAGCTAGTAGTCCCTAGTGTCCAACATCATCCCACGTACACTCAAAATGAAGCAAGGTACATGCAGACATTTCTTTTAACCATTAACCAATACTTGATCTGTTTATATTTTTCCATGATAATGCTGTCATCCATTCTGCCTGTAATAGACAAAGATCTACCAAGATTTCCTCTGTCTTCCATATCGTTTTGGATAACAACCTAAATTTCAAAGCTTGGGCTCCACAGTTGTTTGTACTGATAAATAAATATTATATTCTACCTCTTCCTGGAACTTTTTTTTTTTTTTTTTTTAAATGGTATTACATTGCCAAACACAACTGTGTGTGTGTGTGTCTGAGCCTCCTTGCCACAGTGGTGTTCTTGAATTTGTGATGTAAAAGTCAAATTGTGTCGTTTGTTTCCTGTGTTTTGAGCATGTTGTGTTTATGTTTTGTGTTTGTGTGTGTGTAACAGGTAACCATAAACCAGGTGGAGGAATCTGAGGTGAACTTTGTGGAGTTGGTTCATTCATTACTGGAGGATCCCTCCGAAAGAAAATATTTTTTCGAGGTGAGACGACACTCACTCCTTATTGTTGTTTCATTTTCCTTTCGGCTGAGCAGCAAATTGTCTTATTTGATATTGAAATGAAAGCATACACTTCAATTCAGTTTTATTGTCATTCTCATACATACCCCATATGTACGCAAGACAATGTTTTGTTACCCTTGATCCAGTTTGTTTAACACTGGAGACTAAACATCTACAAGCTCTATCTTAACCTTCAGACACCCTGGCGCCTCCTCACATGCCTGCATACAGACAGTGAAGGACTTTCCCAACAACAACCCCAGCCTTAATGTGTCTTGTCATTTGCAGGAAATCTTCCCTGTATATTTTGGGCCAAAGTACGATGCTGCGCTGGAGATGCTGGTGTGGGAGTTCATATCAAGACTGGAGGAGCTGCTGCCAGTTCCAGACTTCACACAGGTGCCATGTTTCTTTTGAACTCCAGCACGGCATGCATCAGCCAGCTACACAATTATAATTCACAGTGTAATAATTTGTGTTACACTTTTCTGAAAGGAATACTTCACTTCACCCAAATGATCATTTGTGTATCAATAAGTCACTAAAACCTCACTATTTAAAACGGAACTGAGAGTGAGACTTCTCTGCGCTCTCTTCAAAGCCAGACTCCATTGACAAAAACAGTAATTGTACGTCGTTGAAGGCAGGGGCACAGGGTGTGTTTTGAGGGATATCTTGAAAGTGGAGAGTGAGGGGGGGAGTCTCTGATGTATTTAGGGAGTGAGTTCCCGTGGGGAGGGTGGGAGCAGCAATGGAGAAAGCCCTGTCCCCCCAGGTACGGGGGTTAGAGTGCAGGAGGGAGTGTGCAGGTGGAGGAGCTCAGATGGGTCGGGGGGAGCCAGGTTGTGTAGGGCTGTGTAGGTGATAATGAGGCGCTGGGGGGGAATTGGGAACCAGCGGAGGTTATGAAGGATGTGGATGATGTGGTCACAGGTGCGAGAGAATGTGAGACGACGAGCAGTTGAATTCTGGATATCTTGTAGTTTCTTAAGAGTTTTGGATGATGAAAATGAATAAGAGTCTGTGCAGACAGACAGGCTGAAGCGACATGAAATATGCTGTGTATATTTACACTCGTGAGAGACAGAATCCTACTCACCTGGTGACCCTATGACCTTCCCTCTGGTGCTACTAACAAGGTCTTCCACAGCCAAACTGCTGCTGACATTCCCGCTTTAGTAACAGGTCATACTTTGGCTCCGCTTATATCCCTATTGTGTTACCTGCCCCCCTGCAGCGTTGATGTGCAGCTACCTGGGGAAGTAACCATGCCCTGTGGGAGGTCTGCACTACTTGTTTTGCCTCCGCCTTTTATTCCACCATCAGAATAAACAAAATGCAACACAGAGGAGTGATTCACCGGGAAATAGCTCTGGGTTTAATCTAAATTGAGCTGCTTTTCTCAGGCTGAATGTGGCACATGGTCTCACTGCAGGGTCTCATCTGTCTGCACCGCTGACCTGGAGACAGATATAGAGGAGGGTTAACTGGGTACAGGTGCAACACAGCGTCCCAGTGGACTGCTTCCTGCTCGGCCTTATTGTGTAAAGAGCAGAAAAGGGAGCCAGATTAGTAGCAGTTACACACTATGAAATAAAAATAAGCTCATTAGGCCATCACCATGTTTCTTATCTGGATCAGCAAGACTGCACGAGGTTCTAATGTGCTGCGCCTCATATTTATGGAAGTAATACAAGTTAACAGTGACTAGAAGTGATGCATGCATGTCAAGGAAAACGTCAAATTAATTTTTTTTTTAATCTAAACTCACTATGAGTCATTTGGCTGTAAAAAAAACAAAACATGAATGAATGAATGCAGGATTACTCAAGTGAGTAACTTGATCTCTCCTGTCAGTTGGCAGCTTTGCTCGGAGACGCTCCATCATTCCTCGACGACTGTTTACAATCCTTTTTCCCGCCAGACGACATGAAGGCTGTGCTTGAACACCACAGGAACCTCGGCCATTTTGAAGAGAAAGGTGCTGTAGCGTCACGGTTGTGTGCTGTCATTTTAAACTGTAACATTAGCAACAACAGTAACTCAACAAAATAAACGGTCAGCACTGTTGTCTGCAAAATTAATAAGGAGATACCAAGTCCTCGTTGGATAAATGCTCAGTATTTAGCCTCTTACTGTTGTTTGGTATCTTTCTGAGATAACGAGCCCCTAAGCAAAGATTATTTACTGTAGGTAGTTTTATCACACATCAGAGAAACTACCATAAAACCGTAAAACTTCAATTGAAAGTCGAGCCACAGTTAATCACTGAGTCCCGTTTATTAGCCAGGTGTGGACACACATTTTGCAAAATAAACCCAGGTCTCCATTAAAACCTTTCCCATTGCATTAAAAAACCTGCTGACATCTGCTAACATCTGGCTTTTTATTGCAATGGGATGGGTTTTAGTCGGCATTCACCCCCAGGTGAACGCACTAAGTTTAGATCCTTTACTGGCAAGGTGCAATGAAGCACCTCCACAAAATACCGTCTGTCTCTGCCCAAGCAGCTACTCAGACATCGATCCAAATTAGCCTGCACCAAGTTTGAAAAAGAGACTAGAGAAAAGAGAAAAATTAATCCAAGTTGTGGATATTGTTGTGAGAAGACCATTGCTCACTGTCTTATAACTTTGCTCCTCAAACAAAGACTGAATTTTAACGGACAAAAACAGTATTTCTTCTTCTCCCAGCACCGTTGTGGTGGCAAAACAACTATTTACTAACAGTTTAAAGAAAAAGTCTTCACACGTCGTCTGTCTTTCTTGAGTTTTAATAAGCATTCATGAATGGAGTCACACACATACAACCGCATGAACAGTCAGTCAGTGAGTGAGTGCCTAGATTTTCTTCAGCCATGCTATCTTTAAAGTTCCCAAAACACATGCATGTCAGTAGTCAAAATATATGGCACTCAGGTGGATTCTGCAGTGCTAAGACACAACATCTCTTGAGGCTCACAAGGACACTCGATGTGGGAGCCTCCCTGGCTCGTAACCTTTAACCTACTTCCACCGGGCCTCTGCTGTGTCTCACACTGCTGTCACAGTAGGCGTTAAATCAGCAACACACATCATTAGGTGAGAAATTCAGTTTCATCAAAACAAGTTACCTTATACAACACAACACAGGTTAAATATGGTCAAATACCAGAATTTTCCATTACGCCGTGTTGTTTGATATTCTTGTTTTTGTGACCTTGCTGGCTACAAAATAAAAGTGTCCCCACCTTTTTCTGTTGAACTTTCACTCCTTTCTCCTGACTCCTTTTCACTTGCTGCCATAAACTTAACATGGCTTTCATACCACTGCTAAGATAGGCTTCTAAAACAGGGCTCTTCCTCTGTCTGTCTCTGATGCGCTGTCTCATAGAGCTAGATCAAATGAATGACTCGCAGTTGAAATGTTATTCGATAGTCTAACATTTTGATTTTTCCCATCAAGGAATTAAAGGCTCATATCATATAGTCCCCTGTGCCAAATATAGAGCGGTTGAGTTTAGTGATCCAAGCAAATAAAAGCCCTGTTAACTTAAGTTTTATGGTCATAAAACATAATATTCTAAAGGTTTCAAAGAGCAGATGAAGATGCACTGAGAACAGCTCCTCATTGTTGTCTTTACATTTTGCTCAAATTGACAGTTTATTTTTGTCAGTTTATGTCTGAACCCAAGCTGGGGTCTAATTAACCGTATTTTTCCCAACTGTAGATCCTGGATTATTACCCATGGATGACTGCATCCTCTCCTCCCTGTCTCTGCCTCCTGGGACCAAACCTGTCACAAACACCACCTCATCCTCACCTGCTCTCGAAGACTCAAACCCTCCGGAGCACGAAGGACGTCTCGACACTCCCTTCAACACGAGCCGCCTGGAGAGGGCGATCAGGAGGAGCTCTGAGACTCTGAGACAAACGCTGAGGGAGACGAGAGACTCTGGCAGCTGGCAGCTGCAGGGGAGAGGCGTGAACATTTCTCAGGAGAGAAAAGCGCAAAACTCAGTCAGTGCACGACCATGTGATGAAACCATAGACCTCACCACGCCTAATGAGACTGCGGACAGGGATTCAGTAGCCAGTGACAACAGCCAAAGCTTGAGAGGAGCGCCGGTTCTCAGGAAGAGGAAGCTGAGCGGAGGTGTGGACATTCCCTCGAAACAGCCTGTGGAGGCAACGGCTTTCTTGTAAGATCACCAGAAATGTTTTGGTCATTTGTTGAACACAAAGGCGTGACGGTGGGGTTTCCTGTTGCGTCAGTGTGTTGTATTTTCATCTCTTGTGGTTCCATTTGTATTTTTATCCATCCTTTGGTCCACGACCTTTGATCTTGATTAGCGGTAGGCGACCTACTGCTCTTTGGTCTGAATCAGGGACTTATTTTGTCACAAAGTTGCATAACTGCCTAGAGCTGGTTCGTGTTCTCACGGCAGCATTTACAAGCGGACCAGATCAAATGCCTTGCACAAGAATGCTGCTCTTGATTGGTCTTGGCCTGGTTGTATTGGTGCACACCTGAGTGTGATTGCTGTGTTCGCACCTGCCCAAACAAACCACACTTAGGGGGCAAACGAACTTGAGTTAGAACCAAGCAGGGCAGGTGTGAAATCACCTTTTGACTTACTTTTATTTTGAGGCACAAATATCTTAAGTGGCACCAGTAAGACTCCTTAGTAAAGTTAGCCAATCCCAGATCTAGATTGAAATATCGCAACAACCATTTGATGGATATCATCCATGAAATTCATTTTAGATATCAAAGTTTTCATTTACTCTGTGAAATATTCCAACATATCCTTGATGGATTTGCACAAAATTTTGTTTATCTGATACTTAACAGAATTTAAATCCCAAGTATTATTAGTTAACGTGTGCATCCTCAATTTCTGGTGTACAAAATACCAGTAGATGCCTGTGCTCATGGGAGTCAGCGCACCAGCACATATGCAGCTTTTACTGGTCAGGTTCTGACTGTAATTACAACACTAATGCAACAAATATGAAAAATGTATTCATTCTGGGCTGCACATTTTGCTGTTTGCTGTCTGTGCTTCTTCTTATATGTTAAAAAGTGGTTGCCAGTGATGGCAGCCATAGTTCAAGCTCAGAATGGTTGCCATGGGCAATCTGGCAACTGTAACTGTTGAGCCCTGCATCTATTGTTCCCAGACAATGAAGTCTAATGACTTCAGTGATATCGACTTTTCATGAAGCACCATCATCAGGTTAAATTACCCAATACCTGCAAAGCCACTGCGTTTCCCATCAACCTCAGCTGCAGTTGTTTAAGGCTGATTGACTATGAACTAATTGGATTGGATAAGAAAAAAAGTGTGTTAACCAGTCTGTCAATTTAATATTTTGTGTGTTTTGTCCTCCTCTGCAGGGATTCGTCAGTGGATGATGAGAATTCAGGAGAATCTCCACTTATCTCCATATGGGGAGAATATACAGGTCTGTACAGTTTATGTGTGGATCAGTGGATATTTCAGTACATCAGTTCAGTTCACTCATTTCATTAAGTGTTTTTTTATTTCGGTGTCATGCTAAATATTTAGCCTATCCCACATACAAGACACTGTTATGCCATGTACATCTTCCAGTCTTGCATGTGGGAAAAACATGGTCTTACTAAACAGAGCAGTATACTGTTCACAATAAAAAAAACAGTCGAAAACTGACAACACACTGGACAGATCCACAATTAACATACCGTCTAGTTTCAATAGTCAAAGGTAAAATGCAAGATCTCAACTAGGCAGATAGAGATCCTGCTGTTTATACTTGTGACATACAACATAATTGTCTGTATCTTTCAGTTTAAGCTTTGGTTTTTGACAAACTCCTCCTGTATCGTCTCAGACTCTCAGGAAGGTTCTTTCCCTGTTGTGACGGACACAAAAGTCCCCTGGTCGGACGAGGAGACGCTCAATCTGCTCGACATCTGGGGGAAGGACTCGGTGCAGCGGGCGTTGAAGGGCTGCTTGAAAAACCGCCACATATTCACGCAGATTGCTCAGAGGATGGCGGAGAGAGGCTACATGAGAACGGTGGAGCAGTGCCAGACCAGGATCAAGCGGCTGAAGAAAAGCTTCCGCCAGAACAACAAGTGGGTGTTAAACCGAATTGTTGTCCACCTCTGCTTGTTCATCTGTCCAATGATTGAAATTTGTCAGATACCTGTATGTCCTACTTTGAATGCCGTAGCTGTAATTTGTGAAATGATAGAGAAAAATGCCCATTTCCTTCCTCTTTTATCTGACCCCAGAGGGAACTCCAAGCTGGAATATAAATTCTATGAGCAGCTGAAGCGGATACTCGGCTCCTCGGCTCCCTCGGCTGTTCCTGAGGTCACCTATGATGTTGAAGAGGTCATCGATGAAGACGAGTCCCAAGACGGAGATGATGACTTGCAGTTTCTCGGTCATACGAGCCAACTGGAAATTGGTACAATGTCATTTTTGAAATTTATTACATGGCTGCAACAGAAAATAATGAAGAATACCTGTTATAATTTCCTACAGCCCAGTTTTATATATTTCAGATGGCTTGTTTGATTCAACCAACAGTCCAAATCTAAAATACAATCACCTTACTGTCATATATGGCGAAGAAAAGCATCAAATCCTCACAGTGAGGAAGCTAAAACGATCCCTTTAATTATAATACATAGTTATATTAAAATGGCGAATTCTAGTAAAATTATCACACTTGACAAATGACGTGATTTTTATATTTTTATTCAAGGAACCAGAAGCGTTCCGTGGACAGACGTCGAGACGTTGACCCTCATCAACACGTGGGGCGAAGACAAGATGCAGCAGGAGCTGAGGGGAATGCACCGAACAGGACACATCTTCTCCATCATCTCCAACAACATGGCCGGCCAGGGCTTCTCCCGCACACCAGAGCAGTGCCAAACAAGGCTGAAAAGGCTGAAATCAAACTTCAGGCAGTGCTACCAAAACAAGTATGTATGCTCACAGCAAGACCGAGTGAAAGGAAAGGTTTGTGATATTTGTTTAGTTACAATATCGGTCTGTTCTTTTCTTATCTGTCGATGTAGGTTGAAGGGACACGAGCAAGTTGAGTGCAAGTTTTACAATGAGCTGGGAAGAATTTTAGTGAAGGACTTCCAGTCAGTGCCGCAGCTGGAGGAAATGCCAGGAGAGCCGGAAGAGACCGAATTTCCCTCCTACTCCCATCAGGATATCGGTAAACTCTAATGTTGTGTGCTGACAGCAGGGAGATGTGGGGAGAGAGCTCTGATAATAAGCGGAGGTGTTTTTGATCACACTATGTCACCCTGACTCCTAATCATTATACACTCAGCAATATCCTGTAAAACAAGATATAGGAAATATATAGAGACCTTTAAATGTTTTTGGTGCCTTAGATGCAGCTGAATTAGAATTGAATTCAAAGTAAAATGTTTCAGATTGTACAGTATACCTGTACATTCAGATTTTACACTGCGTACAACAAGTTCTTTCTGTCAAATGCAGAAAATACTCTCCCGATATGGAGGACAAAAGCTGCCAAAATCAATAAATAATACATAATTGATTCAGTGAATAAATTCATATGCCAATAAATACCCAAAAAATATTAAAATTAAATATAGACATGAATGAATTGATAAATAGTGACATAAATGGATATTTATAGCTTTAATTAGCTTTTTTATTTATTTACCACTGGATTAATTCCCCTATTTATACACTTTCCTGTTTATTTTATTTGTTTTATTACATTTTATTAATTACATTTTTTGCATAGATTTTTTTAAAATGTATTTTTAATTTATTTCTTAACTTTTAGATATATTTATTTATTAATTAATTCACTCTTATTAATTTTAATTGGCATTAATGTTTTATTTATTTAAAAATTATTTTAGAATTATTCATTTTTAGATTTATTTATTAATTTATATATTATTTTACCTTTGCATTTTCCCCTTAATTTCTGCCCCCTTTTGGCACATTTAATGGCATATTAAGTGATTTATTTATTTATGTATTTATTTTTTGTTTTGGCAGCTTCTGTCCTCCATATTTATATCTCTTTCTCTCACTAAAATTTACAACCAGCCTGCTCCATGTTTCATAACTGCAGTACTGCCAACAGTATATCTTTTCAGATCAGTCCTGTTCTTGTTGTCTTTTTATTTAATTAAGTAATTATTTATAGTTAATTTAAGTTGTGCGTCATGGCGGCAAAAAGAAAAGTAAGGACAGTAGCAGTCTTCAACAAGTGTAGTTTTGTAAAACATTAAAAAAGAAACATGTTTAAGATGATAAACATGTATGATCTGCATCAAGAGGTCACAGACCATAATGTTTAAATACCAAATGTATCGTCATTCAAATTACTTTTAATGATTCAATGGAACTTTAATGTCACCTTTATTGTTCCAAACATTTAGCTCGACATCATAATCATAACAAAAACATAACTACAGGAGCAGTGTGGCTAATATTAATAGTAGTGAAGTGACCACTGAATAGATGATGGCAGAATAAGATTAATAAAGTTAATAAATAAAGTTTTGAATTTTCCATTTGTGTCTCTTCAGATTCTACAATGGGTGTTCAGGAAGAGAGCAGGAAAGTCCCCTGGTCCGACAAAGAGACCATCATCCTTCTGGAGATCTGGGGAGACCCACAGGTAGAGGACAACATTATAATACACATATGTAGTTATGCCTTTAAAGCTGGAGTCTGGAATGTTTGTCTCCCCCCTCTGGCAGTGAGAGTCATTACACAAACACGGTCAACAAGTGCCTGCAGAAGAGCTCGCTGCATCTCTGCCTTTCTTTTTTCTCTTTAATCGTCCTCTGAACTCCAAGTGTCTTTATTTAAACTTTGCATTTTGCATCTTTTCCACCATGGCTTCTGTCAGAGGTCCAATCATAACCTTGAGCTTATAATCGTGTCGCATGTTTTTGTGAAAAGTGAAAAGTATTCAATCTTAAACTAGAGGTTTCATGTGCATGATATCTTCATTCAGGTCCAGCAGAGCATGAGACGCTACCCGCACAACGGTCACATTTTTACTGAGATATCCGAAAAGCTCAGCGCCAACGGCTACTCCCGCACCGCAGGGCAGTGCCACACCAGGATCAAACGGCTGAAAGCCAGCTATCGGCAGTGTCGGGAAAACATGAGGTGAGTCCTACAGGTGAATATTAATTTTGTATTCTGTACCGTAGGCGGGACGTGTCTGTGTTAATACAACTGTCTTTCCTGTCTGCAGCTCATCTGGGACTGACAGAGTTGACTTTAAGTTCTATGATCTGCTGGAACAAATCCTGGACAAGCAGCCGTCGACGTCCTCCACTGTGGTGACGGACTCCATCGAAATATCAGAAGACTCTAACGGTGAATCTGTGACTGAAGCAGGTAAAAATCTGCTCATCAACTCGTGGGATATAAGGCAGTACTTCCTCAAATCAAAATCCTTCCTCAGGCCAGCTGCACTAGATCTTTACCCACACTGGTTACTTCTCTAATAAAGACAATGCAGTCCTTTAAAGGTCAATGTGAAAAAGGTTTACTGTGAGTCTTTAAAGATTAGGCACCAAAAACTGAATTGGTCCTGGGAGCAGAGTGACTGGTCTCAGTGTTACCTTCATCTTTATGCTGCTCACATCCCACTCCTCTTGTGGGCCTTGTTGGCAGAGCTCTGTCGTTACGCCCTCTGGTCACTGGGCCCTGCTCTTGCCACCATCATTTCTCAAACCCAGAACACCGTGACTTCACCTGAGTGCGCACACCAAGTTTAGAACAGATGGCAAACACATACAGTGTCTCAGAATTTGCAAGGGAGCTGCTTGTCGAGTGTCATGAATGTCCTAATTATGGACTCGTGCATTTTATATTGAGCATTTTAAATTATGAATGTAATTTGGATTATAAATACTAATGTATGGGAGTGAATGAGCCTCAATGTACTTAAAGCATTCCCTGTGAACTGTTTCTGAACATGTGACAGTTACGGGATCATCGTAAATGCTAAAAGGGTCTGATCTTGAACCACTCCCCACCGAATCAGCAAACTTTACAGCTTTGTAGTCTCCAAAGGATGGGGAGTGGATCGGAGGGGCCGTAGGGTGGGCTAGCCAGCTGACAGCCAATCATCAAGCCTTGATATCTGGCAGCCTGCTTCGTCATGCGTCAGGTTTCATCTACATTGGGTTAGAAAAACAATAGCAGCACCCAGATCAAGACAGGCTAGCTCCCAGTCAAACAAGGCTGCGTTTTATTGCTTATTAGAGTTACTTTACATTTATAAGAGGAATCATTTTGATATACCTTCTCCTAAAAGTGACAGCCTTGCTTTAATGCATCACATAACTCATAACATCTTCCAAACTGCACTTGACAATTCGATGTTTCTGTGCCTTAGAAAGACAAATCAAATTTCTCAGCTGTAACGACAGCACCTTGTGAAACTGTACATTCATACCTAAACGGGTACAGACAGTGATTCGTGCTGTGTTTCTGCTGTAAGATGGAGACATCAGCATGCCGACAGAAAAACCAACAACTAGCACGTGGTCAGACGAGGAGACCCTGGCGCTTATTGAGATCTGGGGCGACGAAGACGTTCAGAGGGCGCTGAGGGGTTTCGTCCACAACGGACACGTTTACGCTGACATAGGGGAGAGAATGCACGACCTCGGCTACTCGAAGACCGCCGAGCAGTGTCGCTGGAAAGTCAAGTCACTGAGGACGAACTTTCGACAGTGCTACGACAGGAAGAAGTGAGATCAACCTTTCTGTCAGTTTGTCTGTTTGCAAATATAATCCACAGTGACGCTAACAGTTCATATTTACGTCTTTTCACGACTCCCAGATGTGGAAGAAGAGTCGATTACAGATTCTACAACCAGCTGGAGCAAATACTCGGACAGGAGGCGGTTTCTATTGATGAGTATGATGAAAGAGACGAACAACCAGATCAGGATCCAGGTACACTGACTGTCTTTCATTCATGTGTTCACACAGCATCCAATCAGTCTTCCTTACTGCTGCATCCTCATATGAAACAGGTGCAGATGGTGTGAACACATCGTGGACGGAGCAGGAGACGGCAGCTCTCGTGGAGATTTGGGCTGCAGACGACGTGCAGCACAGCCTGAAAACCTACGTCCGCAATGGGCACATATTCGCCGACATGTCGGAGAAGATGGCCGCCATGGGATACATGAGGACGGCGGAGCAGTGCCACTCCCGGATCAAACGGTTGAAGAAGACTTACAGGCGCTACTGCAACAGCCGGAGGTAAACTGGATGAGCGATTGTTTGTCAGAGAGTAAAACCTTTTTAATTCAAATCAAAGCCGCCATTTTCACAGCAGCAGACTTTCACAGCTCGCTTTTGATTTTCCAGAAGTGGAGGACGGCCCGCTGTGTTCCGATACTTCCACCTCCTGGCCCCGGTGCTCGGTGATGACTCTGTGTACACTGACACTACCGTTGCTGACACCACCCTGCAACCCCTCATGGACAAGGATCCTGAAATATGTAGGTTCATATATGACCTGTGTCATACCATGTAGATTTTAAAGATGAACACCCAGTAATAAATCTGTTGTTCCTCCACGTAGACGAGCAGCCCTCAGCCAGCCACCTCCTGGCCGACCTGAGCAGGAAGATGCCCTGGTCGGACCAGGAGACTCGCACCCTGCTGGAGATCTGGGGTGAAGACAACGTGCAGCTCACTCTGAGAGGCTGCCTGAAGAACCGTCACGTGTTTGAGTACATCTCTGAGAAGATGAGCGACGGAGGGTTCATCAGGACCTCAGAGCAGTGCTACACACGCATTAAGCGCCTTAAACATGGCTTCCTCCACGAAAAGTCAGTGATGACAAAACCATGATTCCTTTCTCTTCCAAACACATTTATCATGTATTTTAATGGAACTGATAACTGGTAACTTTGGTGTTTTCCTACCTGGACTCTATTTTCTCATGTTTTGTGTGTGACTGACCAACGGAAACAAGAATTTTTGAAACTGAACCAATAATGAGTGAGAGGCTCCACCAGCAGGAGCAAAACGGGCTGCAGTGTAACCACTCAGGATATGTTTGCACCGTCAGTTTACGTCCACTAAAAGTGCTTGTTTTTGCCACTGTTTTGTTTCTGCCAACTTTGAATTAAGTGTGTTTTACGATGTAAACTTAAGGCCAAAACACACCACCAAAACGAACGTCACACGTCAGAAAAAACACCCCTATTATTTTCAGTGTACAACCCCAGACTGGCGGCGGCTAGATGCGCATGGGTGCTCACGGCACTTATTTCATTTTATCCCCCACTCACTCTCTGCTTGTACATATCAGCTCCCATAGCAGCTCTTCTTCTCTGCTCCCGTGGCAGCTCGACTCCTTTCCTCACCATGGATGCATAAAGAGGACTCTGTAGCTGTTGCTGTGTCTCATGTGTGACAAAGAATGAATGAGGAGAGAATCGTTGAGGTTGAGAAATATATCCCGAGCTAAATGACTCACAGTCCCGCACACAAAAACACACAAAAACATGGGAAAACATGGTCCAGTGCGAAAAATACTGAACTCGCCCTTTAACAGCCAGCATCACGAGGCAATTTTGGTTGGTTAGCTCGACATCAAACAAAATGTTCTACATCTCACGTTTGCTCTTTATCAGACAATAGTCGATCAATACAACAGCCCACATAATGTCGGCAATTGAACAGTTTTTGTTGTAAAAATTGCTCTGCATTGTTATATTGTGGTGGAAAATGTTTGGGATCTTACAGGCTAACTATCAGTGTGTTTTTCCCCTTTAAATTCAGGGAGGATTATAAATTCTTCAATGAGATGGATGGAATCTTCAGGAAGGAGCTGAAAGTGGACGGCACAGTCGCAGACACGCCGGTCATGGATGAACCAGAAGAGGTGCCTCAGAAGAAAGGTGAAACGTGCTGCATCATACTAACTGTAATATACATATAACAGCCGTCATGTCTCAGTTATTTAGTTTTATCATCACAAGTTGAATCAAAACAAAACATAAGACACAATAAATTAGTGTCAGGACCAAAGTCAAAGCACATGAGATACAGTTTGATAAACATATTGCAGAAGAAGAAGAAGAAAAAAAACAACCTATGTGATTCATTAGAGGAGAATCTCCAGTGTTCCTTAAAGTTCTAGTTAAGGTTTCCTCCAAATAAAACCAGTTGCTCAAAATACCATTAAGTCTTCTCCTTAAGGTTCCTTAAAATGTATTTATATTTATAGTATTTATAGTGTTCACTTGCCTGGTCTTATAATAAAGGTATCCCAGCTGCTACACATAAGACTTTAGCAACCACAGCAAAGTAAAAAAAAACTTAAGGTACCTCTGACTCTCTCTTAACTGCAACATGACTGAGTTTATGGTGATAAATTAAAAAAACGAACGCACCCTGAGAAGAGTGCTTGCGACCAGGAGAACCAGATGGATACACTTTTGATTTTACACCATAGATTTGACTGAATTAATTTCCGTTGCTAAGGTCGTTAGCAACGATTCTGTGCAACTGTGTTAGTGGTTTAGCGAAGGAGAAATTAACCTTTAAGTGTCACACTTAAGGAGAAAATTAAAGTGGTTTTGTGCAACTGGTCCCAGCTTCTCAATGATCTTTTCAGTCGTCTGTTTTTTGACCCAGTGCTTTGTGTTGCATTCAGGTTTTGTATGTTATTGCACAGTCTTTTGTCTTTTGATCCTGTTTCCTGTAAATGAGTGAATGAAAAGATGAGCAAATCTCTCTTGTCTGCTTATCTACATGCCAGACAATACACATCTTTCTCCCATTAAAGTAGATCTACAGCTGCCAGTATAGTTTTTTTTTTAATTATAATTATGCTATAAACTGTACAGATTCTTATTTTTCCCACTCTGTTAGTCGCCTCAGGTACACAGTGGGTGGGGGACAGCTCCAAGCTGGCCTGGAGTGACGGGGAGACTGAGGCCCTCTTGGACATCTGGGGCAGCGAGGAGATCCAGGAGAACCTGAAGGGCTGCACCAAGAACAAACACATCTTCATCCAGATCTCCGAGGTCATGGCCAGCCAGGGCTACATGCGGACGCCTGAGCAGTGTCAGACCAGGATCAAGAGGCTGAGGGCCAATTTCAGACAGTTTCTAGAGGGCAGAAAGTAAGTGGCTTTGGGATGGGGTGACGTGGCTAGATGATGGTACATGCCTAATAATCTAAACATCCTTGGAAGGCTTGGTACAGAGCAGAGTTTTTCAGCTACTCAGACAGTAGGTTACATCTATCTTTTAGAGTATGTAGTCCATTTTCCCCCCATTGTTCATCGTCTTAAGGAAAAGGTCAATCTCTGCATACAGTGAATGTCATCGAAAATTGCAACCCAGTCGCCTTTTGATGGCAGGTTTGCCTGCAGACACTTCCATGTGATGGCTGTCTTGCTCTCAACCAAACTTACTTTACAAAGATGTTCAACCTGGGACACGAGTCTGTCTGGGATTTTGACAAAAGACCAACTGACTTCTAGTCCAACAATGTTCCTTATTTCTTTGGCAATTTCTTGACAGTATGAATGGATTTTAGAGCAGCCCCAAAACATATGAAATTGGTCTGCCATTGATTCACCACACTGCCTTCAGCTTTCATCCCAGACCTGCGAAACCTGCTGTGTAAATTTCAATTTCGGTGTCACATAATATCGTATTATGTTCTTCCAGCAGAGTTCCAGACAGGATCTTGAGTTTGTAGTCCGAGTCTAAACCTCCCAAATATCATTTCGTCATCTGCAGATATCTCCAGGCCTGATTCTCTCTCCTGTTTCTGATTGACCAGACAGTTTTGTATCTATTATATAGTCATGATACAGGATGTTGTCGTCTTTATACATCAGTGAATATATTATGTAAGTTCCATTTATTGTTTGATTTCCTTACTAAAGTAGCTAACTAACTAACTTAGCTTCCACTTTAGTTTGATGTGGTGATGCCAGCATTACTGCAAAAGAGTGGAAATGTGTGGAAAAATGCCATGACAGTGAGAAGTTGAGTTTTAAAACTCCGGCGTTGCATTTGTAACGTTACAGTCGCGCTCCTCTTCCTTGTGTCTAACGTTACCTTGCCATTGCCAACATCTATCTTAGACGTAATGTGGACGTAATGGAGGAGGGGGGAGTAGGCCGTAGTGTAGTGTTAATAAGACCCATGAACTAAAATGAATTTGACACTCCTAATTTAAAATGTCCCAAATACTTTAAGCCACTACCATTAGCTTTAGTGCTACACTGTGACACCATAATTTGCTCACTGGCTAAATCTCATATCTAGACCTAAGGTTTCAACTCAGGATCGTACGCCACTCATTTCAGTATTTTCTCATGCTTCTTAAGGTGTAACCTTTGACAGGTCTTGATCCATGACAGCTGACTTGGTTTATTGGTTTGGTTTATACAGACAAGAATCCTAGTGTTGGTATTTACCTAAAATAGACTGTGCCAGTATTTTGAATTGCATTCATTCCTAGTTTCTTCATTGGCTGAATAGTGTATCTATGCTTTCTGTATACGTTTTTATCCTCTTCAACACATTTGATACGCTGCTACATGTTCATCTGTGGCAAAACTTCATATAATATAATCATATAACATGCTCTGAAATTCTGTTTCATGTTTCCAGAGGAGAAAAGTCGGAGTGCAAATTCTTTGACCAGCTGGTGCAGGTGTTTGGAAGCAAGTACGTAATAAACACTGACCCCCTGGCCGACGACACAGCCGATGGCATAGGTAAGAAGTCACACTACCGCACTGTTGCCCATCATGTTAGAGTTATGTAGTGGTGTTATTAAGTGGGTGATGGTGAGCAGTGACAGATTCCTTTGTCTGATCCAGAGACCTGAGACTGTCCGTCATCGTGGAGTCAAATCACGAGGACGCAGCAGCTGCAGACAACGGAGGAACATCGAGAAGATAAGAACAAGGACACTGAAGCAGAAACTGTCACATCAGCAGCTGTGGTGTGCAGTTGTTTACAGATGACATTTGCCTCTGTACATATTTCAAATACTTTTACATTCTTCATACACACTGGCTGTAGTTGTGTGTGTGTGTGTGTGTGTGTGTGTGTGTGTGTGTGTGTGTGTGTGTGTGCGTGTGTGCGCGTGTGTGTTTGCGTCCCTCCACCAGAGTGTCTTTGTATGATTTCCAATAGAGCCATGACACTAAATCCAGAAAGCTCAGGGCTCGAGGGACAAAAACCAATCTCTGATTTTCACCTGGAGGGAGTCGCTTGAAACGCCGTGCTCCTCCAGAAAACATGTTTTTGCTAGCGTTGAATTATTTTGTACTTTGAATCGAAGCACACGCAAAAAGAAACACACGTAGGACCTCTGTTACCGTAACCACTGCGCACATTTGCTTTGTTTGTTTCATTCTGTCTTTGCACTTGTTTACAGTGTTTGAAATCCGAGTTGTGAAAGTCAGATTCATGAAGCTAATTCTTATTTTTTACATTGTATGAATTGATATTGTCCAGAATTATATTTATTTAAGTTATTGTTTACGTATATATTCCAAACTTTTACAGTTTTCATTGAATATGTTTCACTTCAAACTTTATTGAAGTGCATTTTTTCCACAAACTTGTCGAGGTTTTGTCACACGCATTAAAATAAACTTGAAATGTTTGATTGACGATTTATTGCCGTGATTTGTTGTGTGTTGATTGCATCATTTTATTTTTGGTTTGCGTGAGCGGTTCAACCACATGTCTTTAAGATGTTGATAGAACACTAAAACCATGATGGAGCGTGATTTGGGCAGACGTTGAGAGATGACATTGTGAAGACAGAAGCCTGTAACGCTTGAATTTATTGTTCATGTGAACCTTAGAGCCTCCATGACTTCGTCAAAAAACACCGCTTTGTCAGTGATTTTGGCGTCTTAAGTGCTGTATCATAGGCAACTGGACGTGCTTGAGTTTCTTGAAGACGTTTCACCTCTCATCCAAGAGGCCTAGTTGCCTACGACTTAGCACTTACGGTTACAATGAAGTGGATGACTGAGACTTGCTTAACAAGTTTGGCATCAGACACAGATGTCCAACATCTGCATCATGAACTGACTCACTCTGGGAGCTGCAACCCATGTACAACCTTAAAGATGAGGCAAGCTTTTGTATTTTTGTACAATGCGGCAATGGTGAGAACTGTTTATCTTCAGGTCAGGTGTTTTTAGGGTCTGTTTGGAAAGGGACTCCAGTTGGTTTCAAAGGTTGCAGGAGAGAATTACAGATGTCTATCAAACTTTACATTTACACTGCAACTTACAAATATTGCCCACTTGGTGGCGCCAGTGGATAATAAGTTACTCTACAGGGACTGCAATTGTCTTAAAACAGTGTTTCAAAGTCATCAAGTTTGTCCTTTAAGCCATAATTTTGGGAACAGACACTCAGAAACACATCAAAATAAGTGTTTCTCTTTTTCCCCCAAGTGTCCCTGTGTCATCTTGTCTCACTGGAAGTCGTCTACTGTCTCTTTGGACTGTGTCTCACGTGCTGTCGTCCGTTTACAATCATGTATCAATATGCACTCAGGAGAGCTCTGTCCCAGCATCACTGACACAAACACACTCTATGTCAAACACACACTCTCAGTACACTTAAATAGACACAGAGACAAACACACATACATACACAGCTCTCAAAAGCCAGGACAGTAATTACGTGTCTAAATTTGACAGAGCGTCCAACCGCCACACTGGCTGCCTGCCAGAGAGTGTGTGTGTGTGTGTGTGTGTGTGTGTGTGTGTGTGTGTGTGTGTGTGTGTGTGTGTGTGTGTGTGTGTGTGTGTGAGAGAGGGAGAGACACTGGTGAAGACAGAGACAGGCTGGCTGGAATGTGTTGAGGGAAGGGTTATACTGAGGGTGTTGCTGCACTCAAGAACACACACACACACACACACACACACACACACACACACACACACAAGAAGGCCGAGCAATGCCACATCACCCACCTCACCACTCGGCCCACTTTGCACACACTCTCACCCTCACACACTCTTTTCTACACTCATATCACACAGATAACAAGGCAGAGATGCATCCACTGTGTGTGTTACGGATAAATCAGTCCATGTAACTCAAATAATGTTGACTTTTTTGTTTGTATGTTTGTGTACTTTTGTTGTTGTTTGTTTTATTTTTTGAAATTTCTGAGATAAAGAGAGAAGATTCTACTCTAAAAAGACTAAACTCTAATATTCAGATGATGCCAGCTAACATTTGCTCAGGTTGGGTCTCCACCTGATGATGCTTATGTGTTGCATAAGGCTCAGAGTGAACCACACAACACTATTCCAGCCATTCAGCAACAGGTGGCGTTCATGCTCATGCACAAGAAAGTGGAAAGGCCATGGATGTTTAACGCCTGGTTTCCACACAGTTCTGTTTTATGTCCAAATCTCTGTATATTAATCATAGTACGCCCCTAGTGTTCCACACAAGGAAATGCATCTCGTTACAGATGGGTGAAAACACCTCCACAGAAATGGCATTAAAGTTAATTTTGAGTGTTTTTTCGCCCTCCAATGTTGTGGAATCTGCACATGGAGCAGTGCCAAGACAAAAACAGGATCAATAATGCATGGTGACAAATAGCTGTGGAGGTTAGCCTGTCAGGTGTGTGGCCATGGTTTGTGAAATATAAATGGCACTTCAAAATAAAAGCTCTGTGCCAGAAATTCACCGTACCCCAAAATAAAGTGTGTTTTTTACAAACTTGGCACATTCCCGAGTCACTTGTCGTCCATTCAGAATGGACCTGCGACCCACGTTTAGTCCGCGATCCACCAGTTGGGAACCACTGAGCAAATAAATGTTTCTTCCAAATCGCTGACTCCACCTTTGCGTATAGTTTTGAGGTATTTGTGCTTGACTTGAGTAGTCCAATTTTACTTCTGCTTCATTTCAGAGTGAAATGTTGTACTCACTCACAACATGTGTTATTTATTTATTTATTTTTATTAAAAAAAAAAAAAAATCAAATTTGAATTACACATTGTCACTTTATCAGGAAATAGAAGCACCCACATAAAGAAGAGTCACCAAAAAATAAGATAATATAAAATAAAATAAAATAGAATTTAAAAATTGAATTAAATTAAGTGAAATCAAAATAAACTTCAATAAATTTTTTAAAATTAAATTAAATTTAATTAAATTTGGAATAAAAGTACATTACAAGAAAAGAGATAATGTTTGGCCAATTTTGCTCCAAAAAAAATACAATGGGTCTAACGGTAAATAATTGTTCAAAATGATAAGTATTTCTGTATGAATCCCTTTCAAAAAAAGGATCTCAATACGTCTTCCAACGCTGTTTTCAGTGATGCTAATCATTAGCTACATGATAGCTAAACTTTCTGGGCCTCCAGACTGAAGCATTTCCCAGTTTCATCATCTCCTGTCTTCCTGTGTTTTTCCATCAGCCACCTCCAGATGTACGTGACAAGTTGAAGAAAAGCCAGCTGAGAGTTTCGTAATCAGGTACTGGACCAAGTCGTAATGAGGTGATGGAGCTCTACTTCTTCCCTCATTTGAGGTTTTGTTTAACACATCAGAATCTACCATAGTGTCTCAGTTAGGCTGATGTGGTACTCATGATTATCATACTCATCAAACCATTTAGTGGCCCTGTGTATGGGGCCTGTCATCCAGGGACAGGTCACATGCCACCGAGCATGATGGGACGTTAATGTCACATCATGTATGGATGCATCACTGATCACAGCTCCCTGCTCTTTTATTCAGGTTTTGATTTGTGACTCTGTATATGAGTGGATCCTGCAGCCTGTAACAGAGGGGGCATGGCGGGGTTGTGCAACATGCAACTGAGTCATTCCTCCCTGAGGGCAGACATTTTCACCCTGCTTCATTACTGCAACAGGCAGGCTCACGTTCTCTCTCTATCTGTCTGTGTGTGTGTGTCCAGAGCAGATACACTCATCCTGTTATGTCCTCAAACATGCAGCATCATGCTTTGCCCTCCACTGCAGGCACATATGTGTGAAAGACAAAATATGACCGAGAGAGGATGGAGGGAGGTTATTGTTTAGCAGTGAGGAAATAAGACCAAATGTGAGGAAGAAAGATGGTGTGTGTGCATGTTATGTGTGTGCGTGTTTGTGTGTAGGGAGCCTCCCTCTGTTGGGGTTGTGTATGGGCTTGTTACAGCTACATTCCTCCACTCAGCTGCTTCTGAGAAGCACATTCCAGGAACAGAGAGATAGAAAGAGAAGAGAGAGTGAGTGAAAAGGAGGAAGAGAAGAAGAGAGGAAGATGAAAGAGGGGGAGGAGGAAGAGGGGAGAAAGGGAGGGGGTAAATGAGGCAAAGAGGATGGACAGGAGCGAGTTATTAGGGAAGGAAATGAGAATATTAACATGATATGTAACTGATCCCTGTTGTGACCTCTCTTCTGCACGGAGAGGTCAAAGGTCAGGGTCGGATGCAGTACAGAGAAAATACACGCAGTGCTGAGAAAAGGAAGGGACAGAGAGAAGGGGGGTGGATCCCAGGAGGCCACGCGGTCTTTTCTTAAAATATTATTCCCCATACAACCATAACACACACACACACACACACACACACACACACACACACACACACACACACACACACACACACACACACACACACACACACACACACACACAGTGAAGTGGAGTACTCTTTGGTGTGTGTTCATCTCTTCAGTCTGCTTGACCTGTTTCCAGTGAACCGTGGAGGAAAGAAACACATCTCACCACAAACATGGACACACACATCATGATTCAGCCACATGATTACACTCCTCTACATGTACACACACACACACACACACACACACACACACACACACACACACACACAGTAAATGGTAGTTTATTGGATTGTAAATAACAACACAAGCACATAAGATAACTTTGGAAATAAAAATTAAAACATCAGGTCTAATTACAACCAGTGAACTACATCTACTACCAGTCACTTTATTAGGTACACCTTGCTAGTACCAGGTTGGACCCCTTTTGTCTTCAGAGCTGCCTTAATTCTTGGTGTCATAGATTCAACAAGGTGCTGGAAACATTCCTCAGAGATTTTGGTCCATATTGACATGATGACATCACACAGTTGCTGCAGATTTCTCGGCTGCACATCCATGATGAGAATCTCCCGTTCCACCACATCCCAAAGGTGCTCTATTGGACTGAGATCTGGTGACTGTGGAGGCCATTGAAGTACAGTGAACTCATTGTCACGTTCAAGAAACCAGTTTGAGATAATTTGAACTTTGTGACATGGTGCGTTATCCTGCTGGAAGTAGCCATCAGAAGATGGGTACACTGTGGTCATAAAGGGATGGACACGGTCAGCAACAATACTCAGGTAGGCTGTGGTGTTTAAATTTGCCATGTGCATGGTTACTGAAGGAGCAAAACAGAGTGGAGTCTGGTTGGGACAGAAACTGTAAAGCTGCAGTTAGACAGAGGTGAGGTGTTGTAGAGAGTTATTGTTTTGGACAGGAAAGATTTCCTGTATCCTCGTGACGGCAAAGTGGAACCAGTCTGTTAGAGAAAGAGGTTGCAGCCCTAACGTCCTGTAACACCCAGCTAAGGACCTGTTGACAGACTTCATGTTGTTTGTGTGTGTGTGTGTGTGTGTGTGTGAGAGAGAGAGAGAGAGCTCAAAGGTGAACACACACCCCTGTTCATATCAAAGTGTTAGCTGACTGAGTTTTAAATGGACCAATTCGGAGAGATACACTTAAGAAGAGAGTAAAATAAAAGAGAGAAAGGATTACAGCGGCAAATCAGCTGTGTCCCTCACGTGTGGTGAATGAAGAGAGGACAGAGACACAGACAAAAAGCAGAGACAACATAAAATATTTACTGAGGATAACAAGCAAATAAGTTTAAAGGCAAGAGCAACAAAAAGCAGTTTGTGTGTGAGAGCCTGTTGGCTCAGTGACAGCGTCCCTGCTCCTTCTCTCTCTTCCTCACACTGAATAGACGGGTTTGTTTGTTGTCACTGGTAGAACTAAAGGAAAACAATGTCACTCGATTCCCCTTCTCTCCGTGTGTGTGCTTATTGGAGGACAGTTAATCGTGCATAAGTGTCTATTGAGTTCCCGTCCCCCTCGACAGCTCTATCCAGAATACCAATTTACCATTTGTATTTTCTCCTCTTCTCTCCATCTCCATTAATCTGTCCTTCTCACCAGTTTGCCAATGAGGCTACTTTAAACTGAAATGAACTGGACACACACTCACACACACAGTTACATATGCACCCTTAGTGGAAGTGTTTCATGATATTTGCTTCTATTTCTGGTCGCATCTTAATCCAGATTATGTATCTGACCCATTAATCTGTTGGCTGTTAGCTGCCTCTTCACTCTGGGCTACACAAACGTAAAGATAAATTCACTGTAACCTGCTCTCTCCTGTGTCTCCTAACAGAGTTCAGATTTTTGAGACAGCGGAGCAGGTTTCGGTTGCTTGTATCCTCAACCTCATTCTTTCGGTCACTGCCCAGAGCTCATGACCATAGGTAAGGATTGGGACATAGATGGACCAGTAAATCGAAAGCTTTGCCTTCAGGCACCAAACCGCCGATCCATCTCACGCTCCATTCTATCCTCACTCATGAACAAGACCCCAAGATACTTGAACTCCCTTACTTGAGGCAGCAACTCTCTCCCAATCTCAAGAGGGCAATCCACCGTTTTCCGGCACAGAACCATGGCCTCAGACTTAGAGGTGCTGATTCTTATCCCAACCGCTTCACACTTGGCTGCAAACCGCCCCAGCGCATGATGGAAGTCACGGTGTGATGAAGCCAACAAAGCCACATCATCTGCCAAAGGCACAAATCTGAGGTCACCAAACCGCTGATAGGTTTACATGAATGAAAATCAAATATTAATTTCAGTGCACTGATTCAGCATCCCACAGTGTGAAGGAAGTCTATGTAAGTTCAGAAAATACATCTTTTTTGAAGCGCCTTGTTTCCACATTACAACTCAGAGCTCATGAACACAATGACGTCAGAAACACAACCATCCAAGGAGTATGTGAATGCACCATTGGCGAGGGCCGGTTGAGTCCGATTTAATCAGTCCTCGCTTGTTTGTTCAGTGCCTTTGCTGCACTACGTTACAACATGTTTGGGACTGATCACACAAACATTCGACTGGCTGACTCAGGTACACATCAGATATTAATATGATTAGTTCACAAAAAGATCAACTCATTCATTTTTGCCCATCATTACTGTGGTCATTGCTACTTTAGACAAATCACAGTAAGGTTGTATGTAAGAGTATGAAGTTAGTCATACATTATTTTGAATCAGAAGTTACAAATCAGATAAAACTCCAGTGGGTAAACTGCTAGAATAGCTTCTATACAGGGAAACACTTGTACTGTAAAACTTAAATTAAAAGCCTAGTATCTTTTACTAGCCTGGTATGACCACATATTTTGACAAATCAATGCCTGTCATAATTAGACGCCTGGTCTGGTTGCCAAGCAATTATTTTTTAATAGAAGTGAACACAACAATCTATTATCTTGAACAGATTTTCCACGGAATAAAAATTGCAATATGTTTTGTTGGCATGACAGGAAAATAACAACGTAACCCAAGTTTTGTATTTGAGAAGACAGTCTTTAATAATTTCATAAAGTGTCGTCAATTTAGATACATGCAAGGGTGTACATTTTGCTACAACATTGGACTTCTTCCTAACCTTAACCTCGAGATCTCTTTCTGGTAGAAAGCCCATAAGGAAAATTTCTCCCAACTACGATTCAAGTGACAAATTTATTTTATTCTATTTTATTTTATTTTACTTAACTTTATTTTATTTTATCTTATTTTATTTTACTTTATTTTATTTTTATTTGACTTGACTTTATGTTATTTTATCTTACCTCATCTTATTTTATTTTACTTTACTTTAATCTATCTTATTTTATTTTGATTCATTTTATTTTATTTTACTTTACTTTACTGTATTTTATTTTATTTTATTTTATTTTATTTTATTTTATTTTATGCAGTGATTTGGTATGGTACCGCTGGCAGCAACGAACTACGTCAGACCAACAGACACACATTATGTCCAATCAGACTTTGGCTATTTGGTTGAGCGACATCCACACTAGCCAATAGAATTCTAATTTCTGATACCAGCTGCTCAATCACAGGCCGCTCTATCCTGGAAGGGGAGGGCCTTGTTCTCCCTCGGCTTTGCCCAGTCCGGATGTTCCCCAGTAGCGAATAACGAGCAGCAGTGTGTGAATGTGGCAACTGAGGTAGACAGGGAGGGGTAGATAGACTGACCAGACCAGGGTTTTTTGTCTTTTTCTTTCTCTTTCTTTTCTTATCGAGCCAAGTGTTTCCTCTTTACATGACGCCACGGTTGTAAAGTAGTTTGTAGACGTGAAAGCCCGGCCGCCGCTGCCTTTTCTTGGGACTAACCGATATCGTTGTGAAAACAGCCCAGAAGAAAGAAGGAAAGGGGGAAACAACATGGGGCGATTATAAAAAAAAAAGAAGGTGTTGTGTTATGAACCGACGATGACTCTCTGGGAGGATCCGTGAAGCTTATTTATTTTTATTTATTCCCCCTCTTCCCTTTCCCTTGTGCCCCTATTTTTGGTTTATTTTTGATTTTTCTCCTCCCTTGCTACTTTGGGAGGTTGGTTTTTTTTCCAAGGAAAAGGCAACGGGATACGTTACAAGAGGACCGAAGGATGGACCAAGCCGGCATCCTGAGAAAGTTTATCCAGGGGGTGAAGGCCATGAGCGAGGGGGACGAGGAGAGGGGAGAGGACAACTTCGGCAGCGACTTTATGGTGGGTCACAATCCACACGAGCACACCTAGCCTCCTTTACCTCACATCTGTCTCCTCTAAACCTCCCTCCCTTCTTCACGTCCACCTTTTCCTCCACACTGAACCTCCATATCCCACCACCCCTCCTCCTCCCCGTCTCCTGGTTCCCTGTATCCCCCAGGAGGTGAGGCAGGGGCGGCCACACTGCCCTCTTCCTTTTCCTCCCATTTCCAGGCTTTACATGGCGGCCTAGCATTGTCTCCCAAACCACAGAAACACCACCGGCTCCTGTGTCTTTAAAATGAAGAGACAACAGCAAAACAAGACACATTCACGTCACTTTCCAGCCTCTGGGCTCATTTTTCACATAGCATATTTGGGATAGCTTAGCTTGGACTGAAGGGCTGTGTTATTGTGGCTTACTGTCTGATTGTAAGGATACAGTGCAATGATTCATTGTCCTCCCTCATACTCAAGAAGCAATGAATATCCACCAAAAAAATGAGCTTAATCATATGTATCATCTCCTGTAATGCACCTGTAGTATTACAAGGCACAGTCTATTGTCAGAAATCACTATAAAATATTCATAGCATGGCTGCGGTTGCTTATTTAGTGGAAGTTTTTGGCAAATATGTCCGGTAGTGGATGACAAATCCACCCTAAACACATTTATTTGCTAAATAGAATTTTCCCAGTGTCCAGGCTGAGTGCACTCAGTTTATTCCACCCTAGGGTTGGATTTAGTGCAGGGATGTTGTATTAGACTGCATTAGTTTTAGGCAGTGTGTGACAAATAAACTGGCAGCTGAGTGTATACATTAGAGGAGCAGTGTGTAAGATTTAGGGGGCTTTTGTAGCATCTAGTAGTGAGGATTGCAGATTGTGACCAGCTAAAATTTCTCCCAGTTAGGATTCCTTTGGTGTCCATTGTTCAGGAGGTTCTTCTCGAGAGCTGAATGATCCGCAGAGGTCTCTTCCTCTACAAAAAAAACAGAGCAGGGCGATTAAACCGGGTAAAACACTGAATGAAGCAGTTTCACCTTAGAAGTGAGGATAGCAGATTGCGACCAGCTAAAACGTCCCCCAGTTAGGATTCCTTCAGTGTTCATTGTGCATGAGGTTTTAACCAGGAGCTGAATTATCTGCAGAGGTCTCCTCCTGTCGAGAACAAACAGACCAGGGGTTTAAAACTGCTAAAAACACTGAATAAAGCAGTTTCATGTTAAAGATCAGCGTTTCTCTTGAGCGGCCAGCCCAGCAACTATTTAATATGTGCTCACCCTTTTCGTCCAATGACGTAAGATCCAGATTTTCAGGAGGTTTTAACCAGGAGCTGAATTATCCGCAGAGGTCTCTTGCTCTCTAAAACAAACGGACCAAGCGATGAAAATACATCCAGGGGCGTTGGTGGCGTAGTGGATAGTGCCGGCGCCCCATGCACAGAGGCAATGCTTTGCTGCAGCAGTCGAAGGTTCGATTCTGACTTGCAACCCTTTGCTGCATGTCATCCCCCCACCCCCTCTCTCTCTCGCTCTCTCTCCCTCCCTCCCCATTTCACACTGTCCTGTCAATTAAAGGCAAAAAGCCCAAAAAATAATCTTAAAAAAAGAAAGAAAGAAAATGGATCCAAACTCTGATTTAAGCAGTTTCACGGGAAACATCAGTGTCTCTGTCTTATGCTGTTGAGCTGCCAGCCCAGCATCTGTTTAATCTGTGCTCACCTTTTTTGTCTGATGACTCAAGATCCAAATGCACAGGACGTTTTAACCGGGAGCTGAATTATCCACAGAGGTGTCCTCCTGTCCATAACGAACGCGCCAGGCGATTTAAATCGATTAAAACACTGAATAAAGCTGTTTCACGTAAAAAAAAAATCAGTGTTTGTCCAACGCTGTTGAGCCGCCAGCCCAAGATTCAGATGTTCAGGAGGTTTTTACAGGGAGCAGAATTATCCGCAGAGGTCTCTTCCTCTCTAAAACAAGCAAACCTGATGATTTAATCCAGCAAAAGCAAAATGAATAAATTGTTTCAGGTTAAAATAAAGGTGTTTTTTGGACACATTCATCACTGAGGGGCTGCTAGCTATAGGTGGCCAGTGCAAAAATCCAAATGGCCCCAGCTAGAGCCAGTGTTTCGTTTGTCCGTCACTGTAGAAACATGAAAGTGCAACACTGCAGCCCGCATGAACGAGGATCTGCTCCCTATGTAGATATAAATGACTCATTCTAAGGTAACCTATAGTATTGTCTTATACTTTCTTACCTGTGGAAAGAGCCTTGTAAGGTGGACAAGAGGCATTCATATTTTGTTTGCCTTACGATGACCACTGACCCGCATACGTTTACCCACACTGCATCACTGGATGTTGTTGTGTCGCAACTCCGGGCTCAAAATAGGTCTTGTCTCAGGCTTGTGAAATTACTGAAATAGCCACAACCGGAATGCTACTTCTGCAATACCATTTGCATCATTATGTGGTTATTTTAGTTTAATGGCTTTGATGAGGATACGCTAGGAAACGATGTGCTAACCGGAGAACACATGCACATTTCATTTGTGAGTTTAAATGAATGAAACTGTTTGTAAAGCCTCTAAAGGGTTCAGATAAACTAGGCCTCAGTGACAGTGGAACAAGTTGCAGCAGCAGATTGTAGGTTTTGGGTTGTCTTTATGGTTCACATTACGTTTCAGAGAAGTTTAATGTTTGTTTGTTTGCTTGTACTGCAGTTTGATTGTTTGGGAAAGAAGCTAATCAGCGTCAGAATAGTTAACTTTTTCTCTTGGTGACTACAGTTGCAACACACACACACACACACACACACACACACACACACACACACACCATTCTCCTTACTTCCCTACTTCATGCAAGCTGCTTGCTGGAGCTTGCAACATTCTTTCTCGGCCCATTTCATAACATTTTGTTCTGGCTTTAAAACTGGAGCTTTATCGACTCCCGGGCACTCTTTGGATAAAAGCTACACCATTTGTCAGGTCCCTCTCACTGGAATTAGGTACAGAACAAATTCTGAAATAAGAAAAACGCTGTGTGTGTGACCAAGTGTGTGCTGATGACTTGGCCTGGCCTGTCCTTCGAGCATGTGTTTCATAAACTAGGGAGGTGGAGGACGTTGCGCTAAAACAAGACCATGCGGGGCGTTGGGCTGTGTGAGAGGCGTTGAGGAAGTGTTTTATGGATGAGGGAGGAAGCAATGCATGTGATCAGAAATGAAACTTTTCTGGAATTTCTAAGTTATAACCATGTAGTTTGAGTAAATACCAGAATACCAGAAAAACCTGGTAGTCAGAGCTCATTTTTATTGGCTGCTGGTTCCTCTTAAAAGTCCAGTGTGAAGCCTTTAAAAGCATGTATTGACAGAAATAGTAAATAATATTCATAACCATGTTTTCATTAGTTTATAATTACCTGAAAATAACAATTGTTGTGTTTTTGTTACCTTAGAAAGACCCAACAGATTGGTTTCTCTTCCATGGTGTTTCTGAAGCAGCCCAGAACATACATATCAAATACTAGCTCTAGATAGGGCCATTTGCGTTTTCGCGTCGGCCACTGTAGTTCTCTTGCGCACTTGGCACACAGGAGAGGTTTCAATTCTGCAACCTCACCACTAGATGCCAGTAAATCCTCCACACTGGACCTTTAATCTTAAATTCTCCGTGTGCAGTTGACAGGGTAAATATAGGGTCTTCTTTTAGCACCACCACACCTCTCATTTACAACTTTATACACATCCACGCCTTGTCAAACTGCCTGCTACAACCACAGCTCTCCACTGTTAAACAGTAGAGGGAACTCAATCTTGTAGCTTGTTGTTGAGATAGAAAATAATTTTTTAAATCAATTTTCCCAATTAAACGTCCCTCCAGACTTGTTGTCACTGAAAATGGCAGCTTTTTAATAATGTTGACATTTCTAAATCAGTCTGTTTAACACAGCTGAAGATTAAGATTAGGCTACACTAATATTATTAGTTTTAAACTCTTTGCAGAATTAGATTCCAGTGGTGGCAGCGTAGGGTTGTTTTCAACTCATTTGATCCAGACATTTTCAATAACTGCAAAACTTAAACTGTCTCTTCCCATTCTTGTTGTCTCAACATAGTCACCGGCTGTTATTGTAACCAGTGTTGTAAAGAATGTAATTCAAAGTACAAGGCATATTGTATAGTATATTCTTTTACTTTCTTACTCATGGATAGAGCCTTGTGAGGTGGAAAAGACACCTTCATCATCAAAATACCATATATTCTGAAAATAGCAGACTTTTAATCAGGGCTGTACGGAATAGTTTGAAGCTTTATTCATAATGTTGACATTTCTAAATCAGTCTGTTTAACACTGTTGAAGATTAGGATTGGACCTCACTAATATTGCGGCGTCATCAACAGCTCCTCCAATAGGGCTGCCGCTAACGATTATTTTCATTGTCGACTAATTTGTCGATTATTTCTTCGATTAGTCGACTAATCATTTCATCGAAAAATGTGTTAAAATGTTGAAAAATGTCGGTCTGTTTCGTCCAAAACCTAAAATTACGTCATAATGTCTTGTTTTGTACTCACGCCAAAGGGTTTTAGTTCACCGTCACAGGAGAGTGTGTAAAGCTGCCAGTATTTGAACGTAAGAAGCTGCAGTAAGAGTATTTTGGGGTACTTTTATAGTACTTTTCTATGAAAAATGACTCAAACCGATTAGTCAACTACTAAAATAGTCACAGATTATTTTAATAGTCAATTAGTCATCGATTAGTCGACTAATCGTGGCAGCCCTATCCTCCAACAAGTCATCAATAGCCCCTCCCGTTGCAGAAGGCTGCCTCGGTCTGTTTAAACTACCTAATTTAAACTAATATGTCTACCCTACGAGGCGGAAAGTTGGGCACCTCGGATCAACTCGCCAATCCGGCTCTGTGTGTCTAAATGCTGTCAGCTTGCCGGCAAAACGGCCCAACATTCGTAGAAAATCTGGCAGTGTAAAAGTGGCTAAAGAGACAGACAACCATTCACACTCAAATTCACACCTATGGACAATTTAGAGCCACCAGTTAACCTGCATGTCTTTGAACTGTGGGAGGAAACTGGAGTACCGAGAGAAAACCCACTCTGGGTTCGAACTTATGATATCATGATATCCAAAATCTAAGACCATATATGACATTGATATGATATTGATATATTGCCCGGTCCTAGTGATGATGAAATAATAAAATACAACAACTGACATTTGGAGCTTCATTTGAAAACCTCAATAGAAGCTCCGAATGCAAAAAAAAAAAAGGACGTTTGGTACAGGCCTACTTTAAATCAGAAACCCCCTTGTTAAACTAGCAGGACACCACTGACTGCTCGTTGTGCCTTGTCTTCATGTGATGTCTGTTCAGTTTCCTCTCAAATGAACTTTATTGGCATGAAACACAATAATTTCTTTTTACAGTGAAACATATTTCCTGTTCGCCTTTGGGCCATCACACATCCTTCCAGACAGTAACATGACTATAAAACAGCTTATGTAAATGTCATTTTTCTGCCATAGAAGTGCTCCGAATCGAACTATCTCTCCAATCCAATTATTCACAGTAATGAAGTTATTTTTGTGTGCAAGCAGACTTGAGTGTCCGCTTTATGGCGTTCATGTAAATGGGTCTCGGAGCTAAGTTTGCTCTCAGCTGGCAACATCTGCTGGTGAATTAAGAGTTTCATCTAAATTATTCAGCAGACAAACCAGCTACTAGACAAGAAAAGTTGTTCTGATTGAGCCCAGGTGGGCCGTGCACCAGTGTACCAAGCACAATTAAGACTCATCAGCCACAGCCAACGTGTAAGTAGGTGCTTCGGCTGCTGTCGTACCAATTTCTGGAGCCTTACGTAGAGCTTCCAAATTGCTGGAGTCAAACTTCCAACACCGCAAGCGCATGGGGTGTGCTCCCTTGTGCACTGAGTCACCAGAACACCCTGACATAACACCCACTTTAGCTGCCTATTGTTGTTTATATATAGAATGTGTTTTATAGGCATAATTACAGTGCTCCGAGAGGGCAACAAGTCAGATTATATGCTTTGTTCGCTACTCTTTCTGCAGCTGTGTGATGGGACAGGAACGCTTGAAATTTTTTCCTGCCTGGCACCCAAATGTGAGAAATGTCTTGTTCTTTTGTGACCCATTTAGGTTGAGTTTCGTTTAGTGGTATTCATATGGACACACAACTGATCTAATTACACGGCACATACTGCTACATGTGGTGCGAGTACATCGGGGCCCCCCATGAAGTGCAAAGTGACAGTTCAGAGTCTTGAGTTGAGGTGTAAATTGGACACATTTCTGTCACAACCCTGGTGCTATAGTAACCTAAGAGCTAGATTACATGCTGCTGTATGCTCTCACAAACATACAGCGTTAAAGCCAGTATGTGCTTATAATTGCTTCCTTGACCCTTCACCTTTTTCTGTTGTTCATCAAGATTTAAGCTTCAACAATGACATCATGCTTCATGTAATCAGTAAAAGACACAGGCTATGATCATTCTAACCAACCTGGTCTGATGATGATCCCTAATTCAAGGGGACACAAATGGCATGATGTGTATCGTTGAGTCCTGAAGTTTGTCTTCTGACGCAGGTTCTGGACAATTGGGGCATCTGTGCAGTCACCGGTTCCACAAAACCAAACAATGGCAATCTTACTTGTTTCACAAGGGTAGTTATCAACTCGCTCTGTCAACCCACGACTTTCCAAACCAGCTATTAGAGCGCTTATGTAAGAGAGCCAGAGTTTTTTTTAACAAATCGAGAGTTACAGAGACAACATTATGGACATATCCAGAGAAGATTTAAAGGAGATGAAACATTTCGGGACAATTTACTCATTACATGCAGGTGTAACATGATTGAGAAGGTTACTGGCAAAGTGATTTGTCCAATGTGTAAAATCTGTTTGTGAAAAGAAGAAATGTAGAGGAGGGTCACCATGATTGGAACATTTTTCACTTTTCACTCTTTTATTTAGAGACGTTTTTACCTACAGATGTAATGTCTTCAGCTAAACAACCTACATTTGTCTGTCACAAATTGCTCCAAGGGAAAACAAGTTGTGAGAATTGTATAATCAAATCTGAACCAGTATCAATTAGGGCTGCAACGATTGGTCAACTAATTGATGACTAATCGACTGCTAAAATAATCGCTGACTATTTTAGTTGTGGACTAATCGGTTTGAGTCATTTTTCATGGAAAAGCACTATAAAAGTACCTCAAAATACTCTAATTGCAGCTTCTTACATTCAAATATTGGCAGCTTTACACACTCTCCCATGACGGTAAACTAAAACCCTTTGGCGTGAGTACGAAACAAGACATTAGATGACATAATTTTGGGGTTTGGGAGAGACAGACCGACATTTTTCAACATTTTAACACATTTTTCGATAAAATGATTAGTCGACTAATCGAAGAAACAATCGACAGATCGGTCGACAGTGAAATTAATCATTAGTTGCAGCCCTAGTATCAATATTATTAGTATGAAAATGACGCTTTAAATAACTTATCAATTGTTATGTTATGGTATGACACTTACAGCACTCGAGGATTACAGCATCTGGCATCCCGACACAACATCACTTCATCCGGTCAAAACAATATTCGCAATGATGATTGACCCTTACAGACTAAAAGAATTTAAGTAACTTACTGGGTAATCGAGGACACATATTCTGACTTTTTGACTGTTTCAGAGGAAGGGAATCAACACTTGCTTGCACTTGCTGGTAAATCTGAATGACTTTCGGTCTTCTCTGGTGCTCGTGGTTTCAGTAAAATGAAATGAACCGAGCTAACAATGTGTAGCGTCTTCATACTGACAAAAGTTTAAGCATTTATATTTGTACATGTGATCTAAACCGCCAGCTAATGTTAGCTCAAGTGGGCAGCCAACAATCTGGTTTTAAACATCCAAAGAACTTCTATAGAAATGAACTGCTTGGTAACCAGACAAGGCGACTAATTGAGACCTTATTTGTCAAAATGTGCAGCTACACCGAGCTAGCAAAAGGGAGCGGGCATTGAATTGGGACAAGGCTTTTAATTGAAGTTTTACAGTATACAGTCTATATACAAAACATGATACAAATGTCACATGTTGAGTTTAGAGAGCACCAAAATCATTCAACCAGGATGAGGTGTAAGATGTAATATATATTTTTGATGTGTGATAATCTTATAAAAAATGGGATCAAACTATAAATTAAATAGTTCAACATTTTGAGAAAGGTGCTTATTCTCTTTCATTCATGAAAGAGTTTTTATATTTTCACTTAGTGAGACTATGAACAAAACAGGAAACAACATCAACACTGACCTTGTGCGACATTTATGATATATACAGTGAGAAAAAGGCGGCTGCTGGTAAAAATGTTCTTTGAACAGGGCGTGAGCTGTGGACAGTAAAACATCAAGTAGCAAGCAGCAAGCTGTCGTCAGCTCTCCAGCTTAAAGCACATTTAACTACTGAGTCCTGTATCGTGACTGACTACACACCATCCTAAAGCCTTTAGCCCAGCAATTCTTATTCTGCTAGATAAGAAATGTATGAAATGAAATTAGCTCCCTTCACTTTGGGCCCTAGAGTCTTTCCGCCCACTTTGACAGCGTGAATTTGCGCATCAGTGTTGAACTAGATGCGAGAGCTCAGCGTGGGTTCACTTGACTGCAATGAGCGAATCATCTGATGTCGACACTTGCTTTTAAACGAACTGAATAAGGTGTGTGATTGTGTTGTGACCAGACCCTTCCAAAGTTATATTGCTGACTCACAAATCTGGCTTTGTGGAGCGAGCTTAAGCGATCTATGGGGACAGCGCTAAGTGCCTGCTGTCGTGGAGGCTGTATTCTGCTCTTCAGTTTTGATGTGTCACTTCCTGAGGGGAGATGAAGTGTCAGTATTCAACACAGACTTTCATATGGGCAAAGAGAGAAGCAGTCAAAAGACACCTTTCTTTCTTTCTTTCTTTCTTTCTTTCTTTCTTTCTTTCTTTCTTTCATGCATAAGCCTTATGTATTTTAGTATTTTGGTTGCACTGTTGTGTTCAGAGTCAGGTTGATTGAACACACAGCTGCTGATAGACACACAAGCTGCAGGGATTGAGCTTGTGACCTCTGTTATGGGAAACCCTCTGTAACTAGCAGGCCACTAGCAGCCTGAAAGAAACCTGCTATTACAGAAGACTTTTATCCAAAATACAGTGTTGTGCACATGCGTTTTTGCAGGGTTGTCCCCGGTGGCAGCGGCTCTCCAAACCCTGGCATCGTGCTAGTACTATCACACATTTAACTTATGCAAAAACATTGTGCTGAGAGCAAATTTCTTTAAACACATTGCAATTTTGGCGTCTGTTTATATGCCCCCATGTGGCACAGGAACAGACGTCTGCATAAGAACAGATGCCTGTATATCGCGGCCTATGTTTAAGATAGTAGGAGACACCTTGTTTATCCTAATAGAAGTGTCAAAATTATTTCACAGGTCCTGCATATGTAGCTACAAAGTAGTTGAAGTTGTGAAAGGAGCATGGTGTAAAGACAGGAAATACACCTCATGGCCGGAAACGAAATCTAATCTGTGTGATCAGATGTTACCTGTGATACTGTATCTAAATACACTGAGATAAACACACACTGAGTTGCTTTTGAGAAAACTGGGCTGAACAGCATAGTCTAGACAGGGTTTAGACATAGGAGATCAGCCTCTGTGTGTGTGTGTGTGTGTGTGTTGCTGCCCCACCTTTGCGGGCAGATTACTCCCAAGCTGCACATCAAAGAAAGCGAAAAAGTGCCAACACACACGCTTCTCTAAACATGTGTCCTGTCAGACAGACATTAAACACTCAGAGGGGAGCCAAGAAAATGAGATGTGACAATGCCTGACATGCTACTGAGTGTGTTCGTGTGTTAGTGTGTTCGTGTGTTAGTGTGTGTGTGTGTGTGTGTGTGTGTGTGTGTGTGTGTGTGTGTGTGTGTGGCTATTTCCACTGTCACCAGGGGGCTTCCCCTTCTCCTCTCTGCATTTTAAGTGCCTGCACACACATGTGAGCCTGCAGCACATGATCTGGATGCTTTTATGTCCATGTATTACACAAAACCACACACACAAAGGCTTCATCCATGCCAACACGGTTTTGTTTTAACATGCATAACTGTCGCTATGTTTACATGTAGCGTCCACACTACTGTGGCGTTTTAAACCCCCTAAAAATGGAGACCTTTAAAACGTTGCTGACCCCATTTTCGTGTGGAAACTCCAGGGTTGCGTTGCAGTCTGGATGGGCAGACACAATGGAGCGAACACCCACGTTCGCCTCCCAGCTGGGTCTCGGTTATCAGTCACAGTGTCAAGCCGAGACAATATAGATAGGTCTGCTTACCTGTCGTTCTCCTTTCCCATCGTCATGCTCTCCTCCAGCGATGGATAACGCTCCTGATACTGCTCTTATATGTAGCTGTGTTTGCTTTGCAGCGACCCTCAATCTGTTTTCCGCTGCCTTGACCACCTTACATCCAGGTCACACTGCCTGCGTTGCTGCCTGCCAACTCTATCTTTCAGCATTGCGTTTGTCTCTTATAAAAGCCCTGTAAAAGCCCACTGAAACACTTGACGGCTTTTAATATGGTCATGTGGCTATTTAAAACACATGTCTGGTCGTTGTTCTATATGGCTTGAGTTCTGGAATATTAACAACCATATTGGCAGTCAAATAAATAAGCAAATAACGATTGTAAACTCTGTAGCTGGTTAAAATATCAGCCAACTTCCATTCCTGGCTAAAAAAATGTGTGTGTTAATATGGCTGTGTGCTTTTATTAGCTTGTTTGTGCGCGTGGGTGCAGGGTGGTACACTGCAGGGGTCGGGCTGCTGTTTTTCTAAGTGTGTGTGTGTGTGTGTGTGTGTGTGTGTGTGTGTGTGTGTGTGGCAACCACTGTAAGCCCGCCTCGTGTTACTGTAACAAGACTTCCCAATTTCCTCTAGTGTGTCACAAGCCTCCTTCTTTCTTTACCCGCCCCCCTCCCACGGCTTAACCCAGAAACCAGCCTATTGCCCCTGAGCCGGGTGTTTCTTAAAAGAGACGCAACATAATATTTCCGTTCTGGAGTTGTGTGTTTGTGTGTGTGAGGCTTTACACGATGAAAGCTAGCTGACCCACCAACAAGGCCAAAGAACTTTACTGATCAAGATAAGGAGACCTCACACTCAAACGCTCAGGAAATGCTGCAGTGGTGCCCTGTGTGTGTAATGTGTGACTTAGGTGAAAGGAAATGGCTGCATGGAGGAGTCATATTTGCCATGGAAACTCAAAAACACATCATACACACATTAAGGTACACCCTTAAAAGCATTTCAGTAGTAATTGTGTGTCCTTATATCTCTTTTTGGGCACCCTCACTGTATTAAATTAATATAATAGCAGTAAACAAACACAGAAATGTCACATGAAAGCACAGGAACACACACTTGAGTCCAGACAGGCGTTTACTAAGAGTGAGAGATGTATAAAATCACAAAGGTATGTCGAAGAGACAGAAACAACACACTGACCCCCCCATGCTGGCTGTGAATATCAGAGCGGGGAAGTGATTAATACATGCACACACACACTAAACACACAATGAGCTCCTGTCCCAGATGATTGGGATTACACGCCGTTTGTCCACATCTGCTTCCTGCAGCAGGCCAAGCTCCAGAGCGGGAAATGACCACCAGGCAAATACTGGTAAATGTGAGCTGTGTTTGCGTAGTGTGGCAGTGAAGTCAACAATTTTGACTTAAATTCAAACATGTCAAACATCACAGGTTGTGTGTCCGGGCTCCAGAAATGTGCCGGCAGCTTAATGCTTTCTGTAATAATTTCCCAGCTGATGACATCCATATTTATAACCATATAGTGAGTTTTAGAGGGTGTTGATAGTTTCCTGCTCATTTCAGAGGCACAAATAGTAGTGAAGACAGAGGGGAGATCATACTGTGAAAATGATGTCATTCTGATCTTCACAGGCAGAGTCACATGGTGGTCATTCTGCTACTTAAGCCAGGAGACGGTCGTCTGATTACCGTTTTTCCACATCTCCCACTTCTGTTTGAACCACTCATCTGTTTCTCTACCCTCCATCTCCTTTCCCTTCACATTCTTCCCCCTGCCTTTATTTTCACTGTCCTCATTGTTTTGTCTTCTGACGTTGTAAAAACCACAAACACAGTGACTCATTATTCAAAGGGAGCAGTGTGTGTAGGTTTTTCTGTGTCCATATTCTAACATACAGCATACTGTACACAGTCTGTGCGCTGTACATGCCAAGCTGAGATTTGAGGTCCAAGAGGAAGTGGGCACCCAAAAATGACGGTGGTTTTTAAATGGCTGGTTGAATCAGAGACTTTCAGTTCTGGCCAGGTGCTTCCTGCAGTCAGCGGCCGTATCATCGACCACATTCACACAAGATGCGTTTGCAATCACGAACACAGACGCAGGTTAGAGGCTGATACATACGCTCACATTCCTCTATTTTAGTCCACTGTAGTGCTTTTTTGGGGGCAATAAATCCTTTTAATTTCTTCTGGGGATATCTATTTTTAACATTATGTTCCTCTTTTTGTCTTGTCTTATTCTCATGTCAGACTGTGGCCTGTGTGACTTGCAAAACAGCATAGACATACAGCGATTTGGTCCGATGGTTCAGGAATTGAAAACAAAACAGAAAAAGGGAAGCCTGATGGCTAATTAAAGGAAAGTGCACTCTGCTCTGTGCTAGTGAATGATGGGCTGTTAACAACCCATACATGTGTGTGTGTGTGTGTGTGTGTGTGTGTGTGTGTGTGTTCGTGTTCATGCTAACTCATGCTATCAGTGCTCCACTGACCTATATTGGCCAGTAGCCGTATAGCGGAAATGACTGCACAATGCATGCGTGTGTGCATGTTTGTAGCTGATGCTAGTCTTCGGACATAATCTCTGTCCGGATCTTTAGCTAATGAGGAGGTCTCAGGAACACACACACACACACACACACACACACACACACACACACACACACACACACAGTGCTGGACCCCTGACTAATACTAATACTAAAGGTCAGGGTGGGGTTTCATGTTATTTCCTTAGTGATTGAGTCTGATTATTCACCTCTGTTTACTGTTACACAAACAGCGGACACCTGACATGGGGGCCTGTTCTCTAGTCGTGTTCATGTGTTTCAGATGGAAAGAAATTCTTTGTAACATAGGTCAACATGTCACAGGCCTCTGTTTATCATTTGGTTGCCGGTATTCTCCGTCCATAATTCACTGCTAAAAGTCAACTAGGGCTGCCCATTAATATAGGCCTATATTTTATCTACAAGTGCACGTCACACACTGAGCGAGCCGCCTGTTAATGACGCTGTGGGCTAATGGGCATATAGCTACTTCCATGTTTCAGATGATACGTCATGTTTGTAGTCGACCAATGAAGATGAGTTTACATATCACCTTGGGTTCGTCCTTCACCTTCTCAAAATGATCCCACACTTTGGATTTCCTGCCCGACATGTTATTAACTAGCCTGTGGAATAACCGCATGTACCAGCCCTGGAAACTAGAGGCTGTACTTTTTTTTTCTGCAACTGAGCGACCAATGAAATCTTGGCGACTAATGACCTTTCTGGTTGACTAACGTTCGGCTGACTATTAGGGGGCAGCCCTAATATTTTGTTTATTTAAATGTAAACAGTGTTGGGGCACTGCCGGACTATTTACTGATGGGGAATAGAAGTGTCCTGGAGTCTCCACTGGTATCCAGCCTTTATGCTAAGCTAAGCTAACTGACTGTTTGCTCCACCTACATATTGAACATACGTTCGTGAGGGTGTGAAACGGAGTAAGTGCATTTTCCCGAATGTCAAACTACTCCTTAAATGCTGCTGTTTATATCCTAACAGTGTCTCTTCACAACTAGTTTTTCATTCACGTAATTATTATATAATGCATTCAACGTTTGGTGCTGTCACATTTTCTGTATAGCTGAATATTTGCACCTTCCAGCTTTTTTCTGATTTGGGACACAGTGCCACATAGGGAGAAAGACAAGCTGCGAAAACGCCTGTCAAGCTTATTGAATTGACAGAGGGCGAGGAGCAGAGTGACAGACTCGTAGAGAGCCATACAGGCCCCTTTTAGTCTCTGTGCTGTAGCAGTGCATCTTTTCCCCGCATGCTCGCAGCGTGGGAGATTGATTTTTTCTGAGAGCATTGTAAGGGGTGACCTATTTTAGCTTATGTGTGTGTGTCTGCATGGAAGGTGACCGTGGGTACAGCCTCTCTGCCACCAGCGCTCGACACCCCCACTTCCTGGCCACACACACAAACCTCTTTTCCCATTGCTTCTGCAGGAAGAGCATATTTTCTGCCAATCAGTGCTTACTGCTGGGTTCAAGGAAGAGGATATGTTTCTCTGTGTGTGTGTGTTTGTGTGTGTGAATTATTCAGTGTGCCAGTGAAGTACAGCGATGCTGACTTATTCAGCCAGGAGACAGAAAGTAGGTTAGACCCACTAACAACTACAGTACATCTCTCTCTACCCACATTTACCTCTGTGGCGCTCTTTCTATCTCCGTTGACATTTTTTAATCTTCGTTTCCTCGTTCTTTCTCTAATCTTCTTTTTCCATTCTGTCTCCATCTGTCTGCCCAGTGACTGCCCCGACAACCTCGGGCCATTTTAGGCCAAGTCAAGACTCAAGTCATTGTGAAGAAATGTGTCTGTGAGCCCACATGACTCGCACCCTGAAGGGGGTCTGTGAAGTCAGCACTGGGCTTCTGGGGGCAACGCCCTGTGTGTGAATGTGGCAGTGGTAGTCGAGCGTTCACAGGAAACTGGCCAACTCAGTCATGCTACTTCACTCCTCTGTCTGATAGGAATCAACAAAGTAATAAGAGGAGAAGGGAAGTGCATGAAAGTACCAGGAGCTATGTGAAATGTTTGTCATGAATTTAAAGATTTGTGCTTTTATTTCTGGGTGAAAAGAGAGATGAACACTGGAAGCATCAAAAACAGATAAAACATGTACTCAGTAAACCAGTGTTGTTAGATAATCGAGCATGCCACATGATAATACTGCGTCTCAGTGTGTCCTAAAAGGCCACTTGAACTCTTGACCAAAGTGCAAGTGAACATCATCTACCAACAGATGTCCATCAGCTGTTAAAATGTGGGTAATCCAATTCACACCCTGCAGACTCGACCACAACAGCGCAGTGTAGGTGGTTTCAGTTCGTTATTGGCTTTGAGAGGTGTGAAAACCATAGAAAACTTTTTGATGAAAGTTTCTAGTGCTTAGGTAACTTCCTGTTCCTGTGAGGAGTTTCCTGTGATGATTTGAGCCTCTGCGTTTGTGCATTACTTACTCAAAAGTGTACAAACGACAGGGTTAAAAAAAATCTAAGTACCCTTGTGTTGCTATGATCGGTTGTTTAAAAGTACAAATCTGCTCGTTTACTGTAAAGTCAGTTTTTATAACTGACGTATATATATATATGAAGCAGAAGTGCATACCTTTAGGTCATTGTGGGATCTGAAATAGGCACATTTTTTTATTTTACTCTCTTTGCATCATTGTATTTAAGTAATAAGATATCGTGAATTTTGAAAGCAAAACTGGTTTCTCGCTTCTCAAATGTGAGGTTTTGTTGTATTTGTATGTGTTATATAATTGTAATTAATTGATTTTTTTTCAACTGCTATGCCAAACAAGCAACATGACCGTGTCATACTGTGATAGGCATGTCATGGGGGCTTAAACCAACTATGATCTTTATTATAATGTGATTTTCTTGATGAATTGATCATTAATTTTTTCTCTAAAGTATCAAAAAATAGTGAAAAATACCCCAAATTCAGAAATGTATACCAATACCAAAAATATTCTGTCACAATTTCCCAGAGCCAAAGGTCATGTATTTAAATAGCTTGTTTTATCCAACTAAGAGTTCAAAATCAAAATATATTCACTTTATTATCACATATGATGATGGAAAGCATCAAAGCCACATATTTGACAAGCTAGAACCACCAAATATTTCCCAATTTTGCTTGAAAAAATGACTTAAACGAATGAATTTATCATTAGGATAGTTGCAGATAATTCTCTGTGTATCAACTTAAAGAATAAATGACTTATTGTAACTGATATCCGTAGTTGCAGCCCTACAATATTGGACAGACTGATAAGAAGAATTAGGAAGTAACAGACGTGTAATTTTAAGATTGATATCTATCCTCCTTTTCTTTTCCTGTCAGTTGTTCGTCATTTGTTGTCATTTTGAAATTGATACCCCGCTAACAACAAACATGAACTGAATAGACGAGTACACTCAAGTCGTGATAGATACAAGGATGTTTACTTTTCTTTGCCCTCTTTTTCTGCAACCCCCTCCTTCGCCATTCAGGACAGAAGCTAGTGCGAAGCGACAGAGTGTGTAAAGAGAGCGTGTGAATGGACGACAGAAACAAGGACTAAAAGAACCCATTAGCTTTAGTTACCAAGAGCCTCTTAAAAGCCTTGGCTCTCCCTCCTTCCTCCAGTCTCCGTCTTTCCTCCCTGTTCACCTCCCCTTTGATCCCCCCCCCATCTTTCTCCAAAATCATTCCTTTATCTACAATACCCATATCTCCTCTCCTCCTTCTTTCCACTCTTTTCTTGTTCCTTTACCCTCCACATCTCTCGTGGGATTGTTTAGAAAAATAACTCTCTCTCCCTTTGCTTTATTTCTTCTGCATCCTCCAGGCTTACCCATTATTTGTCCTTTTGTGTGCCTGTGTGTGAGTGTGTTTTACGTAACGGAGGAAGTAAGAGTAATTAGAAACAGGGTCTGTCTGCGGGACAATGGAAAGTAAAGAGAGAAATGACGAGACAGGCAGTAGCTAGTTTTGTTTTTCTTTGCAATTAAAAAATCTGAATTCAGTATAGCTTTTATACATGTGTGGGGTGTATTTTTATTGTTGTCAGTATGTAGGTTATCAGCCTGATGAATATTTTGATTTGACTATAAATGGTAGTTGAAGTGTGTTTTTGCACATTTTGAAATGGTGTCTGTAAAACATCTGTTCACCACAGCCTCTCTGAAGTGTCACATCCATATTTCTATCCTAATAAATTGTAAATCAGACTTCTAACCTCATTCAAATTGTTGGAAAAACATGCCACATCCACATTTAACTATACAGTGCTTACAATGTTTCCATACAGCTTGCTTGGGTAGACGCTGGGGCTACACTATGGGGCTTGACTACGCGGATATTCGTTCATTGACTGTGTATTTGGTTTTCAATTTTTGATTTGGATTTTTGTTGTTTTTGAGAAATTACATTTTAGAAATGATAAAAAAAATCTCAGTGTTTCCATTAGCATCACATAGCCTACATTATCCAAGGCGTGTTAATGGGTTTAATGTAAGAGTTGAGCAGTTTCAGTGTGAAGTTGTTGGGAAGGTTTAATGGGTCAGTCAGGGCTGCCCCTTGAAAGTCAGGGATTTGAATCATCAGTTGCAGACCCCACAACAGAGCCTGTGTAGCGTTCAGTCGTTGTCACGTAAATGACAAATTCCAGCACGCCATAACACAAAACAGCAGCATGTCAAGTGGGCCGAAACCGAGCAAAATTGCTCAATTTTTAATTTGTTATATAGTTTGCTATGAAGTCCGTGATTTCCCTGTGACACTTACAGATGTTTGCGTAACTGTGCTTGGATGTTGTGTTATGAGGCTCTGGTGGCTTTCGGTTGTCTCCTTGAACTTGATTGGTCGTGTTGCCGTAGGACATGGCGACTTTAACTTTTAAACTTGTACACAGCACGTCTTACTGTTAGGCTTGTGCTTGTTTGAAAATTTTCCAACCTGTTTGATTTAAGCCAAATATCTAACCGAACCGATATATCGAATTATATACCTAATTTTACCACTGGGGGGCGCATTTGAGCTATTTTTTCCAATAAAACCTATTATAGGTGTAATGCCCTTCCAATCTACTAGGTGGCAATAATGCTGTATTAACTGCCAATACACACAAGGTTACACAAGAAGAAGAAGGAGAAGAAGAAGTGGCCCTGCCCACCGCCGAAGCTGCGAATATTCGCTGTTGCTTACCAACAAAGCTCTGAAACCCAGAAATGGACATTGTTTAAAAATAGTTCGTTTTTAAAAAATAGTTTGGCAGTGTGGAATTTTTCACTGTTAAGTGCAACACACATCGCGTGTGTGTTGTAGTGTTGTTGCACTACAGTTGTAGTGAGGTGAGTGACATACTCTTAAGAATATATTACAAAATACCTCTTCCACAATCACTCAAATAACATACAGAAGCAAAATATTTATTATTTGATTCTGATATGGCTTTTTAAACCTGACAGCAGTCGATAAACATACAATATGTCGATATACCTGTGTTTCTGTAGTACAATAGTCATCATGTGTCAGAGACAAGCTAGAATATGAATAAAAGTTGATGAGGTCAGAGCAGCAGACCTTAAACTGAATTTGTCAGCTTGATCCCCTGAATTGAGAGAGGAAAGTGTAAACCTGGATTTTATTTTATTTTTAATTTAATTTAATTTAATTTAATTTTTATTATTTAATTTTCAACTGTAGTCCCTGAGCAGGAAACGGAATAATTTCTCGAGTGGTGAAATGTGTTTGAAAAAGGAACTGAAGTTGACATTTCCAATGTTTTTCTGTGGCTAGTTCTTTGCATTTTAACCTTGTGATTACACAAATTGTGACCCTGCAAAAACATAAACGTTTTACTAACTTGCAGCTGACATAATCTGCCATGTATAGATTAAAACAAGCAATTAAGAGCTGAAACAAGTCGTTGTTATGGTGCTACAAAATGTCCACACTCATAGACTTTAATGGGAGAATGTACTTGTACTCACATTTTGCTGTAATGGAAGTAAGATGGGCTACAAAGGAAGAAATACTTATCATCATTACAGTGTTAGAGGGCACAGTTGTGTGCATGTTTGTCTCCACATAATGTGTTTTGTGGGTTGGGGGAATCACAAACCATCACAAATCATTGTTCCCGGCCTTCTCTTGCTGATTGTGTGTCTTAAGTGTGTGTTTTTGTGCTTGCATGTGTGTTTGTGTGAGTCTTCCTGGGCTCTGGCCCAGCACAGAAGCAGACCTCTGTTGGAAATGTAATTCACATGAGGCCAGAGGAGCTCTAATGCTATTACCACACACACACATGCACAGCTGTGTTGCCGCCCACAGTCTGTGTGTGTACCTCTCAGACTCCTTTTCTCTCCCTTGTTTCCTCTGCCTCAGCCTGTCGTCGTGGTTTATAAAGATGAGCGATGCAGAATGAAAGGTGAAAAACTCATTATGTCTTCAGGGTGCCTCTGTGCCGCTAGTCTAAGCTGTTTATATATATATATATGTGTGTGTGTGTGTGTGTGTGTGTGTGTGTGTGTGTGTGTGTGTGTGTGTGTGTGTCAGTGGTGTGTTCAGTGAGTGCAGCAGCCAGCCCATCAGTTTATGAAAGTACCGATGCCCTGAATCAAAAGGCAACTTTCAGAAGGAGAAGAAGGCAGGAGTTGAACGTTGAAGTGAATGAAAGATTCATCTGTCAGTTACAGTTTTCTTTACCTGTTCTGGAAATGATCTCTGAAGTGTTGGTAACGTTGTAGATATACATCAAGAATCACATGCAGTACATTACAGATATACAGAAAGCAATATTGTACAAACAAAGGTTTAACTAAATGAGACAGATGTTCTCAACTATGAAACATTGTTGTTGATGTTGTAGTTGAACATTTTCATCACATCGTCCATGTTTTCACATATGTAGGATAATCTGTGTGTAATGTAATCATGTCTGTTATTGCGTGTCTTTGCATTTCTGTCTGTGTGTATTGTTGTAAATGTCTCCGCAGTATAGGGAACATTTAACATATGAAACTGCTTTGAATGTTTACTGTCATATTTTATGACATCATAACCCTTAAAAAATGAAAACAAATTAAAAAAATCCTATTAGGGCTGTATCACGGACATTGAGTATAAACGGTGATAACAGTGATTTACTTAGTGATTTATAGCTGAACTTTATTTAACTTAATTCTAACAGTACTTTATCAACTTTTACTATATCAGAATTGTATTTAACAGCCCTGTCTTTACCTTTATTATAACAGTACTTGATCATACTTTATTATAAACAGCTTTTTTTTAACTTTATTATAACTGTACTTTAACTTGATTACAGCAGAACTTTATGTAATTATGCATAACATAATTTTATTTACCTTTATTGTAAGTACTTTATTTAACTTTTTTGTTTATTTACTTTCCTTAACTTTATTAAATTAGAACTTTATCGTATAACAGAACGTTCCTTAACTTTTTTTGCTACAGTACTTTATTTCCTAGTATTGTAACTGTAGTTTATGTACTTGTGCAGTAATTTAGTAGTCTAGAGTAGCTTAGAGTAAATTCAGAAATATTGAGAAATATATCCTGTATTGTGACATAATCTTAAAATATCACAATATTATTTATAGGCCATGTTGCCCAGCCCTAAAGTGATTCCGGAGATTAAATGGCATAGTCCTTTTTTTATTTATCAAATTTTCTTTCAGTGAATAAATGTAATTCATGGCGCTGTTACTGATGCTAGGTCATGCTTGCCGGTTTAAACAGAGTGAACAGACATGCAGCACTCGACTGTTGATTTACAAATCGAGTGTCACTGTCACAACTGAAGCTTCGCAGCTTCAAACTATTGCATGGTAGTGATGTTGTGACAAAAGTGAAAAGAGAAACAAGGATAGGAAGAAAAGTCTTGAGGTTTGAGAGTTCTCAGGAAGTCAGGATGTACAGTGTGCGTCCCTGTCACAGTAACACAAGGAAAGCCTGCAGTCAGTGCCAGAGAGAAGAGGTGGAACCATTTTTCACACGCGGCTCCAGCAGCCCGAACGCCCACGCTGACTTTCTCAGAGACAGCGAGAGAGAAAGAGAGGGGAGGAGTGTGAGTGAGGCAGAGAAAGTGGAGAGATGCCTAATTTCCTAACTGTTTCAGAAAGAGAGAAGAAGTGATTGAACCAACTGAGAGAATAAAAAAAGGCACTTGAGAGAGATATCATGTGAACGCTATCAGAGTGGAGCAGCAGGAGATTTTTTTTACAGTACTAAAGTCTCGCTGTTCTTTTGAAATTTCTTTAAAGTTTCACTGTGACACTTGAGGCCACAGTGAAGGCGTGAATGAGACACAGTCACACGGTAAAATTCACTGGAAGTTTCAAAAAGTCCCCTAATTTGTAGTTGAGCTCCGACTCTCAGACCACTCAGTGTCTCATAGTATTTTGCTCTTTTAAATTGTATAGGTGTAGATGGTATTTGATGGCCAAAACATTTTCAGCACCCCAGCTGTGAGCAGTAGCTGAAGCCTCTTTCTTCTTGTAAAGGATGCTTGTGGAGTTGAGATGAAACCAGTGGTCTCCATTGTTAAATATGGCCTCAACCCAAGGTGAACACAGGAGAAGTCTCAATAGCCCCGTTTCCACCGAGCAGTACGGTGCAGTTCAGTTCGGTGTGCTTTTTTTCAATTTCCACTGTGAAAAGTGGATGGTACCAATGGAACCGTTCTGTACTGTCCCCATTTTTGGTCCCCCCTCTGTTGGGGTAGCTACAAAGCACCAGGGCTAAATGTTAGCAACATACAACAAGATAACAACATAAGCTCGAAAACCAATCAGGAGTTTGTTTTAATGTTGCAGCCTAAATTGCATTTCAAATGCTGCTGCACGCAATTGGATAGCACGATAGCCAATCAGAGCAAAAAACAAGGTGAGGTAATCATTGCTCTAAGCCCTATTTGTTTGCTGACCAGTGGGGCTGACTGATATATTATGCTTTTGCCGTATCCCGTTGGCAAAATGGTAAAAATGTCCTTCCTGGAAACAAAGGCTTCTAGGGCAGTCTTCTGTTCCTCTCTCAAGGAAAAAGATAAGTGTAGCTGGCTTAGCGTTTCTTCCAAAGCTAAATTGAATGGACGCGGTCCTTCGGCAGCTGCCATCTTGGCTGTTTACTTTTAGACTCCTACAACACAGCACTGTCGCCATCATGTTACGCCCGCCCAGAGCCCGCCTCTGTCAGATAGACTGATCTGATTGGTCCGATTGGTGATTCAGCGGGCTCTGCTCGTCGGGGCCAGATCCCCGTGCAGAGCAAATTCGAATTTGCTAGGGGCCTGGCATCGGGATTTCCAGGTTATATCTTTTGTGTAATTCATTAAAAACTACAGGGAGCTTGTTCCAGTAGGGAAAAAAACTGCACTAAGTGATCCAAGTAACTGTAACTTTACCAAAAAGGCTGGACAGAGTTGACACTCCATGTTTATAAATTTTATTCGGGACTTTTTATTCATGAAATATGTTCTTTACTCAAAAACAAAGTCTCTTACACACCCAGAATTTGTCATGCAAACAGGCAAGCACGCCTCTCTCACTCTGATTTCTACTGCATCCGCTTTCATGTAGAACTTCAGGGAATTGTGGTCTTTAGCAGTAATTTTGTTTGTAAATGTGAGATGTTTGTGTTGCACTTTCTGCAACTTCACAACCAGATTTAAGGAAGTGTCTTTGGTGACTCACAGTAAACTATGCTGATTAGTCAAATTGTGGCAATTGGACAAAATTGCAAGTTCTGGCAGGATTCATGGGGGTCGATTGATTGTTAATTGTTGCAGTTGATACATTGCAACATCCTGGAGGGGCTGTCAGAATAGTCTAATAATACGCTAATAAGCCTGTTACATATAACCTAATTTTGTTTATGTTGTCAATTTACATTATCGGTCGTGAAATGGTGCTACACTAATTAAAAAATGCACAAAAACCTGAACTGGTCTTAGACGACCAGAGGAAGGACATTAATAGACAAATTGTCAGAAAATCTGTATAGTGAAATATGTACCGATAAACAAATTAGAGTGTATTGTTAGTGGATTTGAGTTGAAGGACTGCAAGCTGAGCGTTAGCCAGCTGTCAGACAAGAGACACTGTAATTGTTCTTCTCCCATTAACTGAATGTGTCTTCATCAGTGTCAGCTGCTATTAGATTTGGCCACACTTAACTTAATGCACCATCATGCAAAGAGGAGCAGGAGTGCGTGTGCGGGTTAGGCTGCTGTGTTATAACAGTGGCAGTGCGATTGCTAAAGGATGAGCAATGTGTGTGTGTGTGTGTGTCAGAAGAGTCTAACCACTGAAACCTGTGTGTATGTGTGCCAGGATGCTTTGGAGCAAAAAAAAAAAAAAAACTTAATTGAAACTCAAATTGAATAGTTATGTTTAAAAAGACACCACAGATTTCCATGTCTTTTATCGCTGATTTCTGAAACTCTGTCTGCTTTGTCTGCCTTTCTAGTGGTGTGACACTCGCATAAAGACTGACTTCTGTTTGTATCTCAGGTTGGCCTTGCTCCGCTCTCATTTATCTCTTTCCTGTGTGCTGTCAAAGAGAAGTACTCCTTTCATGAGTTGCTTTTCCTCCATTTGTAGGTCCATTTATACTTACAGACATATCACGTATAAACTCCGTTGGCGAGAGAGAAAGAAGGGGAGATAATTTATTACTATCTACCTACTAACCATGCTCCTGTTGTGTTGTTTATTCCAGCGGTTACGAAGGTTATCGACTAAATACCGGACGGAGAAGATCTACCCCACCAACGTAGGAGAGAGGGAAGAGAATGTCAAGAAGAACAGATATAAAGATATACTGCCATGTAAGTACCGGTACAACAACAAATTCTTGCCAGTATTTACTGAATGGAATGTGAATGGAATGGACAAAATAACCCTGAGTGCTTTCTAAAACTGTTTTATTGTAGTACTTCTGCATTAGACTGCGTTAGCTAGAATTCACACTACTAGTCGTGTTATTTCTTGTAAGCCTTTACATACACTTCCATACACGCTATCCTCTGTAATCTACCCAGCAATGTACCAATATGATCCTTCAACAGCAAACCTGGGACAAAATGTACAAATTTAGATTTAGAACAAATGTTATCAAGCAACAACTGAGCCCTCAGTGGCTATCTGCACGTTCAGCACTGGTTACCTCACACACCTGCAGCTGAATCACAGTGATAAACTTTCTAATTATTGCAACACTTAGATTTGACAAAGCAGCACTGCAAGGTGTAATGCTTGGATTTATTGCTAAAATCTTTTTTTTTTTGTTTGGCTGTTTACTCTTTTAAATGTGGCAGCGCTGTCCTCATCATGTTACGCCCGCCCAGAGCCTGCCTCTGTCAGATAGACTGATCTAATTGGTCCAATGGCGATTCAGCAGGCTCTGCTCGTCGGGGCCAGATCCCATTGTAGTGCAAATTCGAATTTGCTAGGGGCGGGGCATCTGGATTTCCAGGTTACTGTTAACTTGCTATTTCAGTCAATATTGTGTGGTAGGCCACATACAGTATATATTTTTTTATTTTTTTAAATTAAATTATTTTTATCAGGTTTCACATACCCCCATTACTACAGAACAGAATCATAATCCAGAAAAAAAATTACCACCAACAAAACAATCACATACAAATAATTAGGATTGTCTGCTGCGTGTTATTAACCCTTTGAAACCTGAGGTAATTGGCTTGATTTTTCAAATACGGAAAGAAGGCAATGAGCAATGAAAGAAAAAAAAAAATGACCCAAAAGTGTCGTTAGCTCAGTTAGCTTTGTCATTGTCATTGTCACACTAAACCCTGTCCAAAGTCTCAAACTCTCTGCAAATAAAGGAACGAATAGTCGAGTATATGTATTTTAGACTACGTTAATCAGACTACCTGGTTTATAATAAAATAAATGGGTAGAGACAGACTTAAAGCGAATGACAGAAAGAAGTTTGAGATTGAAAAGAGAAACACACATACTCTTAGTCTCCAGAAGTTCACTCAAACCTGTCATGTTAGTAGAAATATGTGCACACATATATTCAAAGCAAACACAGATATCCAGTATGTTGTAATAGGTCATGAAATGGTCTCTGTCTCACACAGTGCTCTCGCTGTACTCAGTGACCTCGGGGCAAGCTTCCATGACCCAACATCTGCCCTACTTTTTATTAAAACCTTTATCCTCTTTTTCCCCTCTGACCACCCATCCATCCATTCATGCATTCATTCGTTCATTAAGGCTTTTAGTGAATGAGCTGCTGATAAGGCAAAGGAAGAAGCGGTTCATCCGTAACAGATGTGTACATGCACATGGTTAGGAATGAGGATGTTGCTGTGTGCCCATTAACCTCTTTACATCACAGCTTGGACTCATTTGCCCTCACTTTGTCTCTCTCGATATCTCATTCTATCTTATCTGTCCGTCTCTGTCCTCTCTTTTCTCTTTCGCTTTGTCTTGGTTTATTTCATCATCTGTTTCTGCATCAAAGTAAATATTTCTCTCTCTGTTTTACTTTCTCCACAGTTGATCACAGTAGGGTGAAGCTGACGTTAAAAACATCCAATCAGGACACAGATTATGTCAATGCTAACTTCATCAAGGTAAATAAGCACGTTGCTTTGCTGTTTGACACTTTGATTACAGTGTTAGGAGAATGTATGTGGTATAAAGTGCTGTATGAATCACTGTAACAACCATTGTGGAGATAAAGTGGAGTGGATTTGTGATCTTGCTTTCTTTCTCTCCGCTCCCCTCAGGGTATGGATGGCCCAGAGGCCTATATTGCAACTCAGGGCCCACTGCCGAACACTGTCATCGACTTCTGGAGGATGAACTGGGAGTACAATGTAGCTGTGAGTATGGCTCAGTGGATAATGGGGGGTGAAAGCAGGAGGGAGAGGGACTGATAGAGCAGGAGGACCTGTTATGCTTTTACTTGTTATCTGTCATACAAATAATGTTACAGGGTCAGATGTCAGCAAGTTTTACGGACCTTCTCACCTTCTTATTCTAACCTTCCTGTGTGATCAGTCTACTGTTTATTCATTTTATGTATTTGACAGCAATTAGTATCTAGTCCTGAAAATGTTGAGGCAGCGGGTACCTGCTGTAGCTCTGGTTGAGGGTGAGAGGCTGTCAGCAAAGATACAGAAGACCTGAAAACGTTGACCAAACAGAGGGGACTGGGCCTTTTCAGGAGGGGTGTCTTAGAAACAGACAGAGCGTTTCAGACACAGGGTGAATACGGGTGTTCCAGCTCAGACAGAAGGAGGAAAAGAAAGTGTTTTTGGAGCATTAAAGCATGCAAACATAGTAGAAGCCTAAAATGCAAGCACAAACCTTGAAATGAGCACAATATGTCCTCTTTAAGATGGCCTAGTCCCTCTGTGTTAACTTGAATGTTTGCTGAATACGAACAGAAAGCTGTTACTTAGTGCGTTTTCTTTTTACTAAAGTGGGTGTGATAATTAAAGTAATTGAAATAAATATTTAATGCGGTTGTCAGCCAGATGGGGAGTGCTTATGCCTCCACCAGATGGATAGCACTCGTGCTCTGAAAAGCTGGCTGTGATAATTACTCCTGTAGGATCAAAGAGAATGATGTGAGATATAGATGTAAGAGTGAGACGTGTGATCAAAAATGATCTGAAGTCTGCTCCACCACTGCAGGAGTGTAAGAAATAGAAGTTGTTCATAGTCTGCAGGGTGCTCCTCTGACTGTCTGGACCTCTTTTGGCAACTTCAGCATTACATAAATAGAACATATAGGGATAAATGTTTTTGGAAATATAAGATTTAGCTGTGAGAGGCTGAGTGTAAATATTGACTGTAATCCTTCCTGTTCGTGTCTCTGCAGGTTATTGTAATGGCTTGTCGAGAGTTCGAGATGGGAAGGGTAAGGCCGGGATATTTAATCCCTTCATGTGTGTTTGTGTGTTCGTGTCAGTGTCAGGCATGCAGGTGTACATATGTATGTTCATGTGGCTCTATACACATCTGTGTTTTGTTATCTCCACCAAGGTTACGCTATGTTTTAGGTCCCATTTGTCTTAAGGCCTTTACACACTGTGGAGTTTTTTGGTGCGATTACTTTGCACATGATCCTTTGAGCTGTTTTTTTGTAATGAGTACTTTCACAAAGAACACAAGCACTACGCAGCAAAAAAGAACCTCTAATGTCTCTGATTTTGGGACTTCCATACCAGCGTACGATACAATACCAAAGGAGGCTGTCAATAAAAGATGTAAATTAAAGTAAGACTTTTAAAATCAGCATTCAAAAAAAGTTCAGTTTTCTCAGAAAATACATGCACTGTTGGCATTTTTTTTAAAATGGCACCAGCACGTTGATTCAGAGGAAAATCTGCAGGCTGTAATAATTCCCAGGTACTTATCCTCCATCACCTACTCCATCTCCTCTCCTTGTTTCTTCATGGATTTGTTCAGATTGAGATTTGATCAATAAACTTATTCACGAATGACCAATGTCCTAAGTCTTGGTCCTTTAACCCTTTGAAACCTGCAGCGTGCTAATAGAGGTAAAACGCACCTCTGACACGGTGTTGTCCTCACCCTTTGGGATCTCCCTATGAGGACATTTAAAATCCATGAAATTAGTTTGAAGCCCAGTCCAAAGTTCTCTCTCAATCTGTCAGCCAGGATCAGTGGGTAAACTGTACTGAAAACAGAGGAGAAATCTGCAAAAAAGGACTAATGCACCCTCCACATATGCATACAGAGCTATTAGGCGTCATTTATCCTTCTCGCAGAGTGATAAGCAAATGGTAGCGGTTCAGGTGCTGCTTTGCAGAGTTAGTAATGCTGGTTGTATATATAATAAAGGAATCCAACCAACCATGTTGTGTGGAGAGGACATCACGTCTCAACATCACGACACAGACAACAATACCAGATCCACTCCTTTTGTTCTTGCCTTTCACAATAAAAGGCTTAGACATATTCACTGCGTTAGTGTTTACCAGAGCGAACTCACATTCACTCAGAGCATTTTGAAAAAAAAATCGCTTACAGTTGCTAAAGTTATACAACAGCATACGTAAAACAGACTGCTAGACGCTGCTCTGGGTCATTGAGGTCATGGTAGTTGGTCCTCCTCAGATGTCAGGTTATTACAGTTACAGAGCTAAACTATAAACTAAACGTAGGTGTGAAAATACATTTTAGTTTACTGAATTTTAAAAAAGACCATAGAAAGAAATGAGAACTAACTGAAACAATGTTTTGAAATTACATAGCATAACTAAAATTTAAAAAAAATATAGGAAATGTCTCTAGTTTTGACCGGGTTGTCTACATGACGGTGAGTCAGTTGCCTTTACACAGTGTTGTGTTTGCATTGTAATACCTATTTTAAACTACTTAAGTCTTGCATCTGACAAATACCAACTGTATTATAATAAAAAACTAATGAAAAATACAAAACTTGAATGACTCTGCTCAGACTTAGCGCTAGCATCTCCAAACGGACCTTAAACTGTCCCACCAACTAAAATATCTACAGAACCAGCCATGGTAATTTGATGCGAAATATTTGCAGGCAAGTGTTTTGCATTTTTGTGCCATTTATCCTTCAAGCGCCCCTCCACATAAAGGCCTTTAAATGATAAATGTAAAATAAAATGATCATTTCCTTGATTCTTTTAGTTGAACAAGTAAAATCAAAAATACAAAGGACTGTGTAACCTTGGTGAAGGTACTTGGAGTATTGCATGTGTTTATCTTGCCTGTTTGAGTCTGCTCATGTATTTATTTCTGTGAAAAGTCACTAAAGGCAGTTACTGAAGCCTTGAATCAATTTGCATTGACTCAAGCTTACTGTGTTATAGGTCAAGATGTTCACTGAACTAATAATAAAGTGTGACTGATGGCTCAGATAATCTGTATATGCCTCTGTAAATGTGTGTTTTGCACATGTAGGCATATAAAGTACTGTATGGTTGTATTTAGTCCTTGTTTTTCTGTGAATGTGACCACTGACGCTCCACATGTCACGTTAATTGTTTATTTCGAAGCAGAAAGTGCGTGTGCACAGGAAGCTGTGGTATTTGTCTGGTATTCTGTTCTCAGCCAAAGCTAACTCCTGTTCTCTTCTCTTCTGGTTAGAAAAAGTGTGAGCGGTATTTCCCGCTGCTCGGGGAGGAGCCCTTGAGTTTTGGCCCCTTCAGAATCTCCTGTGTAAGTAGACAAATCTCTAATATCCCAGCTGTGTGTGTATGTAACCAGTGTGTGAGGAGCGGGGGGGTCCGACTCCTGCATTTCTCACATTTTGTTCTAATGACCGTTTTAGTCAAGGGCTGTGTAAATGTCCTGGCTGTCTCTGTTTTCCAGGAGGCAGAGCAGGCCAGAACAGACTACTTCATCAGGACTCTGGTGGTGGAGAATGAGAATGAGAATGTAAGTTCTCTGACTTAATGCTCAGGCTGCTATTTAGACTTTATTTTACTGATAAAAGCACTTTCATAAAACGTGTTTGTTTTATGCCACTGCTGTCAACACTTGAAGAGTCATAGTGGTATTTTTATACTTGTATATCTCACATGACGGCAGATGTAAGCAAAATCACATAAAAAATGGATCTCTAAAGCAATGACATGTGTTCCATTGTAAAACATTATATTGTCGCTGTCGGGTGGAAACCTTATTTGTGTCATTAATACTTTACCAAACCAAGCTCACATGGGGTTACAAGATTTTTGACCAGCAAGATCAAGCAGCAACCTCCACAGCTAGAAAATGAAGCCAACATGAAGTGACAAAAGCTGCAGTTCCTCTAATGGCCACTAGAAGCTGGCTGTAAGAGCGAGTCAATCCCTACAGACCCCCATGTTAAAATGCCCAACTTTACAGCAGAAATAAACATATTTACAGCCTGGTGCAAGAAACAGTTTTGGTCTTTGTAGCTAATTTCAAAGTTCATGGCAACCATACTGTCGCAAATTTTTATATAACTCACCTGTTCACATTTTATTAAGGCTCATTATGCATAATTAAAGGTGGTGTCCTTGGCTACGTCATATCCACCTCTCGCTTCTACACAGCGCCAGCCTCTCGCCCAAATATGGTCACTATTGCTCCGAAAAACTAAGCTGGCGATGGCTCAAATGCCGAACTCGAGGCTTCAGAACGGCAGTCCAAATAGCAATGGCTGACGTCCCGATAGCTACGTCCATTATTTTAACAGTCTGTGGTTTGTGTTTGTCTGACGCTGATTAGAACGGTGGCATCTGAGGCAGTAAAAGCATTAGCTTACATTTTCATCATCGTACAGGTTAGAGAGACTGACCTCCAGTAGTGGCTAAAGCAATTTGAATTCAGCCAGTCCACACTGCGGCGCTGGAAGTCACACCAGGCTGGTGGCTATTGTGTTAAGATTGTTCCTTCAATAAGAAAACTTACCCATTCAAACAACCCATTCTTTATTTGGAAGTCAGATGAAATCTCCTTGTACCTGTTTACCTTCAGTTTCGCTGTGTGCAGCACCAAACATGCTCCATCACAGCATTTATTCAGTGAATATGGTGCTTTAACAGTTTGAGGATCCAATGGAGACATAGAGGGTGACCAATAGCATTGATTCATGAAAAGAATTACAGTGACGAATATGGAGATAAGAGGTTTCCGCCTGACAGTGATGATATGTAAAAACTTCACTAGCCTAATTATTTGGTTTAGAAGTAAAATGTGCTCAAACACATTCATTTGGGAAACAGAACTTAAGAACAATGACACAGATATCACTGCACAACTCCACTGAAAGTCGATAAATGCAAATATTCAGATCTCGCCCACATGTTCCCTTTCTCTTCTCTGCCTGCTGATTCAATTTGCTGGCCTTCCACTGACCCTCTTTAAATCTTTAAATATATTCCCCCGTGTGTCTCCCTGTAGGAAACTCGGAGGATAACACAGTTCCATTATATGAACTGGCCGGATCACGACGTCCCCTCGTCGTTTGACTCCATACTGGATATGATTGGACTAATGAGAGAATACCAAGAGAACGACGATGTTCCTATATGTGTGCACTGCAGGTAGGTACAGAACACTCTGCAGAGACACCAACTGTAACTAAGGCAACATTTAAAAAAGAGGCTGATTGCAGATGAGAAGATAAAGTAATGATACAGACACAGTGTTGTTTTCAACATACAGAACATGCACACTGGTATCACTGGTTCTGCATTAAGAGTCTTGAATCACTTTTTTTCTTACTTGCGCTCTCACATTGAATGTAATGATTCATGGAGCGGCCAGTGGTTGCCTGTGAGGAGGCAGTAAGAATGTGCAACAGGTGGCCGACACTGGTTTGTGTATTTTGAAATCACGTTTCAACACCACAGAGAAATATTGCAGTAGCTGGTCGACCCAGAATGCAAACACACATCTACTCCAGGGAAAGGCTAGATTTTATTTTCAAGTTCAGCTGGTTCATACTGGGAACTTGGTGACTATTTAACATGTCTTTATTTCACTTGCAATCTTATTAAAGCTACAGTGATTACATGAGATTGCTGTAATCTGAAAGTTAAGTTTTAATTGTTCAGGCAATGATCATGTTGAGGCAGGCTCAAAGATTACTGAACCTTTTCTATCGATAACTGCGTTCTTTTTCGGGGTTTCCCAAATGGAAACACACTCAGCTGTTGGCAAAAAAGCAGTGACGTAAGTTAGAGCTGCGATTATAATAGTAACTGAAAGAGTTAGTTTAGATTTTTTTAAGTGGCGAACAGAGCTCGACATTAACACTTGCCCAAGTTAACTTATGGGTTGACGATGTTATATACAATATACTGTTGCTAATGCCAAATATCTCTGTAACGTGCATGCGTAAGGGAGACTTGCTATTTTTAGCCCAGTATATAGCATTAGCCATCCTGCCACGACAACAAGGGCTCTGTTGTGATCGTGTCCCTTTTAAGAAGCTTTATAATCCAACCCTGGATTGCTGTGTCTCTTCGGAGACTTGGTAAAATATTGATAAATCTGACACAGAATATCCTGTTTTTTCAGATTAAAAATGAGAGTTGAAAAATGTATAACTTTGAGTAAAACGCTGCGCTCATTACTGTCACCGGCTACCCAATCACAGTGGAGAAGGGGTGGGACAAACACAGCAAAGACCCAATCATCACAGAGGACAAATACAAGCGCTTAACAACAACAGCTGTCGTTTTTAGGCTCGGTTAAAGAAACATTTCGTGGACACTCGGCCTTATTAAAGTAACACCAGCGATTGTCCGACCAATGAGAATTTGGTCAGATAAGAGCATAACGACCAAACAATTGACCAACAGACCAGAACTTTACGTAGCAATATCATCATGTGAAAAACTACGTCAGATCATGTGGGAGAATGTTTTTAGAAGGGCAAAAAAAGCATTTTGGCGCTAAAACATATGTACTTAGACCAATATTTGAATGTTTGAGTCTGAATTCATGATGAACACCACAGGGAAGCTACAGAATGATATAAAAAGCACACTTGCCTTTTAAAACCGTGAAGTAGTCAACAAGAATGACAGCGCACAGATTCATGAGCCTATAGATTGAAGTCGTCTGCTGCACACATGCGTGCCAACAGCACACACACGCTGACACACACAGCCTCCATGTGTGTATAATCAGCTATAATGAGCAGCCCGAGGACATTTCCTGGTTCCTCTGTTACACAGCAGGATGTAAAGATGCCTTGTGTGGGTTGACGTGCGCTGTACTGTATGTGTGCGGAGAGGCTGCGCTTGTTAGAGTAGCAGAGACTGTTTGACAGCATGAGATAAAGTTTTATGAATAATGTGTCAGACATGATGCCACATAACCTTTAGCTCTTGTCTCCATCCTGTCTGGACAAGGTGTCGTTACATACAAACATTCATACATGTGTTAGAGTGTTTGTCCGCTCTTTAGAGAAATATAGAGTTGATGTTTGTTAGGAGTGATTTTTAGTGGATGTATGTTTGCGGTGAGATGGGAAGCTGGAGAGTGTGTGTGTGTGTGTGTGTCTGAATACGCGTTGTTCTTCTGTTGAATCTAATCTGTATGACTGTGACTGTACAGTGCAGGCTGTGGGAGGACAGGAGCTATCTGTGCAATCGACTACACATGGAACCTCCTCAAAGCTGGGGTATGTAAACACACACACTCCTACACATGCCTAAAACATACCTGTACAAATGCACACGCTAAATGTGTTAAGATTCAAGTGAGAAATAACCCTTTTGTTGTCCTTGTGGTGTGCTTTTATAGAAAATACCAGAAGATTTTAATGTTTTTCGGTTGATCCAAGAGATGAGGACGCAACGACACTCTGCTGTACAGACAAAGGTTTGTCTTTTTTTTAAATATAGAATGTTATGTTCCACACCTGGTCTGTTTGGTTCAGTTTAATCCAACTCAAGTTAATTTGCCCCCTAAGTGTGGTTCGTTTGGGCAGGTGTGAACACAGCAACACACGGCTCTCATTTTGGAGCCAGTTTGTCTGCTTGGCATTTGCCTCGCTATATTTGCTATCTCTCAGCGGTGTGTCTATGGTTTTTTGTTGCCTTCTCTTGGATGCATGCTGCGTATGGTCTCGCACCTGGTTGCTACCTTTTTATAATGTCACGACCTCACCCTAAGTAAGGAAATACAGGCAGAGTCTCCACAGAGAAATACACCACCACACACTTCTCGTGGGTTATAAGTGATGATCAGAAAGGATTACTTTTGTATGCATCTGAAATCCTGCATAGTATACATTAAGTTAACTGAAATGCAACATTTAATACAAAGTTGTCGGAGTAATACACAGAATATTTTGTTTAGCAGCGTTTCCTCCATTACATAGCCTGTGTCAAGTCTCCTCATTCCTGTGTTACTTGCTGCACACCTGCTTGAAAATGGACCTTAGCCTGTTCAGCAAAGGTCGACAAATTCCCAGCATTGTTTGTAACTGGTTGAGTGTGTTTTGCCCCAGTTTTGACATGAGGGTGTTTGCATGTTCGCTGCTGTAGACAGATGATTCTCAGCAGGACAGAAGTTATCTATCTTATTATTTTGAATGTACGCTACAAAGATAAGTGTGTCTCGACTTTACCGAGTGCCATCTAGCTCCATTATATTAAAGACAAGGCAGACATGTCTATGGCCACTGCAACTCACACGAAAACAATCGAGACTGATAAATAGCTCTGCAGGTAAGAGGGAAAATATGTGTTTTTTATTTTGGGCTGAACTGTCCCTTTAACGAAGCACCCACTGACCTTACTTAGTGTCCCCTCCCACACACACGTCGTGACATTGAGAGAGAGAAAATGAGCGCTGTTAGACAAAGTACTGGATTGCCTTGAGAGAGGCTGCTGGAAGCCGGCAGCTGTAATGTGATTTCTGAAAATGTGTAGTGCAATACACTTACTGGCTTACCAGGAAAGTGATGAGATCAAATAAGTGTGCATCAGTGAAGGCCCCTCTATTGTTTTCACACAGGTTGAATTCAATCGCCTTGTAAATGGATGTTTTTGAGTGTGGTCCTGAGAATATTTTTGCTCTTATATTGATTTACTTGCTTTGTTTTTCCTATCTTCTCTCCTTCACCTCTCCTCCATTTACCTCATTACGTCTTTGTCTGCCTCTCCGTCTCTGTCTTCGTCTCTCTAGGAGCAGTACGAGTTAGTTCATAAAGCTATCGCCCAGCTCTTTGAGAAACAGCTGCAGCTACTGGAGAGCCCCACCAACACGCAGATAGACGATGGCATGGTATGACACGCACGTACACACACATTGTGCATACTGTCTGGTGTTAAAGAAAGACAGGATGTCGCTGAGTAACGTACTCGGACTGGGGAAAAAAAACACAAATAATTAGTCACAGGGGAGGGAGAGGGTAGGAGGAACACAGGAGAGGGAAGAGAGGCCTTCAGAAAACGTTGCTCTTTACACAGACTGAAAAAAGAAGAGTTACAGAGTTTGTGCCAAAAAGAGAGATCTCTCCTCTGGAAGGTATTCTCAGAGGACTGCATACAGTTAGACCTATTTAAAAGAGCTGGGGGAAAAAAAGCTTTGCTCTGTCAGTCACCACTGCCCCCTTTGTAATTTACTTCACACTGTCCTCCATTACCCCCAAACACACTCACACAAACACACACAATATAAGACGTGTCCTTAATTGTCCCCGTTCCTGTTCTCAGAGCACTAGAAGTTCAACCAAACCAGAAAGTTTACTCATGACAAAAACAACATATTTAGAAAATCAAAAAAGCGAAAATCAAAGAAAGTAAAACAGTTAAGTGGCTTATTTTAACTTCAGGTGTTGTAATGAATATGTTTTTTAAAATCTCTTTCTGCTGTTGGAACATTGCAGGACAGATGAGAAAGTTTATCCGAGGTTGATCAGCGATCCGTAGCTCCAAACTATCGTTCCACATCTTTATGTAGCAAACTTTGGGAACCTACTTTAAAACTAACGAAGCTCCAAGCTACTCTTCATTTCGGGTAGTTAAGCTACAGAAACACTTAAACTGAAAGCTACACTACAAGCTCCTCAGAAAAAGTAGTTTAAAGCCCAGGTCAGACCAAAGATTTGCAGCAAGATGAAACTGTTTCAGTATGTTGCAGAGAAAAGTTGCAGCGTGTGTGAACTGACCAGACTGTTTCTACAGTCAGTCACCATAGATGGCGTGTTCACTGACTAATTGGCTCTGCTTACTGATATTATTGTGGCGTATTCATTATGAATACAGTCCATCTGATGCTCGTTTTATGTTTTTTGCCATTTCATAGCTACTACAAACAAAGCTGTAGCCAGTGTCTCACTATCACTATCCTACAAATTATATTCAGCCACTAATGAAATGTACATAATGGAAATAAATACCTTCTCAATTTGCCTTCAAATGAATAGATTTACAAAGTTACGGTCAAAGTGGTTCCCATATGTACGACAGTCACGGTATGCTGAAACAGAGTTAGGACCAGCTCCCCCCATCCTTCTTTTGGGACGGGTCGGCTGTCGTTCCCGATCTCATGACATCAAACCAGTCTGCTTTATTGACTATCTCCTGAAACATAAAATAAGGCTGGAAGAGCATAATTTCAATAATTTCTGAGCTTTTTTGTCTCAATAAAACCCAACAAAAACAGACTGTTATAGCATTTGGTTTTGATTTGCCACTACTTAGTGGAAAAAAAGAATTCCCTCTCTACTTAAAAGCTTACATAGCTACTGGAAAATATAGTTAAACTAGTGGCGCCGCTGCTCCCCAACACTGTTGATATGTGAAGACAATAGACAGAAAGCCAGAGGACACGAGCATCAATGAGACAGTGTGCGAGACTGACAAACCCTAAAGACAGAGGACACAGAGAGACGATGAGAGAGCGCATTGGCAGCAATCCAGGAGGTGACTTCCTGCTTCGGAAGCTCTGATGACATCACCCCTCTCCCATAATGCACTTTGAGTCTGAGAATAGACATCCGTTGGGAAAGGGAGACCCTTTCCAAGAGCCGGTCACAGGGACGCACGCAACCATGTTTACATTAGAGAAGACTCAGCTGACACACTTTCTACAGAGTTAAATCTTTCAGGATCTCTGAGTGGGTGAAGCTCGTCCACATAACTCGACTGTACTACACTTTTACTACTTGTTTTAAAGTTTGTGCTATTAATCATTTGTAGGTGTAGGCGTGTGTGTACGGAGGAAGACAACAAGTCCTGTACAAGTTTGTTGCTACCCATTGTAACCTTGTCATTATCTCACAAAGTTGCAAGTCCAAGAATGCTCGCTGCCCTCACACACACACACACACACACACACACACACACACACACACACACACACACACACACACATACTATTAGCAAAACATTATCTGTACTGACTCAGTCCATACACACATTGACTCATGTCCAGTCAGCCATTGTTAGTGACTAAAACACCCACATAGGTGCTCTCAATGGCAGTACGAACAATAAGCCTACACATACACACATCCCACACGCGTTTCTCTGCTCGCACGCAGGCGCCATTGTTTGCAGGAAGTGCTCCTATCAAATTGATTCCTCACAACATTCAGCCAAAAAGAGATGTAATCAGAATCGGCCTTTTCTTCACGTACACTCAACGTGCACTCAGTTCCTCGCACAGAGCCGAGGTGGCCTGATTTGCCCCTCTGCCTCGAGTTCATGACGGCTGAAGTCGTCCCGTCATCCTCTCGTTATCAGAGCGGAGAGAGAGTCAAATTAATGAGTCACGGGGGAAGAGAGGAGAGGAGGAGGAAGCCACGAGTCGAGAGGAAGAGAGAGAAGATTAGTCGGGAGGAGGAGAGCGTCTTTCAGAAGCAGTTTTGATCCTTCGGTGAAGCAATGTCGGAGCAGCTTTGTGCCTCTGCTCCAGAAGCATGTAGGAGAGACGTTAGACACAGAGATGCTGCATGTTTCAACAACAATTATAGAAACTGCTGTTACCATGTGCACTGGAAGGAGCCTCTTAAATATGAGAAAACAGCAAAAATTTAGTTTTAGTCTAAGTTGGTTACTGAAAACTCTTTTGTTTAGTGGAACTCAGTTTTAATTTTACTCTAATTTAAGTCAGTGTTTTTATCCTAATTTTCTCAGACAATTTCATTATACTGTAATGGATTCTGCAGAAGGATATTTCTCCTGGCTGTAAGCACACCTTCAACTGTAAGTTTATTAATTTAGGCTGAGAATATGTTTCTACCTTACTTCTTCCATACACAGTAAAAGGAATGTTTAAAGTTATTGATTTTACTTTGGTTTCATATTGAGGTCTGCTGCTAAACTGGGCGTCATGTTTCACTCAGCGGACCTCCACTTCAATAAATCAGCAGTTATGAAAACGTGTAAACTACATCACCGAGGCAGACGAGTTGAGCATTATCTGGGAAATTACAAGAAAAATTACAAGAAAATGACCTGAAAATAAGCAAAAAAGAAAAGTAAAAACAAACAAGCTAATGACATGATTTTTTTTGTCAAAAATAAAAACAGGCTTTGTCTGTTTATTGTAAATATATAATTGAAATAGTTACATAGTTTTATTGACAGTTTTCCCTTGTTTTTTTTTAATATATAATTTTCTCGTAATCTCCCCTCGTAATCCAGTTATTTTCTTAACACCTTTTACTTGTTTATTGCAATTTGCCCGACATTTCATGTTAAGTTGCTCATTGCTTTTTTCATGTGTTTTCCAAAGAAATCAAACTAGTTTGTTAAAGTTTCAAAGGTTTAAATGCTTATGAAAGGCGTCTGATTGCAGCACAAGAAAACTGATGTAGATTCAGGTTTCCAAGGGTTAAAGTAGGATTATTTTATAAAGTTTTGTCTGAAAATGCTGCATAAAATTAAATTTGGCGTGTTGCACATGTCACCCAAGGTCAAAGAGTTTACTCATCTTGCTCAGGGAATGTGTAGATTTTGAAAAGCATTTCCATACTGCAGTGTATTTACTGAGTTCAATATTAAACTCAATATTATGTTGATGTTTTTGTGTGTGTGTGTGTGTGTAACTTGTCCAGGTTGAGAGCAGTCCAGATAAAGCAAGTCACCCATCAGATGAGGACAGATGGGACACACCACCTCCGAAACCTCCCCGCATTCGCAGGTAAGGCATGTTTTATGTTTGGACGGCTTGGCTTTTCAAAATGTATTTTTATTTTTCAGCCGATACGATCTGCTCTCGCCCACTTTCTTAAAGTTCACAAAACAGTTGTAAAATGGACGTAGCTGAAGTATAAAATAACCGCACTCATCCTCCACACAGATGAATGAACAGACTCACACAGAAGTGAGCAGTAGGTGTGAAGTGGCCCGTCACTGAGCACAGTGGGTGTTGTGTTTTGTAGGAGGAACTCAACACAGCACAACAGTTTGTGTGGAGCGCACAATGAAAACATATTAAACTGACCAAACAGAAGCAGCAGGCGTTGTTTCCACCAGAGCTCTCTGACACATTAGCTCCCCGTCAGCCCACAGATACACCCGGCCTCCACTCCACTGAAGTTAACTTCTGTTTAACAACTGCTGCAGCCCCGAGGAGGAGCTGTATTTATAGATAATTTTGCAACTCGTAACAATACTCTGCAACTCTGCGTGGTGTTGCATGTACCGCAACCTGGGGCTAGTTGAAGTAGAACTGTGATATCTTTCATCTGCAGCTCTTTGAGAACAAATACAGTCTTTTTCACACTTGAAGGCACATGGGTGATATCTGATATCTGTCATGTGCATACACACACACTCATGCCATCTCTCTTTGGCACATTTCTTTCTTATCCTCTCCTCTTGCTTCTCTTCCTCCCTCTCCTCTCATTTTTAATTTTCCTGTATGTGCCCAGCAGGGGTTGTGCTCCACTTTCTCTCAGCCAGTTCATCTTCAGTCCCCCTTCTTCATATGATTTATCCACACAAGACTAGGTTAATGCAGCAATACTTTACAACTTTTTTTTTTTTTTTAAAACAAGCCGGATACATGCTCAAAGAGTTGCCTACAAGCTGTTGCTGTAATGTCACAGGGGACATCTCGTTGCCAGGAGACTGTTTCACTTAATTACCTGTTGCTAGAAGCGTTGTCTAAAAATGTCCGGTTTGACAGCGTTTTGTGTGTCTGTATGTGTGCATCATTCGCTCTGTGCATATACATATATATGCGATTTCTGTCTCATATATAATGTCACAGTGTTAGATGTTCATGTTAAGTGTAGCCAAACTTTCAAATAATGCCATCAGCATATGTAAGTTTTTAATTTCTCCCCAGGTTTGTATCGTATTCCTGTTCCTTGTAAAGATTTGGTTTAGAAGCTTTTGTTGGTGATTTTTTTCGTGATAGAAACTACCGCTATACTCTGTTACAGTCTTTCCTGCAGCTGCAATGACAGTGCAAAGACACTGAAATACTAAATACTTTTTAAACTCCGCTCCGTTTCCGTTTTGTTTGCCTGTAGCGTGCGTATGCGTAATGACTTGAAGCATTACGTGGTTTTGGATTGGTCATAGGCTGTACTTGCCGATACTGGTATCGGTATCAGTACAACTCTACATGAAACTGCTTTATGCAGTGTTTTTACCAGTCTAAATAACCTGGTCCATTTGTTTTTGAGAAGAAGAGACCTCTGTGGATAAATCAGCTCTCCATAAAAACCTTCTGAACAATAAATACTGGAAGAATTCTAATACATTGCTCCTTTAAAGTTCTCAGACATCCTGCCAAAATTCTGCCACAGGGCCATTTTTAAATTTGAAAATATATATAATTATATATATTGTAATTAAGATCTCTTGGACTAATTTTGCAACCATTTGACAACAGTGTTGGGCTCCATGTGCTGTTTAGAGACCAATCAAGAACCGTGGAACGAGCATTGAAAAGTTTTGGAGATACTGAATATTCTTTATGGCTTTGAAAGTTGCGCTTGGATACAGTTACCAGACTTTGGTTTCAGACCAGGGAAATGCTGAGTAATGTTAGATAATAAGGCACTTTTCCATTTTTTGGACCTTTAAAGTTATCGTGAGGAGGACTCACATGAAGGGACCCCACACCCCCGTAGCTGACTACTTTTACCCCTCCACATCCTTGTGGAATGCCCTACATCTCATACCACCACAAAGAAAGGCCATCTCTAACATTCGTGACCCTGAAAATGAGCATAATAGGTCCCCTTCAGTTTATATATTTTAAATCTTTTCTCAGGCTCAATCTTCATTTAACATTGATTTAGCTCTCAACCTTTATGATACCAGAAAAATCATTAACCAGAGCCAACATGACCTTTGTCGTGTCCTCTTACTGCTCTTAAATTATGCTCTTGCGGAGCTGAGTTTATCCACAGTACCGGCCGGTTTGATGGGAAAACAAACATTTTGCAGAGGTCCTAATTTTGGGATGTAGCTGCAAGCGATCTGTTTACTGAAGTTTCTTTCCTGCTCTAAGTAAAACATACAAATTTGAACTTGGAAATGCTGCCAAAATCACAAGGCTTTCCTGGAAGACTCTAATCTTAAATCTGTGTCTCAGTGAGTGTCTTTCTCTCTGCGTGTCATCCCCCAGTTTCCTAAAGGAATAACGTCCAGGCCTAGTTTAAGCCTGGAAGTATTTTAGTGATGGCAAGAGCTATTTTTACCAACATAGTCCACATTCTGCCCGCCACACTCCCCCTGGGTCACTTCAGCTGTGTGTGTGTGTGTGTTAGGGGAAGAAACATACTGCAGGAGCTCTGATGAGGCTGGCATCAAGGTCACAGATACTGAGTCATGGCTTTTACACACATATTTACAACCACACCCAGAGGAGTCATATCCTCTGATCTCAGACCTAAATGTGTCTGTAGCATCTCCAGTATTGAAGAACCAAAAGGTGGCATATGATGTGTTGTCAGACTCTCTGTCCTCTGTGCTTATTTGTTGATCAGTTGTCTTTTTGTTTTGATAATAACTTTGCTGATCTTAGATTGTGCTTTATGTAGGTACTGTTTTTGTACCGCTGCAGATGCATTTGTTAAATTTAAGGTTTATAGACAAGTGTATTTAATTAGAGTAGGGTCTTGAAAAATATGGTTTTTATCTCTACTGAAAATCAGGTGTTGTACTTGGCCATACCTACTTCTGAAGTTCAGTCAGACTGACCACTACCCTCCAGCAGCTATTACATGAATATAAGACATATGGTTATCATAAATATCAAGGTCTCACTTTGTCCATGGCACAAATTTGGCCAACATAATCAAATCCAACAAGCCAAAACACATATTTGTTTAATAAGTGACTGAACTCTGTGTAGTTTGAGTGTGCAGTTTGCCACTTTCCGTAGTTGTCTGTGTGACTCTAACGCCAGCACAACCTGAAAACTGTGTCTCTTAAAGTTATATCACCTTCTAGCAACGCACCCGCCACTGTGAGCCAACACTGATTAAACATGCAGCATCTTCCCTCCTGTGTACGTATGTGTGGAGGGCACAGTGCGCTTGTTGTGTGTGTTTGAGTTCATGTGAGTGTGGGTGGTGCATAATTTTAAAGTTCTTGTGAAGGCGTGCCGTGCACACATGTGTTTGTGTGTAGGTTGTGTGAGTGTGTACATGTGTGCATAACGTCTTTACTGTGTCACCAGCACGCCAAAACTGTACGGATGGTTGTCGTGTTTTTATACTTAAGGGAGTACATGCTTAGTTATGTGTGAAGCTTGTTGAAGCATATTTCAGAACAGTCGCAGATTCTTGGAGATCTCCTCATTTAGCTTTTATAAGCAGTAGACAAACATATTTTTAACACAGTACAATACAATTACAGATATGACATTTTAAGTGTTTATTAATGTACAGTATTTTTTAACAATCTTAAGTAGTAGTGGTAGTAAATACATGTCAGTGTTTAGGATAAGGCAGGATCATTATTAAGTATTCTTGTGGTCTGATGGTAGAAGCTCTTCCTGAGCCTTTCAGTGCTGGTCTCGTGTAACCGGTAACTTTTTCCTGATCTTAACAGAGAGAAAGAGAAAGTTATCTGAGTGGTTTGGATCTTTAATGATTCTCCTGGCCTTATTTTTTGTAGCTACTGGTGATAACGTCCTTTATGCATATGTGCTCAGCTGAAGGAACCACTCTTTGCAGTGCCTTGTGGTCCTGTTTCTGTACCAGGCTGTGATGTTCCCCATCAGGATGCTCTCGATGGTGTAGTAGTAGAAATTCATCAGTATTTGAGGGAATACCTGGAATTCCCTAAAGTAAAATGGTCCCTGCCACTATGTAGCGCCAAGGTCAGGCCCTCAGTGATGTGGACACCAAGGTATTTGGAGCAGTCCACACTCTCCCTGAGGGCCTGTTGATGATAGTTCCTTTCCTGCTTCTTCCCAGAGTCCATTATCATCTCCTTAGTTTTGCAGAGGTTCAGGAGTTGGCTGTTGTCCTGACACCAGCAGCTCAGGTCGTCTCCATCTTTCAGGTCAGACTTTTCATTGTTACCTGTGATCAGGCCCACCACAGCTTTGTCATCAGCAAACTTGACGATGGTGTTGGAGTCTGAAGTGGCTACACAGTCGTGTGGGTGTACACTCAGTAAAGCAGGGGGCTCAAAACGCAGCCCTGGGGTGCCCCTGTGTGATATCTGCCTAAAACTACATCACAGTGTGTTTTCGTCTAACTCTGGAGAAGAGACGACTGCCAACATTTTAATGCTCTGAAGTAGATGAAAGAAAGCATTTATTTGTTTTAAAGCTGAGGGAGTCGCACTGGAATTTTCTAACAAGGCAGTTAATTCTGGTGTTAAAATGGTTTTTTGGTGACAGCTACATTCACACCATTAAACACAAGTGAGGAAAATAAATCCATAAAACAAGACAGACTGAACAACTTGTATTTGGTGCACTGGTTGTGGTGGAGGATGGTGGATGTTTCTGGAAAAAGTTTGGGAAAGTTGAATGTGTTTGTTGTTCTGTGGGCAGTGGTGTGTAGCTGTAGAAGAGTTTATTTTTACAGATTACCAGCAAACCATACTCTGAAGTTTGCTCATTTTCTCCAGTTAAACAAAATTCTTTCTGTCTTTGCAAACCCTGAGGGTGTTTGTTAGTGTAAGCCCATCACTACAACCACTTCTTTATTCACTTGATGTAAACCCTCATAATATTTTCATACGTACTTGCATTTTTCATGGCTGTCCTCGTGCTGCGGTTCTCAGATGTGCCGTGTGCCTCGTTCTCTTTGATACTGCTCACTTGTTTTGCTGTGACTGATTAGTGTTTGCTCCTGTAATAGCTCGGCTTCCTCTCAGGAATCATTTAAGCTTCATCTTATCTTATCTCAGAGGGACACCGGGCCCGAACAAACTCTGTGGCATCTCAGCGATTCATATCCCCATGGAAACAATCGGCACCAGTGGGATTCATCTGTGTTATTGTTAAATATAGCGTTTGCTTGCTCAGGCGATGAAGACGATACAGAGGAAGATATTCTCATGGGTAATTTATGTTTTCAATAAAGTGCTTTTACCTGGAGGCCAGAAATTACCGAGAAGAGACCCATAAGATGCAGTTTTAGGGTGGTGGTTAGAAAAGCTCAGTTAATCTCAGCAGGAGCTCTGATCTCCAGCTGTCATGACCTCTGACCTCCCCACTGTGCTGAGAGTTGTAACAGAAGTTATTAGTCTAGTGTTTCTGGATTTAGCAAATCAAACTCTTGAGGAATGATTCACTGTAATTCTTGGCAGGCTCAGCTGGGGGGGCATTACAACAGATTTCAAATATGTAAAAAGAACTTGAGTATTCACTTCCTCGCAGCTCTCTGATGCAGGTGTCTTCCTCATTTTAAATTATGCCTCAGGGATACAGGGATTCAAAGAATGTAAAGTAGCTGACTATACAGAACAGAGCTGCATGCTGTTTTCATAAGTTTTCTCCTGCCGTTTTGGGTGATCTGTGTTGTATTCCTGGATCAATACGGCAAAAATATGAGATGATAAGACTTTCCTCTGAGTAAATTGCATAATTCTCCATGGGCTACAGAGCTCAATGCTGCTGCTGAGGAAGCTAATTACAATATATGTACAGTAATGATATATAATGCAGGGAGAACATGGGTGGGTTATGAGACAATAGGCCCCTGGGTACAAACATGCAAAAGCCCCCCTGCCTCGCTTACAAAGGAGCAAGACTCAGAGACTTTATAGTTATTAAGCCTTTGTTGTTTTGCATTTCTTTGTAGTTGCTTTGTGTCTCTTTGTAGTTGCTTTGCATCTCTTTGTTGTTGATTTGCGTCTCTTTGTTGTTGATTTGTTGTCTCTGTTGTTGCTTTGTGTCTCTTTCTTGGAAGTAATTTAAGTTTCTTTATAGTTGCTTTGTGTCTCTTTGTTGTTGATTTGCGTCTCTTTGTTGTTGATTTGCATCTCTTTGTTGTTGCTTTGTGTCTCTTTGTAGTTGCTTTGCGTCTCTTTGTTGTTACTTTGTGTCTCCTGGAAGTAATTTGAGTCTTTGTAGCTGCTTTGTGTCTCTTGGAAGTAATTTGAGTGTCTTTGTAGTTGTTTTGCATCTCTTTGTTGTTGATTTGCGTCTCTTAGTTGTTGCTTTGTGTCTCTTTGTAGTGGCTTTGTGTCTCTTTGTACTTGCTTTGTGTCTCTTTGAAGTAAGTCTTTGTAGTTGCTTTGCATCTTTTTGTAGTTGCTATGTGTCTTTTGGAAGTAATTTGAGTCTCTCTATAGCTGCTTTGTGTCTTGGTCGGAATTTGAGTCTCTTTGTAGTTGCTTGGTGTGTCTTAGTAGTAATTTGAGTCTCTGTAGTTGCTTGGTGTGTCTTGGTAGTTGTTTTTAATCTCTTTGTAGTCATTTTGTGTCTCTTTGTAGTTGCTTTGCGTCGCTTTGTAGTTGCTTTACATCTTTTTGTTATAATTTGAGTCTTTTTTTGTTGTTGTTGCTTTGCATCTCTTTGTAGTTGTTTTGTGTATTTTGTTGTAATTTCAGTGTCTTTGTAGTTGCTTTGCGTCTTTTTGTACCATTTTGTTTGTCTTTGTAGTTGTGTTGTGTTTCATCCCTTTGTAGTTTTTTGTGTCTATTTGTAGTTTTTTTGCTGCTTTTTGTAGTAATTTTAGTCTCTTTGTAGTTGCTATGCATTTTATTCTAGTAATTTTGTCACTCTGTGATTGTTTTGCCTATTAAGTAGTTGTGAGTCTTTGTGTCGCTGTGCAGCTGTTTAGCATCTCTTTGTGGTTGTTTTCAGTCTCTTTGAGGTCATTTTGAGTCTCCTGCTCTTCAGTATGTGCCTCTTTGAGAGCCATTTTGCAGGTGAATTCCAGTGGGGCCCCTGACACTTTGGGCCCCACTGGAATTCACCAATCAATCAATTATTGCATTCTCTCCATAAATAAATAAAAAAAAATACACATGGCAGATTGCAGCCTCTTCTTAGAACAGTTTGGGCCAATAGCAGCTATACTGAGAGGCCTTTTACTGTACGACTGCAACTCCAAAGTTGTGTAAGAATAGGAAGTCCCCTGTCCCTCTGGCTTGCAACTTCTCTCTCTCTCTCTCTCTCTCTCTCTCTCTCTCTCACACATACACACACACATGCACACACACACGCACACTGCATCATACGCAGTCCTATGTTAGCTCTTGCTTCAGTCATGCGCTCTTGATTTAGCACACCACCACATCCTTTCACAGTTTTTTTTTTCAGTGTGTATATATTTTTTGTATGCATATGTAAGTATGTATATTCTGCAGGGTGGAACAGAATCTTAATGTTAAACTTTCCATCACCGTGTGGCGAGCTTGGTTGCAACCTCAGTATCCTGTACGTAACTCACACACCTACACTGCGTTTATCTATAGGTGCGTTTATAAGTAGTTTATGAAAGCACATTACACGGTACTGTACATTTGGGGGACTTTTGTTGAATACTGCTAAGTGCAATAGAAGGCACGTCCTAATGCAGTACTGCAGATACTATAGTGTACTCACTCATTCACTGAAGTAGCTGGTAGATCGAGCAATAAAAATCAGTCAGTCTATTTACATAGCACCTTTTAAACAAATTAAATGCATGTCAAAGTGATTCGCATGTTATTGACATAGCTTAGGATGTTAGAAATAGTAAAATGTAAATAAAATTAAATAGAATAAGAATTATTTAATAGTAACAATGAAATAAAATAGCAAAATATAAATAGAACAAAATAGAATAAATAATAATAAAATCATAAAAATGAAATAAAATAGAATAAATAGTAAAAATGGAATAATACGGTAAAATGTAAATAAAATAGAATAAATAATAATTAAATAATAAAAATAAAATAAAATAGTATAATGTAAATAAGATAATGTAGAATAAATAATAATAATATATTAAAAAACAAAACGGTAATGTAAGTTCTGCCACTCAGGCTTGCTTTTATTTTTTACTGCTTACAATCAATCACTCTGGTGCAATATCAGTATTATTAAACTGTGCAATATCTAAACTTCCATTAGTCAATATTGTAAAATCAGCCATTCAGTCTGTCTCTTTATTATAGGCTGCTTCTTTTTGATCCTTTCTTGTTATACTGCTTTATATATGCAAAAAGCATTACCTTATCTTATCTTAATAGAATAAACCTAAATAATAAAACCACAAAATTCTAAAACACCACATAAAAGCCAATAGACTAAATAGATGAGTTCTTTGTTAATATTTAGAAACATCGATATTTTTGTACACTTTGATATCTGAAAAGAGAATTAAATGTGCCTTTAAAACAGACAAACAAACAAAACCTTGGGCAAACAGTGACCTGAGTATGTTCCTGCACAGAAAAAATCAGAATAAAAGCAGAATATCTCCTGAGGAATGTGTCTTCAACTCTTCACTTCAGCTCCTGAAACATTAGAAACAAAATACAGTGCATCCAGAGGGACAAATTCTGCAGCGTGATTCAGTCTGTTTTCAGTTTGCTGTACACCAACAGTTCATGTTGACCTTAAATCCATAAAATACGGCCGAAATATACATTTGAGGATGTAATTTGTTTCAGATGAGCACATTTCTACTTTTTTAAATTCTGCCACCTAGTGGTGACTGACTGTTCTTCACAACATGAACATGAACAGAATCTACCTTATAGTTTCATTCACACAGGAAATAAATTTAGTACAAGCTCATTTCATCATCTTAGTATCATCATTTCTTTTAAGACAGAGAATAATTTAAAACATGGATGTCCAAATGTCTGGAGATTGTCAACCCATCTGATGAAATTCTTGCCTTTTCATCATTTTCATTTCTTTAATCGCCTGAACCTCACTCGTCAGACCTGTCGGTACAACTCTGGCTTTGAGTTTCGTGTTTTAATGATGGAGTTTCTGTGTAACGGACGTCTTATTAAAGAACATCAAAAGTCTCTCTGTGTCTAACATCCATTCAATTAAAAGCGTTTCTGGTTTCAGCTCCTTTATGCTGCTAACTGAGCTCTCTGTGTCTCCGTCTCTGTGTCTCTGTGTTTAGTTCCCAGGCAGAAGGTGACGTGAAGGAGGAGATACTCCAGCCTCCGGAGCCTCACCCCGTACCCCCCATTCTGACCCCGTCCCCCCCTTCAGCCTTCCCCACCGTCACCAACGTACGGCAGGACAACGACCGCTACCACCCCAAACCTGTCATACACGTCCTGTCTACCACACAGGTGAGTCTGTTTATACAGAAACATACAGATGTGCAGGATGGTGGGTGTTGTAGCCTTTTATACTGTGTCAGGTTTGTTGTGTAAATGTGTAATTGTGTAATTAACCCAACAGCACACATCGACCGTGTGTGTGTGTGTGTGTGTGTGTGTGTGCGCGCGCGCGCTCTAAATTTAACTATCGTGCTTTAAAGTAATTGAAGCAAATATTAAACCAGAAATACTTTAGATTTGCACGTTTCTACAAGAATTGAGGTGACTTGTCTTGTTCATGCCATTTTGTCCAAACCTGGGAATCCTGCAGTTAAAGGGTAACTTTGGCATTTTTCAACATTGACCCTATTTTCCCGTGTTTTTGGGCGTAAGTGACCAATGGGCACAACAGTTTGTGACATTGGCCTAGTATTGAAATTGAGTGCTGCAGCCAGCAGCGGTGAAACAGGCTGTAATGTAGCCAGCCAGGGCAATTGTGCGCTGTCAATTTGTGTCAACTAAAAGTGCTTATTTTTGTCACTGACAGGCTCAGATTGTTTTTGTGTCTTAAGTGTCTGACAACTTATGGAAAGGATCCCTATAGAGATAGACCTTTTTCTTTGAGAGTAAGATCCTTTTCGTTTAACCAAAAACAGCCCAGAATTAGTTATCACCAAACCCACCGGACCCCATTTTAAAAAACTGTAATTTTATTGTGTATAGAGGCAGCATGTTTTCACATTTAACTTGGTGAATTAAGGGTTTATTTATGTCAAACCAGAGATGGTTTGACATAAATAAACTGATTGATGATTGTCGGAGCAGTGGAAAGACAAACCAAGATGTTTTTTCGTGAGTTTTATTTTGCTTCTATCGACTTTAAATAAAGTGTGTTTTATGAATATAGAATTACCGTTTTTTTTAAATGGGGTCTGGTGGGTTTGGCGACAGCAATTTAAGGGCTGTTTCTGGTTAAACAAAAAGGATCTTGCTCTTTAACAAAAAAGGTCAACCACTGTAGGGATCCTTTCCATAAGTTGTCAGACTTATAATAACTTAGAATAACAATCTGACTTTAAGTGGACGTACACTGAAGGTGCACAATTGCCCTGAGTGGTTACATTGCAGCAGGGTTTGCGGCTCCAGCTTTAGCACCCTGGCTCAGTACTGGAACAGTTTCAAAAACTGTTGTTCCCATGACTTCGACACAAAAGCATGGGAAAATAGGGTCCAGGTTGAAAACTTACCCTTTAAACTTTCTGGTGATTTTAAACTTAGGGAAGATATTGCTGGATCATCTTGCCCTAAATACTGACTGCTGCATTTGCAGAAGGTGCTTAAATGTTTTCATTTCCTTTTCCTTGCAGAATAAGGACACGGACCAACAGCAGAACCAGTCAGAACCCAGTCCGAACAAACAGACCAGCCCTTCAGAGCAGAAAGACCAAGATCTACAAAGTCGAAAACAGCAGACTCAGGTCTCAAATCTAGACCTCAATGACAACTACAACAACAAATCAACATCGACAAAATCAGAATCGGGCCAAAGCCAGACTCAGACTCCCTCCTCGCCCCTCTCCCCGGCTGTTGAATGTTCCGGTGCTCCTCGGATCGAGAGGAAGCTGAGCATCGAGATTAAAAAGGTGCCGTTACAGGAAGGACCTCGTAGTTTTGACACTTCCTCCTCCATGGGAGTAGCAGGCGGAATCGGCAGCAGCTCAGCCAGTAGCACGGCAGGACTGCAAAGAGCCCACGCCTTCAAAGCCCGCTCGGGCCAATCCCTGCTGACGTCTAGCTCTTCGCTGTCGGAGGACTCGGGCACAGAGGGCGGAGCGGGTGGATGTGGGGAGAGTCAAGCCGACGGAGGCGTCCTCGCCAGACCAAATCACCTCCCTGTGAAGGGCGAGAAGGGGGACACACAAGGAGGGGAGAAAGCGGAGGTGAAGGCCGGCCACGCGGCGTGGTCTCAGGCCTGCAACAGCCCGGAGAAACAGTTCCCCAAAACCTCCTCCTCTTCCTCCTCCTCAGACCGCGTCGCTCCATCCTCCTCCTCTTCCTCCCACCTCTCCTCCTCCTCTTCCTCCTCCTCGTCTACTCCTGTTAGAACTGCCCTGAGCTTCACCAACCCCCTGCACTCGGATAACTCGGACGAGGAGGGGGACGGAGAAATGTCCGGGGGAAAGGAGGGTTATCGTACTAATGTATCCACAGCGACGGCCATGGTAACCGCATCCCCTCACCATGGAGACCAGCAGCCGGTCCGGAAGGTGGTGCCCATGTCGATCGCGGGGCAGAGCTCTCCGTCACTCACTGCAAGTACGTCAATCAGCTGCTTTTGTTTAATGAGCGTAATGCCTTTAACTAACTGGCTGCTCTCCTGACAGACGCAATTAACATCTATAGAGGAAGTCAGATAAAACAGACACCTGGAGTAACGAAATAAATCAGATTCAGAGACCTAACTAACTCAACTAAACACTGAAGGTCACGTTAGGTCTTTCTGAGAAGTCTAGTTCTTGATAAAACTCAGGTAAAGGCACTGAGAGTAGAGTAGAGTCATTTCAGGGTCAGTAAGGAGATAGATATCTTAGACACACCACATGCTAATGATAAGTTGTATCTGTCAGCACACACACAGTTATACCACTCTTATTTCTGGGCTGAGAAGGAGGCAGAGAGAAACAAACAGCAGACAAGGAAGAAAGAAATAACAAGAAAGGAGCGAGATAGTTCCAGTGAGTCTCATTTCAAGCATGGCTGTATGACTAATTGGTTGGTTTGCGAGGAATGCTGCAAACATCTGTCAAAACAAGTCTTCTCTTTTCTCTTTCAGCCTGTGTGTGTTTGTCTAAGTGAGTGGATTTGGGAACGGGAGAAAGAAATCCTGTTTTTGTGTGTGTTTTTGGTTCCATTGCAGTTTTACGTGTGTGTGTGTGCGTGCATGTTGGATGGTGAAGGATCAACACTGCATGAGACTGATAAATACACAACTCTGTGCACGTCGGGTTGAACAGAGCAGCAGTGTCACGCTCGCTGTCATGATCGCAGTGGTTTTTTTAATCCTCTGGGGTGTAAAGGCTGAGATCGCTCCTTCTTCTTTTGTCGATTTCAAAATCGTGAGATTCTGAAATCGGACTCTTGCTGTGATGGAGCTGATGGTTTGAAGTGGACTTTGGCTTGGAGCGGTTTGGATCTTGAGTGGGTTCAAAGCTTGATGAAACAACTGCATTTTTGAATATTTGGATTTAACTGTGAGGGTGCATAATGTTAATTTGACAGCATTGCTTCAGATAAAAACAAGGATATGTTCTAATAAATACTAAAAATCGATACAGCAAAGTATCGCGATATTTTTGTGCAGCAATATCGTATCGTCACACAAGTATTGTTTTTTTTATTATATACATTTTTTACTTACTAATTACTACATAATTTGTAGTTAAAAAAAAGTAATATATTGCAGTTTACTTTATCACAATACTCAGCATATTGCAACACATTTAAAATTGCCATAATAATATTGTATCGTGACTTAAGTATCGTGATAATATCGTATCGTGGAGCCTCTGCTCTCTTACAACTAGAAGATTATAAGACATTGGTAACAAGACAGTTTTAAGTTTTTAAGCCCTACTGATACTGGATTTTTGATGCTGATACAGATATTTGTGGAAGCTGAGAAGGGCTGGGCTTGCACTTATTCATTTTTAATTGCTATTATCTCGAGATCACAGGTTAATGATTTAATTATCTTCAGAAATCAGGCTTTGTTATCTTGAGATAATGAGATAATCAACCTATTATCACGGCTAAACAAAAGGTCATTTCCTCTCATGAAGCCACTTAAAATGTTTATCAGAGATCAGCTCTGATGAGTTATGTCAGCATGCATTGATGGCATTTTGACATTGATATAGAACCTTTCACTGAAATGAAATCCACAAAGTGCTTCACAAAATACAGTCAAGCAATCAAACAATAAAACATGCACTCAATAAAAACAAAGACAATTTAATAAATAAAGCAAAGCAACAAAAAGAAAGTAAAATATGGAGCAAATACAGGCTACTGAGGCCCCAAACAGAAAAGATGGGTCTTCAGTTGTTAGTTAAAACTAAAGACCCCAACAAAAATCACCTCATCATCATCTCATATTTTTTCCAGTGAAAACGACGTCAGACTAAAATCGCAATGTCAAAAATAATCGCAATATTATATGTTTTCTTTGAATGCTGTGCAGCTCTATCAGACTGTACTTCAGTCAAGCTCTAACAGTCCATTTATGAATCCTCTCTGAAATAATGACAGTGATCTTGAAAGCTGAAATCAGGTGTGATTAACTGAACCACACACTCTGTTGAGTTCTCCATAAATATCCCGTGATCTCGAGAAATCAGAGGTTGTTTCCTTGTGATTTATGATCTCATTATCTTGAGAAATTTGTATTTTTTTTGTTGAGAATTCGACATAATTGGCCTGTTATCAGTCGAAAACATGCAGTGCTATCTTGAGATGACAAAATCAGTCATATCTTAAGTTACGGCATTAAAAGATTATAGCAAGTGTGGTCGTTCTTGGCTCCCATCGGTATTAATATTTTGGAGTTTAAACAATCCAGTATGTCAGCTTGTAGTATTGTCGTATAGTACTATCTGTTTCCTTTATAATTGTGGCCAGGAAACAAACTGTGAGACAGAAACAATGTTTTAAATGACCTTAAACCTACTTCGGTATTACTACTATACATACAGGTGTACATATATACTTCCAAACTGATATACCTGCAATAAGGTCGTAACAATGTGGTAGATTTACCCGTCAAGCTCTAATAAGTTGCATAACCTTTACTCTATCAATTATTGCAATAACATGTCTGCTGTACTTTAATGTTCAGCAGCAGCAGCTTACCTGACTTTAAACAAGAAGACAAACTTTAAAGTTGTTTTTAGAAAACACAGAATAAAGTTACATGTCTCCATTAGATAATCATATAACATTCAAACATTATGGTGGACATTTAAATACCTCGCATCACACATTATGCACCCCTGAGGTCTTTCTGATATTCAAAATGCAGAAACATTTTTCTCACAGTCCTGGCGTGGGCTGGTTTGCGTTTTGGTTTGCTTGGCTTTCTGGCACATTATTTGTTTGGGCTGTGGTCGCGCTTTGGAGTCGGTTGTGAAACGCTGATGGCTGCTGTTTGTTTGGTTGCAAGAATCTAACGACTGCTTGTTGTTGATGTAAAGCTTGTTTTGTTGGTTGAACTATCAACGAATTAGTCCATTTATATTGCACATGTTATAAAGGGTAATGCAGTTCAACATACTTTACTGGTCAGTGACAAACTAACAAAAAAAGGGGGGAAATATGAACAGTTAAAAGGTGTCATGTAAAGCTTGAATTACATACATAAAACACTACAACTATAAAAAGCAAAGAGATAAAATTTGGGGATGAAAAATGTTCCTCATATCTAAAAACATAATAAAACTATAATAATAACAATAATAGTAATTTTACTGCTGTAATATTGATGACTTGTAAACAAAATTCAGTCTCCCTTAAATTGAAACTCAACCAACAGCACAACAAAAGCAGGTGAACTCTACATTTCCTGACCATAAGTGACTAACAACCTTAAAACTCCTTTTTTATTCCATTACCTCTGAAGCTGGACTTTGTAATTACATTGTTAGCAGCTCTTAACTTTAATCAGCAACAACATTATCTTGTTTTCTTCATTGGTTCTCGCCATCATCACTCAAGGTGACAGCTTCCCGCTGTACACTCACAATCTAATGTCTTCCTTAAAATGGTTCAGTGCTGGATTAACTAACATCTAACGCCGGCCATCATTAAGACTAATGTTACACTAATCTTAGCTGGTCTGTGTTCTGTCCTAGGGCAGTCTGAAACTCAGGAGGAAACACTTTGCTTCAAATGAGTTCATAGTGGTTAGGAAGATGAGTTAAATCCAATCTGATCAAATTAAGTTCATTTATATAGCACATTTAAAAACAGCAACAATAACCTTGAAATCAATCCTGTATTTATTCAGTTTTCTGTCGATCGATTAATCGACTAATCAATGCAGCTCAACAGTTGTGTTGCATTTATACTGATAGGTGTGTCTATGTTTTGTCCACCCCTTTTATATTACTGGAGGGTACTCTAAAAGAAATACTTCCCTGTATCATGCAATACAGTTTGACAACACCACAAACTACATCCTTCATGAAGGTGGGGTTTATTGCAGGGCTATTGTTATTAGACTGCAATAGTTTCAGCTGATAAATTAGATAAGATCAATTCCATTTTATTTATAAAGCCAAAAAAGAGGAATTATTTTAAAGGCAATAGAGGCAGATCTCTGCCAAGAAACAAGACCAATGACATCATATGTAAAACTCCTCAAAGGCAGTATCCAATCCTCAGAGCCTCGGAGTAAATCTCAGCTGGGTCAGGCTTCTTTGAGAGTCCAACCAGCTGTCAGTCAGAAAGAGACGGACACACTTATAATGTGGTTATTAATACAAAATGACTTATGGATATTGCGCTTGAATTAAAAAGAACCAGATTTCTTTTAACTGGATGGTGGAATAAAAGTAGCTTTATATCAGGGGGAACCACCAGAGAGTCGTCATTGTTAATATTGTCAGGCAGCAGGGGCTGATCATAACACTAATGACCCATGGGTAATTTTCCAAAGCAACGCAGTAAGAGTTTGTCCCACAGAGACAGATACTGTCAAATTATGCTCAGTTTAAAGAGGATAAGACCAGGAGAGTTGAAGGAAATGTAATGATGACTGTCCGGAGTATGTCAGTGATTTTAGGTGCAACTCAATCTGCTAAATAGTAAAAGTCCCAGAAATTAAATGTGAATTATTATTTATCATTACATTACGACATATGTAAAACTGATGTCTGTCAGATACCACGACTGATACTTCAGGTTACATGTGATTGCTTACAATTAAAAAGGATGATGAAAAATAGGCAGCATGCAGATTTTCATGCCTTGTAACACACTGTTTGAGTCCAACTTATTAAGTTCATTTTTAAAAGACCATATTTTGTAAATCATTTCAAATACAGTTAAATATCTGTCCGGAGTGCCTGCCTACTGTATGTTTTTTTTAATAAACACTATTGTTAATTGAATTTTTCATATATTTCAGCATACAGATGGAGAATATTCTAATTTAATTTATATATATATATATATATATATATATATATATATATATATATATATATATATATATATATATATATATATATATATATATATATATTTCAACACACAAATAGATTAGAATTTTGCATATATTTCAACAAAGAAAGAGACATTATTTTTGTCATTTTTATTTCAACATACAAATTGACAATGTATTTATTGAATTTTACATATATTTTCATCACACAAATGACACTATTTTTTTGTTAAATTTGACATATTTTTAACAAAAAAATAATGCAAATAAACAGCATTTTTTTGCTGATTTTTACAAATATTTCAATATACAAATAGACAATATTCTTATCTAATTTTACATATATTTCACCATATAAATAGACAATATTTAATTCAATTTACAAGTATTGAAATACACAAATAGACAATATTTTTTAATTAATTTTACATTTTTTCTTAACATGCAAAGACAATATTTTCATTTGATTTTTAAATAATTTTCAGCATATAAATAGACAATATTTTTATTGATCCTGACGTATATTTCAGCATATTATTGGCAGTAACAATAATAGTCAAGTTAAACTGAAATGTGCAGTCATGGTTTTCATAGTCATGAAAGGTAAAGAAATATAACCTTTCACATATTGAACAAAGAAATAAAGTAAAGGCCTTTGTTGTTTTAAATTTGCCTTTCAAGGTGATGTAACAGATTTTTTTTAAACGTTTGTAATAAAGCAGTTTTATATTATTTCTGTATCTAATGTTCAGCTTTCATTAGAGCAGGAAACAAATGTGAGTTGCATCGTTTACATCTGACTGCTCTCGATATCTTTGTCTTTCTTCTCGGGCCAGTGATTAACGTTGCTTCTCATTTGACCTCTGACCTTTTTAACCCAGACTGCTGGGACAGCGATGACTCCCCTCCCCCCCTCCCTGCAAGAACCCCTGAGTCCTTCCTGCTGGCCACAGGTGCGTTTGCATTGGTCGAGATTCACAGGTGTGTTCCCAGTGCTGTGGGTTCACTGGGTCACCTCCTGGATACAGCTGGTGTTGTTATGGCTGGACAAAGATGGTGGACGGATCAGTGAGTGAGAGACTCTGATGGGAGTTTGTGAATTTTGAAACTCCAGCTTTATTAGTGTGAGTGAAGGATGAGCAGCTGTTGTTTGATACAGTTGTCAGCCTCTGATAGGAGCTGGAAAACGTCGTCTGTTCCCATTTTATCTGCTCCTCTCAACTGGTGCCTCACCGTGGATGAACATGTAGGGCCTCAGTCTGTCATCCTGGCTTCAAACAGACAGATGGACGCACATGTTGCAGGTATCAGACCTGCGTCCTCTCTGTCACCGGATGGTGTCTTCAATAACTTGGCCACCCTGTTGCCTTCTGCTCTTCCCCTTTTCCCTGTGCAGTATTCAAACGTTCGACCACATGAGAGCAGATGAGAAAAAGGAGTTGAAATGTTTTCAGTGTTGTGTCAGAAAGGAAGTTCATTTCTTGAGCGAGAGGCGTAGTCAGTTTTACAACACTAGAGGGCGCCATTGGCAGCACTTCTGACCTGCAGTGGTTTTGGAAAGTCTATCTGTGAAGGATCAGTGACAAGCTTTGTCTCAATTCATACTACACACAGATACCTGACAAAATAAAAACTACTCAAAACAGGCAGCATACATAGTAAATTTTTCGTTATTATTATTATTTATTTTATTTTATTTTTATTATATTATTATTATTAGTTTTAATGTGCCCCCTTTTTATTTTTATTTGTTTTTCAATTTTATTTAATTCTATTTTATTTCATTTTGGGTTTTGTTTTTTTTAATTTTTTAATCTATTTTTTTGTGCATTGTTCCTTTGTCTGTTGGCATTATGTATATTTATATGGAAAAGAAGCATGTCAATACCATGTTTTGTTATCCCAAAAGAAACATTTAAAACTATAATAATAATAATGGTAATAATAACAATAAAAAATAAAATAGTAATAATAATAATAATTTAGAGTGTACTTTTGATGGACACTTTTTTCCCACATTCTACACAGCAGAAAAAAAGCTAATGTGGATGTTTTTAAAACAGGTCTAGATATATGTTAAACTGTTAAATCTTAATCAATCCTAAAATAATAATTTTGCTGTCTCCTTATTGGCAGTGATGTCCAATATATGTCAAGTGTATTATTATTATCACTTCCTGTTAGTATAAAAGAATGATGTGGTGATTTCTTGTATACACACTGAATAAACTTGACACTAGAAAGATCAGCACTGCACTTAGTACTAATTTGCTGTTATTTTAAAATTTTTAATAGTTTTTCATTTTGTTTTTTGTTTAGTTGTAAGAAGGCATACAGTCATATTTATATTTTTATGTTGATAAACTGCGTTTTAGTTTTGTTTTTATTCAGTTTTAGTGTTACTTTTCAAGTATTTTGAGGAAAGCCTTCATTTGTGGTTGCTTTCTACCTGCTAGTTAAGCCATTTGCAAAAAATCTAGTTTGGATGTTTATTTTAGTTTCATGTTGCATTGTTCTTTTTTGCTGTTAGTTTTAGTTTTAGTCTTGGTTTTCATCTACATTTGGTGTGTGTAGTATGGAGCTGGGGCACAGCTGTAGTTTATCGCTTGTATAGTGATGTAGAAGTGGATGTATTTAGGTACATGAATGTATTGAGGGTACGGTGACACAGTAGAAAGCTGGAACAATGTCCTGAGGCTTTAATATCATTTCTTAAATGTGTCTCCTCTTTGTAATCATCTGCTGTTTATGATCAGAGATCAGTCGAGCTCTCAGTTTTCTGCCACAATTGGAGGTATTGACGCGAGGATGCCTTAATAGAGGAGAGAGTTTGAAAAGTATGAATGTGTGAGGATGTGTGTCAAAGTGAAGTTTTTGTTTGTTTGTCATCACTTCTGTCTTTGTGATACTCACTCTGTGTGTTGCTCTCTCTGTCAGACCCTGTGGAGGTGAAAACGTCAGCCTCAGCTGAATGGAGTGGCTCAAATAAAGGTATGAACACACACATCATAACTGCTTGTTTCTGTCTGTGTAGCCTGTTAGCTTGGGACTGGTGTTACCTGGGGACCTTGAGTAATTTCTAATAAATACAGAGGTTGTCTGTGTTCTTACAGTTTATTGTCTGATTGTTTTTATCGCAGAACTCTACACGCTAACCACGAAACCTTACACTCAAACAAAACATGATGTGCCTCTTGCACAAGCAAACACTTCTTGCAAAACTCTTCAAAACTGTGTTTCTGCATCAACACAGTGCAAACAATTATGTAAATAAGCACACAAAGTACCAACTACACACGGACAGAGTAAATGGAAACATTTGTGGCTTGTGTCTATCTGCAGGGCACAGCTGTTTGCAATAAGGTTTTGTACATGTAGAAGACACACACACACACACACACACGCGCAGGTATTCAAATAAGCAGAGTATGTAGTCTATTCCTACCAACAGTATAAATAAGGGTGAATAGTTTTGTTCAAACAACAAAAGTGCAGTCGAAGATAAAGTGTGTTAAGTCGCAGACTAAGTGTATATCAGAGAATGTGCATTCAGTTTGGCACACTTGGTAAACACACTGGCTACAAGTGTTAATGTCTTCAGAGACAGTGCTTCAAGAATCACTGTGAAGCCCTGTTCACAGGGGACCAGTATTACCTGGGGACCACTTGTAGTTTGTAATAATTGCAGAGGTCTTATGTGATCTTAATCCCGAGTGAATCTGCCATATTTGTTTTGTCAATTTGACAAGTTAAGATTCCACCGCAAATTACCTGTCATATTTTGCCAAACACAAATGTCATGTGACAGTTCTAAATGAAAGTTATGGCAACATTTTGGGTGCAAATTCAGGAGGCTCATCTTACTACACAGCATGGAGACCCGTTTACAAAAAACAAGTTCAGATCAATCAAAGGAGCAAAATCTCAAAACATGATGAGATGAATGACGTGATAGTTAGTGGCAGAATCTGTTCTGTTTGATTAATTAATCAAATTAAAAAGGAGGTTGACACTGTGCATCGGCATTAGTGGTGCTGGTTGTTGTTTTGTTGTTGTGTATCTCACAAATAATGTCAGTACATTTGAGGGAAATACACACTGGTTATCCCATGTGAATGCACAAGAAGAACAGGCTTTGGGGGGTACTTTCTAAATCACATGAAGTCCCCTGGTGATACCAGTGCTGTATTTTGACAAACAAACACAGAGGTCATGTGATAACATTAGTCCCATGTGAATTTGGGGTTATAAATTTTCCCGTTTATTTTTGGGCGCCTTTTTTCTGCCTCTTTTCAGTTTGAGAATTATGAAGGCTGCATTATTAATTAAAATAAATTACAGTTTGGGTGCCAATTTATATGATTCACTGAGCCTTGTCATCATATTTGGGAGATAATTTCTTTAAATTCCTGTAGAATACAGACTTTGCTTATCCCGTGTAAATGTGTCACATGGGACACAGACATTGGGGGATAATTTCTAAATCACATGATTAATTATAGGTGGCATGGTGGTGCAGTCTCCAGTTTCACTCCAGCTTCCTCCCACAGTCCAAAGACATGCAGGTTAATTGGTGACCCTAAATTGCCCGTAGGTGTGAATGTGAGTGTGAATTGTTGTTTGTCTCTATGTGTCAGCCCTGCGATAGTCTGGTGACCTGTCCAGGTTGTACCCTGCCTCTCGCCCAATGTCAGCTGGGATAGGCTACAGCTCTCCCTGCGACCCCCCCCCCCCCCCCCCCCAAAAGGATAAGCGGTCACAGAAAATGAATGATTGGTAATATTATCCCTGTGCGAATAAGGTATAGGTCTGCATGCTGCTCTGTGCAGAGGAGTCTCTGCGTGTTTGTCCTTGCGTTTATGTGTATTCACGGTAGTTATTCAGTAGAGCAGAGCAGGAGACAGACCTTCAGCGTTTTACAAATTAGCCCGCGCACGATAAGACTGACAGCATTTCTCAAAAGGGCAGCTGTATGAGCGAGGGAGTGAGTAATAAGGAGACAGAAAGAGATACAGAAAGACAGAAAAGGGGAAAAGATAAAACATGTCTATCGAGAGGTGAAATGAAAAATATGTGTGTGTGTGTGTGCTTTCCTGTGCTGTGAGGACTGTGAGGACTGTGTGATGACGGCTACTGCCAATTTAGTGCTTCAGTAGTTTCAGTGCGTGCGTGTCTGTGACAGAGACAGACTAATCGAAGGGGAATAACAGTTTGACTGGAATCCTGTAATGACTCTTTTTAGCAGCTATGAACATAACTCAATAGGAGCGTTTATGGAGAATAAAAGGACCGTGGTTTCATTAAAGTTCCCACTGATAGCTGGCCTTCAAATGTCATGAACTAAGTTTCTTGGCAGAACAAATGTTTTATCAGCATGTGAAAGTGCATGTGTGTATTTCGCTCACACGTGGGTGTAATGTGGTGCTATTTGCATCTAAAGGTTGAAGTTGTGGTGCAGCTCAAATGAGGCTATTTTGGCCTCATTTTACATTGTATAAATTAGCCAAGTGACTAGCGGACTTTTCCTCTGCTCATGTGAAGCCAGGGTAAATCACACACAAGACAGAAAATGCTATTTTTGTGGAGGCTTTATTGTTTTCACAATTTAGGTCTGTATCACATTTCTGGCTACAGCGTCGATTCAGCATAGAAGTATAAATCCTGCGTAAGGTAACGAAAACACAACAATTCTTATTTTCAGGTGATGATACACTAAAGAAAACATACTTATTATATTATATTCCACTTCTGCCAATATATCCCCCTAAATCCTGCACACTGGATCTTTACATGGTCACAATGAAATAGAAATAATAACAATATGGTGATAATTATGATAAATTAAGGAGCACCTCAGATAGATAAATGCAGTTTAAATGTGTCTTACATCACTAAAACTGTTATACAACACCTCCTGAACGAGCACTGATCACAGCTGATGTTCACACGACACTTCCACCCCGTTAATCTGTATATGTATGTGTTTGTGTGCAGATGTGTCAGAGTGTGTTAAGAAGACGTCTCCAGCTGACCCTGCATCTGCTGGCACCACAGCGACAGACAGCAAGGCAGACCTGGGTGGGTAAGTCTGCTGTCGTACCTCCTATACATGTTTTGTCAGTGTGTTTCTGACTGTCAGGTTTCTACATGTCATTCACAGAATGTTATTTGCACAAGTAATGATTTTTTTTTTTTTTTTAGTCTCAGTGCAGAAAACTTTGCTGACAAACATGGTTTATATTAATGTCATCATTTTTTTGTGATGTGTGGCATTGCTTGTGCTGATTGGAAATGTAGCTTTGGGCTGCATGTGCAGAAAATGTTTGATGGTTTTGAGACCAGGCGAGAATTGAAGGCACACTCTCCTCCGGGGGGAAGACATTTTCTGGATTTGATTTATTCTGTTTAAAGGGATTGTTTGGAATTTTTGAAGTGGGGTTGTATGAGGTGCTTGTCCATTGAAAGTGTATTACCTTCAGTAGATGGCGGTCGGCATACCTCCTGTTTGGAGAAGCAGACCGGTGTACCGCCACAGAAGCTAACTGGTGTGCTGCTGCAGACGAGGGGAAGCAGCAAAACATGTTGTTCATCACGATACGATATCTTTTCTTTGGACGATACAATTTTTGCCGAAATTACAAAGTCTGCCGTGATACAATTTTGATTGAATTCGATTTAAGGGTCTGAGATCTATATGAGACAATAATACCTGCCCATTTAACACAGTCTGTTACGGAAGACGCAGCAACCCATTTCTTTTTTGCTTTTTGCCATAAAAGATAAAAACAACACATAGCCTAAATAATTTAAGTAATTGTAACCACTTAAGTCCACGAAAACTGCCTGTGCTTTTGACAGTGACAGACTTTCAAAATAAAAGCGTATCCCAAAGATGACAATATAGATTGATGTTTTCATTTTCATTTTGCATTGATCATACTGGATCATTGATCATTGAGCTGATACATTGATCCAGATTAATGGATCATTACACCTCTAATAATCAGCGCAAATCAAGCATTTTTCTAGGGTTGATAGTCTTGGCTTACAGTTGCCTGCCGTCGATCTGGACAGCAAACTGATGTTTGACGTCATGCGCAAAGAAGCTATTGTGTGCCCTCAGTGTTTTAAAGAGTTAGTTGGGATTCACCAAGGTCACACAATAACACAAACGGACCTATCGAGGCAGCCGAAGATCAGCAGCTTCTGTGTTCTGAGAGGTAAAATGTTTTTGTCAAATGAGTGTGGGGGCTTTTGAGAGAATGTAGGTTCAATTCCCTGTCAAAAAGGGCTGTCTAGGTCAAGCTGAAGCAGTGGAAATATTCTATATGTAATGTACACTTAAACTGATGTTTTTTATGGTGTCAAAATACGTTTTGCTGTATGTGATACACTGACGATGGATAAGTACCTCATACAGTCTAATTTAAAAAATCCAAACTATCCCTTCAAAGGAAAACAAGCCCAGCTAAGAACTTCTTCTCCATCTTCTGTCAGGGTTCGGTAACCGCTGCATTCAGCCCAAAGGCCCTCGGGAACCCCCCCTGGAGTGGACGTGATGGGACGATCTATCTGCCCGTCCACCAACAGTGTCCTCCCTCGTCAGGAGATGGACTCTACCAATCTCACCTGGCTGGTCCAAAAACCTAGTTGATAGATGCTACACAGACAAACATCACAATTTTACATAGAAACACCTTCTGTGTAACTCTGTGCAACACCTCCTCCTCCTCCTCCTCCTCAGTCCTTCCTTCAAAGTGCCACTGTGCAAAGCAGAAGAACACTTACCGGTCAAGTGGTTTTAGTCCACGTTTTCCTGTTCAGCTTGCTGATATTAGAGGTTTTCACTTCTCTAGACGCTGACCTGGGATCAGTCTGGTTATTTTCCTGTTGATGGTTAAAGAATAATTCCTGTTTATTTCCTGTTTCTAGTGACTCGAGAGTAGATTAAAAAAGCTCTTATTTCTCTCTCTGGCTTTACACACATCATGAGAATGTGTGTGACTAAATGAATAGAGGTGTGCGTGGAGCCCTTAGGTGTTAAACAGAAATTTTCTTTCATGCCAAATGAGAAAAAAAGTTTTTTTTTTCATCATAAATCAGGAATTATCTTTAATCAGAAAAGCTACTGTGGGAAGCTGATCCCTATTCCTGAGGTTTAACTGAACTCCCAGACGGTGTCTGCTTCCTCCTACTGAATGAACAACAATCTTCAAAGCGAACCTAGATAATCTGTTACCCATGATGCAACCTTTTCTGTTGGGTATGTACAGGTTGCCAGGGTGCTCTTTCTCTCTGTCTCTTCCTCTCTCCCTCTTTCTGTGTGCTGGTGCTACATTACAAAGGACCAGCATAGAAACACAAGTACTCCAGCTGACTGTTACCTGTTCCTCGCCTCCGTCGTGGTGTCCTGTAGGATTTACTCCTGTATTAGCTGCAGTCATGTCAGCTCCAGTACTTTATGTGTCTATGCTGACCTCCCTGTTTACCAGAGTCATGGATTGATAGTTTGGTCATTGCAGTGGTCAGCAGCAGCCATATTGGCTCCAGAGTCCTGCTCTGTGGCTGTTAGAGGGATAGTTCCACATTTTTAGATCCTGCTGTGAGTTAGATGACAAGTTTTACACCACTCTTGTGTATGTGGAGCTGAAGCCTAAAGACGCTTATTTTAGCTTAGCTTAGCTTAGCTTAGCTTATCTTAGCATAAAGGATGGAAACACGTAAATTGTGGTTTTACAACTTAGTAAATACACGTGTGGCATAAATTAGGCCGTTTTCTCATTTATACTTGAGACCATGTCCTGACAATCAGATTTGGACATCGTCCGGAGTTTCTCTTTCACAGGAAATGCTCCATTTGGTTTAGGCAATGAGGGGTGCCTGGGTAGAGCGTGCAGGAGTTAGTTACTTGCGGTCCAGTCAGAATGGACCCGCGACCCACTTTTGGACCACGACCCACCAGTTGGGAACCACTGGTCTAGATATTTACACGTTTGCAGTACACGTGTGCTTTTTTAGTGAGTTGCTTAGATGTGGGTAGGCGGACTTTAGTACCTCTATACAGAGGCAAGCTTGTTACCCTGTTTCCAGTATTTATGCTAAGCTAGGCTAACTAGCCGCAAGCTGTACCTCCATGTTCACTAGGTCTTTCGAGATGTGTTTATCTCAGATGTCGACATTGTGGTGGCGTTAACAAATATATTTATTGTGCAGCTCTACTTTGAACAGAGCTAGGCCAACTTTTCCCCTTATCTTCAGTATTTATGCTAAGCTAAGCTAACAAGCAGCTAGCTGTACGTTTATGTTTCCCGTGCAGACACGAGAGTGGTGTCACTCTTCTCTTTTAACTCACAGGAAAAAAGCAAAGATGCAAAGAAAATGTTGAATTGTTCCTTTAGATATCTTTTAATTCAGTGGCAGTGGACAGTAATCATTACGTTGTCATCATGTGGCATTAGAAAACATAGCTGAATGCAGAGAAACTGAGAATAGAGATTAAGGAGTTCTTAACGTCTTACATCGGGTTTACAAACATTAAACCAAAGAGTGATGTTCCCTTCTCCAATAATTCACAATAGAAAAGATCACAAAAGATTAGTTAGAAAAGTCAGAAAATAGTTAAAACATACAACATTTGAAGCTAAGTTTCCAGGAAGTCTGCTTTTGTCGGTCATAATGGGGTTAAATTGACCTTAAAACACGCCATTAATGACCAAACTGATCAGCTCTGTGACTCTGGCTCTCACTGCTGGGACCATGAGCCTGCCTTAGTCCGCCTCTCAGAGAAGACAGCCAATGACAGTCCTCTTTAATTGCTCTCTTCAGTTCACTTCTCTGTCTATGGGTGTATTTCTGCTTCTCTTGGTCGTTATCGGGACTCAATTTTGCTGTTTACTTCTTTTTATTTTCCTCAGCACTGTCTTGTTTTTGTCTTTCTGTTATTGTACCTTTTGCTTTTTCTGTTGACAGTCTCCATTTCCTGTTGGATGAACAACCATGCAAGTCATTTTTTTACTCTGTGTTTCGGAGTAGGAATGTTAGACATCACCTGAAACTCTTATGGGACTCGACAGATTGAGAAATAGTCTGGTTTCCCGTAACAACAACAGATGAGACTTGTATGGTTTTTCATGCGACGACCAAATTTTAAAGAAATCATACTGTACCTGCCTCTGTATGTGTGAGACAATGATGATAGGGACCCAGGACTACTGTTTTCTCCTTATTGTTCTCTGCTAACTTCTCCTTCATTAGCTACCATAACTATACAGTATATGCATTGTTTTATAAAGATAAAAAACTGTACAGGGCAGTTTAGGTATATAATATTTCAGATTTTTGTTTTTGTTATCTTAAATATTCTTATTAACAGAAGATGTAAGAAAGTCAGTGCATGATGATGATGATGATGATGATGATTCCTCCCCTACACAGTGTTTCCCTTCAAACTGTAAATTATTCTGCTGCCCTTTGTTCTTTTTTTTTTGCTTCTGGCAAATATTTCAGGGTTGTTTTTATTTTTATGTTCGAGTTATATGCTTACAAAGATTGAGAAATTCTTGTTTTAATTGGTTGGCAGAGGAAAAGCGTCGACTGCCAGCCGGCCCCCTTTCAGATAGCTACAACGGGCTTCGAATAAGATTGTAATAATAATATTAATGACAATGATAATAATAATAATAATGGTCGTTTTTTGTAAATGGTATTTTAAAAGTTATTTTTGTATACGCGGTTGTTTGTTGCGTCACAAGTCCACTGCTCAAACCCCCCCCCCCCCCACTCCTCTCTTTGCTTCTCACATACTCTCCTTTCACCCTCGTCTTTTTTTTTTTTTTTTTTACACATTTTGATTTCTTCCTTTCTGTCTCTCGGCTCTTTTAATGTAGACCATGCAACAGAGATGGATCTCCTGCTCTAGACAAGGAGCATCTCATTATTTTTCGCTTCCTTCGTACTTCCCCTGCTGTTTTCTCTCTTTCATCCCCCTCGCCTCCCACCCTGTCTCTGCCTTTTTAATTTTTAAAAGGCTGCCATTTTCAACATGTCTGTGTGCCAGCACTTTAAAGGGGACCTATTATGCTCATATTCGGGTTCATACTTGTATGTTGGGTTTCTGCAAGAACATGTTTACATGCTTTAATATTCAAAAATCACTTAAATTTCCTCACACTGTCTGTGCTGGAACACCTCTGTTCACCCTCTGTCTGTTTTAGTGCTGGTGTCTTTAAGCCGAGGCTGCTCTGATTTGTATTTCTGTTCTGTGTTTCGGTGTCTTTGCGCCTTCATTGCAGCTGGGGAATGACTGTAACAGAGAATAGCAGCACTTCCTGCCGTGAAAAATCACCAATAAAAGCTTCTAAACACAACCAGACATGTTCCAGCGGGAATATGACCTTGGCCACCAAGATTACGTGTTTCCCTGATGTTAGCAGGTGGCTACATGTAGCAGTGTATTTGCAATTGGGAAATGACGGTGTACAGTCGCACTTTCACCCATTAAAATCAATGAAGAAAAGCTTCTACACACAACTGGACATGTTCCAGCAGGAATATGATCTCAAATTGGGAAGAATTTAATAACATCAGCGACAAAGATTACAAGTTTTTCTGGTGTTAGCATGTGGCTACACGTAGCAGTGTATTTGCAGTCGGGAAATTACTGTGTATGGTCGCACTCTCTACTGTTGAAATCAATGAAAAAAGCTTTGAAACACAACTGGAAGTGTTCCAACAGAAATATGATCTGTCATTGGGAAGAAATTAACGACACCCGCAACCTAGATTACAAGTTTTCCTGACGTTAGCATGTGGCTACATGTAGCAGCGCATTTGCAGTGGGGAAATAAGTGTGTTTAGTTGCATTTTCTCACATTAAATTCATCATTAAAAGATTATAAACTCAACTTGACATTTTCCAGCAGGTTTGCCTGACGTTAGCATGCAACTACATGTAGCAGTGTAGGCTACATCATGTAGATACCTGCATTAGCGAGCTTGAAGCAGATGACCGTATAATGAAATCCATCACAAGCGGACGTAGCTCGTCTTGAAAGTAGAACAAATCGTTAACAGTATTCAGAACAGTCTTAAAGCTGAGGTTTTTGCCCACAGTGATTACTTTAGCGTACGGTTACCTCTTTATTTAAAACATTTAATACAGACATTGACATTGTAACTATATTTATGACAGAAGATGAGGAAAAACATAACAGGTCCCCTTTAAGTGATCCATCTCTACACTGTTGGCAGTTGTAACAAAATCCGACGTTAACTGACTATTAGACATGCTGGGAAAAACTGTCTTTTAATCGTTATCATTTGTTTCTCCAATACTCAATTTCTTTCTTTCTGTTTTATTTACGTGACCCCTTCACATGCACACTCGCCTCGATCTCAGAAAAGAGCCCACCTGTGCCTTTAAGTGAGAGCCCGCCCTCCCCCCCTTTTCCTTCTCTCCTCCAATCATCGTTAGCGGCGTGAGCGTGAGCGATGTGATTCGCTGCTGCTTGCTCATTGCCTCCTGTGGGACTCTCGTTCAGCCCGCCCCCTCACACACACACATACACACACACACACCTTGTGTCCCTCTTTTCACACACACAAACATAAACACACACAAAATGTTTGTATGTTGCAGAAATCAATCAGTAAAAATGAACATTAAGTAAAGACATGTCTCTTTGTTTTTATTTGCACAAGATGATGTCACGAAAAGTGTGTGCGGGTTGTGTTTGAGTGTGTGTGCGCGTACATACAGCTTTTATTTACATCACAGAGCTGTTAATAAATCACTGACTTGTCTCTGAAGCCACAAAAATAATAATTTAATTGTGTCTTTACTGGCTGATAGCATAAAACACAGATAATCTGATGATGTCAATCACTCTGTGTGTGTGTTTGTGTGTGTATGTGTTTCGAGGAGGGGTAACAGCAGGAGATCCTTTCTCACACCTGGAAGATTTGCCGAGCGGAATGTATCCACACACACAAACTAATACAGCAATTAATTAATCACTGCAGGTGGCATAAACACAGTCGCTCGCCACCGTACACCGAGACCTTGAAGGTTTCACATTTGTATTCACTTTACACGCACAGAGAGACACAGCAGGTGGGAAGACATACTGTGATTATTTGCTTGTGATCACACAAAGCCAATGCTCATTTCAGATTAATTATACAGTACGTTACAATGCAATATTTAATGTGTAATGGGGCAGCAGAGAGGTGGTTTAAGCAGATTTGTGTCAGACCTCTTTGCTTTCAAGTCAGTGTTAAATGCACCTGTTGCAGCAGCAGTGGGATCTACAAACCTCTACAGTGACATTGGAGTAAAGTATAAATATTGATCAACTACATTTGTGGTTATGCAGCACTCATGATTGCATACAAGTGAACTACATTCATACATGATGGTGAAACAGGAGAAATGAACAACATCAGTAACTAAGATTACAAGTTACCCTGTCGTTAGCATGTGGCTACATGTAGCAGTGTATTTGCAGTCGGGAAATGATGGTGTATAGTCGCACTTTCTCCTGTTAAAATCAACAAAAAAAGGCATCCAAACACAGTCGGACTTGTTCCAGCAGGAATATGATCTGAAACAGAGGAGAACATCACTTGAAGCCTTGATGGAAGCATCCAACGTGTTCGTTTTTTTTTAGTTATGATGCCAATACCGGCAGTTACTCAAACTGAGGGGGCAATCCACCGCTTTCTTTCAGAGAATCATGGCCTCAGAGTTGGAGGTGCTGACTCTCATCCTGTTGGCTTCACAATCGGCTGCAAACCGTCCCAGTGCATGCTGGAGGTCATGGTGTGATGAAGCCAACAGAACCACATCATCTGCAAAAAGCAGAGATGCAATTCTGAGATCCCCCACGGCTACACCTCTGTCCCACAGACAATATTTTAGGCCTAATACATACTCAAGAAAAAGCACCTGGAAGAAGATCAACCCTGCACTCTGGATTTCAGGTAAGTAAGCTATGATACAATGCTAGTTATAGTCACTTGGCAACCTGCATCCGTGTCCTTTAAAGTTGGCACAGAGTAGGCACAGGAGAAGCGTCCAGCGCCCGACCTCACATTTTCCAAGCAAGAACGTGGCATGTGTATGGCCCCTTAATGGTATTTGATTTGATAGCATATCCTCCTGAGACCCTGTGTCCTCATATGAAGACATCACATTTTGGTTTTACTTGACCTTATTCAATCAATTCAAAACACTTTATTTGTCCTCGTTCGGGGACACTTTTTGTGCCATCTAGTGGTAGTAAGACCACAATACACTAATCCATGTAAAAACCTGATCACATTTAATGGTTGAATGGTTTATTTATGATTAATAATGTTTGTAGTTTGGTATGGCAAAAATATTTTAACCAATTTAAGCAACAGTAACAAGCTGTTAATTAGGAAGTACTCGTTTAAGGACTAGGAAAAATTTACAAGGTTTACTTTTTAACAAACTGATTTTAACAAATAAATACATATTTTAAAAAGCATCCATGATTTCTGTCAATTTAATATATTATTAATCTACTTTTGAAATAATATTTGGTAAAGATCACATCAAGACTGGGGACTTGAGTCAGGACTTGATTGTTAAGACTTGAGACTTGCACAACAATGACGTGGTCCCACGTCTGCTGTATCACAAGGCACTAGAATCACCAGCCCTCCCACAGTGTCTTACTTTAATTTGCTTCTTGCCTATTCTAACGTACACACCTGCTAACACGTTGAGTACACAGTCTGTCTCTCTCACACACACACTGTATCTCCCTGTCTTGTATGAATTAAGCCAGGTTGCTATCTTAACTGGGTCACCTCAGTTTTCCCATGGAGCAGTTTAACATGTTATGTAATGGCTTATAAATATAGCCAATCAGTGTTGAGTGTGTGTGAGCAGTAGCAGCAGGCAGCGCTGCCATCTGAAGAAACTGAAAACTGTGTCAGCTCTGTTTTATATTGTATGATGTCTTCCACCACATTACTTTTAGGTACATTAGTCACATACAGAATTTGAATTTGACTCAATAATACACACTTTACTTCACACACAGACGTCAGATTTCCTCCTCTGAATAATCTTGTCACAATGTTTATGGCCAGTTGTAACTTTACAGCGCACAGCGTGCAGCAGCTAATCATGTTTAGTATTCACGCTTGGCTGTCACTCACTGACAGGCCTTGTACTGGCAGCTTAGCCAATCAGTCTGAGTGAAGAAAAATGTTTTCATGTCAATAAATCAAAGTGTAAACAACTCTGCAGGACTCACAGCGCTGTATAATGATGTGTTGTAGTGTGCGAGAGTGATGAACTCATCCAGTTGTGAAGATTAGATGAAAAAGGGCAAGTTTATCCCTCTGATGGGAATATTTCCATTTCAACTAACGGATGTACTCGCCACCGTACTTCTCTGTGTCTGTCATTCAGCTGGGCAGTGTGCTGATCTGTAGGGTTGTGTTCTGGGAAAGAGTAGACTGAGGAAAGATTAAAAATAAATCCTAGTAAAACAAATTAATCAAAATATTTCATACTTTATGGTCAGTGTTTTTGTCATAGGGTCAAAACACTATAAAAAAAAGTTTTTTGCCATTTTCTTAACTCCTTTTTTTGTCAGACATGACGCATCTTTGGGTTTGTGATTGTTGGTCAATCAACAGACATTTTTGTAACAATTTTCTGACATTTTTAACATGTTTTTTTAATTAATCTAAAATATCCCTTTGCTGCATGACAACCCCTTCACACTTAGCTGTCCTGTCTATCAAAGGCCCCAAAAAATATCTTTGAATTTTTATTTTTTTTATCACAAATACTTGGCTGTTAAATAACACTAAGGCTGGATTAAATGGATTAACTTAATTTAAAGTTTAAATTGTGTTGCACCAAACTGGAAAACTATCTTAAAATGAACAAAGATTAAATTTGAACCTAGTTTAAATGTAAATCTGTTGCACCAAAATTGTGATCGAGGTACAACAGATCTCCGCTTAATTTTAAAACTGGACTCATGTTAAACCTAATTTTAAGAAGAAGATTAAATAACCCTTGTTGTATTAAGCTATCCTAAGAATATATTGAAAAAATATTTCTCATGATGTTTGATGTCTTGCTCCTCGTTATTATTATTATTATCACATAATGCACAACAGTACAGTGCTAAGCCCCGCCCACAGTTTTTCCCTCTCTGCCTGTCACTCAAGCTTAGTCCCGCCCCTCCCTTGCTGCCTGTCAATCAAACCCGGCCCCGCCCCTTCATTGCCTGCTTGCACGTCGCGCAAAAAACAGCAGCGGCGGCCGTTGGGGAAGAGAGTAAATAGAGAGAGAGAGAAACCTCAAGATGGCTGACTCGCTGGGCTCCGCTCACCTCACCGGAGCTGCTACTGCGGTAGCCCCGGCGGTCGCCTCCGTCAAAAGCCCGCTCGCCAAGCCGACGGAGCCGAAGGGAGCCCCTGACAACCGCTCCCAGTCTTCCCGGGATTTCAACCCGCCGCCGCCCAAGAAGGTCCGAGTCGAGGAGAGGAGCGTTAAACCCAAAAAACTCAGTAGGGAAACAGGAGTGGGAGGCAACGGTAGCGGCAAAGAGAAACTCCAGCAGCCCACGAAGCTGCAGCAGAGTTACGGCAGCAGCGGCAGCGGCAGCACGGGCTTGTGGAGCTTCAGCCCGGTGAAGACGAGCAGCAGCGGCGGCAGCAGCAACCCTCCGGTGCCTGCTACCGGTGGAGCTCAAACACCGACAAACACGCATAAAGTCTTCAAACAGAGCGACTTCTTCCTCCACAAAGCGCCTTCCTCCTCCAAACCCAAGAAACCGAGCAAAGATAAACGGCGGGAGAAAGACAGGGAGAAGGGGACAGGAGGCGGAGAGGAGAAAAAGAAACATAAACTACCGGTGACCTCCGGACCCGGGAGTAACGTTACCAACAACGATATCAGCAGAATTAGTAACACTTCTGCGGTGAGGAGAGAAAATGGGGAGGTCATGTTGCCACCTAAAGGTAGGCCATCACTGAGTATTTTCTTTAAATCCCACTTGAAGCGAATAATAAAGTTTGAGCCGTGTTTATAATAAGTAGGCTGGAGTTCTGCCCTTTTATAGCGACTTGGCTCATCGTAGAAACAGCCACTTGGGATATGAACATGTGGCCCAGAGTGTGCAGTTGTCTGCCTCCTAATTTGTCTGGACAGTCCCGTTTTCGGACTCGCTGCCGCTCAAAGGGCACTCGAAAATGTTGTACACGAACCCGTACATTGATTTAGCATAACTCTTATTTCACATCAAACGTTTTAAATGAGGTTTACATCGAGTTAAGCCGCCGCAAAGCCCAGTTTAGTCGATGTTTCTACGGGCTATGGCTGCCAGCTTTCGTCGCCTGTTCACCCGCTCGTGAACCCTCGAGCTCCACAGCAGCGTTCCAGGGCAGCAGTCGCGCGACCTGGTCGTTACATTGCAACCAGCTGCTCGCGTGCTGCAGCGGAATTGTTACGTAGCTACGTCGTATTGACAAAATAACCTGTTTTACTCATAAACGCGCAACAGCAATATAACCGAGCGACACACGCACGCTGTAATAATCAGTAATTATTTATTCTATGACATTAATCCGCATATATGTAATTACACATATATTTAATTTGCGTCGGAGCTGTGTGTGTATTAAAACTGCACGCTGCTGTCATAACAATATGACAGCCGCCCGCCATTATAGGGTAAGTGTTGTTTTGGTAGAGCACCACGCCCCCCTCTGTAACCTCGGGCTGTATGGGAAACAGACAGAGCTCCACAGCTTGTTGTTACTCCATGTTCTACAGTTGTACACGCAGAACATGCTGTATTCATTGAACCACTCGGCTCCATTAATTTGTTTTGCCACTGAACAACCTTAGCTATCACCCCGGAGTAATTACAGTCGGGTCCTATTGACGACTGCTACGTCAATTCTTGACTTAATACATCCACGTTTAGTTTTGTTTTGAGTGTAATCACTGGGGTTAGTCATTTAGGTAGGTGAAAGGGGAAAGCATGAATCATTTCACTCGGGTAGTCAGTTCAATAAATCATGAAAAATGAATTAATTTAATCATTAAAAATAAATAAATGGTAACCTATTTTTGATAGTTTACATACATATATGTATTTACGTACATGTATCTTAAAACCCTGACAATTAGAGAAAAAAAAGCCAAACAAATACTTCATAATGTAACTATAATTGTATGTTGTTGTTTTTTAACATATTGAAGGGCTAAACAGTACACTAGATTAATTCTTTATATCTTACATATATTATTCATTCAAACCTTAATTTAAGACTAAGAAAATCAATTTGATGGCGCGGAGACCCTCATTTTCAGTGATGCCAAGCATGAACAAAGTAAAAAACAATCAATAGCCAGACCTAATATAAATTAAAATAAACACATAGCCAATAGGCAAACCATTAAAAATACAAATAAAGTCATACAAAACAAACAATAATACCGACATCTAGCAGCTAAAAGGCAGCATACATGAATAGTGAATAAACATGCTATGGTGTAGACTTTATTGTCATTGCACAAGAAGTACAATGGAATTTGCTGTGTCATGCTGAATATTAGAAAAAGAGAACGATTAGACACAATCCTCCCCCCAAAAATAACATTAAGAATCATTATTGCACAAGTTGACTCATTATTGCACGTTTGAGTTAAGCTGAATTATTCTCAATATAATTCATGACACAATGGTGGGGCAGTGTTTGATTCTAGAGAAGCACCGATCCAGCTTTTTCAATTTCAATACCGATCCTGATGCTGTGGCTTTGAGTATCAGCCAATACCCGATACAGATCCGATACCATGGTTGACCTAAAAAGTTATATACCTTTACGTGTAGAATAGAAAAGACTAGGGGCATCAGACATTGATGGCTACACAGTTCTTTTCTTCTATTTTGATGATATCGGGGCCGATATTCGATCCAGATATCGGATCGGTGCATCCCTATTTGATTCATGATCATTCCATGTAAACGGTGCTCTGTAGGAGAATTACATTGTCCCTACTTCACTTCGAGTTAAGGGAATGTGGAGCAACAATCTCTTCTGTGAGTGAGTACCAAGATCAGGGGACTTTTGAGTTAAATTATAAAAAAAAGCTAAATTTCTGTTTAACACAAAAGCATGAATGAATTTTTTCCCCATTATGAAATATGCTGCAAACGTTAACATGTTTTTGTCTCAAGGCATAGACACAATTGGCATCAGGTCATTGACAAATTACAGATATAGCCTACTACAGGATGTCACATGATTTTATAAGAGAGGTTTTATCAGTTCCTGGGGAGGAATTATTACATTCACTTGACCGATGGTGTTTCTGTTATATCATCGCAATAGTGGACCTTTTGTTTGGCCTTTTTTATTCTGTGTTTTGGTGGCTATTTTGGGTTGTGGGTTCGAACCCGCCTGCCACCTGGGGCCCTTCCGTATGGGGTTTGCTTGTTCTTCCTGTGTCAGCGTGGGTATTCTGGGGTTCTCCAGCTTCCTCCCACAGTCCAAAGACATGCAGGTGTCAGGTTAATTGGTGACTTTTAATTGCCCGTGAGTGTGAATGAATGTAAGCATGAATGGTTGCCTGTCTCTATGTGTCAGCCCTGTGATAGTCTGGCGATCTGTGCAGGGTGCGCCCTGCCTCTCGCCCATTGTCAGCTTGGATCGGCTCCAGCCCCCCTCGTGACCCAAAGGGGATAAGCGTTTACAGAAAATGGATGGATGGTGGTGTTTTGTCATTGTCACACCAAAACAGTGTCTCAAAAATCTCTGCATTTGCTGCGTGTGAATGTCGTGTGTGTGTGAGTGTGAGTGTGTAGACACTAGCAGGACAACGGAGTGGACACATGCAAATGTGTGTGAGTGCATGATGTCACCCTTTTCCAGTTGGGTAGTTTAAGAGGTCATGACATGCTCTGAACAGGCGTTGCAGTCAGTGAGAACACCAGAACGAGACGTGTTGTTGGCCTGTAGCCCCACCACACCATCAGGGACACAGTCTTGTAAACATGCTGTGCTGGATGTGTGTTTGCACGCTTTATGAGGATTTCAGGCCGGATCGAGGCTGTTGTTAGTCATCGCACAGATCAGAACACAAAAGAGGGATTCAACAAATATGTGAATGTTCAATAAACCATGTCCTCTAACGAAGGAATTAATACATTTTTATTGAGCAGGCTAAGGGCTAAGAGTCAATTAGTGTCGTTACGTTTATTATGTTCATTTTAAAACTGTTAATGCTGTGTGCAGGCGTGTTGAGAATATTTTAAAAACACTTCTGCTATGCTCTTACATTTTCATCTCTGAACCTGACTGGGAAAATTGTAGATGCAGCCATGAGTAACAATAAATAATAGCACTCCTTCAGCATTCCCTCTGAGGTGCTCTTGAGCAAAGCACAGAACCTCTGATTGCTGTAGGCAGCTGCTTGACGGCCAGCAGTTGGAGAATGTAATTATACTGAGTAGCTTCAAATATGAAGATGGGGAAGTATATGAATGTGGAGCAGTGTTGCTCGAAAACGCACATTAATCCCGAGCAAAATGTTTTTAGGATTAAAGCGCTCCCTTCTGAGCTGCACCTTCCTGTAAAACAGTGTGTCAGTCTTCTTCCTTTACTAGGGGTGTAAATCACCAGCTTCATCACGATACGTACGATATTATATCGATTTGCTTGGGTGACTATACGATGTTTGCCAATATCACAAAGTCTGTCATGATATGATTTTGATTCGATTCAATTCAGGAGCCTGTGATCAATATGACGTGATATCATATACCCATCTAAGACAATCATTTTCATCAACTCACTAAAACAACTAGAACATGATTTGATCGTTTTATTTCTGAGCTCTTCCAGGTATTGGGCATTTAAATGAAAAAATAATAAAAATAGACCTGTTCACTAAAGTCTCACATTTCTCATGTTTAAGTGAATTTCACAATAAAGGTGTATCTTTAAGATGATGATATGGATTGATGTTTTCATTTTGCATCGATGTAATCGGATCGTTAATCAATGATGTGATGTATCAATGTATCGTTACACCCCTATCTTTTACGTTGTGAGACAGCTGCATTCGGGATAGGTTTAGAGGTATACAACGCAGGATTGTCGGTTACTGTTTGTACACATCCTCGCCAGTACCGTTTCACCCAGCTATATTTGCGTTTTTTCAGTGCTGTGTCTCTTAGATGCACCCGGCACCTGTTCCTCGTTGCTACCTTTTTGTAAAACCCCGGCCTCACCTGAGTGCTGTGAGGGTAGATGCCCATAAACATCCCTAACACAAAGAATAAGATTGATTGAGAATGATTGAGAAAGATTATCTCTGTATGTCAACTGCAGTTTTAGGAAAATCCTGCATAGCGAGCTTCAAGGTGATGCTGAAAAGAATTCTGATCGTGGATGACTCACTTTTTAGACTGACTGCTGCTCAACTGGAGGACATGAGTTTGGGCCCCAGTGCTGGAAAAGTGTCCTTGAGCCGTAGAGCGAGTCCTGCCAGCTTCAGAGGCGCTTCTCTGAAGCCGATTGTGCTCTGACCTTCCTGGAAGGCAAGAATTTTCCTACAGGGATCAAAAGAGTATCACATCATCACAGTAATATTATTAGTGTTGGGTTTGCCGTTGGAGAGAGGCTGAAGGCAACTGCCAGGGAGCAGTGACTCCTGGTTACATTTGGTCTTTAAATATGAGACACGAGTCTGACTAAGTGCGGCGAACAAGGAAACATTACTGCATCTGGCAGGCTGATCTAGTGTGAAAGAAATTGTTGTTTAACTCAAAGGTCATGGGTTTAATCCTTGCTGGGATCAAGTTGACCTGCTGTTGACACCAACATGAAGTCTTACTTGATATCTGTAATCAAGTGCAGTTCTTCTAAAGATTAACCTCCTCGTGTGGCCTCTCTGGATCTTTTGTTCTGGCACTTGTGCCACATAAATCACAGATGCAAAACAGCTTGTTTTTAAAAAGACTAATATGGCTGTTGGTTTGTTTGTTGGTTCAGCTTTCAAGCCTTCTGTGTTTATTTAGAAGAGTTTTAATTAATTGGAGCTTTTATGAAGGTCCCCTTTAAACACTCACAAAACAGTGAGGACCAGTGAAATCCTGATTACTCCAGTCTGCTACTGACTTATTGGTCGCCTTGCATTGTTCTGGACATCATTCTGACCATTAAACAAGTCATGTAAACCGAGGTTATTGGGGAAAGTCGGGTTGTTGTGAATCATGTTTGAATCGCAGTAATTAGGTTTTTTGTGTGCATGTTAACGCAGCATGCTGACAGAATCCATGACTGTGTCTGGGACTGCTCGTCTGTGGCCATGTACAGAGGGGGAAAAGTGGAGAGAAAATGAAGCCTGGCTGCAATCAGCACCCAATTAAGTTACTGTCAGAAGGGTCATTTGCTCAGTCCCAAAAATTACAAGACACTTAACTGTGTGTGTGTGTGTGCAGTAGCAGTGTGATGGAATGACAAAGAATGTCTGAACCTTATTGCTAAATCATTTAGAGATCAGCTTGAATGGTGAATCATGGATTTGCGACCAGCAGGGGTGGACCGACCATCTGGAGGAGCAGGATTTTCCGAGTGGGCAGGTTTACCTGTAGTGCTGCAGTGTGTCCAACAATACTGATGCAAAAAGATCTCAGAATTTATCAGCTTCCCTTTAATGGCTGCTGAGTGATATCTACCTCACTATTGTACATTTTGAATGCAGCGGTTTTCACCTAGGGGTCGGGGGAAAATCAATTCTTAGATGCCTGGGGGTTGAGTGTAATCAGTCACATTCATACGCGAATCAACCACCCAAACCCAACCTGACTTTGCTACAACTTAGCACCACTGAGTGTCTGTGTGTTGAGAAATAGTGCTACAAAGCGAGAGAAGAGAAGTTGGAAGTTCCTGACATTAATATTGTCTTAAATAATTTTGTAAGTCCAGGCTGTAAGTTCCTTAAAGCTGAACCAACTGGATGGTAAAATATAACAGACGTAAACGTGTACACCGTGTTCATGTTCTAAGCTAGGTAAGCTAAGATAAGCTACCTATGTGTATTTGTGTAGACTGTGCCAAAACCAGCATTACAACGTGTTTAACACATAAAAACACAACAATAAAATACACAGCTAACGTTTGATTTCTAATGAAGGTGAAGGGAAAAGGGACCTGAACCACAGCCACACTGTAAGTGATTCTATGACAAGGATGCTGCGACGGGCACACTGTTATTTATTTTCTTGTTGGTTCTTTGCAATGCTGGGAAATATGTTGGCCGATATAACCCTCCAGTTGACACGTCTCTTTTTTTTAAATTTGTTCCTGTTGTGTTAATAATAGATAAGTGATTAATTCAAGTAAATTCCTCTGTTTTAATTATGGATCATTACGAATACACTATATTTTAAAATTTGCATGTGGTCACATAGTGAGAGCTCGCTTCATCAATTATTGTTTTATAATAGCATTAAAGTCCCCTGAATTGGAACCAAAACAAATCAGTAGGTGTCTGGAGATTCCCACCTCTAATATACACCCGAAACACACCATAGGCCCAGGTGGCTTTTACCTGTGTTCTTTCATCCACTGATGCCACAGTGGGTCAGTTTAGTGTTGTAATTATATGCTTGTTAATGTCCAGCTTTTTGTTGTCATGGGACTGCTCCTCTAGCTGTGATGATCACAGTGGTGGTGAGCTCACTGGCCCGTGCCTAATGTTCGAAGCCCACAGATTCCTTCAAATAGTAAGAGGAAACAGACCTAGCATGGTTCTGTTTGTTTATTATGTTCACAAGTAATAAAACCACATCATAAAATCACACTCTCAGAGCAGAAATGATCATTAAATAGAAGTTATGTTTAAAAGCAGAGAGATAATTTCATAGAGGCCCTCGTTGACAATGAAAAAATAATGCAACAAGCAGATAGATGCAAAACAAGAACAGATGAAAGAATATCGATCCCCAAGGTGTGTTGGTGGTTGTTCCATGAATTGGGTGCACTGACTTAAAGGCTGACTTTCCAAGAGCGTGACACGTTCATGTATTAAAAGGCACTGAAACCTTTGTATAATATACATTTATGAGTTTAATAGAGTTATTACATCGATTTCTTTGATCAGGTTATCCAGTTCAGGGCCACAGGAGGCTGGAGCGTATCCCAGCATGCATTTGGCACAACACATTCAGACCTGGCTGGGCTACAGCGTTTAACACTCTGTGGTCCTGGGTTAATGTAGGTTAAATGTAATACAGAGTTCAATGAAACCTACTTGCCAAACTTCACCCTTTTACAAATTGCTTTATTTATTTGTGGTTATCAAACAACAACAAAGACTAAACTTAATTGTCATGAAAAACAATCCCGTTTAACCACCTTGCTTTCAGACGTGCGGCGATCTACACAAGACATGGTTGGAGTTTCGCCCACATCCTTTTAACGCCAACCACATAAACTCCTGTTTCCAGGATAATTAAAGTGCTCGTTTGTCCTCATAAACTTTTATCACCTGAAGCCATTTTCTCGGGAGTGCCTGATCGCTACTGCGCATGTGCAACTCTCAAAAAAGATGATGGAAGCGAGATGGCTCAGTCATTGGCTACTTCTATCATCTGCTCAGGAAATTACAATGTGTTTAATTCTTTTCTACCACTCGCCCAATCAGGCAAGATATACTAGCCTGGGCAATCCCTACTATTGATCCCAGTAATACAATAAATTATTGAAGTTGATCGGAAGGACTGGAAAAGCTTTTTGTGAAAACAGAATTTACATTTAGAAAACAAACTTTAAAATGTGGACACCCCATTGACTTTCTGAATTTATGATTCTCCTCCCCAAGTTCGATGGCAGCTGAAGTTAACAAACTGTCTGCCTCTGGCCTTCTATCTTTCCCCTCCTGTGATCATCTATGAAAACCACCTGCTGTGTCCCCCTTCAAAACCCGGCTGCTGCAAGACAGCCAGAAAACAAAATCAGAAACAAGCGGAGAAATCGCCTGGATCCCATTTATTTCTCATGCACATACGTTGCTAGTTTTGTGCTGTGTTGTCCTGACAAAATCAACATTATTTTACATTTTAGTGAAATACCAGTTAAGAACATGTGACTCCAGAGTCATGGGATAGACTCCTTTGTATTTTAAGGGGAAGACCCTTCTCTCAAGCTGTGATAAATCAGCATGTTCTCCAGGGTATTTAAGGCCCGCTCAGCCACCTGGTCTAATTTATCTCCCGTTGCCTCTAAATTAAAAGTTTATGAATGTTACCGTTCTGGCATGGTCTGACATGTTTTTATAAGTCTGGCAGTAGATCTGAGTGAGCCCTCCTTTTGTCAGCAGCTTCCTGTGGCGCTAAAGTGATGTTTTGAAATATGCAGTGTTTTTTTTCTTCACCAGTCTGGTAATTTTACAGCATTTATTTTGCAGAGTTCCTAAAACGGTTTGTTAACATTCTTGGCATTCCTCCTATTAACCACAGGGTATAAGGATAATGACTACCTGCATGTTAAGTAGCAAAGGAAAAGCGGCCTGCTAAACTTCAAAATGCTGAGGTATTTATTTAAATATAATCATTGAAAAGAGTGTATCGATGTACCTCTAATTCTCTGACTGCTCCTTAAGCCTTTTTACTTTCAAAGCATTTTCCTCCTTTGATCCTGCAAACAGCGAGTCCAACCCCACTGTGTTCACTTTCCCACTCCCCACGTCCACAGGAGAGTGAACAGTCTGAAAACACAGCTTCCTTTTAAAGAAGGATCTGACTGAGTTCAAAGAGGAAAGTTCTTTGGAGAGGGAAAGAAAGAAAGAAAGAATCAGCAAAAGAAGTACTGTGGAAAAAATAAAGGAGGTTTTTTTTATATTTCTTTACGGGAAATGAAAGGAAATAAAAAATCAAAGGAGGACGTGTATAAAATGAAAGTTATTTTAAGAAAGGTGAGGTTTCCTTGGTTCTGCTGGAGATGATGATTTACACCCATCCACACTTGGAGCGTACTCTGCCTCTCAGAAAGTGCTGAAGAGGTGTGCGTGATGGTATGATATTTACATTTTAAACTGATGCTCTCATCCAGAGCGATTTGCAATGAGTGCAGCTTTAGAGTGCACTCCAATTCCTCGAGCCGTAATATTCCCTCAACGCTGAAATGATTCTGTCAGACGGAGAAAACGCCGGAAGAGGAAATAAAACGAGTCAAAAAGCAAGGAAGGATTTTAGGACTTTTAAGAGCGGAGCATATTGAAGCTAGCAGAGAACATGAGACGGGGATGAGTTAGAGGGAAGAAACATGAGGTATATTTTGATGAGATGTAGCTTTAAGGTTATGAGTGAAGTTGCAGAGTGGCTGCTGCAGTCTTAAAGGGAATTGGAAGGTCGTTACAGTGCAGGGGAAACATGAGAGATAAGAGCAGAGGCTTGGTGGAGAGATGAGTTTGTTGCAGCGGGGAAGGAAAAAAGCCAAACATTTTGTAGGAGGAAAACCAACAAGATTAAGCAAAGGGTGTTGGCCAAGGTGAAGCACTTGGCAAGAGTTTAGTCAGGGGGTGAGAGGAAGAAATCGAAGGGAATGGAGTCCGCTCACAAGTGTAGCATGTGGGTTGTGAGTAAATCTCTAATGCTAATGTGTTTCTACCATTGAGACCTGAAGACTTCCTCTCTGCCTCTACAGAGCACTCCAGCAAGGCGAAAGAGAGGGAGCGGGAGGAGAGGGAGAAGAAGAAGGTCAAAGACAGAGAGAGGGAGAAAGAGAAGAAGAAGCACAAAGTGATAAACGAGATCAAGAGGGAGAACGGAGAAGTCAAGCAGCCCATTAAAGGTTAGTGGAAAAGCACGCACACATACACATGCTAATCAAGTTATTTATGTAGATTTATGAAAGCTTGTTTTTCCTGAGTTAATCTTTGGTCTATAAATGTTTGAAAATATTCATTAAATACCCATCACAGTATCCCAGATCTTTTTTTGCGATGTCTTCAGTTGTTGTTGTTTTGTTTTTTTTAATCTAAGCAACAGTCCAAGACCAAAATGTATTCAGTGATATTTAAAGTGGAAAGAAGCGAATGCTTACATTTGAATATTTGGCATTTATGCTTAAAAGTAGGCAGAAAAATTGAGCTCGAACGCTTTTTGCTGACCTTGGAAACAGCAGCTTGACAAAAAAGAATCTCAACACTTGTCAGTTATCATTTTCGAAACTCTTAGCCACATCTTGTGGCCTTCCTCAGTGAATGTAGTTGCTCAGTTGTGAAGGATGAAGATAAATATTTTCTGTTGATTGGCTCGTAGATTAACTAATTGTTTAAGAACCACGTAAATGTGAGCCCTCTAATTAAATTACAATTTACATAAAATATGTTCAATGGTAGGCCTGTCACAATAACTGTACTGTTGTTAGACGTTATATATATATTGTATGTATTTTGTGCTGCTCCCATAGTGATAATATAATAGCATAATAGTACGCCCTTACAAAAATGCAGGAAACTTAATTCTTATGAATATTCAGACATTGAAATTGGAATAAAAAAATAATTAACATGCTTTTAGAAAAGTAATTAACACTTGTTAATATACACAAGAATGTATTTGTAAATTATAGTGCCTTTTATAGGAGTAGCTCAGAATTGACCCATTGCTAAGTTCCGCCCCCAGACACAGACTGGCCAATCATGACGTAGCATCTGGCCGGCTCAAACCAGGGTCCAACAGCATTGACTCTAATGCAATCATTTCAGATTTCCTTCATTTTCAGGCCGGTTTTGTGGATTTTAAGCTAAATGTTGTGTCTGGGGCACGTTGTGTATTAATGATACTCATTACCTGGAGAGGTTGGAAAAAGATATACGTTTCTTCCCTGTTCCAAAACCAAAATCAAACCCTGAAAAGTGTAGGGTTAGCTAGCATCGCATTGTGCACAGATGAACAGTGTTTGACTTCCCCCAGAGATCCCTGCTCGTCTGGCAACAGCACGTGGGCAAAGCCAAACACCGTTCATCTGCACACACTGTGATGCCACACAGCTGGTTGAATATCAAGTTTTCCTTTATATTCATTGTCTTCTGTGGCGATCAGCAGTGATGTGGTGGTTCACTTTTACACTGTGATCTGTAGCCGATAGTTCGGCTTTAGTTTCTAACTATGTTTGTCTTTTTAACCTGTTGTTGCTGCTGTGTCAGCTTGACATCCTGGATATATCCTTCAAACACAGACACACACTGTTTAATTTTTACAAAAAATATTATTATATTTCTTCATGGAGTGCAGTTAGTTACAGTGTGGGCTCCATGCTAACTCTGACAGCTTAATGGACCATCACAAAGGGGCGAAAGGTCAGATTCTCAGATTGGGATGTAATCCAAAGTTGGCCACCAAAACCAAAGTGATGCCTTTTGCGACAAATAGACAAAGTAGCAAAGCTCCAGGAACATCGCAGTTACTTCCATAATAAGGCCGGTGTGCTGCAGTCGGCTCCTTTGGATAGATGGCCGAGGAGCCAGACGGTTTGCTGGAGGATTCACGAAGTAGAGGCTGAATTGTTGAAATGGTAAAACAACAAATTACACACATTTTGGCTCATTGCCAGTGGTTGGCAAGCTAACAACTATTAGGACTCTGCCTCCTCCACTACAGAAGTGTAGCTGCAGGCTATCGGTAAGCTGCGTTGTGCTGTCTTTGAAGTGTTGATTTGTTTTCCCTTGGACTCATGCAATCTGGCGGAGATAAAGAGGAAACAAAAGTCTTATCATCCTGCTGTTTATTGTGGCGTTGTGTCAGCCAAAATGTTGGTGACATTCTTGTGTAAACAAACACTTGTAAACACAAAAGGCAGTGTTGAGGTTAGCAAAATGATCAACGTAGTGTCGATATATTGTACGATAAGTTAACAAAGGTTTTGTGACAGGCCTAAAAATAGGTTTAGCATGATTTAGAAACACTTAAGGGCCTTCAGTATATCAGGGTATTGGCGATCTTAAAAAGTGGTAGGCACTAATAGTAGTTATAAAATATGACTGTATTCATCCAGTTGCAGGCTGTGACAGTGGACTGTTTGTGCAGGCGGGTGTTCAGTCAGCACCGTCAGATCTATAGCAATCGCTGTCACTACTTCAAGCTACATTAGCTGGAAAGCTCAAGGCACTGGCCCACTTTCACCGTGCGCTGTAAAGTATATCATCATTATCTTTGTAACATCCAAGCAGCATACACAACTGATCAGCATCCCAGTGGGTGTTGAAATATACTAATACTGAAGGGTGGCTATAAAAGGCACAATACACCACAGAGTGATAGTGGCTGTAACTGTTGTACTTTTTCTTGGAGACATTGATCCCTGGCTTTAGGTTGACCTTTGCACTGTGCTGCTCCTCACCTGGAGGATTGGTGCTTGGGGTTTGTTTAGTCTGACCTGTGTGTGTTTGTATGGGCAGCCTGATTGTGCATCTGGTAGCTAGGATTGTAACAAGAGAAGCTGAGCGACAAGTTAGGGCAGAGTCGACTACCCTTGTGTCTTATGCCACTCTCTGTCTCTGTCACTAGAAAACAAGGAAAAAGACTGTTTACATTAACAGTGACTGAGATCGAAGAAGCAAGAATAAGCCATAGATATACGAGTCTGTTGACCCTTTAGAGGATAGACAAACAATTTCGATAATCAACTATGTATTAAGGTTATTTGTCAACCATATGCTGAGCTTTTTCCAGTTTTGATATGATTGTTTGTTGATTGAATACTTTTTTGTTTTGGCTTGTAGTTGGACAAAAACAATTTGAAGACATCACCTTTGGGTCTAGGAAGTTGCAGTGGTATTTTTTTTTTTTTTACTATTTTCTGGCATTTATACGCTGAATGTCATAATGCACCATGAGAAAGTAAAGAACACATGAGGAAAACAACTGCTGCAGTTATAGACTGTATGAGATAATGGACGTAGCTAAGTTACATCACCCATTGGTTTGTGGACTCCCGTTTTTAAACAGTATTGTATAAAATAACAGTACATTTTGAACAGTAAACACCATTGTGACTCAAACTAGGGCTAGGCGATATGTTCTGAAAATATATCACAATATCTTTAGGCTATATCTCGATACACGATATATATCAAGATATTTTTAACTTCAATAATGCTAGGACTGGGAGGCAAAATTGAACATAATATTTCTGACCAAAACCCTCTCTGATGCACAAATGTAGTGATGACGTTGTTTGTTTGTTTTTTTTGTTTTTTTTCAGAAAATATTAGCACAATGAGATATTTGATTAATAATCATCAATAATGTGGGTTAAGGAAAGCATTAAAACAAATAAAAGTCTAGTAAGTTGATAAATATACATCACTTTACTGTAATGCACCCTTAAAACGAGGGAAAAACACCATTTATGCCATATCACGTTACAACAATATCCAAAATCTAAGATGATATATAGTTTTATATCTCGATTATGACATAATATTTTCATATTGGCCAGCCCTTACTCAAACCATAGACGATTTTTAAACCTTGACTTAGGAAGATAGAATTTAAAAACACAAATGACGCCTGTAAAACATTTATGTCCTATAACGTCTGTGTGCATTATTGCCAACTTGCACACCAGTACAGTCAGATATGTAAAGGGCCTACAGGTGTATTAGTTTGGCTCTGTTGTGTGTGTATATGTCTGTGTTATCTTGTGTCCACTCTATGAAAGTGGTGGCGAGTTTCATTGTTAACCTTTCGACGGTAGTGAATTATTTGCCTGGCGCTGTAACGTAATGCCTCCTTCTCCGTCTCGCTCTCTGTACTTGACTTGACCTTAAACAGTCATGTACTCACAAGACACGCTGACATGTAGGCCCATACATGGGCGCCGGATTTATTCAGATTCAGACTCGGTGTCTCTGTGCTGGTATGCCGCAATCACACATTTAAAGGGCTACTGTAAGAAAGCCACAGAACGTAGGTAGTGTCTGCAGATGAAAATGCAGATTGATAATTCAGCTCACTCTTTCAATCTTCATACTGCGAGGTGGACACAGGCGCCCTTGTAAGGTTCATCTTCACCGCGTGAGTGTAGGAGCTGGAGAGGTGAATTGAGAGAGAGGTAGCAGCTGATAAAAAGAGTCAGTGTGTATTAAGTCTGCAGTCATCCCGCCAGACAGGCCGCAATTTAATCATGTGTGTTTACCATCATAATAGAGTGTCGGATAGTCCTTGTGAGTGGCCAAGACTGATAGTGATGAGGCAGAGACAGGAGATGAAGCCAACCCCAATTGTGGGCATTTATTTACAATATCTTTCAGTGATCATGGCAACACATCACAGTACAATACTGACATGACATAAATTAATCCATCTAAAGTTAATACTTATAAAAACACACATTAAAGCTAGCCCATCTAAACCTGTCAAAGACAAACTACCCCTACGCACTCCTATCAGGTGGAACCCTCCCGGAACGATAAATGAGTAGCTTGTTTTCCTGGGGACTCTTTTAGTTGTGGACCCTGGGAGCTGGAGACAAGAGAGCACAGGTAAGTGTTTTGCATATGACCGGACCTTTAAACCCACTTCACAACTCATGTTAATTTCAACAAACCACTGCATTTAACTTCTCTGTGTGGTTTATGTCCCTGGCTTAACTGAGCCCTGACACAAATGTCCGCCCTCCGCTAATCACCGCTTTATATCCACTGGTGATTCGGTCAATTCAACCACCTGGAACCACGCCACTTCGCCTAAGGAAAGTACACACACATTAATTAGCTGCAGAACTTCAACAAAGGCTTTCAAACGTAACAATTGCCTGTCTCATCATTATACTCAGGTGCAATTATATTACTGTACAAAATTAACAAGATGTGCAAATATATCAATTCACTATGGAACATCACATGCTGCGCAAAGCTGATTCACCAATAAGAAAGCTCTAACATAACGTAGGGGAGACTGAGAGGACCTCCGTTACATAGAGACACTGTGGGATACATGGAGGGAGACGAGGAGGAGACTCTGCCCACCAGAGAGTAGGTTTTCAGTAATAGTGAGCGAGGCATTTAATCAGAGAGTGTTAAGTTTGCAAACGTTGGGAGTGACAGAGTCAGGGAGGGGAAGTTAGAAATTTAATCAGTGGGAGAGTGTTAAGTTTACAATTGAAAAGGGCGACAGAGAGAGAGAGAGGCCGCCAGAGGGAACATAGGAAATCAATAAGCAGCAAGCAGCAAGTCTGACAGTAAGGCTGCTCTACTACCACTGAGGCTGTTTGTTTGTGTGTCCCACTGTGTGTGTGTTTGTTTGACTGGGAACTAAGTTCAAGTACTTATCTGACCTTAAACTCAACGTGACCGTCTCGCCAAATGGACCGCTCTCATACAAATGTTGTATGAGTTGTCCCAGTTGTTTTTTTAAATGTGAGAGGAATATTATCCATAATTTGTGGACATTTTTTCAATGTGTAGCCTTAATGGAGGAAATTTTACAAATGTTAAGTTTTAAAAAAAAAAAAATATTTTTTTTTATTGGAGTATATTACATTTAAACAAAGAGATACATATTTGAATCATATATTCCATTGCAGAATTGGATAGAAAATTAGGACAGATATGTTAAGTAAGAAACAAAAAACAGAAGAATAACAGTCATGGTTACAGGCATCTATTATCCCAAACAGAGTAAGTAAATCCAAATCAGTCAATCCTTAGGCATCATTCGCTGTGTCGTACTGTGTCCATTTCTCCCACTTAGTCAAAAAGACACTTTCTCTCATTCCAAGCCGATGGGTCATTCTCTCTATGGTGCAGACCTCTCTTATGATCTCTAGCCATTGAGTTATAGTGGGTGGTTCAGTCTTGCACCAATTTCTTGTTATTGCTTTTTTACATGTGACCAATAACATTTTGGTTAAGTATCTATCTTTTTCTAGAACATAATTATTCAAACAGTATTTACAAAACTTTAACTGACTATTTATGAACTACAAAAACACAAACTATTGTAAAAAACAACAACAAAACAAACGGTGGCAAAACTACAAACTATGGTGAAAACACGGCAAAAACATGGCATAAAAAACTCAAAAGCTCTCAAGAAACCACAAATACTATTATTTTTAAATTATAAAACATTTTTAAAATTAACCATTTAAAAAAAAAACCCCAAATACTGTCATTTTACTTCATTCTTGCACTTACCTGTTGGCAAAATGTAGTTAAACTTAACTCACTCTAATAACCATATTCCTACATAACTCTTACCTCTGCACAAGACCACATGTGTACTACTTTTCCGCAATTCTTACTTGTGATGCTTAAATAAGTAAAACATGATTTGGCCAAAAATTAGTCCTAACTTTGGTTAAAAGGTGTCCTAACAGTTCTTTAAGAGCATTAAAGTTAACTGTCTGATACATGTAGACACCTGTTCACCCTCAGCTTTCAGCTTTGCTTTGTCATCCTTAACTTCAAGTTTAATTTCTAGTCAAGTGGATTACAGAAGGCACACAGACTTGAACATAAAACAAACAGAATATGTAAACTAAAGGCCACAAGACAAGCTCACAAAACACAGTATACATGTACACACTCTGTGCATCATACTCATGTGCTTCATATTTACAGCCTGTCAGCTATGAGGAATCTACCCACGATAAGTGTTGAAGGAAAGAGCCACAGCTGGAACGCTTTATTATGTAGCAGCTGCAGGCACACAACACACTCACAAATGTTTAACATACTCGAGAACACTCTTAAAACTTTGTCTAATATGATTGAATATTGGATACGTAGAATATTTTTATCATTGTCATCTGAACATAACTTTGAAAGGATCTTTTATTACTAAAAAAAAACAAGATTTATTTTCTGTATCTATATCTGAAATTTGCACAAGCCATGAGACTATCATCCTTAGATCTGTTTATTACATTTCATATCACCATTGCAATATCCAATAAAGATTTATCACACATCACATATTTTCTCCGCATCTTGCAGCTCTTCTGTGGATTGATGAGGGTTAAGGTCTGTGAATAAACATGTGATAGTGTGTGTGTAGTGCAGGGAGAATTGGGGGAGGGGTGACTTGTTGGTTAAAGAGCTTTTGGATTAGTAGCTTAGGTATTGTACTGCAAATGCCTTCTTGCTGTTGCTCTCTTTATTGCACTCTTTACTACTGTCTGTTAGGGGTGGGAACATTTAGGCATTCACAATTTGATTCTGATGTAGAGGGAGATGACGCCATGATAACATGATTATTGATGCATCATATTTTTTGATTTTCGATGTGATTTTCTCTCACTGTGTTACTACTTGTAAAACAGTGTTTCCCTTACCAAGAAAGCTGAATAATATTTTATTACTACCTTTGATACGTACCTAATTTATTTAGACTCATTTAATTTCAGCACAGTCTCAGTGTAAGAGTCTTCACCAGGATTTGCTATCATTTATGGTTGTTCGTGCATGTATCAAGAGAACTGGGTACAGCAAGGAGGCGGGGCCCCCGTTCATCCTATATGAAAGTTGCTCAGTGGAGCATGATGCAAAAGAAGTTTGACTTCCCTGTGTGAAATTACTCAGGTTTCCTTTTCTGCTTCTGCATCATTGGGCCCTTAAGCCCTGTTTCCACCGTGCAGCACGATTCGTTTCAGTATGCTTTTTTCCCATTTCCACTGAAAAGTTGTGGATGGTATCTATGTAACCGTTCTGTACCGTCCCCATTTTTGGGCCCCCCTCTGTTGGGGTACCTAGCACACAGATCTGGTACTAAAAGGTGGAGCTGTGAACACTGCAGTCTGTTGATTGGTCAATAGAGGACGGTCACTCAGCTCAGGGCTGAGTTGTGGCTGCTTTTGAGGCTCATGTAACCCCTGTTCTTATTGTGTTTTATTAGTGAACTGTAACTATAAAATGAAAGGATGTTTTGCTGCCTCTTGTAGCAGCTGGAGTCTGAGAAAAAATAACTTAATTCACTGGGCCGACTGCTGGTGACTTTTAAGGTGGAACGTTAACTTGTAATGTTACTCAATGCATGAGTTTGTGACGTGAGTCCATCAGCACACCTTAAATTTTACTGTGACAACTTTGACCATTATTTTAGTTTTTTATATGACATACACTTTTAGTAATGATTTGATTTTCAAGCGCTTATATATTAATTTCGACCGGATAATGTGAACTGCATATATTCTAATCCTCACTCAGAGAAAAAGAAAGGGCTCTGGCAACACTAAACCCCTGAGCTTGCCTGAGAAGGACTAAATGCACAAACCCACTATTTGTAAATATCCCATGGAGAGAGACTCTCACTGCAGCCTGTTCTATCTTGTTCTGAAAATGTTGGCGTGCAGCCTCGTTCTGTGGACGATAAACGAGGTTCAGACTTCCCTCTGTCACTGGTAATGAGGAAATACAGTGAGTGCTGGATGGAGCAGTGAGTGACAACAACCCCACCCACATTTAAGAGTACTGTTTGTGGTGGAAACACAAGGGTCTAGGTACCATGTCTGAAGGGTTACTTTTGGTTCCAAAGGTACCATACTGAAAGTCTTTTGTGAAAATGGGACTTATGGCCTGAGGCGTCTAACACCCGGTTTAGCGCTCAGCTAACTTGAATGGGGATAAAATCGTGCAGCTAGGCTTCTAGACTTTCTTAATGTTATCAGACAGATAGGGAAATGAGTCATTTCACAGGGGTTGTGACGCTAAAAAAAAAAGAATCCATATTTACGGTCAGTCCATGGAGAAAAGTATTTTTGGGCCCAATGGCATCAGGTGATAGACCCACAAGTTGTATTCACCGTTTGGCCACTATGTCATATTGGTTTTAAAGCCTGATGCTGTTCCTACGTGCTTGGGTGACACTAGTTTCTTTTGCTTTCAGTTATTTACTAAGGGCAGGGCTCCACTCCATCCACACACATATGGTCACAGACGAGATGAAGTGAGCAAGTTACTTAAGTTAACAACAACTTGTTACGTTCCCAGCAATAATGCAGCCCTTGTTTTGTTTTTTTAAATACAATAGCAGTAGCAAATGGACGGACCACACAGAACATTAACACAATGCAGTGACACACGTTTTCAGGCAATAATGTCGAGAATTTAGTTTAAAAATTCCTGTTATAGACTTTCTGCATCGAGACATAATCCCAATACATCTATGAATTACTCCCCCGCCTTCTTTTAACTCTGTCTCTTCTTCCTGCCTTATCTGGCAATAAACGTGTGTGAGGTACAAACAAAACTGAAGGGGTGTGTGTGTGTGTGTGTGTGTGTGTGTGTGTGTGTGTGTGTGTGTGTGTGTGAGAATGAGATAATAGTTGATATTTGAGTTACGCTGAAGCAGCAGCTATCCAAAGTGACTCATATACACACAGACATATAAACTGAATGTATACACGTCCACTTGTTTACACAACGGCTGGGCGAGAACGAACCAGCGAGCGGCACATTTCCAAATAGATGTGAACAGCCCTGACACACTCACTCACACACACAGACACACAAATACGTACAGTAGCACTGTGCATAAATTTGCATGTTCCACTCTGTCCTGCCTCAGGCGTCAGGGAGACGGTCCACCATGTACGGTATTATCTCTGTTCAGATATGCCACTCGAAAGCTTGTTTCCTGGCTTAGTCATATCTGCATTTCTCTAGGGATGCCATTTCAGGGCACTTCAATTTATTTTATGCATGCACCCCAGGAGATGCACACCATCTGGGAGAGGCTGTGAGTCATCTGTCTACGCTTACTTAAAATAGTTAGGACTCATTATTTTTGGTGTTATTGTTTTTTAAATAGGGAATTAATCAGGTATCAGTTTGTTTTGATCATTAAAAACAGGGAAAGTAAATAATACAAGAATCTGGGTGGAAGTCTCGTATTAACCGAGCATAATCAGCACCTCACTGCAGCTTCTCAGTTTTTCTGTTCACCTTATTTTACTGGAAGATTTTCTGAGCTTTTCGTCTTTGCAAGAGGACCTGATTCACTGTAACGTACAGTGAAAAGTGTCTCCTTACAGCAGGGGAATGAAAAGGGGCCAATGATTGGTTTGTTGATCCATCACACATCAGACAGCAGACTTGAATAGACCTTTTTTCAAAGCTTGCATGAGTGATGTGTCTACCCGCTCCCTTCAAGCCTTTTCAGAATTACATTCCTTTCATATGCCTGTGTTGATCTTTTAAGGATGTCTCCTCCTGTGAAAAGTATCCTCCCTAAATAATCCGGTCCTTCCCTCTCTGTCACTTTGTCCAGATGAAAAAGAGAAAGCCAAGATCAACTCTGAGGAGCTGCAAATCAAAAAAGTGAAGAAGAAAAAGAAGAAGAAACACAAAGAGGGGGAGAAGCACAAGCGAGTGAAGATGTACCACCGCTCCTGCCAGACCATTTGCGCCGGCCTGCTTCTGCTCCCTCCAACCTCTCCACCTCCCACTTCCTCTCCCTCATCCTCCAATCCCACTCACAACTCCTCCCTGTCTCCATTCAAGTCCCCTCTACCTGTCTACCCTCCACCCAACAACAAAACTGCACATCATTTACCTTCCTCTCCTACTCTCTCCCCCAAATCTCTCTTAAACTGCACCACACCTCAGCCTTCCCCAACCAAACTCTCACCGCAGTGCAGCTATCCCGGCATGGCTGGCCTGGAGTTTGCTCCCTACATCCACATAGAGCACCAGCCGAACGGAGGGGCCCTGGTGGCCCATGCCTACACATCCCAGCTGTCCTCACTCTCCATGGGCCAGAGGCAGAGATTTGCCCAGGAGTTTGTCACCTTGGCTTTCAGCGAGGACTCGTCACAGGTATGACAGAGATATTGATCAGATTGATCCAGAGGTTGCGCTGGACTTTCTGGTTGTCCTTCATTTTGACAGACAGGGGTGTAAAAAAACTCTTTTGCTCTCACTTTTTTTTGTCTTTGGACTGCGGGAGGAAGCTGGAGCACCCTGAGAAAACCCACACTGACACGGGGAGAACATGCAAACTCTGCACAGAAGGGCTCCCCCACCCCCGGGGTTACCTTCACAAATTAGTGTTTGCTGCTATATTATTGCTCTAAAAACTGTATATGGTCTCTTTAACTCTGGAGAGCCAAAACTGTAGTTTTTGGAGCCTATTTTTCATATCTGTAAAACTTTTAAGTCATGACGAATTGCAGATTTATCCAAATGTAGAGGGGGTGCAAATAAAGTTAAATGGTTAAAAAAATAATAACAGAAAATATATGGTCAACGCAACGTCTCAATTGACCAGTTGGTGTTGAGTTCAGTGCAGTCTGGTGCACCTGCTATTTTTAACACGAAAAATTTGTTTAGGTGGGTGTTGTTGTTTTTTTTCCATTTCATTACTGTCCTTATGTTTCAGGTAGCTCATTATGTCATGGGAATCTCTTGCGTGATGCAAAATAAGGATTAAAATTTTGGAACTGGGACGCATGAAGTCAACTGTGTCACATAAATGCATAATATGGAACTACAAAGCAACATTTAACTAAATAAAAAATCATACTACAAATGCTACAAATCACATCAGACATTACAAGAACTGGATGCAATGCACCAAATTAATCATTCCTGTTATATTAAATGTTCTACCCAGGTACACTGAAGCAACTTAGATCCCAAAACTCTGATTAAATAGGCTGAAAGACTGAGAAACAAAATCAGACCTGTGGGACTCTTAATCATCTGTGTGATGGCAAACACTAGCTAATATTCTTAAAATACAATGTGACAGGGGTCAGACATTAAATCTACCGGAGACATCATTCCTTTAGTATACACAGCTTTAATATACTCAAGTGATCATTGGATCCTCAAGTGCTTAAAAAAGTCTACATGAATTTCAACTGGATTACCGGTATGCAAATTGTAAATATTTGCTTCCCCTCTTGGAGGGAAAAAAAGTACTGGCACATCGATCCAGTGCGCTCCAGCAGCACTACATCCCTGAGAGCAAATATGAATAGAGACACCAACCATGCACAGCCACTTTTGACATTCAGCTACAGTGACATTTTGCAATGGTATGTAACAATATAGCCAACCAATGCAATGGTTACAGCAAGCCAGACAGCGAGGTCATGCATGTCATATCAAAGATAAGACTAGACAACGCCACTATCTGGACAGGGTGTGTTCTATTTTTACCCTTATAGAATTTGTTTCTGTGGTTTTATTTTGTAGATTTCATTGCTGTCTTTGTTTTCCAGGCAGCTCATTACGTCATGGGAATCGTCCACGGAGAAGCCAGCTACCTGCCGGACTTCTTGGACTACTTCTCAACCAAGTTCCCATCAGCTCCAGTCAAAATGGAAATACTGGGAAAGAAGGACATTGAAACCACCACTATGGTTAATTTCTACTCTCAGGTCAGTCAGGCACAATCACACACACACACACACACATGAAAACATCACTTTGAGGGAGAATTGTATGTTCAGGTGGGATATCGGTGGGATACAATACTGCAACTGAATGGACATATTGCTCATCTGAAAAGCTGATTTGAGCAGTTTTTGTCTATGTTTATTCTGGAGTGGTAGAAAAAAAGAGCACAGAGCAGATGGTGAGCTGACGGACATGAAAGAAGTGGTCAACGTCAAAACTAGCAAGAGCTGAGTGCTTCCAAGCCTCTTACATCCTGTCCTCTGTATCTATTTCACTGACTATCACGACTGCCCATGAACACAGGAACTGTCGAGACACCATCTTGGTGTTTATCCGAGGCCTTCGAGGCCTGAGAAAGTACTTAAACTTGTTGCTCTCCTGAAGTCACATGATGCAGTAGGTGTAATCTGAGGTCATATGACGGTGGGAACATGCTGTCGGTGAAGTGCAACAGGAAACAATGACGGTGCGATACAGTTACAACTGTCTACACAACTTTCTGACACATGCAGTCACACAGGAGGAGGTGGAGGCCTCCTAATCACTCACTAGAAATCAAATCTGTTTACACGCACAGACAGGTGCATTAGGGCCACAACTAATGATTATTTTCATGATCAATTAATCACTTTGTCAAACATACTCTGTGTAAGTTCTCAAAATGTTTTATCCAATCAACAGTCCAGAAATCCAAAGCTAGTCTGTTTATTAATTATGATAATCATAATAATAATACATTTTATTTATAGGCACCGTTCATGACACTCAAGGTCACCTTACAGGCAAAGATAGAGAAAATTACAGCAGATAAAAAGTCAACCATTTCTATTTGAGAGAGGTGAATTTTGAGGCGTTATTTGAAAGTGGAGAGAAGAGTTGATGCTACGAATGTCCGGTGGGAGGGAGTTTCAGAGGTATGGGGCAGAGCAGCTGAAGGCGGCATGAAATTCTCACATTTAAGATCGATGAGAAGCGGCAAACGTTTGGCTTTCTTGCTTAAAAATAATACTAAAATAGTTGCGTATCAAAAAAAGTTTCCAGTTGTTTTCCTGTCAATCGACTTATCAATTAATCAACCAATCATTGCAGTTCTATGAAAAAGTGGCATTGCAATGGTATGAGATTTTCATGGTATGATAACCGTCTCAGGAAATATTGCGGCAAATGTACACGGTATGATAACCATCAAGTATTATATCTTAAAACACATATATCACTGCAACCCTACTTCTCAGACTGTTTTTAGTTGAATATTTGAAAGACATAAAGAGGTAAAACTCTCCAGTATTTTACAAGAAAAAGAGGAAACAAAAGAAGCAAGGATTTAAGCAGAGTCTAAAAATAAAGAGATGAAAGTTCTTCCTGATAATTATCTCACAACCTCTTCGATTCATCGTGCGACTCTCAGGTTGGGAACCACTGGGTGCACACATGCATGTACTCACACCTTAGTTTCGACTGAAATGTGTCATGTTGCAGCCCTGGTGTGGTGCAGGGAAAAACATCATTGTTTGTGAATGCGTTTTAGCTCAAGACTCTGTAGCTTTGTGTCTGTTGTGTGCTTTGGTTGTTTTTATAAATTCAGCTTAGTATTTGCGTGTCTGACTGACTCAACTCAAATAATTCATGTAGCACATTTAAAAATAACTCACGTTGTGCTGTAGGAAAGGAATAAGTCACTAAAGGTATGCATGAGACGCAACGTAACTCTCAGGTACACAGCTCATACATTTGGAGACAGCACACACAGGTAGACATCAGAGAAAGCCACGACAGGGAGGCTCAAACGCTAATTTATGAAAGTAGGTTTTGAGCTACTGTAGGATTTAAAGAGCCAATGGAGGGGGCAGATCTGATCGGGAGAGGGATCCTCTTCATCAGTTTGAGGGCAGACACAACAAAGGCACAATCACCCCTGAGCCTGAATCTGGAGCTGGACTATAAATACTTTGTTTTTCAAAAAGATTTGCGTCAAAGATATTTTGCTGCTTTGTGATTTTTTTGTTATTATACAGCATATGAACAGAAAGAGAGTTGAGTCATTGAATGGCTCGACCTCTGGGTCAATGTTTTGTATGCGTTAGCAAAGGTCAAGGAAACATTACAAAGAGAGAATCAGAAACTTAGAGATGAATGGAGAGGTGGGTGGATGGTGGGAAGGAAAGATTTAGCTACAGTACAAGTTAAAGGAGAGGATGGAGGAATATTGGGGTGAGTAAAGACCGGATGACTGCTGTGTAAAAGTGAGAAAGTTGTATTGTTGAGGCTCTAACCATCTGGTTTGAGCATCTGCCTCAATCTGTCCAGCCTTTAACAGCTTTTGGCATTGATACAGATATCTTGATTTCTCCGAGTAAATGACAACATTAACAATGACGGCAGAGTTGTGTGCAGAGTGCAGGTGGGGACTGCTGCTCTCACTTCAGCTCCCTCTTAATCTTACAAAGCAAAGTTTAAGTGAGAGTGAGAAAGGGAAAGCAAGAGGACAGCGTGTGAGATAGTGAAAAGAGGAGGGAAGTCAGCTCAGATACAAGGGGTGAAAGGTGGTGAGAAAGTGAGGAGCTGCAGAAGAAGAAAGGTTGATATCAGAATAGAGAGGTGACAGGAAAGGAAGCAGTAGGATGTTAAAGCAAGAAGTGAGACTGTGAGAGATGACTGCTCGCAGCAAGTCGGGTTAGAGAGACAAAACCAACACAAAAAGATGTTTTTCTTGTTCTCTTTTCAAAAGCACAAGTATGGCAGCCGCTCACCCACTTCTCAACATACTGCACAACCTTTTGAGGACAACTGGAAAAACAAGAAATGTGTGTGTGCTGCTGCTGGTGTCTGTCTGGATTGTCTCCCGTGAGCACGGCGACACAGCTAGACCTCTTCATTTAGAGCTGTCCCACGTCCATAGTACACTAATGAAAAGCCCTTTGTTGCCTCAAACCTCCTGAGTGGCTTCGTATTGAGATACTGCCTGCTCGTTTTCAATGTGAGTGCAGGCTACCTCACTGTGGGAGTGTGTGCGTGCGTGTGTGTGTGTGTGTGCGTTACTACAGGGGGTAGAGGAGTTTATGCTCTCTATCGCTCTCCTCCTGGCTATTTTCTTTCTTATTATGAAATATTCATAATGTTATTCCATGTGTTTGTTTCAGTTTTGGCCAGTTCTGCTTCGACAAACACATCTTTGATCTCGGCATGTGTCTGAATAAATTATACCTCAAATAATGAATGAATTAAACCCTTAAATCGTCCTTTGTGTAAAAGGAGTTTTCCCCGCAAACCTGTGTCCGGAGCTGTCCCTTTAAGAGTAGTGTTCCTTGCAGGGCTAACGTCATTGTCCACTGGTCTTGTTAATTTTTTTCCCCCTCCCTTCCAGCTCTCAGCAGTGACCTTGGGAAGTAGACATACTGTCCACACACATACAAACAGATGTGAGCATGCACACTGATATATATACACAGCACAGACACACACACACACACACACACACACACATGGAGGCAGATTAATGATTTCTCTCACACATTTTTCCTCCACCTTTCTTTCTCTCCAGCTCTCCTTCTCTTTAGTGTCTCCCTCCCTCTGTGTTAGTCTGTCATTCCCTCTCTTTTATCCCTCCACTCTGTTGTTTGGCTCTCTGTTCCAGTTGCTGGACAGCTGCTTTTTGTAGTGTGTGTGTGTGTGTGTGTGTGTGTGTGTGTGAGTGTGTGAGTGTGAGGAAAAAGGCTTCCAATGTTCTTTGCTGTGTTTGGTGCATTTATTCTCCTGTATAGATTTGGTTTTATCCCTGTGCTGCTGGATTATGAGACACAATCACCTGCGTACGTTTTCACTTGATAATGAGCCGTGTGTGTGTGTGTGTGTTCACAATTTGACTGCAGGTATCAAAGTTGCTCTGCTGCTGCTCAGGCTGCGTGTGAGTGTTTTGTATTCAGTACCCGACTGAAGGCATTTTCAGCGGTGCTAAGGATTATAGAAGATTACAGCACTCTATTTTCTCAGGGCAACTGCAGCTCGACAGTCAATACATGATGTGCTCCGGCAGTGAGGTAATTTGGTCTTTCCGGTTTAGTCGCTAAGTAATAATTTAGTTACGACATCAGATTAATATAATGCAGAAGGACAGACTGCAGCTTTTTAATATGATATTAATCCGTGTGCACAGTTTGCTCATGCGCAGGTTCGGACTTGGTATCTGGCAATTCTGGCAAATGCGAGATGGGCAGGCCCACCAAGCAGTACAGTGTGATTCCTGTCGCGCGTGACAGGACATAACTTTACCGACTGCTGTATTGTCCTTCCTGAAATGAGTGGCTGTGGATTCGGTTGTTTGATTTAACTCACTTATTGTAAAATTCTTAAACCATTCTTCCATTATTAGTGACTTTAATGGTGCAAAATAACAATTGCATAGTGTGACATTAACACAGATAATTTGTACCAACTCAGTCTTAACAAGATTTCTAGCTAGTTTTGTTAAGCTAAACGTTAAAGCAATGCAACGTCCATCGATGCTAATAATGTAATGCAGGTCACGAAATGTTTAGTGCTAGTTTACTAGGTAGTTTGCAGGATATATCCCTGAAAAAAGGGTGATTAATTTCATCAGATGAAATTGAATCCAGTTTGAACAGCACCAATATTTTTGTAGAAAATAAGCCAGGCTTTCTCTGAATGCAGGACCAGCTTTCATGCATCTTACAATTAGGAATATGTGTGCTTAAACTGCCACCATGAGTGTCCACATGTCCTCACATAGCCTGAACAAGATAATTGTTGACCGTGTCATTACATCTCATCTTAGTTTATCGTTTTTCCACCCCCATTTTTATGTGTCTTTACAATAAAGTCATAACTAACATTAGTATGAGCCGGAACCAGCTGTGCATTGATGGTAAAGGAGCAGATGCCTCTAAATAACCTTTCTTGTGCCCCACAAGCCAATTATTACAATAGATGTTCTTGTCCTATGTAAACCAATGATCTACGCCCCACAATACCTGTCTCCCAAGGGGCCACAAGGCCATCACCAGGAATGTGAGGGGAAAAACTTGCGGTAAAATAATTGATGTTGGAACAGCCCATCTGATTAGTGGTTACATGGCCCCAAAATTGTCAACAGGCTAACTATACTGTAAGGCAGCCATTGGTACTGATTGTTGTCACCTCCCCCTGCACGTTCAAGTGGATCCAGCCATGTAATGTTGCAGGTCAAGCAGACATAATGGGGCTCGCCAGACGATAATTGCCAGGGCCAAATTATGTCCCCAGCCCACCCTGCTCATGCATTTAGTCTCATAGCTGTATAAGAGCATTCTCAACAATGCTCTATAATGTAAACCAGTTCGCTAACAGCTAGCACGTTTAGGGGCATGACTGGAAAAAGGAATATGGACTGCGACTCATTTGATGGACGAGTTTGAAAGAAGAATTCCGTTGTAAATTTAATCTCAGTTGTTCTGTCAGATGGTTTAATAATAATGATAAGAGTAATGATTCAACAGGTTTTGGTGCAATACAGTATTGTATCAGATCTAAGACCCGTTTGTAGCAGAGATATTAACCCAGGCACCCAGCAGATCACTGATGAATTTATTAGAAATGTTTTATCAACAGAATATTATCCTGATCAGCTGAAAAGAAAATATATTTTACCAGAATACAAAGACAAATAAGCAAGGAACATGAGGAAATAGTATTTCTCTGAAACAAACAACAATCCCTTTTGAAATTTTGGCGCTCTGTTTGACAGAAACACTTGTTTACATTAGTTGATGAGCTGTTTACTGTTCCACAGTTTCAGGTTAAACATCATCTCAGCTGAGAAAGTTATTAGCCAGCTTCAGCTTATCTGACTCCACCACTGTAGACATCCTGCATTTTCATATACTCTGACCTGAGGGCAGCACTGTTGCACTTGGCCTCACAACTGTCTCCAGCACAGTGTTTACAAAACAAGCCTAGAGTTTGCATCAGTCTCGCATTGCAGCGTTTAAAGCAACCATTACATTACAGTAATTCAAAGTGTTTTCGTGCATTCATGTGTGTGTGTGTGTGTGTGTGTGTGTGTATGTGGGTTACAGAATTAAAGGATTATGTAAGAAAAGTTTGTGCGATTGTGCCTGTAGTCAGCAGCCAGAAAACTTTATTGTGACACAGGCACAGTAATAGACTAATAGACTTAGCTCTCTGGAGACTGATAATGATTAAGGGAGAGAGACGCACAGAGCTGGCAGAGAGAGGAAGAAGCACACAGACACACCGAGGTCCTAGAGAGGTCAGTGAGATGATGTCATGCCATGAACTCAGCTAGAGAGAGTGGAGGATGTGTTGATGAAAGGAGGGGAACTTGTTATAGAATTAACAAGTGGTTACAGTGGTTGCACCAGAGATGGAAAGCAGACCAGGAAAAGAGAGATCTAATAGACTTCCCACGGGGGACGCGAGCATTATAAGGGATAGAGGCAGAGGAGGAGACGAAGAGGCTGACAGAGAAAAGAGATAATCAGAGTTAAACAGAAAGTGGGAAGAAGAGAGGGAGTTAGACTTAAAGATGTACCGTGTTTAGCAGAGGAAAGTGACAGCAGGCGGGAGATGACAGCGATGATAATTATGTATAATGATGTCGGCCTTTTAATCTTGAGAATTTGCTGACCTGGAATACCAAATGAGATGCAGTATATTTTAGACACAAAGTTGTGTCTTTTGTTGCTTATTTTTTAAGTTTAGCAGTAAAAGAAACGAGTAAATTCAATGTTGGTCATTTGTTTTCACAAAGAGTGTTTACAAGCACGTACACAGAGGCAAGGAAGTACTGGAGCATCTTGAACAGTAGGGCTCAGAGGAAGTCTGTCACATTTCCTGTTTCCTTTTGTTTGCCTTCACATATTATAGACAAACTGTGTGTGTGTGTGTGTGTGTGTGTTTGAGAACGCGAGTGAGTCACTGTTAAATTTATCCGTTTATTCGAGGCCGAGGTAGTGTTTCCTAATACTCCTCCTGTGATCATGAGAGACTGCTCTTTGCTAACATCGTGGGGGTTATTCTGCTGTTAAATTATGCATCGTGTAAACTCACAGATACATAGGAAGAGGGAAAGAAGAGACTCTCATAAGCATACACGGTTATAAGTACATGGGAAGATGAATGCCTGCACTCACAGATGCACACGTACTGGCTGAGGAACACAAGTGCTTGTAAGCACGAAGGCGTTTGAATCCATGTGTGCACACAAACACATTTCCCTCTCAGTATCTAGGTCATTGACTCAGTGCGACTATTTAAAGTTGCGATGTGTTTACGCACGCCGAGTGAGTATTTCAAGCTTTTAGTCATCATCATCATCTTAGGAGGATATTACACAGTGTCGTGGCACGGATGCAGTGAAATGAAGTGAACAAACAAACACAGCCACATGGCTCGGCCTGTGTGGGCATGATGAACTGATTTATTTCATTAATTTATTACAGATTAAAACACCAAGGCATTTCATGCATGTAATGAGACCAATTTACAAGTGAACATCACTGCTGATAGGACAACACGCTGACTTTTAAAGGGATCAGCTCTATGTCCTCTACCTGCAATGTGGACAGGTTGCTTCATCCACTGAGCCTTAACAACATATTCTGTATACTAGGGTTGAAACGATAAATAGATTAATAGTTAGCTAATCAATAGATTATCCAAAATGTTGATTAATTTCCTATTTGTCCTCTAAGTTAGTTTTCAAACAATAATTTTCAACATTTACTGGTTCCAGCTTGTGAAATGTGTAGATTTGCTGCTTTTCTCGTTTTTTAGATTATTTTAACTTAAAGCAGGGGAAGGCAGTTTTATTTTTCCCATAATAACATTTGAGCGTATTGTAATTCAAGTGGACTGAGAGAAAACTAGATTTCTCCATCTCCTCTTGGCTCTGTTATCAGGCTTTAGAAAATCTAGCCCATTAGCATCTGCAGCAACAGCAATACAGCCAGCACAAACCCCAGTCTCAGGGAACCTGACAGCCCTGACTTTCCACCGGATCAGCAAACTTTCGGTTGCTGCTGTGACACACGTTTGACTCAAGGCTGCCTGGGCTTTGCACTGGCTGAATTCGAGCTGCTACAACCGCCATCTGAGTGTCTGGCTTGCAAGCTGCTGCCTGCTTCTCTCTTGGTGAAACAGTCCACAGTGGCAGGGGGGCAAAACAGAGGGACAAAGGGGAAATGCTAATTCTTGTCTCATTTGTGGTCTGATAACCAGAGAAAGAGAAAACATAGCAAGGAGGGACTGAGTGAATTCACTGCAAGCAACTCTTCAGTGACATAAGATTAAATACATCAATGTTTGGTAAACAATATGCTGCAAAATGTTTGGCTCCATAAAATCTTGGTCATAAATAAAAAGAAAACACTGAAAAAAAAATCACCATCAGTTTATAGAACTTTTTATTTCTTTTTAAAATCCCAAACAACAAATCAATATGGCCTTAAAACAATCAGTATCTGACAGGTTACAGTCTTAACAAGTGCTGAAATAATTTAATGTTTGCTAAACATTACAGGGACTAAAGCTGATTATGACCACCTATAATTAGCTGTGTCTCTTAATCCCGTCTACTGTGATGAGTCTTTTAACATTTAAAGAACATTTCACTGTCACTGACCCCTGTAATCCAGTTGTTACGGCCTTTCTCTGCTAATTATCCAGCCTGTATAAATATTAATAACCAAGCTACTGGACCAACAACAATTCCTTATTAGAAGCAACACCCTGGAGCAAATGGCTGCAACACACAAACAGCAGTGATGTACAGCCTCACACCACTGGCCTCTGAGCAGCTGTTAGTGTCTTTCACAAGGACATACCTGGGAGCTGCTGAGCACCTTCCCCTTCAGTTTTTTCCCCAATTCATTGTTTCCGTCTTTATTACCTCTCCTTCACCTCCCTCCTCCCATCCTCACTAACCTGTCCTCATCTCTCTTCCACCCTCCTTATCTGGTGTGTCCTCCTCTGTTGTCCTCTTCTCTCCTTCACCTGTGTTTAATCTCTCTTTTATCTTCCAAAATAGTGTTATCTTCATTTTCACATACTCACCCTCTTCCCTCCTTACTCCTGTTTGTTATTTCCATCCTCCCCTCTACGTCTCTTTGACAGCTTGTCTTCCTAAACTTTCTCCCCTTCTTCCTCTCCATCTGTCTCTCTTCCCCTCAGTCTTCCTCTCCAGCGTGTCCTCGCTCTCCTCCCTCTGGTCTGTCTCTCCTCTCTCTCCCTCTTCTTTTATCTCTGCCTTGTTGTCAAGTGGTGACTCACTAGAGGCGAGCGGCCAAGGATCTGGCCTACACACAGACACACACACATCATGATCAGCCAAGAGTACAGCATGCAGGCCACATGCTGCACGTACCACACACTTATGCACACACACAAAGACACTGTTGAGGGCCAAGGGTATGGGAGACACGTTAGACACATACACACTAACACACACACACTCTCTCTCTATGCTCTGTCAGCCAAGTGAAGAGCAGCAAACAGTCTATTGAGTCACACCGGTGGAGCAGAAACATCAAGTGAAACCGCCAACACACACACATACACACACACACACACACACACACACACACACACACACACACACACACACACACACACACACACACACACACACACACACACACACAGCGTCTGTTTTGACACCCAGTAGTGATTAACAGCGTCAGTGTGCTGTTGTGTTTCTCTGGGTCGTATTGCATTAAAACAATACTAAATGCATTTGTATTATGTAAACATGGATACTTTACACTGCAACCTGTTGCTCTATTGTCTATTGATAATTTTCCTACTAATATAAATGTGCTTCGTGTACCTTTAAATAATTAACAGGCTCTCTCTGCGTTTACTGTGTCCTCACAATCATAAGGTTTTATAAGTTGTTTCAGACACATATGTCCGTATCAGTGTAAAAACACACGCTGAAATATCCTTGGGCAAGATACTGAACCTAAAATTGCTCCTGATGGCTGTTCCCTCAGTGTGACAGTGCATGTGAATGTTTACTGAGTAGCAGGTGGTACCATGTATGGTAGCCTTGGCCCCCATTGTGTGAATGCGTGAATGTGACATGTAGCGTTAAAGCACATTGAGTGGTCAGAAAACTAGAAAAGCGCTATACAAGTGCAGACCTTTTACCATTACAACATATTCGAGAATTCGGGGAAGAGCAGTACCTTGTTTCAGTTTGTGGGCTCAGTAAATGCCAATATAATGAACTTTTTAAATCAGTTAATCGACACATAAATTTGTACATAAATTAATCAAAACACAATGAAGGGTGGGAATCTAATCACAAACATATGAATTGCATCATTAAATGCCACCTCAAGCTAGTTCACTTCATTTTACTACAACAGCACCACAAGTGGGCTGTGTATAGTGAAGTAGAAGTGGGCTCAAAAAATGGCTGTTTTAATATCATCTATGCACGTATGAAACCTATGTGCTGGGTTACAGTTTTCAACAGTGGCGCTGCATATTGTTGTCATCTCATAGATTTTTAGAACAGTTAGTCTGCTGCTGCTGTGTGAAAATTAAACTGTACAAAGTCAAATTTGTCTCATTTTTGTTGTTAAAGTTTTGAAACGCCTTTTTGATGTTTTAATATGGTTTTACAGATGTCAGATTCTCAGAAATGTTGCTATTTCAAAGTACAAATGTTGGACTTTTACTTTGGAATATATCTAAATATTGATAGAGTAAAATGGATTTTCTGTCAGTTGCAAGTCAGAAATGTCCTCAACTCCTATGTATCTGTCATTGATAGGAATGATTTATTTATTTTTTTCCAGCAACCCCAAATCAAAAAGGTATTTCCCCCCACAATGTAGTGGAATTTTCTTTTTTAATTTACAAGTGACACGGGTAACAGGTTTTATACTTCTTGTGAATATAATTTAATCTTATTTCCATCAGGGTTCCCATGGATCCTTAAAAAGTCTTAATAAGCATTGAATGAATTAATGCAAAAATAAGGCCTTAATTGGTATTAAAATGTCTTAAATGGATCTTTCGAAAATCTTAAAAATACTCATGCATTGAAAGTAAGATCTTATGATTTTTTTTTTTGTTTGTTTGTTTATTTTATTTTATTTTTTAACAATTTACTGAATGCCTCTTACATTAAAGCCAGCAGATCAGGATAGTCGAACACACATACATTTGTCATGTCCGATCAAATAAACCTTAGACTCTTATTCTAACCAAATGGATACTTTGATGATAAAAATGATTGTTTTCCATGTGTTCTACTCTAGAAAGTGTTAAAATCTTTTCAACAATTCAGGTAGATCATCTAACTTTTTAACCTGACCAAAAAAGTCATATGTTTTTATGTTACAGTATACATTTGGGCAAAATTGTTCCTAACCCTAAATAATTGTCGGCTCATGTTTCTTTCCTTCGATTTTGGTAAAAATCTTGTTTCCAGTGATATTAAAAGTCTTAAATCTAGTTTGCCTTAAGCTGTAGGAACTCTTATATATATGTATTTTTTATATACCCTGTACCCCTAAATAACATCTTATTTTGAAAAACAGATGTAGTCACATGTGTATCCTTCTGCTGCCTGTTGCTAACTCTCCCTATCAGCTTAATCTGGGCAGCCTGAATGCATTTACTACTACTATATACTGTTAGTATATGGGTGCACTTCAGTTGCAGCGTTGGCCAATTTGAACACAGAGATGCGAGTGACAGCTGGTTTGACTGCAGCTATTTTTAGAATGTGCCCTGCGGGTGACCAGATGCCCGTGGGCACTGTAATGCCACCCCTGTTTTAAGGGGTCATAGCCCAAACTTTCAGGAGCCACTTCCTGGGAGACCATTGAGGAAAAATATGAAGTGTGTTTGATTACATTCAGGGTGTGTTAGCAGGATTCAGAACAACAGGAGGGTAATTAAACCTGACGTGCCACCGCTCTCAGAACAACTGTGGCATTTAGCCTCCATAGCAACTGAATAATATGATATGTCTGATGTTTTGAAGATTTAAGGTAAAAATCTTACCAAGACTAACGTCATGAAATCATGGTCTAATGTTGTGTGTCTCCTGTGCTGGCTGCAGGTGAAGAAAACGTACAGCAATGGTACATACAGAGCCGGGGCAATGAGACAGATCAGCCTGGTGGGAGCGGTGGACGAGGAGGTCGGGAATTATTTCCCAGAATTCCTCGGCATGCTGGAGGAGTCGCCCTTCCTGAAGGTGAGTGAGGACAGGATGAACGGCAACAGTGCTACACAGTGACAGAACGGGAGAGTGACAGAGGTATAAACACAGTAGATATGCCCAAATATTTCAGTGCGTTTACACCGCCGGCTGTTTGGAAATGCCACAAACTGAACAGATGGAGAAATACCACTTGACACAACAACACACCTAATATTCTCAGCGGTGGCTGGCAAAGAAGAGACGTTAAGTTGGTGTGTCAGAGTGATTTGATGCAGCTTCCAGCTTTCAGTTCGGGGGAAGTTGGTTCCCTTTTTAAAAAAATGTGTGTGTGCAGGAACAGACCACCAGAAATACTGTGTTTACTGCCGTCCCTGAAATGCAGGAGTGACAAGCTTTTCTTCTGTTTGCCATTCTGTGTCGACACTTCAAATCTCCGGCATGCAGTGTGGAGGAGTGGCGTCGTACGCTGAATATCAAAAGACGCACATCCTCTGGCATTTTCTATCCGTCGAGGGCTCTGGCTCTGATTCAGCACCCTCTGAAGCATCTAGGGTGCCAGTGACAAGTTTTGCCAGGGGGTGCAATTTCTGCGCATGAGATTTCTTTTTGGGAGACTGGAATAAATAAAATACTTGAATTGGTTAACTGAAAAAGTGAGGGATGTGCTAACACACTGCTTTGATTATTCCTCCCCCCCTTCCTCTGTTCATCTGTCTGGCTGCAGCGGACTCTCCCATGGGGAACGCTCTCCAGTCTGAGGCAGATGAATCCCACAGAGAGCGACGACGGTCCCATAATGTGGGTCAGACCAGGAGAACAGATGATACCTGTAGCTGATATACCAAAGTCCCCCTTTAAAAGAAAACGGTGAGTACACTACAGTTTACTGTGCATTACACAAACAAACACACACAAATAAATCCAGTCAATATTTTGGATCCTCTTTAAGCGCTGCAATGAGACAGAATTAGCAGGGATTTTAGTCTCTGTGATTGCTTGTACTGGCTACAAGTCTCTGGTTAGAGTGTGTGTGTGTGTGTGTGTGTGTGTGTGTGTGTGTGTGTGCCTTATTGAGCCAGCTTGCCTCTGAACTCTCCGCACAGCCCATGAGGACTGATTATGAAAAAACAGTAGCAAAACACACTCACACATTTGAAGCAGCAGCCGCGGTAGCAGCACGAAGCTTTGTTATAGCCGAGCAGCGCCGGATGAGGCAATTACACCCTCTCTGTTTGTCTGTCACAGTGTCATTGTTGCTCACACATAAGCTCCGTCTCACACACACGCACACACATATACACACACGGAGGATTTCTGTAAGCTAGACCATTAGAGGAAACGTGTGTGTGTGTGTGTGTGTGTGTGTGTGTGTGTGTGTGTGTGTGTGTGTGTGTGTGTGTGTGTTTGTCTGTGTTTGCGTGTGTGATGTGAGTGAGCGGTACGTGGCTCACCACTCAGATGAGATCATCGTTATGTTAATAGAGTCGACATCAGACGCTACTTCACGTGGCAGCCGGCCAAGCACGGGACAACACACACTGCACACATTCCTCCCATGCAGCAGTTATTTCTCTCTTGTCTCTGTCGATTGGTGGTCACATCAATAGTCATGTTTTAAAATATATTTCTGATTTAAAAGCTGAAATGATCAGTGGATTACAGAAAAATTATGAAGTAGTTTGTTAATAGTTATATTTCGAGGAATTCTTTGGTTTTCTCTGTTTCATGTCATTAACCGGGGCTGAAAATATGATTTTGTTTCTGTGCACATGCTAGGACTGTCCTGTATATTAGTTTTTGGACATCGAAGCATCAATGAGAGGGGGACATTACAACTTAACAATTAGCTGCTTTGTTAGCGTGCAGGTCGCAAAACACAGTTACCCCCTGAGCCCTTCCTTTCACAGCAATCCTGGGTCTTCATTTTTGGAAAGATCATTAGCATGAGACTAAGGACCTGTCCCAATAGCCACACTATCCTTAGAAATACCCACTTGCACCGTTGTGCACGTTCAAAAAAGAATACTTTCCAAAATGACTAAGCTGTCACTCAAGTTTTCAGGTGATATGCCAAGCCTGTTGTAGATTTATATGTCAGGTCCTTTGGGATATCTGGCACTCGACATTTTGGGGGTCATGTTCGCAAATATTGAAACTATTACAGATGCTTGACTTTTTGAACATCTTGCCCATGTATCTGTAAGCCTGTCACGTGTGGTCAGATTGTCCGAGTTTCAGTTGTGCTGGACTGATGGTGACTGATGTTAGATGAGAACGAATCAGAGCCACAAAACCACAAAGTTTACATGTCCCAATATACAAATTTATTTAAAAATATTTATTTATTTAATTAATGAGAGTTTAAAAAGTTACAGTTTCATTTGAGCTTGCTTTCTGTTATGGTAATTTACAGTGAAGCTACTTCAGATTGTATATGGTCATAGTCAGGGACATTTCACCTGTCATAGAAACTGTGCTCGCTTGACTGCTGTGTTTAACAATGCTGCTGTTGTGCTGTGCTGCTCTGTCTCCTCTGTCAGTGTGCTGTCAGTAGGGTGTCCCCAAATACCTATTTTCGGGCATTGAAGATTTAGTTAAAAATATCCACAACTTATCCAAAATAACTTAACAATTAGCCACTTTGTTAGCACGCAGGTCACAGTAATATTCGCCATAATAGCTAGCTAAAAGAATACACTGCAAGATGGCTAAGCTCTTACGTGGTGATGGCCAAATGAAGCATTTTCCTTATTTTCTGAGCTCACAAGATGGCGCTCTTGGTTTAAAGGGAGTGGCTCAAAGAATAGCAATCCAGTGTGCTTTCAACCTTTTGTTGAACATGAAGTGCCATCTAGTGGGCTCAGAAAATAAGGAAAATGCTTCATGAGGCTTCGTTTGGCCATCACCAGTCTTAGGGTTTTTCAGGTGATTGGCCAAGTTAGTTGTAGATCTGTGACATGCCAGTTTTCTTCGGCACATGTGGTGCTCAACTTTTTGGGTTCGAAATTTGTTTTCCACTGAGTGGGAAAATTAGTTTGTGGCTTGAGTGTGATTGGTGTCAATTGCATTTGTCTCATATTCAGTGCGTGAGAGTTGGCAGCCCTAAATGCATTTATGCATCAGTTCATGTAGAGCTGAAGCTCAAATTTTACATGCACTATTTTGCATATGCACTTGGTATATCGAGCCCTGTTAACGGCATGTCTTTGAGCTGTTGAAGACGTCACCTCGGGCTTTAGCAGACTAATATATAAGATAATTTTTAGTTACAGCCCTAGTTTGTTTGTTTTCAGTCAGATGTTACTGAGTGAAGTAATAAAGAAAATATATTCACTTTATCATTAGTGCGTAAACCTGAATCCAGCCTGTCAATACATACATTATGTTACATATGTTATGCATCAGCTGGTGCACAGTGTTTGAAGAGGACAGCTTTGTGTGCAGCAGTGTGAATGTTTGTGTGTGCTGTCAGAAACACTTGTCTAACAGCTGGGGCTGAAGTAATCTGTTTATATAGAGACACAGATGGATGGATAGAGAGGGAGAGGTGGTTTAACTTCCTTTTCTCTTCTTTCTTCTGCGTCCTGTCTCATCCCATCACTCGATTATGAATATATGTGACATCTACAAACCAAGTTGCACTTTTCTCATAATTTCCCCTCTTTTGGCTCCCAGATCTCTCTTCAATCTCTCTTTCCTTTTCTTTCCTCTACTCCTCCCACATTTCTCCGTCCTTGTCCTCAAAATATCCATCTTTCTCTCTCTGTTTCTCTTACGATCTGTCTTTTCCTCCCCCTGACCTCTCTTTCCCTCTTTAAGTTGATTTATTGTGCTGTGCTGTTATTTTCAGGAACTCTAAAGTGTGTTGGAAGAAAGCACATATATTGAATATGTCTCAGCAGTGCAGGGCTTTTTGTTTATGTCTGTCTGTGTGTATGAAGAAGAAGACATAAAACCGTGTGTGTGAAAGAAATAATTCGAAGAGCAGAGGAAGAGAGGACGTGATGTTATTTGCAGTTTGACCATATGCTATGTTAGAGGAAGGAATGCTGCTTGTGTATGGGGAACATCTCTTCACACAGCGCTGCTTCTGTTTCTCAGCGGTTTCGGTGAAAAGGTCGAGCCGCTGTGCATTTCTGACGCCGCTGAGACTCTCAGTCTGAGAATTCAGCTTGATTATAGTGGTCAGACGATGAAAATAAACCAAAATATTTCAGCTTTTAGCAAGAGAGCGCCGCTTTCCCAGAGATTTACAATAATTGCATAGTAACGGCAGCAGCCCTGGCAAACAGGACGGAGGCCTGACACAGAGCACGCTGGACCTGTTTAGATACAAACTGCATGACGAATGACAGACGACTTGAGTCCACCTGCAGCTGTCTGCAAGATGTCAAACCTCATCCTTCTCAGACTCTAGTGGAGCTGAGGTGATTGACGATTAATCTATTAGTCAAGCAACAGAAAATTTATGGGCAGCTATTTTGATTATCAATTAATACCTTGAGTAGAACTGCAGTTGGCAACTATTAAATTAATTCTTAACTAATTTATAATATAATAATCAATTAAATAGTTTGAGTAATTAAGTAAGTGCAAGTGCGCCCTCAGAAATGAACAGTACAAATACAAAAGACAAAATAAATAAATAAATAAATAAAATACATTAAAAGCTCTTATAGGTAGTATGACCAGCAAGAAGTTCAGCACCAACAACAGAATGGCTATCTATATAGATGCATACAGTACAAGTACACAAATGTTGCTTGTCCAACCCATTATGAACAAGTATCTGTACATACATGCATTCTAGTTTGGGCCTTCTGGTTTGAGTAATTTTTAAAAATGAAATTAAACGAGCAGCTGTTGTAACTGTGTGACGTTGCCCAGGTGGTTTGGTCTGCTTTAAAAAGTGCAGTGTGAAAGTGAACCGCACCAAATGAAGTTGTGAAATTTTGGGGCATTCCCTGCCCAATTGAACCGAGTACCCCAGACTATTTTGTTGTGAATAGGGCTGGGTATCGTTCAAAAATTTTCGATACCAGTACCAATACCTTGATTTCGATACCGGTTCCTTAATGATACTTTTTTTCGATACCAATTTCATTAAATCAATTCTAACAAAAAGAAATGACATTACAAATATGGTACAAATCTTGGGTTTTAATTTTAAGGCTTTTTTCATTCAAAGCAGTTTAAAAAAACAATAAAAAAATAACAAATATATAAAATAAATTTTTTTTTACAAAAGCCAGAATCTCTCAGATTAGATGACTGCTCTACTGCCTGAGCCACTGTCATCCCAACTAGGACTGTGAAGATATGGATTTTTTTAACCCGCGGTAATACTGCTGTAGGAGAGAGGAATAACGTCATGGGAGAGACAAAAACTAGTGTAGAGTAAAAAACACCGTTAATATGTTTAGAACTACAAATTAACCTTCTTTCAGTGATTTATATTAGTCAAAGAAAATTTTACATTTACATCCTGCCCTGACTGTAAGCCAGGTCGGGATCAGCCAATGGCGGTTCCGCGCATGTGCGATTCACTTGCAGTCTGGACATCTCCTGCTCTGACTGCTGCTGGGAGGGAGGAATGGGCCGCCTATGAGTGCTTTGGGTCGAGGGAAGGGCCCACGACAGCATCAGCTGCTCATTGAGAAGAATAAAAACGATACATGCTTTCTCCAAAAGTCTCCAATGACATCAGAAAAAGTCGCTAGATTTGTTGCTAGTCGCTTTTTTTGAAAAAGAGTCGCAAGATGGGTCTGAAAAGTCGCTAAATATAGTGACAAAGTCACTAAGTTGGCAACACTGACCACATACGCATCCCTGCCTGTACATGGAACATTACAGCCAATCACCGGCAGCATATCAGACCTTGATCACCTAGTTACCGAAACTTGGCACAGAAAGACAAGGCATTTTTACTCATAGCTTTACTCATTAGCACCGAAGCAATTAGGTCGGTGCTATAAAAGAACCGAACTTCGGTACCCAGCCCTAGTTTGGAATGTGAATTTTTTTTGTAGTTTCTATACTTCGCTGTGACAGTAAATCAAATATGTTTGTGCTGTAAACATAACAACATTTTGCGGATGTCATCTTGGGCTTGGGGCAATACTAACTAACAAAGTTCCACTATTTTCTCACACTTTATAGACCAAACAATGTATCGATTAATCAAAAAATGACCTTCAGATTAATCAACAATGAAACATTCTCAGGTTCAAGCTCCTCCCTTGTGAGGATTTGCTGCTTTCCTCCATTCCGTATAACACTGAATTTATATCTTTGGGTTTGTTGGTTAAACAAAAAATAATAGTAATAACTTTATTTATGTAGCACCTCTAAAAACAGAGTTTACAAAGTGCTTTGAAATGCCAGAGGCAGTATAACAATAGACGCCATCCAATAATGCTGAACTAAGGCCAGACAAAAGTTAAGGAAGAATTACACAAGAGGTCAGACACAAAAAGACAAATGACGATGTGAAGTAGAGATAAAAATGATTTAAAAAAACATACCAATAAAACAAGTACAATAAAAAGAATAAAAGAAGGAAACACAAAATATTAATTAAAGATAGGCAGGATCAAGACAGACATAAAAAGGTAAATTAAAAGTCGACATCACATAAAAGCAAGTCTATGTAAACAACATTTAAGACGTGATTTAACAGAAGTCACTGATTCTGCCTTATCTCCTCATCGCAGAGGGGCCCTGATGGCAAAAGCACAGTCACCTTTACATTTAAGCCTCGACCAGATGGGCCCCACCTGAGGATCTAAGGCTGAGAACTGGCTCATAGGGGGTCAACATCTCTGTTTTGTAGCTTGGGGCCAAATCCAGATGAGCTTTAAAAGTGATCTGTGAAATCCTAAAATCAATGCTACTAGACTGAGTTTAAGATGTGAACGTACTGGCATGCTTTTTCAGTCCAGTGTGCAACTTTGTCTGATGTGGAAACTTAAAGCCTACAGTGAACCTTCACACAGAATTTTAATAATATTTAACGAGGTACTAATCCGACACTAATTATGATTCAAAGCAGAGTATTTTATGTCTTAAAAATGTCTGGAGGGGATCTTTAAAGTGGAAACAGACAACTTTCCGAACCCCTGCAGGGTTTTTCCTGGCTCTAAATGAGGCAGAGGTGGTTCTATCCTCATCACCAGGCTGGACCCTACTCTGCTGCTGCGGGGCAACACAATGGGAGTTGAAGGTGTGAGAGAGAATAGTATCAGTAACATTGTTAACACTGTGCTACATTACAGACAAATACAAAACCGTACTTCATTAATATAGGCCTATATTTTATCTACAAGTGCACGTCACACACTGAGCGAGCTGCCTGTTGATGACACTGTGGGCTAATGGGCATGTAGCTACTTCCATGTTTCAGATGATACGTCATTTTTGTAGTCGACCAATGAAGATGAGTTTACATATCACCTTGGGTTCATCCTTCACCTTCTCAAAATGATCCCACACTTTGGATTTCCTGCCCAGCATGTTATTAACTAGCCTGTGGAATAACCGCAGGTACCAGCCCTGGAAATTATTCCGGTTTAGTTATTGAAACAGTAACTGCAAAGAACTGATACCTGGGGATAGCTACGCATAGCAACCAGGGGAAAAAAACCCTTTTGTGGTTACGCAATGGTTGATGCACCTCCTTTATGCCATAAATCAATCCTCCATCAAGTAGACATCACATTGTGCCATCAGTATTAACTTCATAATGATGAGTTAAAGCTAAAAATGTGCGTATTTCCGCTTTATGTCACACTGGGCTGTGTGAAACAGTTACACAACTTTTTTCCTCACATCTTAAAGACCAAACAATTATTGATCAGCAGAGCAAACAGTTGGCAGATTAATCAATAATGCAAATGATCATTAGCAGCAGCCCGAGTCACAGGTGCATTAGCTCAGCGTGTGAAATGTAAATGTGATGTACAGCCTCTTCAGGAGTGTGAGCTGCAGCTTTAAGATGCACTTTATCAGCGCCTGTCGTCAGAGAACGTGGTTCCCTCTGTCTCTCCTTTTCCCCCTCCACCTCCCTCTGTCTTTATCCCCTGTCTCCCTCCATCATCTCGTCTCTCTCCGTCTCTCCCTGCCACTCATCCACTCCCCCCGGACTCCTCTTTTCGTCTCCCTCCCACTTTATTTGCCCATAAATGCACAGGAATCTGTCTTGTCGTCTTGGTGCAGAGACAGTTGCCCACTTGCAGTACTGACGTACATTGTGCCAGAACAAGAGGACCTCACACACACACAGAGGAGGGAGACGGTGAATACTCTGGATGTGCACGTTCAGCACTCCTCCCTTTACACTCTCTTCTTTTCACTGTTTCACTTACCAGCTTTCCTGGTTTTACATTCATTACTGTCAGCCTGCAGTCAGCTCAGACACACTGGACTGTGTGTGTGTCTGTGTGTGTGTGTGTGTGTGTTTATCACCCCCCTAGTCTCTGTACTATTTTCCTCTGCCTCTTTCTTCCTCTTCCACCAGCTCCTGCCTCTCTGCTCTTATCGCTGAATGAATGAATGCACAATTAAGTGTTCAGCGCGGCTAGTCTCGCTGCTGTTCTGTCTGTGTTACACTCTCGAAGGAATCTCTCACACACTCTGCGAATGTGTGTTTATACTGTCGTTTGACTCTGACTGCAGCTCCAGAGTGAGTCACTGATCCAGTGGTGAGCTGACTGCAGTACTTCCATTGTTTGGCAACACGGCTCATTTTTTTTAAATGCCGTTACTCCTCAGCTTCTCATTCTGGATGCATGAAGCAGAGTGTGAACGTATGTGGACATGTTGGAGCACTGCTCCAAGTTATTTGAAATGAAGCTCGATTTTTTTTGACACAAAGATACACAGAGGATATCTCTCATTTCCAGTTTTTCATTCTCCTTTTCCTGTTACCACTATTTTCTGTTTGGAAGAGTGTAGATACCATATTAGCCACGCAAAGGAAGACGTTTTTGGAAACAATAAATGATTTGCATCCGAAGAAAAAGACACTAGTCTGGAGCGAGAAAATGCTCAGCAATAATTTTTATATCTTTGGACAGTAAATTAGGGCTGCACAGTTAATCGAAACATATATAACAATATAGCCAATTGCAATATTCGAATTGCGAAAAGCTACAATTTACTGGCAAAGGAAATTGTGTCACAACATACCATTATAAATGCTTGGCTGATACTTTGGCCTACAAATCATATTTCTAACGCAAGAGAACGTGCTTGTTTGGTACAGCAAAAAAATCTGCCATTTTTGTGTTTTTGTCAATGAAAATGAAATGCAAAAACATTTCCACTAAAATCATGACTCATTTTGCAGGTGCAGTATTTGTCACCATAATCACAATGTGATTTTTTCCCCCAAATAATGCAGCCCTAAAATGAATATAGTTTTACTCCATGTTTAAATACATGCAGTTTGGACATTCACATTTTTTCAACACAAGAAATGCTGTTGTTTATAATATCCACACTAATGAGCGTTCTCATCCTCTATATCAAAACTGTTCTAAGGCTGCAACTAACAATTATGTTCATTAATTGATATATGGACATTTCAGTGGCTTTTAAAATACAATTTGTTTGTTGAAAAATGTGATTAACAATCTCAGATGGCTGTTTTACTCATTAGTATTTTAGATAATGTCAAACCGTGAAGATTTAATTGTGCTGACTTTGACTGTTATGAATTTTTTCGTAGTTTTAGACTAGTTGACTAGTTTAACTTTAAACTTCTGTTTAAATGTCAGGGAAATTAGTCATTAGTCGTGAGTCAAACCTTTTTTTTACTTTGTCACACCAAAAGACATTAAATTTACAGTGTCTAGAGTTTGAGAAAAGGTGCAGATTTTCACATTTAAGAAATTGGAACCACCACATTACATTTGGGCTCAGTAAATGTAAAATCAAAGTTGTCATCTAATCAACTAATCGTTTAATCACTGATATGCTGAAGTAGAGCTGAAACACTTAATCAATTTGTTGATCAACAAAAAAAAATTAATTAGGGGCTATTTGGATAATGAATTAAATTCAAGTTATTTTTAAGTGAAAATATTTTTAAAAAATCTCTTGTTCCAGTTTGTAAAATGGAAATAGTTGCTGATAGTTTTCTTTGGTATTCAAGTGAATATTTGTAGAGTCTTGTTGTGATGACCTTTTTTCTTTTTTCTGATATTTTACAGACCAAACTATTAATTGAGGCAAGAAGCGACAGGTTAACTGATAATAACTGTTTACTGAAGCCCATCTGAAACAGCTCCTACACTGCCTGAACACACAACAAGAATGTTTTATTATATCCACACTAATGCAGGTTTTCATCCTCCCCAGCATCCTCTGTGCCCCTGGTGTCACACAGTGGCGTCTGGATTACATCAATGATAGATAAAACCTGTCTGGTGCTTTTATTTTGCCACAGCAGACAGGAAACAAAGAAATGAACAAAGCCGCCCACTCACCTTTTGTCATCCTCCTCTTTATTTAGACGGCAAGGAAGCAGAGACGGGAGAGAAATCTCTCTGTAGAACTGTGTGGACACTCTGATGTGTGTTTCTATTGTTCACTCTACACTGTTTATTTCTGTCTCGACGCAGCTCCACCAACGAGGTGAAGAACCTGATGCAGTCGCTGCCCAGGACCAGCGAGCCCAGAGAGATGCTGTTTGAGGATCGCACTCGGGCCCACGCCGATCACATCGGTCAGGGCTTTGAACGACGGACCACAGCAGCCGTGGGGGTGCTGAAGGCTGTGCGGGCCGAGGACAGGTAGGCGGTGAAGCAACATATGATGACACTGTTGGGTGCTGGTAGTGGTGGCTGTTTGTTTAGAGGCAGCACACGCTGAGTATTTATACAGCTTACTCTCCTAAGAGATGACTTGTAATCCTGCTCCTCCCCTCCCTCCCTCGCTTGTTCTCAGCTCGGAGCCTCCTCGTGTAACCAAAGACGTCGTGTGTTTCCATGCTGGTGATTTCCCTCAAGTCGTTCAGAGGCTGCAGTTGGACCTGCACGAACCTCCACTGTCTCAGGTTTTTGCATCACACCCACAATAAGCTCACACATTCAGATTCGTCATCTTTATTAGGTCCTAAATTAGACTGTGATATTCCTCAGTGTTGCCTCCATGTAACACTGAGGATCAAACACAGAGGTTAGATGTAAAGTTAAATGAATGTGATGTGGATGCTGCCACTCTGTGGAACAAAGGTGAACTACAGTGAGTTAGAGAACTTGTCTGGAGCCCAGAAAAGATGAGTGTCAGCTTAGTAATTTATTATAATACCTCCATAATGGTGACAGCACACTGTCTTTGGTGAAAGTGCTGATACAGTTTTTGCTCTGTCATTTTGGTGTCAGCTTAAGAGTCGCCTTAAACTAGATAATATTATGAGCAACTGGATTAGGGACTACCTGACCAATGAATACACGTGTCCGCCTACTGAACACTGCTAATTAAATTGATCACTGTAAAGTGGCTGTGTGTTTTAAGTCTGTTTTGTTTAAACTCATGCAAAAGAGATTTTAAATCTCTATGGGAATATTACAGGAAAAATAACAGTTAAATAAAAAAATAAAATAAATAAATGTATGATTTTGGGTTGCCCATACGTATCATTTTCATGGTGTTGAGATTAGACCATTTGACAATACCCTCTTTTTCACAGCCTAATGTTGGCAGGTATGAAGAGTCACAACTGTTATTTGTTTTTGTTGTGTTACCAATAGTGATGTCAGTTAGATTTGGTTCAGTCAGGGCTATGGAATATTAAATCATCCATATTTTCTCACTACATCTGAGCATCTTACCCTCAGTTGTAATTAAACTGCAGGTTACACACTTCTTTTTAAAATACAAAAAAATATAGGTTATAATATCGGTCAGCGGCCATGAGAAGTAGGTAATTAATAGTTATGGGTATCGGTTTAAAATTCCACATCATTGCATCCCTACATGTTTCTCAGTGGAAATTATTCACTGGAATCACATGTGTCTGTACACACTTTTATCTGTTCTCAAAATATGTATTCACTGTACAGAACGAAGGTCGTAAAGAAGAATAAAAAGGGGATATTTGTAAATTATTTTTCAGTTGAGGTTTCATGTTGGAGCGCACCTCTTCATCTCCTCTATCTTTACAGTGTGTGCAGTGGGTGGACGACGCCAAACTGAACCAGCTACGTCGCGAGGGCGTTCACTACGCCCGCATCCGCCTGTGCCACAACGACATCTATTTCATCCCTCGCAACGTGGTCCACCAGTTCAAGACTGTGTCATCCGTCTGCAGCCTGGCATGGCACGTCCGCTTGAGACAGTACCACCGTGGAGAGGGAGAGGAGGAGGAGGAGGAGGAGGAGGAGGAGAAAGAGGAGGAGTTTAACGTGAAGGAGGAGGAGCAGGAGGTTGAGTTGAAGGAGGAGAGGAAAGCAGTGGAGGAGAAAGAGGAGGAGAGGAGAGAAAAGAAAAAGGGTGAGAAAGGGGTGAAGGAGAGGATAAAGGAGGAGGAGGAGGTGGCCGAGAACAGGACGTTGCTGACTGTCAAAAAGGAGGAAGAGGATCACCATCCACCTCTCCTGTCTCAGCCTGCTCTCGCAGTGGACTCGAACATGAGTGGCTCTAGAGACAAAGAGGTGGAGAAGGAGAGCATGAAAGATGGAGGAAAACCCAAGCGGCAGGATTCACCTCCTGCTAAGGTGAAAGCAGAACCTCCTGCATCTCCTCCCTGCAAGAATAAATCACCTTCAGCTCTCTCTCCAACCCCTCATCATCTTCATCAGGACACAAAACCCAAAGCATCAAAGCACCTTCATCATCGCCACCATCACCATCATTCGGATAGCAGAATGACATCTTCCTCCTCTTCAGCTCCTAAATCACCCATCTCTAAATCTTCCTCTTCTTCCGCTGTTCGGTCCTCTCTCGCAGCTCCCAGTCCGTCCTCTACCTCTTCTTCGTCTCCTGCTTTGTCCACATCTTCCTCTGTGTCAACAACTGCTACATCTACTGCTACTCCCAAGCCTGCAGTGGACTTCTCCACGGTTTCCCAGCTGCCTTCCTCCTCTTCGTCAGACCAACCGAAAGACTCGCTTCACCTGAAGTCAGACAACCCTTCTGACACACGGACACAGGAGGTCGGAACGTCACACACGTCACCTGCTGTGGATGTACAAACCTCTGCAAGCTCACAAGCCGACACACGGACACACACAGTCGCTCGAACGGCGACAGACTTACGGACACACACACTCCAAGAGAGGTGGACTCACAGTGTGGACGCCAGGACGTCTGCAGATCCACAGATGCATCTGCCGCAGGACAATGTGAGGCAAGGACTTTACATGCAGCAATACACACCCCAGCATCTCCCACCGCCGCCGCCTCCTCACCTCCCTCCCATGCTTCCCCCGTCTTTCTCCCCTCTCCTGCCACACTCCCACCTCCCTCACAGACCTCCGATGCTCCCCCCGAATCCACTCCCTTCGCAGCAGCCCCAACCTCTGAACTCTTATCTCAGTCAGAAAGCATCGCCACACTCAGTCAACATGCACCTGCACCACCAACCAAACATCACCGCGCAGTCTCAGCCGTACTACCAGCCTCCGCTGATCGCTGCCCCGCACCAACCAAACACTCCCCTCACCAGCTCCCAGTCGCTCCCCCCTCACCTGTCTCACCATCAGTTCACCCCGCACGCCAACACCTTCTTCCCCCCTCAGCATCCCCACTTCTCTCCTCACCACTTCCTCCCACCTCAGTCTTACCTCCCTCAGCCGCCCAGCTCTTACCCGCTACGACCACAATACCAACCTCAGTCTTACCCTCACCCACCTCCTCCTCCTTCCTCCTCGCCACCTCCCCCTCCGCCTTCTCTTCCACCCCCTCCTCCTCCTCAACCCTCCCCTTCTGTCCTCCTCTCTCCCCCGAAGCATGAAGAGGAGCAGAAACAGATTTTATAGTAGTTTTGTACATACTGATGCTGTTTTTAAATGTAAGGTTTTATTTCGGTTGTGTTGTAAAACGATGTATAAAGGAAATAACGAGGCAGACGGTGTATCGGTATGATCACAGTTTGGTAGTCTATGAAGCGGAGTCGGACTTAACTCACCCCAGACCTCTCCACTGAACTGGTTTAGATTGTACTGAAGTCTTCAGTTGTACTCAGAAATACTGAGAGTTGCATTTGTTGGTAGTTTTGACCTTCAGTCACGTATGGCTGCATCAGTTTTGACTTTAAAGATATTATTCAGGCTCGAGGTTTGAATGAGCTCACTTGTCTGCCAAACTGCTGTCTGGTTCTGTTGTTTGAAGCGAGCCGTCAAAGGAAGATAGGGAAAAACGGTAAAATTCTGCTTTGAACGACTTTGTGTCAGATATTTATATAAGAAGGTCATCGTGATGACCTTTTTGTGAAACTTGCAGCTAATGCTTCCATTTTTGTGGCTTTTTTTCTAGTATATTTTTTGTGCCCAAGACTGTTTCCGGAATAATGATGGGTCAAATCACATTTCCTCCTCTATATTGTACAGATACATCTTAGTCAATACAGGATGTCACAGTATGTTTCCCTGATATTGTATTTTGAGCAATAATGCTCTGCAATAATCCACTGAATATTAGTACAAATGCATTTTCCCATCATTGACACGGTGATTGCAAATATCAGTATTTTTATTCTGATTTTAGAGCTATTGATAAAAGACAGTAATGTCCTGTTGAATTAGCTCCAGTGTTTTATTGTCCAGGAAGAATATGAGTGCAGTTTTAAGTGCTATTAAACAAAATGACCCCCCCCCCCCCCCAAATGGCAATTATAGTACGCTACAGTGTGTAGCAGCACCATGAAGAGAGTCACAGTTTATAGGAATAGTTTGACAGTTTGGGAAATATGTTTATTTTACGAGAGTTACATAAAAAGCTTGAGACCACTCCTGTATGTGCGGTGAATTGCTGGAGCCCGCAGTCGCTTAGCTTAGCTTATCTTAGCTTAGCATAAAGAGTGGAAACACTGCAGACTTGTCAACTCTACAAGTTACTGCTCCTAGTCAGGAAATAGTCTGGCACATAACCTGCTGCAAAACCGCTGGTGTTGTGGTTTTCTCCTTTCTGTAAAGTCTTCTCAAGCTTTGAATTTATAACCACTACTAAAAGATTTGAACTTAACAAACTGAATTTTGACAGGTAGTCGCAACTCCACATGTTGCTATACTGGCCATGAAAAATACAAACTGCTCTCGTGAGACATGTTGGCAGATGGTAGGGATAAAGGAAACAGGCATGGACTGTAAGAAAATGGAAAATGTGCTAGCAAGCTAGCTAACAAATAAAACTGTCCCATCCTGCAGTGTCCATATTCAGCATTTTATAATTGACTGATTGGTTTCAGTAATTTTTTAAGAAATATAAAGTCAAAATGATCTGATTCCAGCTTCTAAAATGTGAAGTTCTAGTTTCTTTACTCCTCTATGACAGTAACTAAATATCTTTGGACACTGGTTGACATTTTTCACCATTTTCTGACATTTCATAAACCAAACAACAAATTAATTAATCAAGAAAATAATCAACAAATTAATTGACAGTGAAAACAGTCGTTAGTTGCAGCCCTGAAATAAACAAACATAGTTTATGTAAAGATTATGTAAGTAACGAAATGTCCCTAACAGGGCCGTGCTTGACCAATTTGGCACCCCAGGCAAGATATTTGCTTAATTATTAAACAGATGTTGCATTGCAATAAAGAACATGAACATTACTGTATTGTCTACACCCAGAGCTTGAGCAAAAGCCTCGGTGACTGCGTTGCCCATCGTGGATGCAACATGTTACTTGTCACATTGGCAAAATGGGAGTCTATCAAAAACACTATCATATCTAACAGCAGCTCCGCCAACATAACTGTTGTGGCATTATCTGGTCTACCATCCCTCAGCATTTGAAGCTGTGGTCTTGACAGCTGCTGGAAAAATCTATCAACAAAAGGACGAAGCTGGTCCACTTTAAACTGCAGGACCGTGCCTGACCAATTTGGCACCCTAGGCAAGATATTTGCTGCCTCACGCCAATTTTTTCCTCCAACATGAATCCTGTCAGATGTCACTTAAATGGGAGTGACCCTTGTGCAGGTTGAAGTGAAGGGCTTTGAGATTGCTTGGCCCAGACTGGAGAAGAACCTGCAGATGGCACTACGTTGCTTCGGTGGCGTCATAAGATGATGTTTAAAGGTGCGAGCTATGTGATCGATTTCTTGTTCTCCTCGGTTCATTGACAGCAGAACAAGCTCAGCACAGCCCCAGAATTCACACAAGTCCTTGAAAACTGCCTTGTCGAGGCCTTTAAAAGTTCCTGGGGAGATATCAAAATCCGCTCCCACAACCTCAGCCCATATCTTACTGAAAAGGCAGTCAGTGATAACATAGAGGTCTTCACATCTTTTGTTGACCTTAGCTTTGTTAAAGACCCTTGTAACCAACTTGTCAACCAGTATGTGGACAGAGAGTTTGTTTGTCTCTGTCTCTAAATCCTGGCCTGGTGGTAAATGGAGCACCGGTTCAGCACCTGTCTCAGGCAGTGTGACTGCAGGTGCTGGTGAGGTTGATTCAGTGGCATTTAAAGCCTTCATAACATTGTCACAATGGATGCCGGTCTGATATGTCATCCACCACCTCAGCAGTACCTGGAAACGCCACACTGTCCTGGAAGTAGCCCTCCTGATGTCGGCCAGTGTATTTTTAAATGGTCCAAGCCGACTAAATGACTCTCAAGTCATCCCCTCGATGGTGTAATCAGAAAGGAGACTCCCCAGTGCCTCTGTGAAAACTAGGTCTCTACCTTCTGCAATATGTTGCGGTTTTTTTATCAGCAAGGCTTCATCTCCAGCTGGCTGTTTCTCACCACCCTGTGGTCGGAGCAGTTCAGAGACAGAGTCAGCAAAGGATTGCAGTGATTCTCTGCTTTTCACTTTGTTGTTGGGCGAGAATCTTCTCTTCAGATTTCTTGCGGTACGATGTATCAACTGTTTGGCATACTGTTTAACCAACAGAAGCGTTATCTTGGGTCCTGGGCTTTTATTTGCCCCGACTGCGGCGCCGGCAAATTCGCTGGTGTCACTCACGACACTATCACTCTCCTGGTAGGTGTCAGATAGCAGCACATCACGCTCAGTGTCAGAGGCATCATCCAATAAAGTATTTAGGACATCTCCCAGCTCCTTTGACACTATTTTCTGGGCACGAGATTTTTTACTTTCCGCGCTGTCGTCTGATTGCTTTGAGTCAGTCTCAGGGCTTCTTACCTGTACAGATGATCATCGTCCTCTACGTCAACAATCTCTAGCTCCTCAGGTGAAGATTTTCGAGCCATGGCGAAATTGATGCTGCCTGCCAGAGAAGCAGAAGGATGCCAGGCAGGCAGAAATTTAAATTAGAAATATTATTTCATTATTATTTAAAGACGTATGGCTATATGTACTGTTGTTGTTTTGTAGTGTATTCTTGTCTAATTTTTCGAATAGAATGGGGAAGAAAACAACAACAACAACAACAAAAACACCTCACTCCCTGGCACCCTCTGGCATGCTGGCGAATATAGCATTTGCCTAACCTGCCCTATGGGCGGCACGGCCCTGGTCCCAAACCAGGTGTAATTTTTACACTTGCGTGTTAGTTAGTGAGCTCTAAAGCTGCTGTCAGGTGGATTTTTACTAGCTGGGGATAAGCTAAGCTAACCTGCTGCTACTGATAGCTTCATATTTACCATACATACAGGCAGAGTGGTAACAGTCTGACTCTCTGAGAAATAACAAGGTGAATATTTCCCAAAATGTCAAACAACTGTGAAAGTATGGCACTTATCTTATACCAGTAGCCCTCGACACCAGTGGCAGAGCTCTTAGTGTAACTTTGCTGTGTTTCTCAGCGTCTGTTGGATGTGTACCAGGGTCTCCTAATTTTGGAAACGGAGCACTTGACTGTTCAGCCAAGGACGAATTCGACCCAGCCAAGGCTGCTACACAGACCGGCCTTCAGAGTCTCAGGAATAAAAATATTCAGGACACATCCACAAATACATTGGTCTCCTAAAAAAAGAAAACAAAAAACTAAATCTTTGTTACCTTTTAAGGTAGTAGTTCAGGGTTCAATCTGCAACATGATGTTAGTACCTATGCAGCTACATTAAGAGCTCGCCATGACTAAACTTTTGATTTCATAGCATCTGGATAAAAATAACAACGAGCAGAGCAATATCACACAGATGCAGGAGGTCAAGATGTCTCAGATGTGAATCATTACAGCACTTTGTAACATTAATATATCAGCAGCTGTTTAAATACAGTTGATGTTATTGGAGCCACTAATTACGTCTGATTATCAACAGGGCAATTTCAGGTTCTTCCAAGACTATTACTTTAAAGTGACAGTTCACCCCAAAATTAAAAGTACACAATTTTCCTCTTACCTGTAGTGCTGTTTATTATCTAGATTGTTTGGTGTGAGTTGCAGAGTGTTGGAGATATCAGCCGTAGAGATGTCTGCCTTCTCTCCAATATGATGGAACTAGATGGCACTCAGCTTGTGCTGCTCAAAGCTGCAAAATAATCCATAGGTAAACTCAACAGCAATGTCTCTTTCCGGAAATTATGATCCGATTACTCAAAATAATCCACAAGTCCCTCCAGGATGTTGCATTGTTTAATAGTCAAAGGTGCTGTAAAGTTGTGGTGATCGGACAAAATCACAAGGTTGTGCGGAATCCGTGGTAATAGGCTGAATTTGCGTTAATTGTTGTGGTCGCAACATCCTGGGGATACTTCTTTAGTAGCCAGGATCTGGTTGTCCAGAAGAAATCTGATCAGATTTTGGATATTGGATTGGATCAAGCCCTGAAAATGGGTTCTTGAGACCCTAACTAAGAGAGTGGATCACAGGGAGCACCACCAGTTGGTTCAGGAGCTTCTCCTCCATGATGGCTGTTTCCAGGCATATTTTAGGATGACTCGGGGGCAGTTTGACAACCTGCTGTCTATCATTGAGCCGTATAGCTCTGGGTATTCAGCAACTGCTCCCACCAGTTTCTCCTCAATTGTTTACCAACTGTAAACTTGTTGTCATGACCACCACTGAGGGCCTGCCTCTTTAATCATTCGATTGGACAATGGGAAAAAAGATGACATGGGGTGTTTTTCTGCTCTGAGTTGAAGGTTTATTAATTCCAGGGGTTCAGAGTGCTCTGGCAAAATCCTCTGGTGCTTAGAGCGCAGAAATGCAAGGCACATCGCAACGCAAAGACAGCAAGCAAAAAGCTTCATTCTCATCAAAAACAACTACAAAGAGCCGCCTCCAGCTGCTAAAATGCTTTCTGTGTGATCAGGGCCTCAAAGATCTCTGTTAGATTATGTTTGGTCACACCTGTGGAGATAAGTGGCAATTGCAACATGTTTTTTGGTAGCCTGCCAACATTGCAATATGCAGTCCCATGGATATCCAGATTTGGTAATCTTGAAAAGTCTGTATCTGGATCAGGATGATCTTATTTTTTTGATCCAAGCTTCAAAAGACTGGCACAAAAGTAAGATGGATCAGCTGATCCTGCACAGCAAAACATGGGATTCCAAATCTGTATCGTCCTTATCTGATCCTTATATTTTTTTAACTGGGCCCAGGTTGTGATCTCTGGAAAGAGACATTGCTGTTGAGTTTTTCAAACGTATAATTTTGCTGCTTTGTGCACCACAAGCTGAGTGCCATCCAGTTTCCTTATATTAGAGATAAGGCAGACAACTCCAACACGTCAACTCACGCTTAAACAATGTAGAGCGATAAACAGCACTACAGATAAGAGGAATTATATGAATTTTGATTTTGGGGTGAACTGTCCTTTTAATAATTCAGGCATCACAACTCCTATGAAAACTTCTGTTTTTTATTCTTAATGGAAACATGCTCCAGGACACAGAAGGTACACTGTCTAGAGTTCATTCCCAAAGCACTATTTATCTATTTAATTGAAGTCCAGTTTCTCTGCAGTGTGTCTATGAAATGTTTTATTTATCAACCAGGGACTGGAGTGACCTCTTGTGTTTAAAAACCACAATAAATTATTGACATTCTGTTTTTTGCGACAGCTATGAATATGTTTCTCCAAGTGGTGAATATCTGATTTTTAAATCCAGACTCTTCTGTCTCACTTTGATGTTGAAACTTGATTTCTTCTTTGTCATTGATGTCTTGATTTTACTATCGATATTGGAGTACAGCCCACTTGCTAATGTAGCCCACAACATTTCCCCAGTGCCTGTCCTTAACTGTGAACTACTAAATGGTCCCGAGCCGTGTAGAGACGGAGTTCTGTCCTTTCATGGGAGTTTTTAGAAGCCTCAGTTTCAAGTTTTCACTGGAAAACTTAAAGAGCCTTAAATTGGTCTCTGAAGCCGCTGAAAACTTTCCAAATATCTGCGGCACAAGTTGGGATGAGTCAAACTCTGTGGCTCGGTGAGACGATGTCCTAAAAGCAGGGTTGTGTTTTTAATGATTAGTCTCACCGCAGGCCTGGAAAATCCTGGAATATTAAACCTTGAGCTCTCTGAAGGACTTCATTTCAGAGACAGAACTCTTGGCTCTGCGGCTTTGGGGAGAGCGAGGTGACGATGAAGCACTTGATGCCAGTTGCAAGGCGCTCTGCAGCTCTTTTTATCTTTTTGGGTTTCAGATGTTACCAAAAAAAACAAAAAACAAAAAAAACCCTGACAGGAACTTCTATATTTTTTGTACAAATGTGACGAAATTATGGTCGAAAACAAAACAAGTCTTCAGGGGCCTGGCTTTTGTTTTCACAGAGTTTATTTATCTCAAAGTTTTTGGGTTTGTTTGTTTTTTCTATTTTGTTTGTGTGATTTTTAACTGTCGGCACTGTAGTGTACATAAGAAGTTTTGTAAAGAGGAAAAAACTTGTAGTGTGGTTTCTACTTTAAATATGAGCCTAGCTAATAAAAGGTTCAATGTATGGAAAAGGTTGTGATGCGATGTCATGTTTACTGGTCTGGTGATTAAAAACGTACATGTCGACAAATGTATTTTTTTAAGAGTTCGTCATCGGTTTAGGTGGCAATAACCAACAACGGCAATGAAGAAGAAGACAGCTTGCAGCTAACATGACTGAATAATGCAGGATTTAGACTATTAGAAAAAAAATCTAATCAGTAAATATTTGTTGAGGAAAGAAATGTACACAACTTTTGGTGAGAAACACTGAACGTGAAATCAACCTTTGTTCCTTTACCAAGAAACTAGCTTTTTGACGCTTTTGGGCAACGTTAAACAAACTGTGAACACAACATATGACATGTTACCTTTCAAACTGATGTGGTGATATTAATTTAACAGGTAACTTGGTGAATTAAGGGTTTATTTCAACCTAACCAGAGTTGGTTAGTTTTTGGAGCAGTGGAAAGACCAACAGAGAGGCTTTTGGTGAGTTATTTGTTCCTCTGAAATGTACGAGTTAAAATGACTTCACTCATCTCTCTGACTCGGCTCAGCTTCTGAGAGGTGATGAGCGTTATGTTTGCCCCACAGGTTGGTAATGCATGGCCTTGAACGTCAAAGGTAAAGGTAAATATCCAGATGGAGATACCTGGTTGGGCACAAACAGATGGAGGAGTCTGTCTGTACCTGGAGAATGGTTTCCTACTATGGAACAAGCTTAGATGGAGCCAAAGGAAATTATGGAAGAGGAATCTACTCAACACCAGACATGCATGTTGCAGAGCAAGAGTATGCCATCAAAGACGACAGGAAAAGTTCCAAAGTGATCCTGAAAAGAGAGAGATCCGCCGAAATCCTGACTTCTGGCTCATTCATGTTTGTGAAGGAGCGTCTGCCAAGGAGGCAAAAAAAATTGGAGAGCTCTATTCAACGTTCTTGCATTGTGATTAAGGTATTGAATGGTGATGATGAAAGTGCAATGCTAAAACCCGTCAGTGCTTTCTAGATCTTGTCTTCTTTATCTGAAAATATTGTCAGCATTGTGAAGAGTGAGATGAGTTGACAAGAATCAGAGCGCGACCCTGCATGTTTCAGATGTCTGAGTTGTTACAGTTCCACCTCAGAGAGATTTCCCCTCTTTACATCTCAGATGGTTTCATCTTAACAACTGTTTTAGTCTCAATGAGGTAACGTTCACCAAAACTTTTTTTTTTCTTTCTATTTTTGGCTTTTTTGCCTTTTATTAGATAGGACAGTTGAAGAGTGAAGGGGACGAGGGTTGGTTGCTGCAGCAGGGACGTTGCCGTTGTATATGGGATGCTTGCTCTATCGACGAAGCCAACCCTGTCTTTTTCCGAAGTCGTCGAAATCCAGTGCTTGGGAGGTGACTTGCAGTGTCAGAAACTGACGAAAAAAGATGTCCTTTAACATCGGCATGATACGCAACCAGTTGCTGTTTTAGTTTCACAGCGCTCTTTGGCGGCATAGGAAAGCAGGACAAGAACGAAAGTTAGAATGGCAAAAGTCAAGTAGGGTAGTCTGGAGGGGTGGTGGATGGGTCCAACAAACACCGACGTTCAGCCAGGAGAGCGTCCCGTAAGATTATAAAGCTAAACCCTGTTTTTTTATTCCTAAATCCAACCACCTGTCAGTTGCGTTGTTGTACCGACGTAGTGCTTTTATTTTGAAAGACACTATGTAAACAGTAAATTTCCTGTGAAAACAGAAGTGTATTTTGAAAGAAGACAATACATGTAACAGGCAAAACTTGACACAGCGTCCCAGATCGATCAAGGTACTTTGCATGTAGTATGTGGAGGTGGAAAGTCCATGATCAAACGTTAATATGTGATGAGGACAGATTTATCTTTTGTTGTATCTCTTCAAGTTGAGGGGAGGTACTTTGTGTAAGCCTGTGACTTCTCAACCTCTCCTGACACGTCTTATTTTTCATTATCAGGACTTTATGCAGTTTTACATGTTTGCAACTCAAATAAAAATAAAAATACCTCCACTTTTGTCTCATGTCTACCCGCCTGTGTTTCCTCTCTGTGTATTGCTGTTATGCAAGCCACCCACTCACTGCAGTCTGCAGCAATGAGCTCAGCACTTTTACCAGGAGAGATTTGATACACGCCACAATGCAGTAGCCCCATAATTCAGGGCTGGTGTGCGTCAGGTCAAATACAACTCAGAACAGCCTTACCCCCTCTCTGTTCATGCTTTCGTGTGCTCTCAAACACAGCGGGAATGCCAGAGGAGCTCGGCTGACCTTTCGGACTGGGAGTGGGAGTGGGGCAGGAAGTTGGAGCAGGGAGAAAGAAAAGAGTTTTGGAGAGAATCATTGGAAAAATCTCATTGAAGCACAGAGACTGTACAGTGTTTGAGCATAGACTGCTCATTCCTTGAGTGCCTGCGTATGAATTATCCACAAACAGCACTCTTCACTAGTTAAACTGTGAAATAAATGTGGGTTTTTTCCACAAGTGACTCATGTGGACAACAGTTTCTGGATATAATCCAGTTTTGAGTGAGCGGTGATAACAGGCATTTTATTTTGTTTCTGTCGACTTTGAATAAAGTGTGTTTTACAGTGATAAAATACATGTTTATTTAAATGGAGTCTGGTTGGTTTGACGATAGCGATTTCAGGGCTGTTTCTGGTTTAACAAAAAGGATCTTACCCTCTAAAAAATAGGTCTATCTGTGTAGGGATCCTTTCCATAAATACTTATAATAACAATCTGAGCCTATCAGCGTCAAAAACAAGCACTTTCAGTGGACATAAATTGATGGCGCACAACTGCCCTGTAATATTACATTGCAGCCTGTTTTGCGTCTGACTGCTGCAGCGATTTTACTCAATATTGGACCAGTTTGCTGTCTGCAAACTGCAAGTTGCTGTCTGTTAGTAGCTTTGACACTAAAACATGTGAAAATAGGGTCCAAGGTGAAAAAGTCAAAGTTACCCTTTAACTACTTCTCCTACACCTTAAACACTGAATATAAGACGTATTAAGATCTGTCACTCAAGTAAACTCAATAATACAATAACCTTTAGGTACCAAATGTAAAAGCACTTGTATTATACATGACATTATTAGACATTATTGGAGGCGGCACGATGGTGCAGTGGTTAGCATTTACACCAGGGTTCAGGTCCGGGTCCTTAAATTCAGTTGATTTATCTCTTCCAACACGTTCAAAGCTGTTCGTGTCTGCAGAAATACTGAGAAACAAACATGCAGGGTTGCTCTCTCTTTGATTTCTACCAGCTCCTGCTTATCTCACTCATCACTATGCTGACAATATTTTCACATTAACATCTACAGAGCACTGATGGGTTTCAGCATTGCAGCATATAATACGGCTGTGAGCAGCAGTCAAACAGCTCTAATTATCTTTCTGCATCGATAACATGTAAATTGCCAATTAATATACTCTAATAGCTGGAGAAGCACAGCACACCAGCAGATTCTACACCGTTACACTTACAACGGCAATACATCCAACTGCAGGTGGAAGACAGGATGTCAGTAATGAGAAAAGATGTGCGATGGATGCTTAAAAAAAGTAGCTAGTGCAGGCTGAGGTAACTTTACAACTCACACATGCTACTGTTGCCTTTGTGGTTGCCTCGCAGTTCACTTCAGGTCACGTCCCAGCAGGATCTTCCCCCTCAACAACCACAATACTTTGCTTTACAGTACATAGTCTGCAACTAATTTGGATCCTTCTGAGTATGGAAACACTTGAGCATGTGTGTGTGTTTGCACGACTATTTGAGGCCAGTTTCATGTACAGAATCCATTTATTTTTTGCAAGACGTGCATTAATTATCAAATACTTTCAGTCCCAAAACGCCTATTATTCCTTTTCATTTCAACACAGTGCAAAACAACGCAGAGAATGTATCTGAAACACTCATAATCAAATGGCACAATACAGATGTCATGCATGCACAGTGACAGCCGTACCTTAGAGTTGAAAACGATGATGACACAAGACTATAAACCGCTGGTGGGAGGTATTAACGCCCTAATAATTAAAGTTAATACACAGTAGGAACGTGATCTTTATCGTGATACGTGTCGACCTCGCAGTAATAACAGCTCACTGTTTCTCACGGGGCACATCATGATTTATATGGTACAAAAGAGACCTTGTACGGAGTGGAGAGGGCAGCCTGTGGGAAAATCACAAGTTGTTCCAAGAAGCTTTGAAGTCCTGGACAATTTCTTAAATTATCCAATTTCTCCAAGCGCTTGCAGCCAAACCGGGCTGTCGTCACAAACACCTCTAAAGTTAATTTATAACTCGTGAAATGATATTTGGCCAACGATTCTCCACAGCTCGGGAATGAGAAGAAGAAAGTGTTTGTGCTGTAAATACAGCCGCGCAATTATTTAAAGCGTATGTAGCAAAATGTGCACGCCATGATTTGGTACCGAGAGAATTAAATACTGTTCAGTGACGTTCTTTGTGAGAGCAGGTGTGGCAGCTTATATACAGAGAAAATAGAAAATAATACTGAACATCTTGAGTTCAAGACAAAAGGAAACACTAGCGGATGTTAGTGTTTCTTCCAGTGTAGGCTTCACAGTAGTCTTATACATTTAGAGTTGATCCCTGTCTGGCTTTCTGAGACATTTTTTTAGCTATTATGAAAATTTTAAACGAGTGGACAGACAGTAGAGTCTCTCCGTGTCCTCACAGCGTACTCCACCATTATTTTTATTTCACCCAAAGTCTCTTACTCTTAAGAACACTAATAACTAAAGTGATGATTTGATTTCTTCTCTGGAAACATGATCAGCTCCAGTTTAGCACAGTCTTGGTCATACAACCGCATATCTATCCCCAACTATTTTTTTTTCTTGGAGTAACGTATCGTCCGCTATCAGGCTTCTCTCCTCTCAGGAAAGATGTTCAGTCCCAACTCCACCAGCGCCCCCAGCAACATGGTCCACAGTGGTATGCATACAAACGTCAGCTTAACATCCGCGAGCTTCTCCAGCTTGGCGCACAGCGTCAGGCAGAAGCCTAGCTTGAGCAGCATGGCTGTCAGATACCAGGCGCGCAGACGCAGGTCCGGGGAGCCGTTGCGCGGGTCGTACCCGGGTTTGCAGCGGCCTGCCATCTTTATGGCGAGCATGAGGATGAGGATGCCGTCGAATACCCAGACCGGGAGGAAGATGAGGAACCAGTTCCACTGCACCTGGAGGGAGCAAAAGAAGAAAAATATCATGGGTACATTCCAAAGAGCATACTTCTTCTTTTTCTCAAGCAGGTGCTGCAGCTGCTCTTTAAAAATAAGAACTGTTGCATGCAGTATGCACACATGGACATAGTTTGTCATAACATTATGTGCTGAACTTTGACCCTCTTTCTCATATATCCATTACCTAAGAGATAAAACAAAACGCTGCCAGAGATGTAGGTCAACCTGGAGAGCTCTGCTGTTATTACTTTTGGATGTTTGTAGTTTTAAATTACAACTACACAGATTGTAGATTCTAACATATTCACAAAAGTGAAATTACATCTGCATTTCTCTGTCATTATTTTCAGTTATGTCCATTGTTGTTGGTAATCTTTATGAAAATAATGCTAATATTACAATTTGACTGGTCATCAGTTACTTCAATCTGCTGTCAATGCCACTTCTAACAGCTGTCAGTCAGCTGTCAAGGAGCTGTCATCTCCCTGCAGTTCATCTGATGGGACGTATTTCCGCTGTGCAGAGGATTGTGGGTCAGAATAGCCAGAAAAGCATGCTGGCTTGCACACTGCAAAATACGGCCAGATGTAGTAGAACATCCTGGTATTTTCGGCCCACTGCATTTGACATACTATGTATTGGAACATACTAACTGTGCGTTCCAATACCCACACTACCATACTATCTAGTATGCCAGAAAATAAGACTTAGTATGTCCCAATACATAGTAGGTGAGGTTCAGAGTGCCAAAAATACCAGGGTGTTCTACTACATCTGGACCGATTTAGCAGTATGTAAGCCTGCATGCTTTTCTGGCCATTCTGACCCACAATCCTCTGTGCAGCAGAAGATACCTCACGTCGACTGAGCCGCAAACAGATAACAGGAATATTTATTGCTTAAGTGAGCAAAATAATCATAAACATTACAAACAATAACAGGGCATAACTATAAAAATAACAATGACAGAACTGCATTTTCACCGTCACAAATATATCCTCCTGAGACCCTGTGTCATCATATGTGGACATCACATTTTAGGTCTACTCTTCCTTATACTTCATTCTGCTGAACTGAGACCTGTTGTCCTCATTCGTGGACACTTTTTGTGCCAGTGGCAGTAAGCCCACAATACACTAATCCATGTAATAACAAAATGGCAGCCATCTCTGCCAAGTCAGTCTGCAGCTGATCCTGACACAAAAGTGGACAAGGTCCAAAACCTGATCACATTTTATGGTTGAAACTTGTTTATCTATGATTAATAATGTTTATAGTTTGGTATGGCAACAAATTTAACCTATTTTAGCAACGGTAACAAGATAAGACACTGTTAATTAGGAAACACTTGTTTGAGGACATTGTGACAGTGTTGAGTTTTTTTTAACACTTATCGGGTCCTACTGATCCCAAATAGCTAGGAGAAAATAAGAATGCATACCATACAAAAGTTCAGATCTCAGTAGGATATCAAAATCAACAATCTGTGCAGCTATAACTTTAAAGTTTAACTGCAGACATTGCAAAGTAGCAGCAGCAGATCTCTCCGGGTTGCTCTATGTCTCTGGTGAACTCGGTGAGTGGATTTTATCTCCAAGATGATGAATATACAGTAAAAGCAAGAGGCTCAAAGTTCAGGGTGTAATGTTATGATACAGTAGCACTTCCTGACTGTGCATGCAACAGTGCATACTTTTTAAGGACAGCTGCCTACTATAAGTAAAAAGAAAAAGTATGTAATTAGGAACCACTACTTAAATCACTGTGGTGGGTAAATTTCTAGCCTGGGTTTAAAGTCCTGAGGGTAAAATGGAGTTGATGACATACAAATACATTTCAGCAACTAAACACACCACATGGACAGTTAGGCTGTCTATTGGAATGAAACCTTTACCTTCCCGTCCAGTTTCAGTACCAGCATGATGAGGAAGACCAGGGTGAAGACCCAGGTCAGCAAAACCCTCTGAGCCAGAGACATCGCACTGACTGCAGACAGATCAGAGGAGGACACACACAAACATCCATCAGAGAGACACAAAATCAGACACTCCTAATTATGATGACTGTTAGGTCTGTAGTGTATTACAGCAAGGGAACCTACACATAAAACACAGCAACATCACAATGGCTGCAAACAGCTCTTTAAAACATGTTCGTATTAACCACATCAAACAACATGTCACTTATACAGCTAGAATCAACTGTGTATTAATAATGTCCATTCATCTTTGCAGTTAGCTTATGTTACAGTGACAGCTAGCTTTTATAGCTTTATAGCATTAAGCTAGCCGGTAGGTGTTTTACGTAAGACAACATTTGACTTACTTCAGTGTAGTTTCACACACGTGTCCGGCATTCTCGTCTCCCCTGTGTGGCACACACCGTGTCTCATAACGTTTCTGATAATAATTCACACCATTATGAACAGTCGTGTCCGTTAACGGCGGCGGACAGACGGAGGGATCCTTGGGTCCGTTATCTGAGCATGTCCCGCCTATCTCAAACGCTGATTGGCTGTGAGTTTGCTACGTCGTTTTGGTTGCGTGTCCATCATGTTACCGTAAAGTTGTTGCAAACGCGCAGGATGCGTGTAGTGGGTTTTAACGTCCACTAGAGGTAGGTAAAGATCTTTCTGTTTAAACCAGCATTTGTGTTTATAGTCGATTTACTTTGCTGCTGCGTAAAACAGCGACATTTTATTGTTTTATTTTGACGCATTTTGTTTGAATTGTTATCTACAGTGACACGCACGCGCGCGTTTCCCTCCGCTTCTCTTTACCAACCGTGGGAGACGTGCATTGGCTTAAAAAGCAACGGCGCCTGTACACGGTGGTTTACGGGCAGGGAGCTGAAGTTGTATTTTTACAGTGAGCGGCTGAAAGGAAAAAGCTAATGCTTCAAACATCGGCGAGCAGACACTCAGCATCTCCTCCAGACTCTGGACAAGGTTGGCCAGCTCACTGCAGCATTAAATCACGTTTTGAACGCACGGGTCGAGTCTGTGCGGGGACTGGGAGCCGCCGTCGCAGTCAAGGAGGTAAGACTGAGCGGCTGCTTGTTGTGTTTGGGCAGCATTGATGAGGGTTTTCGGAATTAGGGCCAGCTGTGTGGGCTCTTTGTGCCTGCCGGTAGCTTCACGCTAGCTTACTATGTAGCATGTCATGAGCTAGCAGCATGAAGAGGAGGAGGAGGAGGAGGAGGAGGAGGACAGTCTGTGTGAAGTGAACCATGAAGACTGTCTGAAAACACCGTGGCTGCATCTACACGGAGGCTAGCTACAAGATTAGCTGCCTTTAAACTGATTTACAGCGCTGCACAGGTCATGTCCTTTTTAGGAGTGAAAACACTAACGTTAACCCCGTACCATTTTGCTGTAGTGTGACCTTACTGGCTCACTTGACAGTAATGTATTTTACTTTAAATCAATATTGTAGCCTCAACTAACCTCCACTTAAATCATACTAGAGCTGCAACTGCACATTGTTTCCATTAAAGGTCTCCCATGGTGTTTTGTAGCTGGGGTGGGCCACCTTGCCCAAAATCATAAAGCTAATTTAAATTACTTCACACATGACAAATGCAATCTATTTAATGTGACCTTTGTGCACCTTAATGTAGCTTTGTCAAATTATTAAGGTAATCATCAGAGGTCACTATCCTTGATCTATGCAAAGAATTGCATCACTGGAAGATGAATTATACCTCTGAAATTGTCTCTGCACAGGCTTGTAAGGTGGCATAACACCTCACCTTAACAGTTATCCTGGGTGTCCGGGGGAAAGCCTGCCACAGATGAATCTGTTTTCTTAGCTATTTATTTGATCTGTGAAATGTCAGGAGATACAAAAAAATGTCCATTTCCAAGGAGCTGAGGGTGATGTATTTTAACTCGCATGCCTTGTGCAATTGACGCTCCATAATCCAAAGTTAGATTTGCATAAAATAGGGCTTGGAGATCTGAAGACAATCAAATATAAAAGACAAAGGGATACTTGCCACATCTATTTTCAAACAAGTGCGTAGGAGAGAAACGAGAAGAATAAAACACCCAGACGCTGTCTGCTGCAATGGTTTGGTGACTAGACCTTCATCAGGCAAACAGTACGTTTTTGCAAGTTACACAGTGTGCAGGAGTTTTCTACAAGTCCTATGAGACAATAAAATATCACACTATTCGAGAGCAAATACCTATATTGATTTTGCAACAATATTGTAGGGTTGATTCTTGGTGCTCTCACAAAATATTTACATGAGGATTTTAATAGATAATAGAGCAGCTAGAGCAGTCTGGGAAGTTCAGAAAATTACATCACTTTACTGTAATGCAGCCTTTAAGAGCAGAGAGACAACACTTAGGATATTACAGTATCCAAAATCTAAGAATATCCAGTCTCATATTACAATATTGAGGTAATGTCCATATATTGCCCTGCCCCTTGCCAAGAAAACTGAAATAGTGGCAGTCGATTTTGTGTCAATTGACAAATGGATAATGGATGTTTTGGGCCAAAATTCTGCTCTACTTCTGTCCAACTCTTGCTGTACCCCAGTCATTTCACTAGTTTTTTACTCTATTCTCTAACTAGTGCTGAACTTGTGTCTTCTTGAGGGAGATGTGTTTTAACTTGCGTGCCTTGTGCAATTGACTCTCCAAAATTCAAAGTTAGAATTGCCTAAAATAGGGCTGGGTGATGTGGAGACAATCAAATATTACACTGCTTTAGAACAAATACCTTTTATTGAATATGCAACAATATAGTAGGTTTGCCTATTGGTGCTTTTACAAAATATTTAGATAAGGTTTTTTTTTTTTAACAAGTATTTTTTACATTGTCAGCAGAAAACAAAACACAATACAGAATGAACATATGAGGTCATGGGATGAATGGCGACTCCAGGCAAATTTAGCATCTTTACAATGTAATGTCACACAGAGAACTGTTGTTATTAAGTGTCTGTCTCATTGGCTAAATAAATGCACCATTTTTCCCACCGTTTTTCCCAGTACTTTTTGGAGTTGTATGGAGTGGGTCATCTGTTCTAGGAGATGTAGGTGTTTATGAATACTAACAAAAAGGCCTGCAGTAGGACTGTTTTTTGGAGCCAACATTTTGCAGTGGCCTTTTTACTTACTGACAGCATGATCTTCAATAGGGTAAATGTCATCTTTGCACAGCCCATCAGGAATATGACCAAAATAAAGAGATGTAAAGGCTGAGCTGATACTAAAACCCAGTATATTTGAAATTATTGTTCCTACGTCCTTCCAGAAGGTCTGAATAGAGGGACAGGTCCAAAAAAACATGGGCATGATCCGCCATCGTTTCTCCACATTCCCTCCAGCAAGTTGGCTGATTACCAGTTTGTTTAGCCTTCTGTTTGGGATTAAAATATTTACATGAGATTTTTGATAAATAATAATCAGTAATGTGGATATAATGACCAAGTGGGTAAAGGCTAATAATAGAGCATCTAGAGCAGTCTGGTAAGCTCAGAAAATTACATCACTTTACTGTAACGCAGCCTTTAAGAGCAGAGAGAGACAACACTTAAGATATTACGACATCCACATTCTATGAGTATGCCCTGCCCTTTGCCAAGAAAACCAACACAACTTAAATTTTTAGAGGCTGGAAATGCCTTTTTGCTAAAATTCATACCATAAAAATGAATAACTGAAATGGTAGTAGTCAATTTTTTGTCAATAAACTGATGGATAATGGATGTTTTGGGTCTAAATTCAGTCGCACTCTGTCCTGCTGTACTCCAGTCATTTCACTTGTCTGTACTCTTGTATTCTGTTCCATAACCAGTGCTGGTCTTGTGTCCCTGGGGCTAGCAGTGAGGCGAAACTGTCACAGGCTTCAGCAGGCGGTCAGGCTCACAGTTTGGCAGGTCATCTGATTATCCAACACAGTTTGCCATCCAGCCAGCCTGTCTGTTCCACTGTCCAACAAACGCTGTCATCACTCGCCCAGATTTTCCACTGCAATCATAATTTGACCCCTAAATTAACCTTCCTCGCCACTCTGGCAGAGTCGTGTACAAATACATAACATTAACACACAGCCAGGACAGTGAAATAAAGCTCTCTCAACCTGTTCATAAAATGTAGATTTTTTTTAAATAAATCAGAATATGTCCGTTCAGGCTGAAGAGGAGAAACAGATCAGACTTAATCTGATGAGTAAATCCTGTTAGAAAACATGACAGTAGCAGAAACAACCATCTGCAGTCTGTCTGCTGTGTCAGCTGTTATACATGACTGTGCTTGGGTTGCAGCTAATGATTTAACATGTGTGTTTCACCTGCAGACAGTCAGGTATGCAGGTCAGCGCTGTGCAATGTGGAATTCTGTATTTCAAGACTTCAAGAAGTACCTTCACTAATTCTAAAAAACACACACGTAGAACAAACCACTATTTGATTAAGGCTGTTTGCTTTGTGAATCCATTACTTTAATCTCTCGGGCAACTTTATAATGCTTTAATTCAGATAAACCTCCAACACATGAGATTAGAGATGGTTCTCAGTGAGGCACGAGATGCCACGAGGCACCCTTGAGCAAGGCACTTTCATGTAGCTCGGTGGCAAACGGCAGGAAGCCGTGGTTGCAGGAGCAAAAGTTTGCAAACAGTTGTGTGTTTGTTACTCGTTGATGGATGGGAGATGAGCGATGACGAATCACTGTAGCTGCGACTTGCATGTTGACAACACCGGTGTTGTGTTACATCCAGTGGGTTTTTTAAAAACCCTGGGATTCCCATCACCATCCTAACACACACCTGTGTGTGTGTGTGTGTATACACACACTGTGGACGGGACTACACAGCCTGAGAGACATTGATTGATTGTCAGTTAGCCAGTGTTAATTGTCAGTCAACAGAGCTGAGCAGCGGTCCTGCAGTGTTTACAAACCTGTCAGCTCAGAGAGAGAGTTTGTGTGTGTGTGTGTGTGTGTGTGTGTGTGTGTGTGTGTGTGTGTGTGTGTGTGTGTGTGTGTGTGTGTGTGTGTGTGTGTGTGTGTGTGTGTGTGTGTGTGTGTGTGTGTGTGTGTGTGTGTAATACTAGCATCCACAGACCCAGACTGCTGTCTATTGTCTGACCAGCATGTCCCTCTCTGTGTCTTTGTGTTGCTTGTTGTCTCTGTCTCTCTCTCACACTTCTTCTCTTGTACTCACTCTCTGTCTCTTTCTCTCTGTCTCGTTGACGATGCTTTGTGTAATTGTGCAGCTTGAATCCGCCTGCAGAGCTGGTTACATCACCAGCTGCAATGTCATTACATCACGACACTCGACTGCCATATCATCTGCGGAGAGAGCAGCCGGCGGGGCAGTGATATAATTCATAGAAATATAGCCGCCGCAGTATTGAGCGTGAGCGGAAAGGTCGCGGAGAAAGGTCAAGTGGCTGTGCAGTCACTCGGGAAGTGCCGCGTTACGAGCTCAGCTGTGTTGCAGCAGGCTGACAGGTCGAGTTAATGATAACGTGTTGCTAAATGAGGTGTTGCTGCTTAGGTTAAGTCTATAAAATCAAGTGTTACAGACAGGATGGGGAATCTAGCGCAGGTGCACTTTGACTCAGGGTTCCTGTGAATTGTAAATGCTTTAAGTGGTTTAGACAAAGTAGTAGTAATAGCAGTAGTAACGTCATCCTTTTAGATGTGGCACATGCACTCAGGTCTCTTTATTTTTGCTAATTAAAGCTCTGCTCTTGTGTAAGTTGGGTGGACCTTGGAATTACAACATAATTCACGAATAAGAATGAATGATAGTGGTATAATTTGACTCAAGAATTTGACCAACCGTCAATCAAACACAGTCTGTACGTGCCCACACAGTCCTGATAAGAAGTTTTAATCAGTCAGAATAATTCAAATCATATGTGCCGATGTACCACAGATGCATAGTGCCTTTTATCTTTGAATTAATAGGGCTGATATTAGAATAAAAGTTGCCCAAATCAGCAGATATATTTTTCCCTTAACTTCAGTTTCATCGTGTCAAATTTTTGTCATGCGTTAAAGGGATAGTTCAGCTCTTTTGAAGTGGGCTTGTATGAGGTACTTATCCACAGTCCGTGTATAGAAGTCGGCATGCCCCCAGTTTGGAGAAGCAGACAAGAGTACTGTCATGGAAGCAAAGCAACGTGCTGCTGTGGAGGGGGGGCAGCAGCAAAATGTATTATAGCCACCTAAAAAAAACATTATCTGCTTAAGTGTAAACTATATTGACAGTATTTTCACCGCTTTACTGAACTAACCCTTTGAAATGTTAAAGTCACACAATAACACCAAAAATGAGTCGGTTTAAGGCAGCAGTGGACAAGCAGTTCTTGTGTTCAGTGATGTTAAATGACTGTTTTTCTCAATGGAGTCTGGCTCTAAAGAGAGCAAGATATAACGGCTTCAGTCCCCTGTTGGAAATTGCTGTCTAACAGCAAAGTAAAGTGTTAAAAAACACTGAATATTCAACTGATGTCAATTTTTTTAGGTGGTTAAAGTATGTTTTGCTGCTGCCCCTGTCCACAGCAATACATTTCAATAGCTTCAGTGGCAGTATTCCTGTCTGCTTCTTCAAACTGGGGTTGTAGGTAATAGAGTGACTATGGATAAGTATCTTATACAGCCCATCTTCAAAAGATCTGAACTATCCCTTTAAACTGTGTTGTAATTTTGAAAAATTGCATCATCTATCTACTTTTGCTCCACATACTACTACCATTGCTTTCAACAGTGCAGTCTTCAAGTAGACGTCTAGTTCTTAACCTTTTGAGTTGCTCTGAACCATCAACATTCATCTGAGAGAAACTCTGTTACTGTAGAGTTTGTCAAAGGGGGATGCTGGTCTCAGTGAAACTGTCATAAAAAAAAAATCTTTCATAAACCTACATCTGGAATATCAAGCCCTTGGCCTGATGTTTCTTCCTGATGAAGTCAACACATGAATCCTTGTGAGTCAGTGACACTTAGTCATCCTTTAGTTGCTTTTCAGTTTGGGGTTTATCTGTCGACTGTAACTGTGATATAACTTTCCAAAGAAAGGGATAGTCGTCATGTGATTCACATGCTGCAGAGCTAACCATTTTGCAGAGCATCTTACTCCTGCGTCTCTCATTAAAGGCTGATTATAATGCCTGAGTAACATGCATTCAAATGGAAATGTCATTAGTTAATTCTCTGAGCGCAGCACGTTGATGTGACTGTAGAGCTGACTGAGGGTCACACTGAGCCCTGAGGATAGATCCAGGAGACATTAGGACAGAGTCATTATCAGGAATCTAAAGGATATGTGATGGTGACAGAGACGACATGTTGGGGCTGATTATGAAGATGAGAGAGGGAGATGATAGTGATGATGATGGTGGTCGGCGTCCTGAGAATAGCTGTATTGTTTGAAAAGGTTGACTGTTGGGATTCTTCGCAGGCTGATGTTATTCATTATTGTTTCTGAGAATTCATACTGTGTCTACAGGCTACCCGTGTGTGTGTGTGTGTGTGTGTGTGTGTGTGTGTGTGTGTGTGTGTGTGTGTGTGTGTGTGTGTGTGTGTGTGTGTGTGTGTGTGTGTGTGTGTGTGTGTGTGTGTGTGTGTGTGTGTGTGTGTGTGTGTTTGAAGCTCAGCAAGAGACACATCATGCTGCTTTTAAGCCTCGCTGTGCAGCCTCATCACGTGGACACCAGCCAAAGCCCAATTACACACACACTGGAAACCCTTTCACACACAGAAATCAGATGTAGTTATTAGACTTTGACTTACAGGCTTCATCAATTTATGTGCGAGAGACAGACACACTCACACACACTGCTGTTGTCGCTTTGCATCTCAAATGTGATAATCCCAGACCTGGCAGTCTTGACCGTCTCTCCCTCTCCTTCTTTGTTTTCCAAATATCCAGCTCCTGTCCTGACTTGGCTGTGAGGACGAAACATCAGTCAGCTACACGCCCTGACAAGAGGTGAGTCCTGTGTGTGTTTGAGTGAGTGTGTGAGTGTGTGTGTGTGTGTGTGTGTGTGTGCATGTTTGTGTGTGTTTACTAGTTTAGTACCCCCACCACCCCAACTCCATAGTCAGTTATTGTTTGAGCGGGCGCCGAATATCTCAACAACCCTTGTTCAGTCGCTGTGGGGGTGTCAGCTGTACACACACACACACACACACACACATAGACACACACTCACACACACACTCACACACACTAGTTCATTAGTACTGTTCATTATATCTGAGAGAGAAAAACGAATGGAAAAACAGGAATATATGAAAAAGGCCATACTTCCCCTCTGAGAAGGGGATGAGAGGCAAACACAGGTCTTTTTTTAGTGTGTGTGTGTCTGTGTGTGAAGCCAGTCAACAAGCAGCAGAAGCGTGTGTGTGTTAGTCTCGGTTAGTCTGTGGTTACTGGTTTCTTATCAAACAAATGCACACACACACACACAGTTTCTCCATGTTCATACATGTCGGTGAAATGCGTTTCATTTTATTCTGGTGTGACAAATTTGACAGAATCTGCACGTCCGACACAAATACAAAATTATTTGACTCTGGATTAGATGGGAGATCTTAAACTGAGACATTTTGCATGGACATCTTTGGATTAGGATTTGGTTACAGTGTCATATTCATGATGCTCAGCCCAAATTGCTTCCTTTGTTTAAGGAACAATGTCCTACTGATGTTGACAAACCAAAATTACAAAAAGGTCCCCTGAAAAAAAAGTGTAGAGTCACAGACCTGTGTTTGCAGGGTTACGCTACATTTCTATTAACTTTAGACACGGGCACATGTGATGGAAGAGGAAAGGTTGTGTTTGAGATTGAAGACAGTCCATTTCATGAAGATTTAAGGTTTACACTTCTTAGAAAAAGAAGAATTCCTCTAGATGACCAATTTATGAATTAAAAAAAGTGCTGTGTTTCAGGAAGGGAACATTTACCCCAATTAGTCGCCCCGAGTCTAACTTCACAATCAGGCCACATTTCTGCCAAACTGTTTGTTGTTCCAAGTTCACTTTTCGGGTGTCAAGACACCTGATGAACTGCTTTTTGAACCATCAGAGATCTTACTGATAGGATGGATCTCTGGCATGTCAGGAATGTTGGTCGGCTCTGTTTTGAGGAGTTTGGGACTTCTGTACACTCACCTTTTTTCCTCATATCTACTGTCAAAACATTTGTTAAACGAAAGCTTGTTTTAATATTATTGGATCATCTTACATGTTGTAGCTGAGGCTGTGCTTTGAAACCGAACCACGCCGCAGAACAGACGCCATATTGTCTGCATCTTCCAGACATCTGCAGCTCCATATTTTGTCATCCTAGAATTGTACCAAGTACTACAACACTGCTCTTTCTCTTTTTATCTACTTTGTTAAGCATGCGGTTGTCTTGTGAGATTAAACTTTATTGGAATAGCCAGTGGACAAAATAAACTTGTGGGGACTGTGTTCATGTTCAGTGGTAGTGTCTGCTTTGCTTCATTTTTGTGAAGACAAAGTGTTTTGTTTGCAGCGTGAGTAGGGCTGCAGCTGACCATAATGTTTGTTATTGACTTATCTGTAGATTATGTTCTCAAGTAATGGATTGTTTGTTCTACACAATATTGGAAAACAGTGAGAAAAGCCTGTTACAATGTCCTTGAGCCTAAAGTGACTTCATCAAATGTCTTGTTTTGTCCAACCAACATTTCCAAACCCAAAAATGTGAAATTCACTATAATATAAGACCAAGAAAAGCGACTAATCGTCATGCTTTAGAACGTGGAAATATCACATTTTTGTAGGGTAAATAAGTAATTAACTGTAGTGTGTGTGTGTGTGTGTGTGTGTGTGTGTGTGTGTGTGTGTGTGTGTGTGTGTGTTGCTATATGATTAAGCCCTGTATAGGTCAAGCGTAGTGTCATTTTGTGTCACTTGAGATTGTCAGGGATTCACCCTACATGTTGGAAAACACGATCCCCATCTCCCACCGCCCCCCTGTTTCACACAAACACACACTCTCAGAATCCCCCTGACACCGTGGATTGAGGCGCGTCATATTTCCTGTAGGCATGCATGCAAACAAACACACAAGAACAGCGCACACACACGTGCCCCCCTCCACCCCCCTCGGCCCAGCTCAGAGATGTAACCTGCACCCATCATGAAATATAGAGCACCCAGAGAGAGAGGGAGAGGCTCGTGTTACACATCACGAGTTACCAGACTCACGAAGGAGGTCTCCTCTTGTGCTCATGTTTTCATTAGACGACCCAGAGAAACCTGATAGAAAACCAGCTGTAATAAGAAAGAGAAATCATCTGTTCTCCGCTGTCCCATTGATTTTTGTCTGTCCATTCAAGAAGTACTACTCTGTCATTTATCCATCTAAAACAGCTTTGCGGTCACCTCTGATGGAGATCAGAGCCTGAGGACTTTTCTGCAGTATTGCTTCATGCTCAGTTTCCATCTAAACTTGTCTGACTGCCACATCCTGCTTTTTCATGCCAGAATTAGCAGCTTCCGTGGATAAACAAGCAAAGATAATTTGTTTTCCACGAGTGAATCTGTTTAAAAAGCCTTCTGTTTTTCAGTTTTGTTATGCGTGTCTTATAGCCCACATTGATGATTTTCACTCAAGCCTGAGTGGAGGCTCTCGGCAGATAGCAAGACATTTTCACAGCTTCCTAAGCTTTCCCTGGCTTCCATATAGTAAGCACGCCTGTCACATGAACCCTCTCACCACCCTAAATTTAAAACCTAACGTCAAAGTTTATCCAGCTTGTAAATCCTCTGATATTGCCGCAGCCAATGGAGTGATGAAGGAGCGTACACAGTTACACATCACGAGGTTTAGGAATCATACACTGCACTGAACTTGAGGTAGAAACTGTGTCGTACTTTCAAGCAGTCATGGACGTTGCTCGAGACAAAACTCATCTGTTGGATTGTGGTTTGAAAATCAAATCATGTCAGGAATCCAGCAACAAATCCACTTTCTTATTGAAAACCCTCCCGATGCCTTATCAAATCAATTAAGTTTAGCTTTTAATAATTTAAAGTGATAATGCTATAAAGGGTTTTCCCCAAGGAAATTGGTAAATGCAGATGGTCAGTGCCTTCTCTTTGGGGCAGATTTGGGTTGGATCTGTGGTTGTGTATCAGCGCGGCCACATCTCTGACTCCTGCATCTGTCTTTATGACATGTGCAATCATCTTTCCCTTTTCCCAATATAACAACATCCTGCTATGATTGTTCGATGTAATCACTCAGTCACCTGACAGATCCCGATGATGATGGTTTAAACAGTCACTTCAGTCATCAAAGAAATTGCTGTGTGATGGAGCACCACTACTCATTTCCCCCAGAGCTTTATAAGCCCTATATTATATTTTATTAAATTCTTCTGACATCAGTGGAGGTGCTCTTGATTTCAGTGCTGCGGTAAACCCTGTCTAGGTAACGTAATGTTTAGGTACTAAAACCTAGGCTCAGGCTTTGCCAGTTGGATTGCCATTTATAGTAAATCGTGCTTTTCTAATAAGGAAGAGAGAGGACATAAAATATTTAATGAGAGATTTAAATCAGAGCTTCACAAATGAGGTATTTTAAAAGCTTGGAACAGAGTGCAAAATGTAACCGGTTATTGGAACCCAACCTTAGTCATTTGCAATAATGTGAAACATTAAGAATTGAAAGAGAAAGAGCATGTGTACGAGAGCAAAAGAGAGTAGCTGTAAGGTGTCGGATTAAAAAGTCTGGCAAGCGTGGCGGGTTGCATAACCAATTACATTAAATCTAATGAGAACCATTTTAAAAACACACACACACGACTTCCAAATACACACCCACTTTCCATTAGACACGCTCTCAAACACACTCACCACACCCTCACTCTCAACAGTCATTTTGCTGTAGTGATTTTGTGTGAGTGTGTTTGTGTTCCTGGTTTCTGGAAAGTACCAGTAGACACAGAGTTTAAGATGGTTGTTTTCATGACTCCAGTGCCAGTCTTGGTTGCCCACCTTGAAACTGTGGTGATTAGCCATGTTTACATGAATGCATTTTTATGTGCATTTCGAAGTATTGAAATAGAAAAGCCCAGCCCTCATCTATGGTCATGAGCTTTGGATAGTGACTGAATAGATACAAGCGGCCGAAATGAGTTTCCTCAGAACGGTGTCTGGCCTCAGCCTTAGAGATTGGAGCTCAGACATCCAGAGGAAGCTCGGAGTAGAGCCACTAATCCTTTGGTTGAAAGGGGTCAGTTGAGGTGGTTCATGCATCTGATCAGGATGCCTCCTGGGCGCCTCCCATTAGAGATGTTCTGGGCATGTCCCACTGGTAGGAGGCCCGGGGCACGCACAGAACATGCCAGAGGGATTACATATCTCATCTGGCCTGGGAACGTCTTGGGATTCCCCAGGAGGAGCTGGAAAGCGTTTCTGGGGAGAGGGACATCTGGAATACGGTGACCCGGCTTTGGATAAGTGGTTGAAAATGGATCGATGGATGGATTGCATTAGAAAAGCTGGATGGAAACGGCAAATTTCGACAATAGATCACCAACTGTGCAAAAAGTTTCTGTGTTTGCTCTTTGCCTTTGTCCAAAGATAGTTGATGCCCTAAATAGGGTATGGAAACGCCTTTGCTTAAGTTCTGACATAGCAGACATTTAACTCACAAGACTGACCTTAATCACCTTTTATTGGCTCAGCAAGTGAACGCATACCAGGAATTTGAGTCTGATTTTTTTGTTTCTCTCAATGAACTTAGACACTAACAGACATAGAGCAGAATAAGAACAACCAAGCTTAACAAAGTACAGTCAAATCAAGTTATATTTACCCTTCTGAGACCCTTTGTCCTCATATGAGGACATCACATTTTGGGTTTACTTGACTTAGACCTGTTGTCCTTGTTCGTGGACACTTTTTTTGTGCCATCTCGTGATAGTAAGACCATAATATACTAGTCTATGTAAAAACAAGATGGCAGCCATCTCTGCCAAGTCAGTCTAAAGCTGATACCAACACAAAAGTGGACAAGGTCTAAAACCTGATCACATTTTATGGTTGAAACTTGTTTATTTATGATGAATAATGTTTGTAGTTTGATATGGCAACAAGCTAAAACACTTTTAATTAGGAAGTGCTGGCATTAAGACATTGGGACTTCATTATCGTCTCATTTGAGGACATTTGGACTTAATTATCATTGACAATGTTTAGCTTTTTATTGTTATTGGGTCCTACTTATCCCAAATAGCTTGGAGAAATGAAAAATGCTTACCAAACAAAAGTTCAGGTCTCAGGAGGATATATCCCTAAATCGCATGTCAAAAACTTGCCTCAAGGGGCTTCAAAATCTGCAAGACATCCTGTATGCTTAGACCCTCGATTCTGATGAGGAACATTTTCCATTAATGGGCAAAATGGAGGAAATCTCAGAGCAACAGAGGAGGGGTCTCTTTCCCAGGATAGATGTGCAATAGATGTGGTATGTACAGAATAGACCAACATTGTGGTATACAGTCCTGATGACAAAATTACAGATAGATTGTAAGTATATGAAGAAGGATCCGGGAAGAGCGACCCCAGGTCTCACCAGACAGACATGATCCACACAACCTCCTCTCCACCATCGACACCTGGAAGAAGACGGACTAAAAACTAACAAAAAAAACAACAACAAACAACAAAGCTCAAGCACATCATTAACACAGGACGTAAAAAATACAAACACCCAGAGGGAGAAAAAGACAAAGAGAAAATGCACAAAAGGAATTACAGAGAAAAAAGGAGAGGCCAAACTGCAACTTGACGGGCTAGCTGAGGCATACAACCCTGAGGCGGTCATATTGGTTTCAGTTATAGCTATTTTTTTAATTACGCAACTGGGTTGCCACTTTGGACTCCAACGCCACATTGAGTTTGCTAACGACGCAGCTGTGGTGGGCCTGATTACAGGTAACAGTGAAAAGGCCTACCTGAAGGAGGTAGAGAACCTAACCCATGATTGTGAGGACAAAAACTGCTACTGAAAGTCAGCAAGACTAAGGTTACATCCACACTAATGTGTTTTAGTTTAAAAACTCATAACCTTCACTACATTTACACCTTGAGGCAGCAACTCAATGCATTTAGGCATGTAGACATGGTCAAGACAACCTGCTTAAGTTCAAACTGAGCATCAAAATGGGGAAGAAAGGTGATTTTAAGTGACTTTGAACGTGGCATGGTTGTTGGTGCCAGAAGCTACTGATATACTGGGATTCCCACCCATAGCCATCTCTAGGGTTTGCAGAGTTGATGCCAGAGGTCAGAGGAGAATGGCCAGACTGGTTCAAGATGATCGAAAGGCAACAGGAAGTCAAATAACCACTGGTTACAACCAAGGTCTGCAGAAGACCATCTCTGAACCAACAGCACGTCCAACCTTGAAGCAGATGGGCTACAGCAGCAGAAGAAACTGAGGCTACAATTCACACAGGCTCACCAACACTGGACAATAGAAGATTGGAAAAACGTTGCCTGGTCTGATGAGTCTGGATTTCTGGTGCGACAAACAACATGAAAGCATGGATCCATCCTGCCTTGTATCAACGGTTCAGGCTGCTGGTGGTGTAATGGTGTGGGGGATGTTTTCTTGGCACACTTTGGGCCCCTTAGTACCAACTGAGCATGGTTTAAACACCACAGCCTACCTGAGTATTGTTGCTGACCGTGTCCATCTCAATGGCCTCCACAGTCACCAGATATCAGTCCAATAGAGCACCTTTGGGATGTGGTGGAACGGGAGATTCACATCATGGATGTGCAGCTGACAAATCTGCAGCAACTGTGTGATGTCATCATGTCAATATGGACCAAAATCTCTGAGGAATGTTTCCAGCACCTTGTTGAATCTATGACACCAAGAATTAAGGTAGTTCTAAAGGCAAAAGGGGTCCAACCTGGTACTAGCAAGGTGTACCTAATAAATTGGTCGATGAGTGTAAATGAGATTGTTTTAAAATGAAAATGTATTGCTGTGGATGTTGCTAAGGATGCCACAAGCCACATTGAGATCACCAGCACACCCACTCACACCCACATAGCATTTAAAACTCAACCTTCTTCTGCCACTGACGCTCGTCCACATTAACATTCATACAGTGGCTGCAAGAGACATATGGCTAATTACACTCAACCATTTCCTGCTTACACAAAGACACACATGCCTGTACACACACTCTCTGTCTCTCACACACACACAGTCACAGGCACAAAAAGAGTCCTCATATAAACTGGCCTACATAATACACGCTGTCTAACTTGACCACTGTCCCTCTGTCTTTCTGTAAATGGGTCAGTTCAGACAGACTACTGGTCAGACAGACTTGGCAAGCCTGATGGCTGCAGGACCTCTGTGTGTGTGTGTGTGTGTGTGTGTGTGTGTGTGTGTGTGTGTGTGTGTGTGTGTGTGTGTGTGTGTGTGTGTGTGTGTGTGTGTGTGTGTGTGTGTGTGTGTGTGTGTGTGTGTGTGTGTGTGTATTCATGAGTTTGTGTGTGAGTGCTTGTTGAATTCTTTGAGAGCTTTGTAATGGGGTGCGTTTGTGAATGAAGCTTTCTTGTTGACACGACTTTGCAGAGTTACTGGTATGAAAATGAGCTGGAGAAAGATGAACAAATACAAGCACATCAGAAACTTTCAAGCGTATGATTTTTGGACTCAGAAATGTAGCCTCAAATCTCTGAGTTTCACAGAAAGAACACCCTGGCCTTGACAGTATATGTATATTCTGGTCACAGCATTCATAGACATTGAAAATAAAACAGCTGTGTGTGCGTCTGTTGTCTAGGCTCTGTTCCCTAAATACTCTTTAGCAAACCACAGTGTATTTTGGGAACGCTGTGAATGTGCGGTTTCGGAAAAAAGTACGTTAGGAAAGAGAACTCACCCAGCCTTTTTCTCCTTGTTATGTTTTCCATCATAAATAATAACCCCGCAGTTTACAGCTAATCCTGTGTGTGAAGCCGTATTAGGCAATAGTATGTGTCTGCGTGTGTGTTTTTGACTGATACTGTGTGTGAATCAGTGCTGGCATCCCACTGATGTATGATGAGGGGATTTTGAGGCTTTGAACAGGGAGGATCTGCCTCTTTTTTCTTATCGCTGCCTCTGCATGGGCAGGATTTGAAGTCTTAAAGCTGTCTGAGAGTCTTTGACAGTTAAAAACTGAAAACACGGCTGTTTGCGGTCCAACTCCACTAATGACGGGGTGTCATTCCCATCAGTTTGGCTGTCTGGATACGTTTCTGTTATTGTTCTCTCTGGTCGTGCTTATGATTGTTGTTTTGTGGTTTTGACACTTTGTCATTTGTTCAAAGCAGGAGATGGTAGCAGTCGTTGCCCTGGAAGCCAAATAATCTTTATTGTGGACTTCTGTGTTTGTCAAGCTGGACCCCATTTTCCCATGTTTTTATGTCCAAGTGACTAAGGAGAATATTTTTTTTAACTGGTCAGTATTTAGAGAGAGCATTGAAGAGTGTGAAGAAGAGTGTGTTGCATTGACTCAGCTACACACAATAACACACATACATTACATTGCATCCTGTTACATGACTGCTGGCAGTGTTCTCTCTCAGTACTGGACCAATTTTAAAAAACATGTACTACATTAGTCGCTTAAATACAAAAACATGGGAAAACAGGGTCCAGGTTGAAAAACACAGATGTCTCTCTTTAACAATTATGTTGATTTAATTTCAAAACATCCCTATATTATGTGCAGAAATCTCACAACAGAAAAATGTATGACCATAGTTTCTATGCTCCTGATCACCTATTTGTCTGCTTATGTTCATTTAAGAATATTCTTTAAGGGAAAACTGAAATAACAAAGTGTCTCTGGAAGCATAAAGTCGATTTATGGATTAGTTAGTCAGCTGGAAATGAATGCCAGACTGTCTCTGGTTCCAGCTCCCCAAATGTGAGGATTTACTGCCTTTCTCTTTTATGTTATTGTGAACTGAAAATATATTGGGGCCATTCATCTGATAAGACAAGCATCACATCTCGCCAAGCTGCAGTTTGTTCAGTGCATTGTATTAGTTGCGTGCAACCTCAACAAAATGATCAAGACAAGAGGAGGCTCTTTGCCTTTTTTTGAACATGCACATTGCTGTACCCAGCAGAAGTGCACCTGTTTCCTCTTACGAAGCACTGTGAACATCTTGGACTCTTAATGAAAATAATTTTAAATTGCTGCACCAAAACAAAAGGACTATTCAGTTGATCTTTTCCTCCCTAAAAACGAAGAGTTTGAGGCTTTTGGAATGCAAGCTGCTTTTCCTCCTCTGGCATGTGACCGAGCCAACACAAGTCACTTGTTCCATGAAATTAATATTCTTCTGAATTGTGTGAGTTTCTGTCAGAGCAACAACAAAAAAAAAGTGTGTGAATGTGAGTTTAGGATGGGCGTGTTTCTCGTGTGCGTGAATGAGAAATAAACTCTTCCTCTGTCTCTTGTGTTTGTGAACAACGGAAGGAGAATAGATAACACTTTTCTTGCTTTCTCACCCTCCGTATGACGTTTGCTCTTTACATATACCCTCCTTACTGTCTCGTATTCCTGTATTTCCCTGTCCTTATCACCTCTGTATCAAGTTTTAATATGACGGCCATTATTGACACTGTAAACACATTTACTCATGTAACCGCTGCTAATAAACAGGACACACCAACATGCTCTCTCTCCCTCTCTCTCTCTCTGTCTCTCTCTCTCTCTCTCTCTCTCTCTCTCTCTCTCTCTCTCTCTCTCTCTCTCTCTCTCTCTCTGTCTCTCTGTCGTTCATGTTTAATTTCAAGTTTGAGTTATTTGCATTAGAGCAAAAAGCAAATGTGTGACATGTCAGGAATAGCATGGTTCAGCAGTAAAAGATGGAGGGAGGAGTGATGATCGTAATCGTAGACAGCAGCAAGCAAGAGACGTTTTTTCCTGTTGCTAAAAATGTCTCTGGCCTTCTGGGGCAAAAGTGCGCACACACACATCTCTGCAACTGGATGAGCAGCATGCATGCAGCATTTTTAACAGCTGCAGTTTTGAGCCTTAGTCAGCTTTTGGTTTGTTGTGTATATGTGTGAGTGTGTGCACTGTTAGTTTTACAACTGTAGCAGACTTCTGTGCTTAACCCACTCACTTGGCTCAGAGTCGAACATTTTCTCTCCTTCCTGCTTTTGAGCTTCACATTCTTGACACACTGAGCTCGGACTCGCTCCACCGCTTTGACACACGCGCACTAATACTCCTCTGTTTGTTTGAGGTGGCGACTCTATCGCACATAAACACCAAGTGTTGCGGTTTGCTTGTTGGCAGATAAGCGGTGGAGCTGTCAAACAGTCCCGTAGTATGATACCTCGCACATTTCTTTCAAGGTTAGCCGTGTTGCAGGCTGCAGATGGCCGTGAGAAGTGACTCATCAGTGGCTTTCTTTTGGGAGATATCTCGAAACGTAGCAGTGAAAATATTTCGAGGGAAAGGATGACGGAGCTCAGTGAAACAGCAAACGTCAGGGATTGAGTAGCCTGCAGACCGAGGCTGGCAGCACAAACAATCCTTCACATGCAAAGCAGGATGTCTTTGAGTGGAAAGCTTGAGTAACAAGAGGGAAAAAAGTCATGTTTAAAAGGCAATGAGGAAACGGCAAACTTCATTAATACTCCCCCTCAAAAAAAAGGAAGAAAATATTATGTTTGCAACAAGTCATTCATCGGATTGAGCAATATTTCTTGATAAGTGATGAAGCCACAAAGAAAACAGAGAGCTCCTAGTGCCCTGAGTCAACCTCCATCACTCCCCATCTATCTGCTCCTTCATCCACCCTCCCACTCACACACACTGCAGGACAACACTTTGCACTTATGTAACAGAAATACAAAAGAGATAGAAAGAGACAGAAATATAGAGGAGGAAGGAAGAGAGGCAGAGAGAGCAGAGGGGAAGGAGAGTGGCTTACCACCAAGCCTCCATGTTTTCCATTTTACAGCTTCTCATTAACCACATCTGCTTCTTTCTTGTCTCCTCCACTGAACGAAAGGAGTCTATTTTTAATGTTTTATAGGGATGTCCCGATCAAGTTTTTTGCCCCTGATCCCGATCTGAATGATTTAATATTGAGTGTCTGTCAAAGCAGAGCACTGATCCGATACTTGCAGCTGGTCACAAAGAATCTGATCTGGCTCTACATAGCTCAGTTTAGCTGATTCTGATCAGTTCAAAAAGGCTTTTATCGGCCCTGATGCTGATCTTTATCGATCAGGACGTCCCTCATGGTTTATCTATAGAAGCATCAGAAGTTTGCTGTAGTCAAATGTAACATTAACTAAATGAGTCCTTTTTATCGTTCTCAGAGTCAAATAACTCTTGAAGCTCGGGTGTTGTTGAAGTGGGTCCAGTTAAAACTCTTCTCTGGCTCTTTTTTTTTTCTTAACCACAGCAAACGAGCTCATATCACCTCCATCACCAGAAGATCCTGTTTCAAAGACAACTTAGTGTAATCACTCTCGGACTGTAACACTGACACACTGCAGGCCTAATTTACACTCAGCCACTAACGCATGTGTGCTCGCTGTCATGTGAACCTCCCATCAGTGACCCAGATGCTGATGATCAATAGTAAGTGGTTTATTTTGATGGTCGTCAGTCATAAAGGTCATCAAAAGTCATATGTTACTTGTAAAATAATAAAATAACTTGTGGTTTGTTGTAGGGCTGGGCAATACATCAATATTGTCAAAATATATATCAAAACAATATGTAGATATCATCTTAGATTTTGGATATCATTATATAAGTGTTGTGTTTTTCTGTTTTTAAAGGCAGCATTATAGTGAAGTGATATCATTTTCTGAACTTGCAGCCTTATCTAGCTGCTCTGTTATTTGCCTTTAACCTCTTAGGGTGTTTTGATATTAGCTATAATTGATTTCGTACCATGCTTGAGTACAATTGCACCCCTTCTCCACTCCTCTGCCTCTCAGCTTTCACATTTGGACACTTGCATTATCATTGATGTGACATTTGTTTCTGTTGCTGCTACTGTGTCAAAAAGAGCACCAATAGCAAGATCAGTAGAGTCAACCTTTGCATTGTGCTTACTATGGTTTATATCTTGGAGGCAATGTCAAAAACAACCCTCTTGCCTGCCTTCCTACTTAATCACCCATGACTGTGTAGTTTAGAGGATGAGATCAGCAGCTTCTGCGTGCATACATGCAGATTTCGGAGGAAACCGGCAGCACTGAGTAATGCTTTTGCAATTTATTCCCTGACTGCTACTCACATGAAATAGTAGTCCACTTCTAAATGTGTACACATGTACTGAACTCAGGACCACCTTTTCAAGTGGACCCAGGCACGGATCAAGAGATGGCCCCCTATTATTTATACTTAAACTCCGCTGCTGAGAACACATAGATAGATAAAGCACCTTTTATTCAAAGATCTGAGTCTGTGTGATGCCACACATCTGTTACTGTTTACAGAATACCATCATGATACCATGCTTTGTGGATATAAAGAAAGTGTAGTGTAAAAAGTTAATTGTTGACCTAAAAAAAGTGGTTTGACAAAAACATCCTAACTCAAGGTGAACAAACTGGCCTTTTATGGGTCATTCAGTAGCATCTCATAGTCTTCAAAGAGAGTTTAGTGTAGTTGTCATTTTATTCTGCTATATACAGTACATTTATTATATTTATCACATGTAAATTTGTCATTTGTTGAACATTTTCAGCCTGTTTTTTACCATTTGCACACCTTTTCCCCTTCCAGTCAATATGTTCTTTTTAAATAATTAGCATTTAAGAATGCAAGCATCCAGTTTACAAAGGCTGATACGTGTAACATGAGATGTCGGTCTGTTCTGAACTTGCGCAAAAAAACAAAGAAACAAAAAAACACTGGTTTTTGTACGTATTTATATTAGTGAGCTTTAGAGGTGCTGTGAGGTGGATCAGTGGACAAATGCCACAATCCATTGCAAGTCGGAAGTCGATAATTCCGACTCAGAATTCCCGACTTCTGATCTAAATGTGTCCCAGTGCGTCTGCTTGGGAAAACGTCCACAGCAAGCTAAAGTTTGTACGTCAAGTCCCTGAGCTTTACAAGCATCTACAGAGATCCTACATCAATTACCACAGCGCAAATAGCGGAGGGAAACAGCGTATAAAACAAGCCAACTGTCTTGCTCGTCTGTGCTCATTCACATAATGCACAACAGCTTCAAACTGTGCAAATGGGAGCTGAGTGTGATAGTGTGAACCGCTACAGCCATTAGCATAAAACCGTGCATTTGTTTTGTGTGCACGCCAAGTTTTAACAACACAAACACTACAGTGATAAATGACTGGTTCACTGTGTGAGAGTTCAGGTGTGTTTATGTCACTGAACTCTGTCTGTGTGGATCTTGAGTTTCCGACTTAAAATTACGAGTTGAATGACTGTTCCATTGCACTTATCTGTGTCAGGGTGGGGATGGGGGGCGTTCAGGTGTTTACGTGCAACATTTTGCAACACTGGTGCTTTTGTTTGAACTGTGTGTGTGTGTGTGTGTGTGTGTGTGTGTGTGTGTGTGTGTGTGTGTGTGTGTGTGTGTGTGTGTGTGTGTGTGTGTGTGTGTGTTGTGTCTGTTTATGAGCCATTCCTCGCCAAACCACTGCAAGGTAGCCAACAACTGTTCCCAGAAAACGTGTGTGTATGTGTGTGTGTGTGTGTGTGTCACAATATGATTCAGTGGGAACAATTAGCCCTAGCCACCACTATTAGAGTAATAATCATTCCCAGGTCGACTAATAGAAAGACTGTGTTTATTTGTGTTGCAAGGTGGGTGTCAAGGGAGACGACGTCTAGAAGTGACTGGTCTTATTTACTTGTGTGTATGTCTGGTTGGTTTGTGGTGTGTGTGTGTGTGTGTGTGTGTGTGTGTGTGTGTGTGTGTGTGTGTGTGTGTGTGTGTGTGTGTGTGTGTGTGTGTGTGTGTGTGTGTGTGTGTGTGTTTTAGGAGCAAAATAATCAGAAGAAGAATATAAGTAATAACATTAGTTGTGTGCCTGTAGAAAGGAAGGCAAAGTGAACGCCTCCCCACAAATCATCTTAAACAAACGTGTGTGTGTGTGTGTGTGTGTGTGTGTGTGTGTGTGTGTGTGTGTGTGTGTACGTGTGTGCACGTGTGTCTTCCCCTCCCTCTCTCCTTCGTCAGTTGTCAGGACACACCTTCCTCACAGGTATATAGACCTCAGTTGTCCTCTGTCTCCTCATTACTCACACGTCTCTCTCTCTCTGGCTGTGTGTTGTGTGTTTTCAGTCTAAGATGCCCTAGGCCGGGAGGAGGGAAATGTAAATGGCTTCCAAAGTAAAAGATGCTGTGGTGTGGTACCAGAAAAAGGTAAGACGCTCTACTTTTCTTGGATTTGCATGCTTGGCTTAGTTGTTGCACGTCATATTAAAAGAAAATAATGTCTGTTGTAGTTTTATTTATTTTTACATGTTTTGCAGTGTATGTTTTCTTTAATAATTGAACTCATTGCATCGAGGCTGCGACAAATAAATGTCACTCTGGAGAGCCTCGCTTCACCATGTAGTGTGTTCATCTTGAATTTAATAAGCATTGTGCTGAAAAATCCTTCATCAGTAAATGTTATTGAGCCTTCGCGTGTCATAAAATGATCAGAAAGGCATCGCCATTGATAAATAATAAATACCTAAAGACAAGAGACTCATCAGACAACAGAAACTGTCTCTATCTTGAGCTGAAACATATTTTAAATGACAGAAATCTAACAAACAAAGCTGCCTAAAGAGCACAGACAGAAGAAGACTGAAGTAAAATACTTGGAACATCTCACAGTTTTGACCAAAGGCATCTAAAAAATCTTGAAAGTCCACTCACTAGGTTTTCTAGCGCTTTCAGTGAGTGGCATCTCAGTTTTCTGGGTTCATGGAGTTTTGGTCATGCAAATCTGCCTACAGCTCATTTTCTTACATAGTTGAGTCTTCAGTCTTCTGGTCAACACCCTGCATGGGTTATTATACCCTGGAGCTTTACTGAAAATTATTTTATAGTGCAAAATGGGTCAGATTTTATTACTTGTTAAGTATTTAAACCACACATGGACACAGTGGGATGCTTGCACAGTGTATCCTCTCTGTTTTAGAGGTGTCGAATGATGATCTTAATGTCATATTGAAAAATACAAGACAAAACCTTGCACTCGACAAATAAAAAAAGAGAGTTGGACACATATAACTAAGGTTTGCAAGCCAAACAGTGTTTTTTATACAGTTTCTGCAGTTTGTTATTGCACACTAGAGCCTGGTAAGGACGTAGAGGCCAACACGTCACGTAAACACAACCTTAACAAAGATTTTTATGAAAGGATTTTTGTTTGTTTGTTTTTTAAGAGCTGCTAGCACAGTTTGTACTAACTGGAATATTTTACAGATGAAAAATAATTGACATTTATTAATTACTACCACTGCAAATTGACAATTATATGTTAATAACATTATATTTTATGATTTTATATAGCAAATAAATGATTTACTGATTAAAACAGATAGACATTGATTGCTTTATTTAGGTCTAGATCTGTGGTGCACTGAGAAAGGCATAGCTGTAACATTTGTTCATCTTCCTCACTTAAAACTGACGATAAAATAGAGTTACAAAAACAGGTTGTCTAATGTGAGCATGCTGACTCTTTTGATGCCCAGTATTTTGGCAGTGACTTCGCCAGTGCTGTCAGCAGCAGCAGCAGCAGCAGCCGAGCCGTTAGGCACAGTGTGAAACCAGGCCGGTGTTGTGTGTCTTCTTGTTCCATGGTCTCCGATATCAGATCCCCCGCTGGACTCCAGCACTGCTCCCCCTGCAGCTCTCAGCTTACACTCCCCGTCTGTCCGTCCCCTGACAAACCTGTCTGTCTGTCATTATGACCCCGGTCTATCTCCTCTGCTCGTCTGTCTGCCTGTTGTTGTTGTTATTATTCCTCCTCTGACCTCTCTGTCTCCATATCTGTCTCTCTGCTCTCCTTTCATCTGTCCGTCATATCATTACAACACGTCTGTGTGTCCGTCTCTGATCTTGTGCTTGCACCTGGCAGACGTCAATGTGAGCTTTCACTGGAATCAGATCACGCCGAAGATGACTCATGAGAAGTTTCAAACTTTAATTAAAGGTCTAAACTCTTAAACGCTCCTGTCTGCATGAGACAAATGACTATTGTCGCATGAAAATAGCCGGTTTCCCCAGCTTTGCTTCTTTATTTTGGGTCTTAAATGGGGACTTTATTTAATTGCAGGTAACATATAAAAGGTTTTAAGTCTTCAATTAGGCCTCTTTAAATCTACCCATCTGTATGATTAGTCTAAGAAACTGGATTAAAAACAGAAAAATCATTGTTGTCTTTAAATCATTTAAGATTTAGATGGAAGACGCTGCACATAGGTGTGTGTGTGCGTGTGTGTGTGTTTGTGTGTAGCTGCTTGTCTGGGCAGAAGCACACCACTGACGACAACCGCTGAGTCATGAATGAATAAAAGCCCTTTTAAGGAGCAGCTCACACCTGACTGTCTGTCTTCAGGGCTTCTTTATCTGTGACGTCTCTTTCAAACAACTTAACTGTTTTTCCTTTTCATGTCTTGCTATCTGAATGTAAAGCAGATAAAACACAGATGTTCTGTTGAAGATTGTGCTTGTGCGTTTTCTGCTAGGCATCATAACCAGGGCTCTCTTGTCTCTGCAATTTGAGTCACAGGACAGGACAGGATGATTTTATTTGAATATCTCTGTTGGTGCCGTGATTAACAGGCTGACCATAACACAGCAGATAGGCGAGACTTGAAGGGCAAAGACGGGTTCATCGCGGCTCTTGAATTCCGTGAAGTCCATGCTAAAAATACCAAAGAGAGCAAGAGATAGTCTGCGGTTTGGCATAAAGCAAACACCTGAAACCGTGCCAAATAAACAAACTCTGCCCTCAGGGGAATATTTAGGTGTGCTTATTTTTAAATCTGGTGATGGCTCCTGGGAAATACCTGTTGTGTTTTATAGCCCTGGGTTGGTGGTGTGAATTCGATCAGGACATCACTCGGGTTATAATTAGACAGATAAATACTGTCAGAATGAGGTCAAGGGATCGGTCTCCTTTTAATTAGTTTCTGTTATATTTTTGCACATGTATTTTGTTCAATAAGTACAACAATTGTGTCAAACCAAAAAAGGAACTCATACTTAATCTATACATTTATCGGAAAAATTAAGTGTCACAGAATTTGGGCATGCATAGTGCAAATATTTTACCTCTTGTGATACCAGTTCTGCAGTTAGTTTTGGTTTAACTGAAGTTTTTAGACAGGAGCCCCCTTGCTGTGTTACCTCTTGTTGCTGTGTCTCGACCAAGAAGTTGCACATGAACACACCAAACTGTTGACCAATTAGTGCGTATGTTCTGCGCCCCCTTGAAGGATATACCTCTCTATACCAACAGACGGCATCATCTGTAATTGTCATTCAAAAAGGGAAACTGGAAAACTGTCTTGACACTAGTTAGCACAACACAATCCAAAGTTGAAATAACAAAGCACATTTACCGTGTGACAGTGAACAATCACACAAACCATCATGAAATGTTTCTCCTGAAGACCTCAATGGCTAATGAAAAATAATCTTGCTTCATATAACAAGTTTGTTTCGACCTCACTCCCTCTTGACTTAAACTCTTTGTTTACGTGCCTCACTTTCATTTCCTGTCTCATGCACTTAGCTGAACAGATCAGAGTAATTTCAGTCATGGTGCCAATGCCGATTTAACATATTGAATTGGCAGAAAAAAGGCCTTTGTGGGATCAGTGGTGCAGGACACACAGCATCAATGGGGCGGCAGACGCTTACCAACAGCCCAACTTTGACCGACCGCCAACTGTGGGCTTGATGTGTCAGGGCCTTAAACCATTGCATTGCACCTCCATTATCTCTAAAGGCCAGCAGGGGACAACTCCACTGGTTGCAGAGAGAAGTCGGATTGTACAGACATCTCTGAGAAAATGACCCTACTTCTTGTTTGATATATTATATTATATCTACTTAGTATGAGTTTATGGTCTCAATTGCTAGTTCCAAGTCTTCTGTAATATAGCATGATGTTTATTTTGTAAATTATGGCCCTGTTTCGAGTAAAACCATAAAGCACGGTTGGCTTCAGGGTGTGGCTACTTTGTAATTGACAGGTCGTTGCCACAGCAACCTGTCAAAACAGGATAAAGGGGGTAGCATGGGTGTACCCTCCACAGCTCCACCCTCTCGTCCAAATATGGTCACTTCTGGTTCCATAAAAACAGATGTCCACAAACAAAATTACATCCCCCTCCATTGTCTCAGTGTGGTGACAGAAATCCATCAGGCAAAACCTGGGCTGATAAAATGAAAACCATCACGTTTCTGGGTGTATTGACCCTTTAAATCAGCCATTGCACAAATTTCAATACATGTCAGCTAAGTGTTCTGTTAACTTCTCGCATTTTTAGTCGATTTTTAAATGTGTAAAGCTCGAACAAATCTAGTTTGGAAAGACTTTAATTTGCATTGTCACCCAGAAAGATAAAGAGCTTTAGTAAGACCTCAGGATTGACCAGAGGAATTTACAGATCTCGTGTTCCCATCGTCTCCTCACCAGCCTACAGGCAGGGCACCATATGACTCACGGTATATTTCTGACTGCGCGGCGTCTACAGACAAGCTGTATATAGACTCAGTGTTATTTTTGTGTAGAAGCTGCTTTTATTGTCACCACAGTGCCAGGCCAAGCCCATGTCACAAGGAAGACACATGTCGTCTGGATCAGTTACAGCACCAGACAGACTCACTTGTTAAATGTCTGACATGTAGTGCTCGCTATAGTCTGGTGGGAGGCAGGTTGCAAGCTTATTTTGGCAGGTTGATGATATATTTAAGCTGTAAAAGTTGCACTGTAATAAATCGGCTTATTTGTGTGGAGGCTTTAAAGCCTTTTAACAACATAAACAACATAATTTATACTCTCGGTATGTGGGTGAGAGTGTCAGAGACAGTAAGTCTGCGTGTGAAGTGCGTGTGAAATTAGCTTATACATGGACGACATGTTATGACTATATATAGAGTAGAGAAGACAACACATGAGTTGTGTTTATGTTATGCTTCATGTGTTATTTATATATCTTTATATATATATATATATATTTATAGTTATTCGGCCAAAGGTTCAGCTGTAGGACACACGAGTGGTGCAGATGCCTGCTTTGAGTGCATTTTCCTGAGTAGTCACAATTTGCAAAGAATAAAAACAGCAACAGAAATATTATTTCCACCCTTCTCAAAGCTGTTTGTCACCCAAAAATATAGCTGTTAATTTGGATAATGTGTTGGGTATTTTTTGCTTCACAGCTTGCACGGGTGAGGTCTAGTCACAGTAATTTGCTCCAGTCTTCCAGCTGTTATCAACAGTAATATTGGAGCTGAAACATTTAGTCAGTTATTGAATCAACAGCAAATTTATTGGCAATTTAAGATAAAATCAACAACTGGCCAGGCCACTCAGTGTGAAGTTCATAGTACAAGCAGGCAGTCCAAAAACACATGGATGAGAGGCGGAACGTCTTCAAGAAACGCAAGCAAGTCCAGTTGCCTACGATATAGCACTTACCATCAGTAATATTGTACACTTAAAACAGAGTACATAAAAACACGCAAGGGTTTAGCTTCACTAATACTAGTTCAAAGAAATGACAACAACATTGAGAGGAAGGTAAATGTAGGAAAAACCGTAATAAATCACCCTCGATATTTGTCCAAAAACGTGACAAACAAGCAATAATATAAGAAGCCAAAAGTACATGATATGGTGATAATGGTAATCGGCAACTAGTTTTATAAATGATTAATGAATCATGTTTCAAGCAAAAATACCACAAATCAGCTTCTCCCATCTTAACATAAAGATTTTCTGCTTTTCTTTACTTTATTTGACAGCAGATGAAGTATGTTTGGTTTTTGAGCGTTAGTCACTTTGTCAGTCACTTCATTTACTCTAAAATTACAAATAGCCTGTCTGTGCTTTTGGTTTTCATGCGATACATACTTCTCTAGCTTTAACTCTTGTGTAATTTCCACATATATATGTCACATGATGTCATACTTCTGAGCTCACTTTGCCGCTTTTGTATAAACTGATCTTTAAGCTTCTGTTACAGTTAGTTTTATCCAGTTGATGTTGTTACACTTGTGTGTGAACCAGAGGTGAGACAAGCCACATTCATCCGGCATCTGCTTAACCTGCAATACCCATGCTGACACATGGACACCTGTATTACGCAGGCTGAGCAAATAGTTGTCAATATTTCTGTTAATGCTGCGAACAGGTTGACCTGCTCAATATTTCATTAACCCTCCCCAATCTGGATACCAATACCAAGCAAGTAGAGAGACTTTTCAGTCTGTCACACACACACACCTGTCTGAGCTGAAAATAGACTTTACACACACTATACAGCAACACCTCTCTGTCTGCATCACCATGGTCACACAGGAAAACACAGCGGAAAGTTAATCCGACAGCCACAACCAGCTGTCTGACCCCAATCCCTTTTTAATTTGTTCTCTCACTGAATCTTTTTAGGGGGTTTGTGTTCATTCACACCTTTTACTGTTTATTTTTTATTTTATTCTCGTAAGAAATCACCTGTTTAATTGCTCAATTTTTTATTTAAAGTTTGAGTTTCAACAAAACAATGCAGATGATCGTGCTTAAAGTTGTCTCAAGATGAGTCTGTAGTTGTTTTTTAGGACATAATCAGCATCTGTCAACAGCTTTGATAACAAGTTAATCTTTTACCAGCAGGTTTTATGTCACTGAAAGTGGAATATCTTGATTCATTGGTCAATTAAAAAGATAAATCAATGGATAATGGAAATAAAATTAATTAGTTAAACCAAATTAGGGCTACAGGTAACACATTCTGTAATTTAACATGTGATTAATTCAGTCAGTCTTTGAAAAGTTTCCGTGTGTTTCACATACCTCTCAAAACTGAAAGCATCTTTGTACACACACTCGCAGCACCTCTGAGTGTTTCCACTGGTGGTTAATGAGTGTGTCAAAGCTCACCACACCTAGACATATGTAAATAAGTGATTCCCACAAACAGGTCAGGTATTTTCCATCACAACCTGTTTCACAGAAGAGAGTACACAGGTTTATGAACTGTAAGGAAGAAGGAAAAGGTAGATGAATAGTTTATGGGAATACATAGAGAGGTAGATTTTAGCAGAACGTTTAAGGGACATTCTGCTCAATCTTGAGGTTCAGATCCGCCATCTTTCTACTACTGTTTACTTCCATTGTGCATCGTGTAACAGTCTCTGTTGATGACACCCTTCATTACGATGGTTCGATGGTGGAAATGTGGTCTGGTTTTCTAGATAGCACCCAAGACCTGAAGAGTTCTGAACAGAACTGGTTATGGATGCTTTCACACCTGCCCTGTTTGGTTCAAGTCGATTTGCACCCTAAGTGCGATTCCCTTGGGCAGGGGTGAACACAGCAATCACACTCAGGTGCACACCAAAACAACCTGACCGAGACCTTCTTGAAGAGGTGGATTCATCAGTACTGGTGACACCTTTGATATCAAACATTTGGCCCACTGTGATTAAAAAAAATACATGTAAGAGCAGGTTTAACGTCAGAAATCAAGAATGAGTGCAGGAGTGTGTGTGTTTCTAAAGAGGCAACGTGCTACTCAAGTATCTGATAATCGGGTTTGTGGTAACCTGGAGCCACAAGTTTGAACCCCAGCTCGTCTATACGTACAGCAGATGCACGGATTATTCTCAGGTAATGTGTGTGTTGACCTGTTTAAACATAAGTCCCATCTGCTGCAGACAAACACTTCACCACAAACATCGCCCTCATACCTCCTCAAACCAGCGTCTATGTGTCTGTGTGTGTTAGTTTGTGTGAGTGTGTGAGACACCCCCTCCATTGCAGAGGCAGTTGTTATATAACACTGTTGCCTCGCCGACATAATCCCTCTCTCTCTCTCTGCCTCCCTGGATCGTCCCTCCATCCGTCGTCATGGTGACCCCAGCACTGCCGCAGCGGCACACTTGGCCTCGTCATCCCTCCTTCTGGTGCACTCTCTGCACTTGATTTGCTTGTCAAATTGCTGAAGTCTGTGATTTTACTCGTTGAAAGCTGTGAGCCATTTGACCAAGACCAAGAATATTTAACCCCTCATAGTTACTAAGGCAGTATTTGGTTTCATTTTGGATTTTTTAGCAATTAAAGACGGAAAATAACGCCAAAAATGAAGTCGCAAATGGACAAAGAAGCTGTAATTTAGATGTCTTGTCGCCTAAGATCTTATGTATTATGAGAGGAGGCGATCAGGTGTACAGACAGTGATGTAAGGATGAGTGTGTGTGGGTAAGAGGATTTACAGTGCAGTTAATTCCAGTCAGATCTCAGTTACCGCATCACTCCATGATGTAACAAGGGATCATGTTTGTGTCTGAAAATTACTCCTGTTTCCAGACCTGTTCTCCTTCTTATCTAGACCCTCTCTCCTCCTTTATATTTCTGCTGAGTAGTCTGGTCATGTTTGCCCTCTGGCTGTCCTCCACATACACTCCAACATCCTCTCCAATCTGTGTGTGTGTGTGTGTGTGTGTGTGTGTGTGTGTGTGTGTGTGTGTGTGTGTGTGTGTGTGTGTGTGTGTGTGTGTGTGTGTGTGTGTGTGTGTGTGTGTGTGTGTGTGTGTGTGTGTGTGTGTGTGTTTTTGTGTGTGTTTAATAGGTTGAGTGATGTGGAAAATTAACTGTCAGCCCAAATGTCACACACTTAATCAGTCAGTCACACGTCGGGTTTAATGCTCGGAGTAGCCCGTTTGTTCTCAACTGGTGGAGCCTCAGGATCCACATTTGTCAATAAGTCACAGCCCGGTCGTCATGTCAGATTTTAAATTGCAATTAATTTTGCTAAGTGAACAGTAACAGGAGTAATCTACTTTAATTTATTGCAGCGTTTAGAGACAGGAAGAAGTATACATGGGAGCAAAAATTCCACCAACCCCCCCAAAAATATCAGACATAGAAAGTGGAGTTGTAATTTTGAAGTTTTTTTACAGTATTGTATGGATTCTTTTGACGATATATTTGCTGATATCACAAAGTCTGCCATGATACAATTTCAATCCAGTTCAAAGTAAGGGCCTATTATCAATTTGAGATGATAAATATCCTCATTGTCTTTTTCCCAGCTGCTTACCATTATTTGCCTGGCGCTAACCACTAGCTCTGTTTGAATAAGACGGAAGGAGGTGTGCTTGGGTGGGAATGGTGACACCTGTGTGCCATGGGGATTTCAAAATAAGGGCGTATCACAAAGATGAAGATAAATTCAATGTTCTCACTTTGCATCAATTTGATTGTTGATCATTGAATTGATATACTGATCTAGATCCACACATTACATCCCTAATAAAAACTGGTATTAATTCATGTGGCAGAAATAAGGAGTGGTGCAAAATGTACTCAAATATTTTACTTAAGTATTAATACTATAGTGTAAAATACTCTTACAGGTTAAAGTCATGCATTCAAAGTCTTGCTCAAGTAAAAGTACTGAAGTATCACCATCAGCATGTGCTCAAAGTACTGAAAGTAAAAGTAATTATTATGCAGAGTGATTATGATTGCAAATCTTATTTGACATAAGGTATTCAACACGTCAAACATTTAGACCAGACATTGGTATCAACTCAATAAAACTACAAAGGCAAAGAGATTTTAATACCTCAGTCTATACAAATTATGTGCTACTAAGTGGAACAACACAGGAGAAAAAGTATTGAATGTGCTAACTGCGATTTATTGTATACTTAAAGACACTTGCTGTATGAAGGAACTAATCTCTCAGTGTTCAGATGAGATTTTGGCTGATTTTTCCACAAAGACTATCTTTAAATCTTAAAGATTTTGGGGGGAGCATTAATGAATCTTGGTGCTTCTGAAAGAAATTTTACCTTCAAAACATTACAAACAGATTCTCAGTTCCCAAACACTTCCTTGGTGTTGTTAAAAGACACAAGGTAATGTAACACAGTGATAAACATGCCCCGGCCCCAACATTTTTGGAACGTGCTGCTGGAATTAAACTCAGAAAGAGTGTATATTTACAGTAATCAATACGGTTTATCAGTTTGGACATTACACATCTTGCCTTTGTACTGTATTCAATTGAATAAAGGTACAAAAAGATTCTGTTTTTGTTTACATTTTGCACAGCCTTCCAACTTTTTTTGAATCAAGGTTTTAAGTAATTAAGTAAATAAACTCTATTTATAAAGCACCTCTGGAAACCAAAGTTACAATGGCAACACAGTGCAAACAATAAAGTGTACACGAGAGGTAAATACAGAAGTCAAACATACAGAACAATAAAAACTACATTAAAGGCAAACGCCTGTCACAGTACAAAGTGCTTACGAAACAGATGAGCTTTTAGTAGCATCCTAACTGTTCCAGAGGGTGGGAGACATGATGGCAAAGGCGCTGTCCCTTTCGGTTTTAACAATATGAAAATGATAGCTCCACGTAAGCATATTAAATATAAACACCCAGAGGACAGACCAGTGCACATGTTAAAAAATGTTGAGACCTGCGGGGCTGGCAGTGTCACGATGGCCGCACGCTGCAGATATCAGCATCTCAAAATGAAAGCGAAGCATTGAAAGTGTGGTACACTTCAAAATAGTAGTGGTGCAGGATGTTCCATCTCGAAATCGGGGTCAGACACTGGCATGAGCACACTGTGACGCAAAGCCTGACCCACATCTCATATTGGTATCTGGTGGTTAACACGGGGATGTCACAAGCATCAGGGCTGAACAAGTACAAACAAAAATACTGAGAATTTGCCTCTGACATAATTTCTTTAACTACCCAGAGGAGAGACAGAGATTCATAATATAACCTTCTAACGGACATTAGAAACACTTTCTCTCCTCTCCAGCCTTTTTCTGTCCCTCTTCATGTTCTTCTTCCCTCGTCTGTGACCTCCCTCTTCCTCTCTTTCTATCCATGTTTAATGAAGTCTCATTAAAGATGCAGACTTTCCACTGGCGAGCTTGCAGGGTGACCCAGACTCAATGCCTTGGAGAGACACACACACACACACACGCTCTCATGAATACACTGATCTGCTGCAGTCAGCTGATCCTTTTAAGTCTGAACACACACATGTATGAAAAATGAAAAGCAACAATTATGTAGTGTCCTTTTTTTTTCCTCGAAGCGTATCATTATCTGCTAATCGTGACTGATTCAAACTCTGACAGGGTGAAATGAGCACAGTTTGACCTTGGGGTGTGTTGTGTGTCTGTTTCCAGGTCAGATATCTGGCGGAGGCACAAATCTATCTTGTTCCCATGATAATCGCACTTTCTGTCCGTCTCTCTGTATCCGTCAATCGTATGTGACACACTGCACATACGATTTGTCATACATCTGTAGGTGTGTATTAACCACCTCCACCAGCCTCGTGCTCACTTGTACACACACTTTCCCCTCCACAAACACGCAGTCTGCAGGTCTATTGATCTCTGTGACAGTGACAGGTGGTGCTGCGTGCATTTCCCCACAGTCACACCCTGCTCCCTTCGCCACGTGTCGGCTTTAGCACACAATGATACAGTCGGAGAGGTTTCCTGTGAAGTGCACTCCAGTTGACTCCAGAGACCTTTTTGGACCAGTTTCACAGGTTCTTAACTCAGGTTTAGAGACAAGAGAGGAAAATGTAAAGACAGAGGGGTGAAAAGTAAACAAGAGAGTGAAGGAAGAAAGTGTACTGTAGCAACAACTGTGTGTTGTTTTAATGTTTGTGGGTCAAACGTGATGTACTCAGCAGGTTTGGCTTTGGTGCTTAAGTGTGTTCATGTTTTCAACTCCAGCCAAACCTTGTTTAAGTCCAGACAACTTCATTTTGATCTCTATAGGAGATCCCAAAGTGTTCAAAGATGCCAGATAGACTATTTTGTAAATGGATTATTTGTCATTTTTCAAGTAAAAAGGTCAAACATAAGCTGTAAATGATGTATGATGTAGTAAATGTAAGATAGTATTCAGGTTTTGGACTGGTTTGATAAAAGAAGCAATTTGAAGAGGTCGCTTTGAGCTCTGGGAAAGCATTTTTCACAGGTTTTTTTTGACATTTTATAGACCAAATGATGAATCTAATAATTGTGAAAATAGCTGGCATAATAATCGATTAAAAAAAGCAATCGTTAGTTGCACCCCTAACACCAAATATGGCTTAAATAATAACATGTACATGGTAACACACTGTAAACCCACATTTGTCATGTACAAAGTTAAGAGTTGATCTGGTCTATTCTGGCACTTTATTTTACTTATCTGATGTTCTATTCATGTTCTTTTTTACCAGAGAGGATCTTCAATATTTCTGTTTGATGACACGGTGACTCCATAAAAACATGGAGTCTTGGGTTGAATATTTAACTCAGTGTAAACACTGTATATGCAGCTGCAGTGATGATTCTCAACAGGCTGGTACAGAATATGTAATATTGCCCCAAGGCACTCAAGCTTTTAAAAGCTACTTAAACCTACAGTTTAACATGTTAAATGTTTGAGCAGCGAGACCTTTGCATGTTTTAAAGTTCTGTAGGACTCTCTGTCATTGCTGTCTTTTATTGACTCTTATTTATATATAGTTTTAAGTGCTGAGAGAGCCAGGGTAGAATGCACATTGTACTTTTTAATGTGTATGACAATAAACTAAACTTGTCACTATATCCTGACAGTAGTGCCTGAGACAGATGATCTGTTAAAGAAAGCATCATGTTCCCCTGGCTCCTATTGGCATTTACAAGAATCCACCGCGTCTGAATGAACACAATCAATAAGAATCAGAAGGAGTCTTGAACACAGCATTAGGATGAGCTTTGCAAACACAATGGCTGAGACACAGCCGACAGCAATGGAAAAAAACTGCCCATCCCTCTCCTGCTACAAGACAAAGACAAGTATTTTCTGGCATCAGTTTACTTGTCTTTGCCATGTACCCTGTTGTTGGCAGCACAGCGTGTGCAGGAACAGTAATTGACAGCTGCGTGAGAGACTCCTCCTGGCTCTGATTGGTTGTTTTCGTTAAGGCCCAGTGAATTCTTGTAAATGCCATTAGGAGCACCAGGAGGAGCCGGAAGGATATGAATTTTTTCACAGATTATCAGTTTCATATACTACTAAACGTTAGTTTTTAGTAAAGTTACCAACTCTAGCTTTAAAGGTCCAGTGTGTTACTATGTTTTCATTAGATTATTACTTTGTTTTCATTGGTTTATAATCACCTTAAAATAAGAATCATTGTGTTTTCGTTACCCCAGAATGAGGGGTTTACATCTACATACAGAGTGGGTCCTTTTCCATGGAGTCCACCATCTTGTTTCTACAGTAGCCCAGAATGGACAAACCAAACACTGGCTCTAGATAGAGCTATTCACATTTGGCTTTTTTGCATCAGCCACCATTGTTCTTCCACACACTTGGCACATGGGAGAAGATGTGAAGGAGATAGTATCACAGTAACAGAAATACAAGCATTAGAAATAATGTTTGTTAACACATTGAACCCATTAACCCAAACATCACTTACCAATCCCCTATTTGCTTCTTCACCAAGACATGATTCTTTTCTTCAGGAATACCAAACATGGTGATCACTGGGGAAGGCTCAATTGTTAGCTCTAATATCTGATATAACATTTAAGAAGTGATTCCAGTCGTCAGCCAGTTTTGGGCATGACCAGAAAGTGTGTGAGATTACAGGGTGATAATGAGCATCTTTCACAGGAATCCGTAATCTCAGCGTATATCTTTGACAGTCTGGATTTACTGTAATGGCTGTGTGCGCCCAAATCTTTTGCACAGGATGAGCATAATTAGGGAGTTTTGTAACAAACATTTATTGCCAAGTTAATATCCTAATTTATGGTGAAAAGATTCATCACTGTGCATTTAACGACATGGCTGTAAAAATGTTTTATGCCATCGTGACAGCTCCAGTTGTGAAGCAAGAGCTTTTAAAGTCCTGAACTCCCACACAAAACAAAATGCCAGCTGTAACGATGTGTTCCTGCTGACTCATCTTCATCTTCAATATCTGTAATTATAGGAATATAATCTATCTTCAGTAATGGTAATGGTGCAGCTAAGAGGTGTTGGTAGGGGGGAAAATTTTTGACTTTGTTGAGTCGCTGTAGCTCCTTCATTGTGAGGAAGTGAAGCTTTCTAGTGCGCCTAAGATAAACCTTTATTGTGGCTCATTATTCCTCTTTCTGCAAACACTGAGATGCACGCAGTGTCGAAACTAAAATGGTCCTCCCTTCATATCTCTTCATCTGTCCTTCCTCTTGTTTATTTTTCTAGATTGGCGCCTATGATCAACAGATATGGGAGAAGTCAGTGGAGCAGCGAGAAATAAAGGTATGTTTGTTTTACTGTTTGCTCTGTGATTATGTTATTTCACATTTCCATTTTCCTGTTTTTTCTTTGCTCTGCTTTTTCTAAAAGTTTCTCCTCATCCTCTGTCAAGTCTTTTTTTGTCCTCTCTTTGACTTTCACTCCTCCATCTTCCTCCCTGTTTCTTCACGTTGTTGTGTTGTCGCCGTCTCTCACCATGCTGCCAGTTCTTTTCCAGTGTTTTCTTTTAACTCTGTCCTCTCTGCCCTCCTTGCTGGGTGTCACTTGCCCGTCTCTCCTTTGTCTCCATCTCCATCTCCATCTCTTCTTCTTCCATCCGTCTTTTCCTCGTCCTCTCTACAGTTTATTTCTCTGGTGAGTATACAGCAGGGAGGACGTCCCTCTTGTTGTCCCACAGTGCACGCCTGCTCACCCACGCTGTAGACTACTAGACTGACTGGTTGGGTTTGAGTTGCCATGTCAGAAACCCTGGTGTGTTTATTAACCCCACTCTACGTTCACACTGTAGCAACACTGCTGCGTGATTGGCTGCAGGAAGGAGTTGTTTCCTTTAAGTTTAACTGCAGGCAGACGAATGAGGGAACTGAGCAGCTGTGGTCTTTTGTTTGTGGCGTGAACACACAGCTGGATCAGCATGATTAGTGTGGCTCTGAAACTTTGGCCTTCTTTAACTCTTAGTAGGCAGTTTTAAGTTGAAAGAGCTGCAACAATGACTCTTCGAGTGACGCACACTTCTTTAAGGTCAGCTCAGATCAAATATTGAAGACAAAACGATCTTTTCAGGGTTATATGGCTGTGTTTCTGGAACCAGGCAGTGCTGTGTGTTCCTCTGAGAACAGACATAACAGATTCAGGTAGGGAGGTTCATTCCCAGGCTCTAGTTCACAGCAGAAATGTGCACGTGCTCTCTTGTCCTTCCTGTTTAATTTGCATATTTTAATCTGTTCAAGGAGGTTAAGAAGGGGAGAAGACACTGCATCATATTGTGTCCTATCATAGGGAAACAACACGTACAGTAAAACCTCCTCTGCATTTACTGAAAAGGCTCAGTAGCTGACGCGCTATCTTAGAACACAAGGATGATTGATTCTTTTCACAGAGGTGTCCACAGTCGGCCTCGGGTCAGGGCACTTTTTTCCCTTTTAGATAAAGATATGAGTCAAAATTACATTTCTGTAGTTATTGAAAAGGTCCTTCACTAATGCTTTCAATATGAACACCTTGTGGTGTCTATCACGGCCATCCATTCGAGCAGCAGACACCTTCCCTTTATTTCTGGTGCTGTCTGCTGTAACCCTCCCAACATCGCAGCTTTAGTTACATCGCTGTAACCCCAACCCATGGGGTCACAGAGTGTGTCCTAGCCTCCATTTAATAGCCTTGATTCTGTTAAGTCCTCGATGATTACAACTGGGGGTGTCACAATCATGATTCCAAATGGAAAATTGTTGGTTTAGTTGCACAGCGTAGCTAACTGGTTGCCTGCAGCTGCACTTTTCCTGACACCATTGCGGCTACCAGGGTCAGCAATGACGTAAAACAACAGTAGAGCTGGGAAATTCTCCTGCTTCCCTGAAGTCACCGATTTGGCAACATTTTGCCTTCCCTATGAGTCATGTAAACAACAAACCTGTTGTTGACAAACTATAGTTTGTAGGTTACGCAAGTGAAGTGAAAGTGAGGTGAAGATCTGGTGGCTGACTTTTACGAATCAAGGCTTAATAGTAGATAAACAGCATAGCCTACCATGCTGAAAAACAATGTTTAAATTGATAATTGAATCGAATAAAAATCGAATTTGCTACAACAAAAGGCATATGTTAATTATATACACATTCAAACAATAGGGCAATTATAACAGCTCCAAAGACTTAATATTGATAGAAATCGAAAGAATGAAAACAAAATAAAGATTGATAGTGATGATAGCTCTGACATTAATATTTGTGTCAATCAGGCATACAGGAAGTGACTGTTACTGCATCCTATTGGGGGGATTTTTAGGTGCAGTCTAGTGCGCTATGATTTTCCAAACTTTATGTAAACAAGTGAAACCATGAACAGGGAAGTTGTAGGTAAATAAGCAGAGAGGTAACCAGAAAAAACAGGTGTCTCTTTGTGTCACTTCGTCATGAATTTGTCATTTTTCGGAGATGGTTTTCTTTCAAAGCCACTTAATTCTTAAAGCAGGACTTACCACCTTAGCATTACACATCTTGAACATTATCAGACTCCATGAAGCAGGACCAGAGATGTCACCTGGTGCCTCCATTTCCCACAGTGCAACTTAACCTTAATAGCTGCTCGGCTCTTTTTTAGTTGGACACATTATAGTTGACCCCTGTAGCACTGCTTCACTGTTTGTGCACAAATTAGAGGCTAATAAGGGGACAGTAGAGTTTGTGTGTGTGCTTGTGTGGGTGCACGGCTTGAGTGACTTGAGATGTGGAAATTAGAGCCCCCTCAGCTGTCTGCTGCGACCTCTCACTTCTGACCTTTTAATCCCTCCTTTCTCAGATTTAATGAGAGGTTTTCTTACAACCAGCGATCCCATGTGGGGTTTGAGGACTTGATATAAAGGCTGCTTACAGTTAGCAGAGCTATTTCTTTTAGTGTCAGGAAAACTGTGTACATCTACATTTCATTGACGTCTGATGAGCAGTTTCTAGTTTCTGTCTCACTTCTACTTCTACCTCCTCCTCCCTCCTACTTCCCTCTTGTCCTGTAAACACAGGTGAGACAGACACTTTCTTTAATGAGCTCAAAGTCCACACTCTCTCTCTCTCTCTCTCTCTCTCTCTCTCTCTCTCTCTCTCTCTCTCTCTCTCTCTCTCACTCACACACTCACACTCACACTCACACTCACACTCACACTCACACTCACACTCTCACACTCACACTCACACTCACACTCACACTCACACTCACAGACACAAACACAAACACAGTACTGCGACCTTGGGTTCTCGTCTGTAGAGTAATTGGTTTCTCAGAGTTCGTAGCTGCAGCCGAGAGTGTTTACCGGTGTGTTTCAGCAGAGTATATCTGAGTTTGATATGGAAACAAGATGTGTCACTCCTCACCCCTATAACATGTTAGTTATACTGTTTATAGCCTCAATAAATTTAGATAACCAGTTCTTCCCAATGAATATCATCAAACTCAGCTGTCTGTAAAAGGTCCTGTTTTAAGGAGTCAGATGTCGCAACAGCAGCTAAATCTAGAATCTAGATACAGCTGCTATTTAAGTCTTTATCATGCTCTGAAAATTAATATTTTTAATCTCTGACAACGTACAATGTTAACTTGCAAAAGAGTAATCGATGTCTAACAACCAAATGGTTTGAAGACCAATAAGGAAAGTAGGAGAACTGAAACAGATCTTGTCTCAAGTGTTTCCTCTTGTTTCCCTTCTGATCTCAGACTTTGCAGAAGCAAACAAGACAAGAAACGTGCAAATATTATATTAACAGTTGTATTTCATCTTTCCCTAAAGCTTTAAAGCTGCTCTGCCAAAGTAATTCAGTCTCCAGCACTTACATTATCAACTCTGCAGTTTTCAAAGTGTCAAGCTCTGCAGAGGAAATCCAGTCGCCACCTGCTGGTACAAACAGGAAACTACAACATATCCAGTGCTATTTTGGCTCAAATTCTCATTGCTGAAATACATTTTAAATATGTACCATTTCAGGTGTTTAGCAGATAGTGACACACACAGATAAGCATGAATGAAAGCAACATGATAAGCAGCCTTTAATGAAGAATGCAAGGAGTAGCTGTTTGAAACACTTACATTTTTCTTATCTTCCTGAGTGAATGACCGGCATTCGTACATGCAGGACCAGTCAGTCAGTGAGGCGACATCATAACTTGTAAGTGAAGGAGAAACTAGTTTATACAGATAAGAGGCTATGAATAGCACGGCAATAATAGTCGTGGCCAGACGAGATGTTTGTGAAGGACTTTTACTGCTGCAGTAAATCTACTGCCAAGAGGAAGCTATTGATCGGCTTCTTTTAGCCCTGCACACACACACACACACACAAACACTACTTTCCTGCTCTTCTACTCTCTCACATTCTCCCTGTCTGTCTCTCTCTCTAACACACAGCGCTTTTGCTCGTTGATTGTGCTATTAAAAGATAAGCCGCCATATCAGGCCATTTACTGATAACACAGAACCTGATTGGCCTGTATGTAAATATTAGCATGAGCCAGTCAGATTGAAGTGGACAGCTCAGTGTGTTCATTCACAGGACTCTCGAATGTGACTCAGATCCTTGAAATGTGCAGTATTTTAAAGATGTGATAGGACTTGTTAAGAATTTCCCCACTGTTGTACCCAGAATGTGAAAACCCTTGAGTAGGGCTGAGTGTTGTTTGAAAATTTGATACTAGTGCTGATAAAATACCTGATTTTGGGTGCTGGTACCAAAAAGATGCTTTTTCAATACCTTACTTTATTCAGTAGAAATATTTTTCCCATTTTTACATTTGATTTTAGAAGCCTAACTTCTCATATGTTAAATGTTTGAACACAAAACAAGACTAAGCCATTTAATCCACCTAAATAATTTATTTGTATTGGTTTGGGTGGGAAACTGTTAGGTCTGTGTGTGTGTGTTAGTTGTGTGTAGTTGTGTGTTAGTTGTATACACAGCGCTGTGGTCATGTCTGTGTTTACTCAGGGTCATTGATAAGAAAACTCATTAAAACCAAACTATTGTCCGGCTGCTCACCATAGTAGCGCCTACATTGTTGTACTTAACCTCTCACACACACACACACACACACACACACACACATACACACACACACACGCACAATGCAGGAATTGTTGGTTTCTGTTTGCAAACACAACATTCAAACTTGGCCCCTGCTCCCTACACTGCTTGAAAGTACCAAGCAGCAACCTTGGGCTGAATTATGAAGCCAACGCAGACGTGCCAAAAAACTGCAGGTCCTTGAATGGCCACTTGAGGTTGACCTCCGAAGCCAATCAATTCCCATAGAAAATGCCCAACTTTACAGCTGAAATAAACATTAGCCATGTTTCCGTCAGCCTGTTTAGATGGGCATCTAGAAGTATTGCATCGGAAAATTATGATAGAAACACCAAAATTCAAATTAAAATCCCCTGATTCGTACTAAAATACGCTCGCTTTAGCCGGGTTTTGGTTGATTCAAAAAATGTTGATTCGCAAAACGGGGGATGGAAACAGTTATCTTCGAATTAAGTCTGACGTAGCACACCTCTCTCCATGGTGATATCCACACTCTGGGTCGGGAAGGCTGTAATGCATTTACAAGCTGGTTGCCAACTGCCAGAAAACGTAAAAGAAGAAGAAGAATGCGAGACTTGTTTTGTTTCCGCTTCTGTGGAAAACTCAAGCGAGTTCGTAGTTTTCACCAAAGTCTGTACATTTAATGGAAACACACAGGATTTGTATTTCTTTTAATGCGCATTTCCCAATGACTCAGCTACTGTGGTTGAAACGTTACATTCGTGGTGACGGAAAAGCCAAAGGTTAAGCAAGCTATCTAAGCTAACTGCCAGCACCTACCTGTCCAACAGAAAACAGGCCAACTCAGTGTCACTCTTCATCCTCTTCTTAAGTGCTCACCAGCAAAAGTCAAGTGAAAGTCAACCCCAGATTCACTCTCGTTTCGGGACAAGCCTTGTCGGCTTGGTGTCTCGCCTTGTTATGATTGTACTAAATGCTTTATCATAGACGACTGGATTTGCTTGAGTGTCTTGAAGATGTTTCACCTCTCATCCAAGAGGCTCCTTCAAGCAAGAAAATACAGGCAGAGAGCAAAATCTCATCAGATCAATACACCACCACACACCTCTAATAGGTTGTAAGTGATGATTCAGGTGAATTACGTTCGAGTCTAAAGGTTGTTTTAAGGAAAATCCTGCATAGTATGTCTTTAAATATTTATTGTATTTATGCTGTTCTGCTGTCACCCACAGAGAGCAGCTGTCCTTGCACCACATGTGAATTTTATAATTTACAGCCACTGCTCATAAAGTATCTGTACAGTTTACCATCACAGCTGAGCTGATAGATGAGTCACACATGCACACAGAAAGTGTATGCATCATAGGAGGAAGTGACTGGTTGGCACAGGAAGTCAGCGTGCCACAGGGGAGTGTTATTCCCAGGGTCATAAACTGCACAAAAGCACTGATATAAAGATTCAACAGTAAACCTCACTGTGATGAATGATGGCTATAACACACTTTGTTGAAATGATGCAGCTAAAAAATCTTAGGGATGTTTTTTTATTGACTGCAACCAGCAGTTCTGTTGGTTGGTCAGTTAGTTGGTCTATAAAAAGTTTCCCACCCTTTGACATACACAGTTTTTACCCTAAGCGGCTGAAATTTGGCATGGAGGTTAAGTGTATGTCTGAGTGGCAAATAAATCCAAATAGATTCACAGGCTTGAAAGATTTGTCCTGAACCAAAAGACAGCTGAGAAACTGATCGTGCATGTACGTGGGTGCAATTTGCAAACTCATGCTGGTTTTCTTTTCTCTACTGAATTCTTTAACAAATGCAAAGCAGCAAAAGAGACTCAACATTTAGATGGACTTAATATATGTAGGTTTAGGAACGTGCTCCTTAATCCAGTAGATGTGAGTAGATGCCCATACAGTGAAATGGAGAATAGAGCCAGTAGCTGTGTGAGCCTGACTGCACGGTGTGCCTTCTTAAAAGCTGAATATGTGTGTTCATGAAGGCATGAGAAGCCTCCTGTAGTTTAGTTCCTGTTTGTGTGTTAATGTGTGTGTATTAATAATTAATGTCTCTGTGTGTTTTCTTTGTGTGGCATTGACTCTGTGTCTCTGTCTCCCCCTGCAGGGCTTGAGGAACAAGCCAAAGAAGACAGGACATGTCAAACCAGACCTTATAGATGTGGACTTGGTTAGAGGTGAGAAAAAAATCGTGTGTGTGTGTGTGTACTTCCTCTCCATCAAGCTAATTAGATCAGATACCGAACATATTCTCTGCTAAAGCTAAAAGACACACAACATGGTCTCCTCATAAAACACACACGTGAACCTGAGATGCCGGCGTCACCGTGCCAGCCTCCTGTCACCGTTAATCTTCACCCTCTTTCTGTCCTCATCTCTCCATCTGCGTTCTCATCTCCTCGCTTCTGTCTCATATTCATCACACTTTCAATTATTCATCCAATCCGTCAAATTTATCTCCCGGTGTTATTTTATTACACGTGAAGACAGATTAGGTGATCAAGGAGGAAATGTGGGAAGGAGTTGATGACCAGACGGAGGGGGGGGGGGGCGGAGGGAAGTAGACAAAGATCAGAGATCTTTGCAGAGATAGGAGAGGAAGAGGAGTCGCAGAGGGAAGATGCAAAAGATAGAAAGATACACACACTGCTCTAATGTGACTCCAGGATGTACTAAGTGATGAGCTTTTTGCTTAATTAGTTCCTCTCGTTAAACTAAGTGTGTGTGCCTGAGTGTTTTTATTCTCTTCTTCTGAAGGTTCGGCGTTTGCCAAGGCCAAACCAGAGAGTCCGTGGACGTCACTGACGCGTAAAGGCATTGTCAGAGTCGTCTTCTTCCCGTTCTTTTACCGATGGTGGATCCAGGTCACCTCCAGAGCCATTTTCCTCTTACTGCTGGCTCTTTACCTGCTGCAAGGTGAGTTAAAACAACTGATCCTCAGTGGTTGTTTAAATCCTCTACCAAAAAAAAACAAGTTCACAAGATGGTCAACTGCAGGTTTTCTAAAAGCACACATGCAGTATAAAGTCTCCTCGAAAGCATGGAGTACTCCCGGGTTACGCCTACAGAGCTGCACAAACACTTGCAAGATCACTGCACAGTGTTTCCCACCACCTACACCACGATGCCCTTTCCAGCTCTGATGAGAACAGACTGTTATTTTATTCTCTCTCTCTGTCTCTCTCTCTCTCTCTCTCTCCGCCCTCCGCCCTTCCTGCTCACTTCCCCCCACATACCACATAAAAACACACACACCTTCTCTTTGTTTTGAACGGGGCCTATTATGATTCTCTTTATTTCTGTTATATGTATTATGTTACAGTGTCGGATGTTCATATTAAATGTGGCTGAAGTTTTAAATTATGAGGTTAACATATGTAAAAATAATCCCTGTGAGCAAAAACCTCAGGCTTCAGACTGTTGTAAATACTCTGGTACCAACATCTTTTTACTTTCATGACAAGTTAATGTCAGCTCGCAATGGCTGTCTTGATATAGTCATCTGCTCCAGGCACACTACTGCAAGTTTTAATATTACACAGCACACACTAAGGATCAACCCATTATCAGCCATGATACTCAGCATTTATACTATTATCTGAATAATTTGAATAAATTCATTGAATAGTGCAGTAAAGAGAACACAGACACTCCACACAGTGGCGTAGAAGCCCCATTGCCAGCTAACGTTTTGGAGTTGTAATTGCAGAGAGTACAGCACACCAACTTCAGGAAATGAAGGCTGCAGTACATGTTAAGAAGGTGGAAGAGCAGTGGCTCTTTTTTTAAGATAATGTTAAAAGTAAGAAGCCTATGTTTAATAACTTTAACACAGGATACTTAAAGGCATTTTATCGGTTTGTGTGAGTTTTTTGTTGTGGAGTTTATTTTCTTCCAGATTTATCTTTTAATTTTTTGCCCAGATTATATCAGTTATTAGTCTCCTTGATCACTTGCTAATAATCAGTAAGGGCGTCGACCCTGAGAAACCATATTAGTCGATCACTAGCCTACATTGCTACATGTAGCTTCATGCAAACGTCAGGGGAACCTGCTGATGTAAAATTCTCGCTGATTTTGGATCATATTTCTGCTGCAACATGTCATGTTGTGATGATTCAGGTTTAGAAGCTTTTTTCTGTGATTTATTTGACAGCAACGATGGTGCAGAGACACTGAGAGTGCAGATGTGCAATACTCGGAAATAGTTACCAATCAGAGCAGACTGGGCTTTTTCGTGACGGGGGTTTAAAGACATTAAACTAAACAGAGCGTTTCAAAGAGTGTAAATATATAATAACAGTTGCTTCGTTATACATCCCGCAGACACAAAGCAACATGAGCAGCACACTTGAGTTTGATGGATTTAAATCCAGTATCAACTTTTAGCCACATTTTTGTCAACTTTTGGGGGGAAAATCTGGCTCTCAGACTCCTTGACTTTCTTCTACATAGATGGATCGTAGTTGTGTGTGCACATTTCCTGCAGGTGCAAGGACATTTGAAATCCATATTAAGAAAATGTGAACTTGTGAACTGGGAAACCAAAACATTTACACTGGCATTTAATTTCTCTGCTTATAATGTGGTAACATTTGTCGCTCCTCCTGCAGTGGCAGCAGCGGTCCTGTATGTGACCATCCCCCAGCCTCATGGGATACCAACCACCGAGGTGTTTGGAGCCATCTGGCTCATGTTGCTGCTGGGCACCGTCCACTGTCAGATCGTCTCCACCAGGACCCCGAAACCTGCCTCCAGCAGCGGGGGGAAGAGGCGCAGGTAACAATGAGAGAATACTGTGTATGAGTAGGAGTGAAAACCTGTTCAGGAAATGATGCACAGGGGGAAAGAAGGGAGAGGGGCAAAAGAAGAAGCAGGAGGGAAGTTTTTTGAGCGAGAAACAGATTAATCATACAAAGAGAGACTGGAGGAGATAAAGAGAAGAAGGGAAAATGGAGATAACAAGCACGAGAGGAGAAGAAGACACAAATGAATCAGTCTTTTTTTGCTGGGTTGCGTGTGTCCTCGCTGTTTGCTTTCTGCCAAGTTCTCAGTCAGCTTCTTTCACAAAATATCAAACTGAACAGAAGCATTTTTATCATGGAGAGAGTTTCTGTCAACATCAGCAGACTCTGTGTAAAAGTAACGAGACAACCAATAGGGGAAAAAGGATTTGTATTGTATCTAGATGACATGTTTACCACTCGCCAGGCATGTTCATCTTAAAGAATCTCTCCATGATAAACCTAATGTCAGTGGTTAAAGACAAACAGAATTCACTGTGTGTGTGGCAGTAGAAAGTAGTTTGCTTTACTTGGTGTGTTTTTGTAGTTTTTAGATTTGCAGTTTGTGGTTTTCTCTCTGTCAGTTTACAGCTTGTCAGTGTGTGGCTGCTGTTTCTGGTTCAAAATAATTTTAAGACAATTTTCAGACTCTTTGGGAAGAAAATTGGACCATGCCACAGTTTTGGAAAGGGTTGGTAGGGAGCGAGGTAACAGTGTTTGCTCCTTCACTCAATCAAGAAGAGAAATCATGAGAAGGGTACAATTATATTTACACAACGTTGATTCTGTTCCTCTGTATCTGTCTTTCTCCTTTCCTCATCCAAGTCTTTACAGACATTTCATCTCATAAACAGAAATCAGTGTAGAGGAAGAAAATGCACACAATCTCATTATTCATAGCCATAACCATAGACTGTTCTGTATAAAAGACTGTATAAAAGAAGTGAACGTAGCCTCTGGGTCTTAAAAGTGAAGCCAATGCGCAAGTGCCGTAAACCTGCATTTTATCTCAAGACCAGCAGGGGGCAACTCCGCAGCCTCGTGCCTATGACTGAATCACCGCCGTGACGATATACAGTATAACATCACAACCTCGAGTGTGATATTGGTTTTATACAACAGTTCAACAACAGCTTAAACAGCAATGCTGAGTAAGGAAATGTTAACAAAAGGTGATGAAATAAATTATTTAAGTATGTTATGTAGCTCCGCGAAAAAAAATAACAGTTCCCCCAGTCTGTTGCCAGGCAACGCAGCACACACGCCAGGAGCTCACAAGCCACTTTGTATTTACATTGATCTGCAGCTGTGTAACTTCGTTCAGTTCGGCTGATGAAACGTTGGCAAACCTGGATGTTGGCATGACACCGGATTCAAACAATCACTATCAGCGTGGTGTCCTTGGGTTCTCAGTCAGATCCACCCTCTCGTCCCAAAAAAAAAGAACAGGATGGCAGTGACAAAAACGCCAAACTCAAGGCTTCAAAACAGCACTTCACAAACCATTGGGTGACGTCACGGCGGCCAAGTCCACTTCCTTTATACAGTGTATGTTCAAAACCAGCAATGACTGTAGCATTTCTAGCAGAGATAGATCAAAGCCTTTATAAACATCCTGTTTATCCTGCTTTTTAATTTGTAAACCAAAATACAACAGTCCTGTCTTTCACCTCTCCTCTGTGTCCTTTATCAAGTTGCTAAGGAGCAGCTCTGCAAAGTCTCTTACTTTATTATCCTGCAAAAGTAGACACTAAAGTACAATTTCCTCACGAAGAAAAAGGATTTATGTTAAAAAGTAATGCTTCATTATCACATCTTAACATCTCAGACATTTATTGTATACCTGACTTTATATTTAACATTGTCTTTCATCAATTGCAGACATGATAAATCTTTTTTAGTCAACTCAGATCATGTCTTCAGAATCAAACATTTTTAATTTTTTAAATGAAAATATCTACTTTTGCAGAATAATAATCTAAAAGAGTATTTTGGTAGAATTTGCCTTTTAACTGTATCAGCCTCTGTGTCCAGCGGGGAACCTGAGTTTTCGACATTAGACACTAATGTCTAATGTCAGAATTTTTTTTACTGTAAACACCTGATAAAATGTCAATATAAAAAGAAGCCAGGTTCCTGTTGGACACACCGCTGTAGTTTCAGGTCGTATTAGCCTCCAGGTCCTCTCTAAGTCTCTCTCCACCCTGTATTCTTTCCAAACTGAAGGAAGTTGAGGAAGGCATCTCAGATGGAGGTGCATAGGGAAGGCGACGGGTCTAGCACTACCGATAACACACAGGAGGGGGCGCCACACTCCCACTCAACCAGCACCACATACAGCCTGGGCGCTCTCTTCCAAGATTTCTGGCATGATATCTGTAAAGCTGGGTGTGTATTTTTGTTTCCCATCTTCCTAAAATGAGACGATGTACAGAGACAGAGCTGGGGTTCAGTTCAGTAAATGATCCAAGATGAAGTTGTAATGTTTTTGCCAGTTTTAGTTTTAATAAATGATGTCTTTACAGTGAAACTGGTAAATTTTAGGATTTTTTTTCTTGTAAGATTATTACACAGGTTATGTCTTCAGCCAGTAAACAGTCTTACTGGTTGCTCTCACACTCTTTATCGCATTATGTTTGAACTGAAATACAGAGACAAGAGCTGAACCCCAGCCTCCGACCTCAAACCTAACCCAAGCTTCTTCAGCTGCAACGCCACCTCCTCTCCTGTCACATTTCAGTCTTCCAAGAAAATGTCTTAAAAAAAAATGTGTTGATTGGATGTGGGTCATTTCATGCAACAAACTTAGTCATTACAGGCTCTAACTTGAAAATTCATGAACCCAATGAAAAACAGGCTAAGTAGGTATCACACACCATTTAAAAACCTTGAAGTCATCAGTACAGATATCTACCACAAATACAAATAAACCCATTGAATGTCATTTTAACGTCAGGTAAAAGTACATAAATCAAAAAATTATTAAACGATAAAGGAGTAATATAACAGCTGTAAATGATTCATATATATGCAATGGATAGTAAGACTTCCCCATAAAGAAAATCTAATGAAGTCAAAATAATGTATCTTGGAAAAATACAGTTAAAATATCAAAAAAAAAATGAGCTTATTCATCTTCAGCAAGATCTGTGGCACTTTTTTTTTTAATATGCAGGACCTTCAAACTTCTGTGTGATAGAAATTTAGTTGCAAGACAGTAAAAACTAGTGGAGATGTTACTTTTTGAAAAGTAAAAATTCTTGGTTTGAAAAAAAAAGTTATTCATTTGATTAATGATTTGATTAATGTTAAAACAGCAACAACTGAAATTTTTTTAATTAAAAACATATTTAGAAATCATCCTTAGAGTTCTTTGGATGTTCAGTAAAATAAGCAGGAATATGTTAAATTTAGCTGCAAAATTCGTAACTAGAAAAGTATTTGGAGTAGGGATGTTCTTAACTAATTTCTGTGATGTTTAAAATTAGACAAGTCGACTACACTAAAAGTAAGAAAACACTCACAAAACAGTCAAAATTAAACACAATTTAATCTGCAAGGTTAAACATTTAAAAAAAATTTGCATATATTATAAGAGACATTTGAAATAATTAAATACATTTGACCAAATTGCATGTTGAAATGTGTGGCACTGTGCATTTTGAACACTGCACTATTTTAATACAAAGATGACGACAGTGCATCAAAAAAAGTTAAATATTTATTGAAGAAAATATTTTTCAGGAAAATACACCTTTAGAAAATGTGCCTAATTATTACAATAAAATTTTCATTGGCTGAACGCAATAGCATAAAATAATTATTTTAATACGTCTGACTGACTAGTATTTCTGGTGCTGACTAGCAAGGGTAGCAACGTTCAATCGACAAGTTGACAAATCACGCTCATTTCTAATTTGGAGTAGTGCAATAGGATTTTGCAAGGTTCTATAAATTCAATAGTCAGGAGAAAAATTCTGTGTGAGTTGTCCTGACATGACCCATGTATGTAACACTCAATGTTGATATGCGGCATCAGATTATTGGCTGTACAACTATCAATTCCTGAGTCACCAAAGTGTATCAACAGAAACAACCTTTAGTCTTTGTCACCGCTGTTTTCTGTGAGGAACGGAGAGACTTTGCAGCTGATGTTGATGTGCATGACATGCTGACCAAGCTGTGTTCAAAAAAAGTGTGGGGCGTTTGTCTTAGCTGGGATAAACTCCACCATAAAATCAACGATCTAAAAGTTCCTCAAATGTCTATGATTTGAGTTTTGTCTCGATTGTCTCAGACAGCTGCCTCCTCCCCACGCTGTGACCTTGACCAGCTGTCAGCAGAGTGCAACAGTGTGGAACATTACTGAGCGCTAAATGAGTCCTGATTTGGTTTCTTCATCTATTGATTATCTGTCGCACACACTTCAGCTCTCAGCGCGAGACACTTCCACCTCTGACAGTTCATTTTCCTCAGTGATACTGCTGTTAATCCTCTCATTCACTCACTTGTTTGCCTTTTTAACTTTTAAACGTTTTGTAATTACTTATCGTGAGAAAATCTGACTGCACGAGGAGTTGCACCTGTAAGATACTATAGTTACAGTGCAGCTTTGTTTTACTTGGTTAGTGCAGCAGCAGGTCGTCACTACATTCATTTTTCTGCAACACCTTCTCTCCAACATTGGCGTCTCCACTTTGTACAAATGTTCCACACTGTTGTGTTTGATGCATCCTGTTAGTGTGATTTATCTGCATGTCAGCTTCAGAGACTTGACGTCATAACTCACTGACCTGCTGTGTTTGTATCCTAGTAACTGTCTGTATCCATCTGTCCGTCTGTATATGTCTTTTCCTGTCAATCTCTCCTGCCATCCTCTGCGTCCTCCATCAGATCTAAGAAGTCCAAACTGTCCATCGACAAGTCGACGGAGACAGACAACGGCTACGTGTCGCTGGACGGCCGGGTGACCAATCGCAGCAGCGAGGAGGGGCTTCAGCTCCACGAGCAGAGATGCGATTCATTAAACAGGGGGGAGGAGGTGTGCTGGAACTCTCATGTCCAGCCGGCACACGCTCACACACCCCGCAGCACGGGGCTGATGCTGGCGAGCAGCAACAAGGTGATCCTTCAAACCTAAGACACAAGTGCTGTTTGACTACAGGTCAACAAAATCTCTAAAGGATTTGTCTGACATGTGTTTTGTGTCTTTCAGGAGCCAGCGTCAGATGAGGCGTCCAGTGAGGAGGACCCTGAAGCATCCTACAGCGCCCTCCGCAGGGGAGTGGAAAGAATGAACAGCGACTGTACGCTCAGAAACCGCAAGAATACACACCACTACAAGAAACACTATGCTGTGGAGGTAACACACACTCACACAGAAGGAAACACGTTAACTCCTCAAAGCCGTGTAATCATGTTATATCAGAATAATGAAAACAGGACATACGGTAGATATCCTTTCATATTTTTCTCATGTCTTTCAGGATGTCCCCAAGTCTGGCACCAGCTGCAGCTCCAGATGTTCCAGTCTGAGGACTCAGGACTCAGAGAGCACTCGACACGAGTCCGAGACGGAGGACCTGATGTGGGAAGACTTCCTGCACTGTGCCGAGTGCAGATCATCCTGCACCTCAGAGACAGGTCAGAAGACCAGATCAGTAAAGAAAAGATAAAGAAGCATTCATGACTGGTTTGTTTAAACACGTCTGCAGCCTGTGACCGTGACTCCTTTTCTTTACAGAGGGAGAAGGAGGAGGGACGCCTGTCTGTCCCCCTGCGAAAAAGGAATACAGAGACGACCCTTTCCATCAGGTCTGTAAACCCTCTAAAATAAGAGATGAGGCTTGCAAGGGGCGAGATAATAAACATATTAGATTAAAGGTTTTGATAATTGGAAATAGTTTATTATTTATTCCTCGTTCCTTATGTAGGCATGTGAGTTTTCTTAACAAATTCAAGGTAACACAGGGTGAGTGACTGATATAAAAATGATCCTTTTGTGGGTGAAGTATTCCTTTAATAGAAATCGAACAAAAAACTGAGCTTAAATTGACTGAATTGTAACGGCTTTTTCAACAGTTCTTAAATGACAAGATTCCCTTTACAGTTGACCTGCTAAATATATATATACATATATAAAAACGTTAACTTTGTGGCTCAGTGGATGGAGTGGTGTCCCATATACTAGGCAGTGTCTGTGCCACAGTGGCCACAGGTTCAGTTCCAGCCTACGGCCTCTTGCACCATGTCATCTTCTCCCTCTCTGTCCCCCTTTCACACTGAAACCGTCCTGTCCAATAAAAGCACAAAGCCAAAAAAGAAACACTTTCAATATGTTAACTTAGCAACCAGATGTTGTTAAAACCTAGGCCCTGAGCCACAAATCCCCAGCACATTTGGTTGCTTATTGTGTCCCATTTGAATAGTCAGGTCAGTAATAATGTGTATGTTGATGTGCATGCCTTTTGTTTTCCCCCTCAGGGTCACGTTCCCTGGCTTCACAGCTCCAACCCTGGTTTGGAGAGAGTGAGCGCCATCGTGTGGGAGGGAAACGAGTGTAAGAAGGCCGACATGTCCGTCCTGGAGATCAGCGGCATGATCATGAACAGAGTGAGTGACGATTTCTGTGAACCTGAAAGGAAAACGTATATTTAATATTTTAACTTTCAATGTAATGTAATTATTAAAACACGAGTTTTCTCTGCCTCCTGACGCAGGTGAATCTTTACACTCCTGGTATTGGTTACCAGATCTTTGGGAACCTGGTTTCAGTGACGCTCGGCCTCACACCTTTTGCATACAGGTACAACATACGTCCTTTCAATATGTTAACATCTAAAAACAATTAAATACCATGGAAAAATGGACTGGAGAAATATTTAATAAATAAATAAATTGTGCCACATATTTTAAATTTAGTGAGGTATCACATATTACAAACTGTCAGTAGCACAAAAGTATGCAAAATTTGGATATTGCCTGTTTAACTCACGTCAGTCTCGGTGCATCTCCTGCAGGCTGGCTCAGTACTGTGACTTGGATCAGCTGACCACACTCTCAGCCAATGAGCTGCTCTCTGTGGCGCTGGGAGGCGGGTCTGGATCAGACGCCTTGGTCATCACCATGGTAACACTCAGCTTCGTGGTGCGTGTTTGCCTTATATGGCTCTTCTTCTTCTTGCTCAGTGTAGCAGAGAGGACCTACAAACAGGTGAGGTTTGGTTTTCCTTAGATGGATACTTACCTGAACTCTCCTGTCATTTCGGATTAAACTTATTAATGTTGTTGGCTGTTTCAGAGGCTACTCTTTGCCAAGCTGTTTGGTCACCTGACTTCAGCGCGCAGAGCCAGGAAGTCTGAAGTCCCCCATTTTAGGCTGAAGAAAGTTCAGAACATCAAGATGTGGCTGTCGCTACGCTCCTACCTCAAGGTAGCTCACTGATGACGCTCACACGCTTTTTAAAATGTACAGCAGCTGTGATGTCAGTTCAGCCTCTCACTTCTGTTAATTAATGCAATTAATTATAAATAAACTGGGTGAATGAGCTAGAAAAAATAAGCATCTATGTTAAATACTACAAATGTATCTGTTAATTTGGGAGCTGGACAGCTTGAACAAAATGAACTGTAGTTAGATTGAGTCCCGTTGTATTTGCAGAGACGGGGTCCTCAGCGTTCAGTGGATGTGATTGTGTCGTCTGCCTTCCTGCTCACTCTGTCTGTTGTCTTCATCTGCTGCGCCCAGGTAAGATCTGATTGGGTCACATCATTACAGCCACATTAAACCCGTTAGTTTAGGAGCGGCTGGATTACAGTCAACATTTATCATCATTTCACATCGTGTGACAACAAACACAAAAACATGTAAATGCATGTCAGCTTCAGATCTGGCTTTAGTGAGGAAGAAGTCTAGTTTTTCTACTGTAGTTGTCACTGACAGTACCATACCGACAGCAGCAAATCTGACAATTTATTGACTAATCATTTACGCTGCACCTATAAAAACTATTGGGTAGTTTAATTTATAAGAAAACCTTTTAAAATGCTTCATGTGTTTTACATGCAAAGATCTTAATTTGTAAAGTAACTAAAGTCAAATCAATGGTAGTGAAGTCAAAAGTAAAACTTTTTAGTACCTGAGTAAATAAACTTAGTTACCTTCCACCACTGTTCTCAGGTTTACTTTACCTCCGTTTTGAATGTCTTTTTAATTAAGCAACTACAAGTAAATTGTTCTTGTAATTAAATCATATTTTGTTAACCTCAGTGAAAACTGGTTAAGTCAGTGTTGATTCCTGCCACAACCACTGGGAGGCGCCACATCGTGGCTCTTAGTTATTCAGAGAGCTTTGACGCCTGATACTGAATATAAGACAGCTTGTACCAAATGAAACATCGCCACAGACTGATTAATGTACCTGCCTCTCATCCTCCAGTTGCTCCATGTCCATGAAACGTTCCTGGAGTGTCACTATAACTGGGAGCTGGTGATCTGGTGCTCCAGTCTGTCTCTGTTCCTGCTCAGGTTCGTCACTCTGGGCTCCGAGACCAGCAAGAAGTACAGCAACACCTCCATACTGCTCACCGAACAGGTATACTCAGGACATACATGTTTAACCACACAGCAGACACGTCTTCCAGCACCAGCGCTTTTTAGATCAGAGTAGACTCACGAGTCAGTCTTTACACGTTTCGCTTAACTAAAGAATGATGTCTTTCTCCCTGATTTTGTGTTTAGATGAGCGGATACAATTTCAGAGTTTAAAAAAACTCCCTATGTTGCAGAACCAATAGTAATTCTGCAGGGCGGTCCTTCGATGGCTCGCTGAACTCTTGTGCTCGTAAACATAGTCCGACTGCGTTAAAAGTTTTAAACAAAGTCGCTGTAAGTCCTTCATTTCCACAATCTTGTGGACTGAGCACACGTTTGATAAAACGGAGTTAAATCTCTCGGCATCCATTTTCAGTTTCTCTGTGTGTTTTTGTTTCCTTGTGGACGAGAAAAGGGGGAGCGCAGATTTCCAGGAGGGCGTGTCCTTTTAAAAAATGCAAGAGGCGTTGCTTTGTTGCCGGCCATTTTCTCTGGTGTATTAAACACACTTTAGAAAGTAGTGTCTCCAGACTATCAGAAGGCGGAGATCTCTGATTGTCTGGTGGCGAGACTGAGATAGGAGTTGTGCAAATTTGCAGGAAAGCCCAATCAGTCTTCTTTCAGCATTGGCAGTATAAAAGCAAAATCGGGGAGTGCGGCAAAATGCTGCCTACCTACTTTTGTTTATACAGATGCACCTTTTTCGGGGCAATGGGGGGGCGTGAGCAAGTAACAAAACGTGTAGCTCAGCATGTGACGTAAACAGTGACGTGGGAGGGAAGCGCCTCGGATCAACTCGCCAATCCGGCTCTGTGTGTATAAACGCTCGCAGCTTGCCGGCAAAACGGCCCAACATTCACGGAAAATCTAGCAGTGTAAAAGGGGCTACTGACACTGATCTGTTGTGTGTTTCACAGATCAACCTGTATCTGAAGATGGAGAAGAAGCCAAACAAGAAGGAGGAGCTGACACTGGTCAACAACGTCTTAAAACTGGCTACCAAACTACTCAAGGTAACGTCTGTCCTCACAGCTCCTTTAAGAGTCATTTTAATACACTTCATTATCAGGATTCTTAACATCTAGTTGAGGCAGAGCTCTTTTTGTTCCAATCCCTGCAACAACAGTCTTTTTTATTAACTCTTTAATACGCTCTGTAATCTTAACTCCTGTTTTCCCCTCCCCTCCTCTCTGGCTGCAGGAGTTGGATACTCCTTTCAGGTTGTATGGTTTGACTATGAACCCTCTGCTCTACAACATCACCCAGGTGGTCATCCTGTCCGCCGTGTCGGGAGTCATATCTGACTTATTAGGGTTTAACCTGAAGGTACGTGTGTGCTTCTTCGTTCCTTCAGTTAACACTGAAGACATTTTGATATTGGTCTAAAGCACAAACTTACCAAAGCTGAGCTCAACATGCATATTTACACAGAAAATATGCACTGACTGCATTCATTTCACTGACATTAGTTAGATTGTTTTGTAATTTCATTGTAAATGCAGTTTTAATACAGCAAAATAAATGATCATCACTAGTAAATTAGCGTGCTAAATCTGTACATAAGTCTTAGTACATACAGTATGTCATTTAAAATAATCATAGTATAGCATTTGACCTAAAACCATGTGTTTAAACATGAATAAACCAGCAGGCTTGTGTCTGTGTTCCTGTTCACAGCTGTGGAAGATCAAATCATGACAGTGAAGAGAGAACCAGCGTCGACCTTCACTCTCACTGACTGACTACCTGAATGCTCGTCTGACTGATCGATCTAACGGTCGACTGACTCAAAGACTGAACGTCGGCCTCGACATATCGGAGTGCTTTCACCTTCAACGTTCCCACTTTGTGCAATTACACTATTTATTTACCCACTCAGTGTTTTTACTTAGGGTTTATTTCAATTGTAGTTTGTTTCATTTGTGTGTTCCACAACACAAAACAACGCGTTGTTATTTTACCTGTGTACAAAAAGTGTTAGTATTATTAAACATAAATTATGTTTAACGTGATGGTTTAGGTTCTCAGCTGCATTTCCACCAGTTCAGTTTTAATTTCAGCTCAACCACACATTTCAAGGCGAAGTTCGGAGCTGCCGATGGGACAACAATCATTTATTGTCATTTTTGTGTTATATTTTCTTAAACTGAAAGTTATTATTTATATGTTGAGCAAATTTTAAAACAAAACTTCAAACTCTGTTACGACCTTAAAGTCTGTTTTAAAAATACATGTGTTAGTCCAGTGGTTTTCTTCATACAGAAAAGAAGTTGGAATTAGTCGAGGTGACTCTCTAGTTTAAACGCAAACTGATGGTTAAAGTTTAATAAATTATTTTGTAGAAGACGCTTTAAACCACAGAGTATATTCCTGGCATTTAACAAACAACCTCTACTCTCTACTCGTACCAGCTCCCAGGTGTAAGTGCTTTTTAATAATTACATTTACGCATCTGTTAATGGATGTTAACATCACCGTTCTGCAGGTGACGTTTTTAATCTGCTGACTTACTTGAGATAACTGTTCCCAGGTTTTGTTCTCACCAGGAGAGGCGCAATGCCAGGCGACATCAGCACTGCAAAGACACAATCATCCAGTTAATGGAAATAACAGAACGTGGAGAACAGGTGACATTTACAGAAAACTCTGAAGTTTAAACTGATTTTTCTTTTCTTTTTTTAGTTTTAATTTCATGACCCTGATACCTAGGTTTGACAGTATTTCCAGTAATAATGTGTATACTGTAGTCTCATGTCCTCACACAAGATGATCCGTTATTGATTTCCGTTAGCAGAGTGTGACGACTTCTAACTTTGGCCTATTCGCTGCAGGTGAAACATCCTAAATTAGTAAACATGATCACTTCCTTTAGCTTCTGATTAGCTTTGACCACATGCAGTTTTCTTGTTTCCTTGATGGTCCTGATTCATTGTTTGTGTAAATTTACACAGATGTTTGTGTTTCTGGAAGTCAAGGATCCTTTCTTGATAGGACCATACCTTCAAGGAAGGATCCTGCAGAGGCAAGGCAAGAGTCCTTCCGAGCATTCGATAAACACACATTGGAACAGGCTAACGAGTGTCCTCAGGTGTACGTCATTAACCTTCTGGGGAATGGGGGGGTTTCTGGGTACTGTGATAATTTCGGCACTCTCTAATGTCGAACTATTTAACCTCCTGAGACCTGAACTTTTGTTTGGTTTGCCTGTTTAGTTTCTCCTAGCTATTTGGGATCAGTAGGACCCGATAAGTATAAAAAACGAAACATTGTCAACGATAACAAAGTCCTTGTGTTGAGTACTTCCTAATTAACAGCGTCTTAGCTTGTTACTGTTGCTAAATTTGGTAAAATTTGTTGCCATACCAAACTACAAACATAATTAATCTTAGATAAACAAGTTTAAATCATAAATGTTTCTACATGGATTAGTGTATTATACTCTTACTGCCACAAAATGGCACAAAAAAGTGTCCACGAACGAGGACAACAGGTCTGAGTTAAGTAGAATGAAGTATAAGGTCAAGTAACCCCAAAATGTGATGTCCTCACATGAGGAGACAGGGTCTCAGGAGGTTAAGCAGTGTTTTTATTTATCCAAATAAATACATATTAAATGGCGAAAGTGCAAATTGTGCACAAAGAACTGTGGGTACTTTATACCTGCTGAGGATACACACATGCATCCTTAAACATTCTCTAAAGGAAGGACTCTGTCCTCGGTAGAACTGAAGGATGCTTGACACTGGAACTGTCCTTCGGCAGGATTTCATGACGTAGCATCCTTGAAATTCAGCCATGTAAGGATCCTTCCTTGACTTTGAGAAACACCCCGTGTCTAAAATCACTCCTCATTTACTGCATTTCTTGTTCACCACTTTGTTTGTCTGAATTCTGAGCTACACTGTTGCTCTATACAAAATCCAACAAGGGATTGTACATTTTTGTTATACATGCGCAAAATGACTGTAGTGTGACTGCAGTTCGTGTCGTAAATGATGGATTTATAAGTGTCCGGAATATGAGTAAAGTATTGGGTCTACAAAAATAGTGAATGAGTAAACAAAGGAGTGATTTTGGACATAGTTTATTCTTCTATTCTAAAGTAAATAATAATATTGTACAACACCACATTTACTTGGCAAAAGAAATACATTTAATAATAATTCAATTTAGCTTTTTGGAACTCCTGTCAAAAAGGAATATTTTAGTATTGTGGCTGTGCTGCAGTTTAGTTGAACACCTTCAAATGTAATTAGAATATATCCTGCATATCATAACAGCTCAAAGAGTTTAAGTCCTGAAAAATGTTTTGGACTGTCTGGTCAGATAGTTTTGGTCAACGGTAGACTGATCCGTCATGGTGGATCTTATACAGAATTTGATATCAAATTCCTGGAGCTAATTAATTTGTATATTTGTGTGCATGACGATTGGCACTGATCAAAATTAAAAGTTAGCCACTGCAGTTAAAACAGGTCGGAACGTGAATGAACATATGCACTTTAAAAACAGATTTAAAATGGAAGAATAGAAGTTACATCTTGTTTGAATGTCAAAGATTTTTTTTTTGTACCTCACCTGCTTGACACAGTACATGTTTACTGTTCGACAGAATGCGAGCTCTGAACTTAAGAATATTGTATTGACAATTCACATCACACCCTGAAGTAGATCCCAAATGGTACATGAAGTTATACCCACAGAAGATATCTTCAGTGTGATTAAAACGCTGTGGTTGCCTCAGATAACGAGTTAGCATCATGCTAACTGAAATTAACTTCATTATTCATAAAAAATGCTAGCATAATCATTTTCAGTGTGTTTGAGGAGGAAGACCAAAGTGCTTATTTTACCGTTTGTTTTTGTTTGTCTCTGCTGAAAAAAAAAGAATGTATTTGCAGCATCATGCTTTAAAAAATATGTTTCCCTTTGGAAATACTTTAAGTTGTATTATTGTGTTCTTTTGTCATTCATTTGTAAAGGTTGTTTCTCACGCTCGGCGGAAAGAAGAGGCGCGTTTTACTGTTTTTAAGGAACAAATAAGTTTGAAATGTATGTTTGAAAATGAATCTAGGCAAAGGACTCTATGTTGTGATTCTGTTTTCAAAGAGTCTGAATATTTAGATTTTTTTGTGAACTGGTCTGTCCACAAGGTCTACATTTTTATAATAAAAATTAAAATAAATGGATGTTGACTCAGATTCTTTTGTTGGTTTTTCAATACCTCTCATAATTAAATATAATTTCCAAATTTGTGGACAGTGATGCTTACATAGATAAAACATGAACTTTATTACATAAATTTGGTAAAAACAGTCATAAAAGTCATAGTATAGTATGTTATCAAAATGTGATAAAAAACAGTCAGTACAGTATGTCATCAAATTTGTGATAAAAACAGTCATAGTATAGTGTGTCATAAAAATGTGATAAAAAAAAGGTCATAGTATAGTATGTGATAAAAACGTGATGAAACACAGTCATAGTATAGTATGTGATAAAAACGTGATGAAACACAGTCATAGTATAGTATGTGATAAAAACGTGATGAAACACAGTCATAGTATAGTATGTGATAAAAACGTGATGAAACAGTCATAGTATAGTATGTGATAAAAACGTGATAAAAACAGTCAAAGTATAGTATGTGATAAAAACGTGATGAAACACAGTCATAGTATAGTATGTGATAAAAACATGACAAAAACAGTCATAGTATAGTATGTGATAAAAACGTGATAAAAACAGTCAAAGTATAGTATGTGATAAAAACGTGATGAAAAACAGTCATCGTAAAGTATGTCATAGAAATGTGATGAAAAACAGTCATAGTATAGTATGTCATAAAAATGTGATAAAAACAGTCATAGTATAGTATGTCATAAAAATGTGATAAAAACAGTCATAGTATAGTATGTGATAAAAACAGTCATAGTATAGTATGTCAAAAAACGTGATGAAAAACAGTCATAGTATAGTATGTGATAAAAACATGATAAAAACAGTCATAGTATAGTATGTGATAAAAACGTGATGAAAAACAGTCATAGTATAGTATGTGATAAAAACATGATAAAAACAGTCATAGTATAGTATGTGATAAAAACGTGATTAAAACAGTCATAGTATACTATGTCAAAAAACGTGATGAAAAACAGTCATAGTATAGTATGTGATAAAAACATGATAAAAACAGTCATAGTATAGTATGTGATAAAAACGTGATTAAAACAGTCATAGTATACTATGTCAAAAAACGTGATGAAAAACAGTCATAGTATAGTATGTGATAAAAACGTGATGAAAAACAGTCATAGTATAGTATGTGATAAAAACGTGATTAAAACAGTCATAGTATAGTATGTCAAAAAACGTGATGAAAAACAGTCATAGTATAATATGTTATCAAAATGTCATAAAAACAGTCATAGTATAGTATGTGATAAAAACGTGATAAAAACAGTCATAGTATAGTATGTGATAAAAACGTGATAAAAACAGTCATAGTATAGTATGTGATAAAAACGTGATAAAAACAGTCATAGTATAGTATGTGATAAAAACGTGATAAAAACAGTCATAGTATAGTATGTGATAAAAATGTGATAAAAAACAGTCATAGTATAGTATGTCAAAAAACGTGATGAAAAACAGTCATAGTATAATATGTTATCAAAATGTCATAAAAACAGTCATAGTATACTATGTCATGAAAATGTGATAAAAAACAGTCATAGTATAGTATGTGATAAAAACGTGATAAAAACAGTCATAGTATAGTATGTGATAAAAACGTGATAAAAACAGTCATAGTATAGTATGTGATAAAAACGTGATAAAAACAGTCATAGTATAGTATGTGATAAAAATGTGATAAAAAACAGTCATAGTATAGTATGTGATAAAAACATGATAAAAACAGTCATAGTATAGTATGTCAAAAAACGTGATGAAAAACAGTCATAGTATAATATGTTATCAAAATGTCATAAAAACAGTCATAGTATACTATGTCATGAAAATGTGATAAAAAACAGTCATAGTATAGTATGTGATAAAAACGTGATAAAAACAGTCATAGTATAGTATGTGATAAAAACGTGATAAAAACAGTCATAGTATAGTATGTGATAAAAATGTGATAAAAAACAGTCATAGTATAGTATGTGATAAAAACGTGATAAAAACAGTCATAGTATAGTATGTGATAAAAACGTGATAAAAACAGTCATAGTATAGTATGTGATAAAAATGTGATAAAAAACAGTCATAGTATAGTATGTGATAAAAACGTGATAAAAACAGTCATAGTATAGTATGTGATAAAAATGTGATAAAAAACAGTCATAGTATAGTATGTCATAAAAACAGTCATAGTATACTATGTCATGAAAATGTGATAAAAAACAGTCATAGTATAGTATGTGATAAAAACGTGATAAAAACAGTGATAGTATAGTATGTGATAAAAATGTGATAAAAAACAGTCATAGTATAGTATGTCATAAAAACAGTCATAGTATACTATGTCATGAAAATGTGATAAAAAACAGTCATAGTATAGTATGTGATAAAAACGTGATAAAAAACAGTCATAGTATAGTATGTGATAAAAACAGTCATAGTATAGTATGTGATAAAAACGTGATGAAAAACAGTCATAGTATAGTATGTGATAAAAACGTGGTGAAAAACAGTCATAGTATAGTATGTGATAAAAACGTGATGAAAAACAGTCATAGTATAGTATGTGATAAAAACGTGGTGAAAAACAGTCATAGTATAGTATGTGATGAAAACGTGATAAAAACAGTCATAGTATAGTATGTGATAAAAACGTGATAAAAACAGTCATAGTATAGTATGTGATAAAAACGTGATAAAAAACAGTCATAGTATAGTATGTGATAAAAACGTGATGAAAAACAGTCATAGTATAGTATGTGATAAAAACGTGATGAAAAACAGTCATAGTATAGTATGTGATAAAAACGTGATAAAAACAGTCATAGTATAGTATGTGATAAAAACGTGATAAAAAACAGTCATAGTATAGTATGTGATAAAAACGTGATAAAAACAGTCATAGTATAGTATGTGATAAAAACGTGATAAAAAACAGTCATAGTATAGTATGTGATAAAAACGTGATAAAAAACAGTCATAGTATAGTATGTGATAAAAACGTGATAAAAAACAGTCATAGTATAGTATGTGATAAAAACGTGATGAAAAACAGTCATAGTATAGTATGTGATAAAAACGTGATAAAAACAGTCATAGTATAGTATGTGATAAAAACGTGATAAAAACAGTCATAGTATAGTATGTGATAAAAATGTGATAAAAAACAGTCATAGTATAGTATGTGATAAAAACGTGATAAAAACAGTCATAGTATAGTATGTGATAAAAATGTGATAAAAAACAGTCATAGTATAGTATGTCATAAAAACAGTCATAGTATACTATGTCATGAAAATGTGATAAAAAACAGTCATAGTATAGTATGTGATAAAAACGTGATAAAAACAGTGATAGTATAGTATGTGATAAAAATGTGATAAAAAACAGTCATAGTATAGTATGTCATAAAAACAGTCATAGTATACTATGTCATGAAAATGTGATAAAAAACAGTCATAGTATAGTATGTGATAAAAACGTGATAAAAAACAGTCATAGTATAGTATGTGATAAAAACAGTCATAGTATAGTATGTGATAAAAACGTGATGAAAAACAGTCATAGTATAGTATGTGATAAAAACGTGGTGAAAAACAGTCATAGTATAGTATGTGATAAAAACGTGATGAAAAACAGTCATAGTATAGTATGTGATAAAAACGTGGTGAAAAACAGTCATAGTATAGTATGTGATGAAAACGTGATAAAAACAGTCATAGTATAGTATGTGATAAAAACGTGATAAAAACAGTCATAGTATAGTATGTAATAAAAACGTGATAAAAAACAGTCATAGTATAGTATGTGATAAAAACGTGATGAAAAACAGTCATAGTATAGTATGTGATAAAAACGTGATGAAAAACAGTCATAGTATAGTATGTGATAAAAACGTGATAAAAACAGTCATAGTATAGTATGTGATAAAAACGTGATAAAAAACAGTCATAGTATAGTATGTGATAAAAACGTGATAAAAACAGTCATAGTATAGTATGTGATAAAAACGTGATAAAAAACAGTCATAGTATAGTATGTGATAAAAACGTGATAAAAAACAGTCATAGTATAGTATGTGATAAAAACGTGATAAAAAACAGTCATAGTATAGTATGTGATAAAAACGTGATGAAAAACAGTCATAGTATAGTATGTGATAAAAACGTGATAAAAACAGTCATAGTATAGTATGTGATAAAAACGTGATGAAAAACAGTCATAGTATAGTATGTGATAAAAACGTGATGAAAAACAGTCATAGTATAGTATGTGATAAAAACGTGATAAAAAACAGTCATAGTATAGTATGTGATAAAAACGTGATGAAAAACAGTCATAGTATAGTATGTGATAAAAACGTGATAAAAACAGTCATAGTATAGTATGTGATAAAAACGTGATAAAAAACAGTCATAGTATAGTATGTGATAAAAACGTGATGAAAAACAGTCATAGTATAGTATGTGATAAAAACGTGATAAAAAACAGTCATAGTATAGTATGTGATAAAAACGTGGTGAAAAACAGTCATAGTATAGTATGTGATAAAAACGTGATGAAAAACAGTCATAGTATAGTATGTGATAAAAACGTGATAAAAACAGTCATAGTATAGTATGTGATAAAAATGTGATAAAAAACAGTCATAGTATAGTATGTGATATAACATGATAAAAACAGTCATAGTATAGTATGTCAAAAAACGTGATGAAAAACAGTCATAGTATAATATGTTATCAAAATGTCATAAAAACAGTCATAGTATACTATGTCATGAAAATGTGATAAAAAACAGTCATAGTATAGTATGTGATAAAAACGTGATAAAAACAGTCATAGTATAGTATGTGATAAAAATGTGATAAAAAACAGTCATAGTATAGTATGTCAAAAAACGTGATGAAAAACAGTCATAGTATAATATGTTATCAAAATGTCATAAAAACAGTCATAGTATACTATGTCATGAAAATGTGATAAAAAACAGTCATAGTATAGTATGTGATAAAAACGTGATAAAAACAGTCATAGTATAGTATGTGATAAAAACGTGATAAAAACAGTCATAGTATAGTATGTGATAAAAACGTGATAAAAACAGTCATAGTATAGTATGTGATAAAAATGTGATAAAAAACAGTCATAGTATAGTATGTGATAAAAACGTGATAAAAACAGTCATAGTATAGTATGTGATAAAAATGTGATAAAAAACAGTCATAGTATAGTATGTGATAAAAACATGATAAAAACAGTCATAGTATAGTATGTCAAAAAACGTGATGAAAAACAGTCATAGTATAATATGTTATCAAAATGTCATAAAAACAGTCATAGTATACTATGTCATGAAAATGTGATAAAAAACAGTCATAGTATAGTATGTGATAAAAACGTGATAAAAACAGTCATAGTATAGTATGTGATAAAAACGTGATAAAAACAGTCATAGTATAGTATGTGATAAAAACGTGATAAAAACAGTCATAGTATAGTATGTGATAAAAATGTGATAAAAAACAGTCATAGTATAGTATGTGATAAAAACGTGATAAAAACAGTCATAGTATAGTATGTGATAAAAACGTGATAAAAACAGTCATAGTATAGTATGTGATAAAAATGTGATAAAAAACAGTCATAGTATAGTATGTGATAAAAACGTGATAAAAACAGTCATAGTATAGTATGTGATAAAAATGTGATAAAAAACAGTCATAGTATAGTATGTCATAAAAACAGTCATAGTATACTATGTCATGAAAATGTGATAAAAAACAGTCATAGTATAGTATGTGATAAAAACGTGATAAAAACAGTGATAGTATAGTATGTGATAAAAATGTGATAAAAAACAGTCATAGTATAGTATGTCATAAAAACAGTCATAGTATACTATGTCATGAAAATGTGATAAAAAACAGTCATAGTATAGTATGTGATAAAAACGTGATAAAAAACAGTCATAGTATAGTATGTGATAAAAACAGTCATAGTATAGTATGTGATAAAAACGTGATGAAAACAGTCATAGTATAGTATGTGATAAAAACGTGATGAAAAACAGTCATAGTATAGTATGTGATAAAAACGTGGTGAAAAACAGTCATAGTATAGTATGTGATGAAAACGTGATAAAAACAGTCATAGTATAGTATGTGATAAAAACAGTCATAGTATAGTATGTGATAAAAACGTGATGAAAAACAGTCATAGTATAGTATGTGATAAAAACGTGGTGAAAAACAGTCATAGTATAGTATGTGATAAAAACGTGATGAAAAACAGTCATAGTATAGTATGTGATAAAAACGTGATAAAAAACAGTCATAGTATAGTATGTGATAAAAACAGTCATAGTATACTATGTCATGAAAATGTGATAAAAAACAGTCATAGTATAGTATGTGATAAAAACGTGATAAAAAACAGTCATAGTATAGTATGTGATAAAAACAGTCATAGTATAGTATGTGATAAAAACGTGATGAAAAACAGTCATAGTATAGTATGTGATAAAAACGTGGTGAAAAACAGTCATAGTATAGTATGTGATAAAAACGTGATGAAAAACAGTCATAGTATAGTATGTGATAAAAACGTGGTGAAAAACAGTCATAGTATAGTATGTGATGAAAACGTGATAAAAACAGTCATAGTATAGTATGTGATAAAAACGTGATAAAAACAGTCATAGTATAGTATGTAATAAAAACGTGATAAAAAACAGTCATAGTATAGTATGTGATAAAAACGTGATGAAAAACAGTCATAGTATAGTATGTGATAAAAACGTGATAAAAAACAGTCATAGTATAGTATGTGATAAAAACGTGATGAAAAACAGTCATAGTATAGTATGTGATAAAAACGTGATAAAAACAGTCATAGTATAGTATGTGATAAAAACGTGATAAAAAACAGTCATAGTATAGTATGTGATAAAAACGTGATAAAAACAGTCATAGTATAGTATGTGATAAAAACGTGATAAAAAACAGTCATAGTATAGTATGTGATAAAAACGTGATAAAAAACAGTCATAGTATAGTATGTGATAAAAACGTGATAAAAAACAGTCATAGTATAGTATGTGATAAAAACATGATGAAAAACAGTCATAGTATAGTATGTGATAAAAACGTGATAAAAACAGTCATAGTATAGTATGTGATAAAAACGTGATGAAAAACAGTCATAGTATAGTATGTGATAAAAACGTGATGAAAAACAGTCATAGTATAGTATGTGATAAAAACGTGATAAAAAACAGTCATAGTATAGTATGTGATAAAAACGTGATGAAAAACAGTCATAGTATAGTATGTAATAAAAACGTGATAAAAAACAGTCATAGTATAGTATGTGATAAAAACGTGATGAAAAACAGTCATAGTATAGTATGTGATAAAAACGTGATAAAAACAGTCATAGTATAGTATGTGATAAAAACGTGATAAAAAACAGTCATAGTATAGTATGTGATAAAAACGTGATAAAAACAGTCATAGTATAGTATGTGATAAAAACGTGATAAAAAACAGTCATAGTATAGTATGTGATAAAAACGTGATAAAAAACAGTCATAGTATAGTATGTGATAAAAACGTGATAAAAAACAGTCATAGTATAGTATGTGATAAAAACGTGATGAAAAACAGTCATAGTATAGTATGTGATAAAAACGTGATAAAAACAGTCATAGTATAGTATGTGATAAAAACGTGATGAAAAACAGTCATAGTATAGTATGTGATAAAAACGTGATGAAAAACAGTCATAGTATAGTATGTGATAAAAACGTGATAAAAAACAGTCATAGTATAGTATGTGATAAAAACGTGATGAAAAACAGTCATAGTATAGTATGTGATGAAAACGTGATAAAAACAGTCATAGTATAGTATGTGATAAAAACGTGATAAAACAGTCATAGTATAGTATGTGATAAAAACGTGATGAAAAACAGTCATAGTATAGTATGTGATAAAAACGTGATAAAAAACAGTCATAGTATAGTATGTGATAAAAACGTGGTGAAAAACAGTCATAGTATAGTATGTGATAAAAACGTGATGAAAAACAGTCATAGTATAGTATGTGATAAAAACGTGATAAAAACAGTCATAGTATAGTATGTGATAAAAATGTGATAAAAAACAGTCATAGTATAGTATGTGATATAACATGATAAAAACAGTCATAGTATAGTATGTCAAAAAACGTGATGAAAAACAGTCATAGTATAATATGTTATCAAAATGTCATAAAAACAGTCATAGTATACTATGTCATGAAAATGTGATAAAAAACAGTCATAGTATAGTATGTGATAAAAACGTGATAAAAACAGTCATAGTATAGTATGTGATAAAAATGTGATAAAAAACAGTCATAGTATAGTATGTCAAAAAACGTGATGAAAAACAGTCATAGTATAATATGTTATCAAAATGTCATAAAAACAGTCATAGTATACTATGTCATGAAAATGTGATAAAAAACAGTCATAGTATAGTATGTGATAAAAACGTGATAAAAACAGTCATAGTATAGTATGTGATAAAAACGTGATAAAAACAGTCATAGTATAGTATGTGATAAAAACGTGATAAAAACAGTCATAGTATAGTATGTGATAAAAATGTGATAAAAAACAGTCATAGTATAGTATGTGATAAAAACGTGATAAAAACAGTCATAGTATAGTATGTGATAAAAATGTGATAAAAAACAGTCATAGTATAGTATGTGATAAAAACATGATAAAAACAGTCATAGTATAGTATGTCAAAAAACGTGATGAAAAACAGTCATAGTATAATATGTTATCAAAATGTCATAAAAACAGTCATAGTATACTATGTCATGAAAATGTGATAAAAAACAGTCATAGTATAGTATGTGATAAAAACGTGATAAAAACAGTCATAGTATAGTATGTGATAAAAACGTGATAAAAACAGTCATAGTATAGTATGTGATAAAAACGTGATAAAAACAGTCATAGTATAGTATGTGATAAAAATGTGATAAAAAACAGTCATAGTATAGTATGTGATAAAAACGTGATGAAACACAGTCATAGTATAGTATGTGATAAAAACGTGATGAAACAGTCATAGTATAGTATGTGATAAAAACGTGATAAAAACAGTCAAAGTATAGTATGTGATAAAAACGTGATGAAACACAGTCATAGTATAGTATGTGATAAAAACATGACAAAAACAGTCATAGTATAGTATGTGATAAAAACGTGATAAAAACAGTCAAAGTATAGTATGTGATAAAAACGTGATGAAAAACAGTCATCGTAAAGTATGTCATAGAAATGTGATGAAAAACAGTCATAGTATAGTATGTCATAAAAATGTGATAAAAACAGTCATAGTATAGTATGTCATAAAAATGTGATAAAAACAGTCATAGTATAGTATGTGATAAAAACAGTCATAGTATAGTATGTCAAAAAACGTGATGAAAAACAGTCATAGTATAGTATGTGATAAAAACATGATAAAAACAGTCATAGTATAGTATGTGATAAAAACGTGATGAAAAACAGTCATAGTATAGTATGTGATAAAAACATGATAAAAACAGTCATAGTATAGTATGTGATAAAAACGTGATTAAAACAGTCATAGTATACTATGTCAAAAAACGTGATGAAAAACAGTCATAGTATAGTATGTGATAAAAACATGATAAAAACAGTCATAGTATAGTATGTGATAAAAACGTGATTAAAACAGTCATAGTATACTATGTCAAAAAACGTGATGAAAAACAGTCATAGTATAGTATGTGATAAAAACGTGATGAAAAACAGTCATAGTATAGTATGTGATAAAAACGTGATTAAAACAGTCATAGTATAGTATGTCAAAAAACGTGATGAAAAACAGTCATAGTATAATATGTTATCAAAATGTCATAAAAACAGTCATAGTATAGTATGTGATAAAAACGTGATAAAAACAGTCATAGTATAGTATGTGATAAAAACGTGATAAAAACAGTCATAGTATAGTATGTGATAAAAACGTGATAAAAACAGTCATAGTATAGTATGTGATAAAAACGTGATAAAAACAGTCATAGTATAGTATGTGATAAAAATGTGATAAAAAACAGTCATAGTATAGTATGTCAAAAAACGTGATGAAAAACAGTCATAGTATAATATGTTATCAAAATGTCATAAAAACAGTCATAGTATACTATGTCATGAAAATGTGATAAAAAACAGTCATAGTATAGTATGTGATAAAAACGTGATAAAAACAGTCATAGTATAGTATGTGATAAAAACGTGATAAAAACAGTCATAGTATAGTATGTGATAAAAACGTGATAAAAACAGTCATAGTATAGTATGTGATAAAAATGTGATAAAAAACAGTCATAGTATAGTATGTGATAAAAACATGATAAAAACAGTCATAGTATAGTATGTCAAAAAACGTGATGAAAAACAGTCATAGTATAATATGTTATCAAAATGTCATAAAAACAGTCATAGTATACTATGTCATGAAAATGTGATAAAAAACAGTCATAGTATAGTATGTGATAAAAACGTGATAAAAACAGTCATAGTATAGTATGTGATAAAAACGTGATAAAAACAGTCATAGTATAGTATGTGATAAAAACGTGATAAAAACAGTCATAGTATAGTATGTGATAAAAATGTGATAAAAAACAGTCATAGTATAGTATGTGATAAAAACGTGATAAAAACAGTCATAGTATAGTATGTGATAAAAACGTGATAAAAACAGTCATAGTATAGTATGTGATAAAAATGTGATAAAAAACAGTCATAGTATAGTATGTGATAAAAACGTGATAAAAACAGTCATAGTATAGTATGTGATAAAAATGTGATAAAAAACAGTCATAGTATAGTATGTCATAAAAACAGTCATAGTATACTATGTCATGAAAATGTGATAAAAAACAGTCATAGTATAGTATGTGATAAAAACGTGATAAAAACAGTGATAGTATAGTATGTGATAAAAATGTGATAAAAAACAGTCATAGTATAGTATGTCATAAAAACAGTCATAGTATACTATGTCATGAAAATGTGATAAAAAACAGTCATAGTATAGTATGTGATAAAAACGTGATAAAAAACAGTCATAGTATAGTATGTGATAAAAACAGTCATAGTATAGTATGTGATAAAAACGTGATGAAAAACAGTCATAGTATAGTATGTGATAAAAACGTGGTGAAAAACAGTCATAGTATAGTATGTGATAAAAACGTGATGAAAAACAGTCATAGTATAGTATGTGATAAAAACGTGGTGAAAAACAGTCATAGTATAGTATGTGATGAAAACGTGATAAAAACAGTCATAGTATAGTATGTGATAAAAACGTGATAAAAACAGTCATAGTATAGTATGTGATAAAAACGTGATAAAAAACAGTCATAGTATAGTATGTGATAAAAACGTGATGAAAAACAGTCATAGTATAGTATGTGATAAAAACGTGATGAAAAACAGTCATAGTATAGTATGTGATAAAAACGTGATAAAAACAGTCATAGTATAGTATGTGATAAAAACGTGATAAAAAACAGTCATAGTATAGTATGTGATAAAAACGTGATAAAAACAGTCATAGTATAGTATGTGATAAAAACGTGATAAAAAACAGTCATAGTATAGTATGTGATAAAAACGTGATAAAAAACAGTCATAGTATAGTATGTGATAAAAACGTGATAAAAAACAGTCATAGTATAGTATGTGATAAAAACGTGATGAAAAACAGTCATAGTATAGTATGTGATAAAAACGTGATAAAAAACAGTCATAGTATAGTATGTGATAAAAACGTGATAAAAACAGTCATAGTATAGTATGTGATAAAAATGTGATAAAAAACAGTCATAGTATAGTATGTCATAAAAACAGTCATAGTATACTATGTCATGAAAATGTGATAAAAAACAGTCATAGTATAGTATGTGATAAAAACGTGATAAAAACAGTGATAGTATAGTATGTGATAAAAATGTGATAAAAAACAGTCATAGTATAGTATGTCATAAAAACAGTCATAGTATACTATGTCATGAAAATGTGATAAAAAACAGTCATAGTATAGTATGTGATAAAAACGTGATAAAAAACAGTCATAGTATAGTATGTGATAAAAACAGTCATAGTATAGTATGTGATAAAAACGTGATAAAAACAGTCATAGTATAGTATGTGATAAAAACGTGATGAAAAACAGTCATAGTATAGTATGTGATAAAAACGTGGTGAAAAACAGTCATAGTATAGTATGTGATAAAAACGTGATGAAAAACAGTCATAGTATAGTATGTGATAAAAACGTGGTGAAAAACAGTCATAGTATAGTATGTGATGAAAACGTGATAAAAACAGTCATAGTATAGTATGTGATAAAAACGTGATAAAAACAGTCATAGTATAGTATGTGATAAAAACGTGATAAAAAACAGTCATAGTATAGTATGTGATAAAAACGTGATGAAAAACAGTCATAGTATAGTATGTGATAAAAACGTGATGAAAAACAGTCATAGTATAGTATGTGATAAAAACGTGATAAAAACAGTCATAGTATAGTATGTGATAAAAACGTGATAAAAAACAGTCATAGTATAGTATGTGATAAAAACGTGATAAAAACAGTCATAGTATAGTATGTGATAAAAACGTGATAAAAAACAGTCATAGTATAGTATGTGATAAAAACGTGATAAAAAACAGTCATAGTATAGTATGTGATAAAAACGTGATAAAAAACAGTCATAGTATAGTATGTGATAAAAACGTGATGAAAAACAGTCATAGTATAGTATGTGATAAAAACGTGATAAAAAACAGTCATAGTATAGTATGTGATAAAAACGTGATAAAAACAGTCATAGTATAGTATGTGATAAAAATGTGATAAAAAACAGTCATAGTATAGTATGTCATAAAAACAGTCATAGTATACTATGTCATGAAAATGTGATAAAAAACAGTCATAGTATAGTATGTGATAAAAACGTGATAAAAACAGTGATAGTATAGTATGTGATAAAAATGTGATAAAAAACAGTCATAGTATAGTATGTCATAAAAACAGTCATAGTATACTATGTCATGAAAATGTGATAAAAAACAGTCATAGTATAGTATGTGATAAAAACGTGATAAAAAACAGTCATAGTATAGTATGTGATAAAAACAGTCATAGTATAGTATGTGATAAAAACGTGATGAAAAACAGTCATAGTATAGTATGTGATAAAAACGTGGTGAAAAACAGTCATAGTATAGTATGTGATAAAAACGTGATGAAAAACAGTCATAGTATAGTATGTGATAAAAACGTGGTGAAAAACAGTCATAGTATAGTATGTGATGAAAACGTGATAAAAACAGTCATAGTATAGTATGTGATAAAAACGTGATAAAAACAGTCATAGTATAGTATGTAATAAAAACGTGATAAAAAACAGTCATAGTATAGTATGTGATAAAAACGTGATGAAAAACAGTCATAGTATAGTATGTGATAAAAACGTGATGAAAAACAGTCATAGTATAGTATGTGATAAAAACGTGATAAAAACAGTCATAGTATAGTATGTGATAAAAACGTGATAAAAAACAGTCATAGTATAGTATGTGATAAAAACGTGATAAAAACAGTCATAGTATAGTATGTGATAAAAACGTGATAAAAAACAGTCATAGTATAGTATGTGATAAAAACGTGATAAAAAACAGTCATAGTATAGTATGTGATAAAAACGTGATAAAAAACAGTCATAGTATAGTATGTGATAAAAACGTGATGAAAAACAGTCATAGTATAGTATGTGATAAAAACGTGATAAAAACAGTCATAGTATAGTATGTGATAAAAACGTGATGAAAAACAGTCATAGTATAGTATGTGATAAAAACGTGATGAAAAACAGTCATAGTATAGTATGTGATAAAAACGTGATAAAAAACAGTCATAGTATAGTATGTGATAAAAACGTGATGAAAAACAGTCATAGTATAGTATGTGATAAAAACGTGATAAAAACAGTCATAGTATAGTATGTGATAAAAACGTGATAAAAAACAGTCATAGTATAGTATGTGATAAAAACGTGATGAAAAACAGTCATAGTATAGTATGTGATAAAAACGTGATAAAAAACAGTCATAGTATAGTATGTGATAAAAACGTGGTGAAAAACAGTCATAGTATAGTATGTGATAAAAACGTGATGAAAAACAGTCATAGTATAGTATGTGATAAAAACGTGATAAAAACAGTCATAGTATAGTATGTGATAAAAATGTGATAAAAAACAGTCATAGTATAGTATGTGATATAACATGATAAAAACAGTCATAGTATAGTATGTCAAAAAACGTGATGAAAAACAGTCATAGTATAATATGTTATCAAAATGTCATAAAAACAGTCATAGTATACTATGTCATGAAAATGTGATAAAAAACAGTCATAGTATAGTATGTGATAAAAACGTGATAAAAACAGTCATAGTATAGTATGTGATAAAAATGTGATAAAAAACAGTCATAGTATAGTATGTCAAAAAACGTGATGAAAAACAGTCATAGTATAATATGTTATCAAAATGTCATAAAAACAGTCATAGTATACTATGTCATGAAAATGTGATAAAAAACAGTCATAGTATAGTATGTGATAAAAACGTGATAAAAACAGTCATAGTATAGTATGTGATAAAAACGTGATAAAAACAGTCATAGTATAGTATGTGATAAAAACGTGATAAAAACAGTCATAGTATAGTATGTGATAAAAATGTGATAAAAAACAGTCATAGTATAGTATGTGATAAAAACGTGATAAAAACAGTCATAGTATAGTATGTGATAAAAATGTGATAAAAAACAGTCATAGTATAGTATGTGATAAAAACATGATAAAAACAGTCATAGTATAGTATGTCAAAAAACGTGATGAAAAACAGTCATAGTATAATATGTTATCAAAATGTCATAAAAACAGTCATAGTATACTATGTCATGAAAATGTGATAAAAAACAGTCATAGTATAGTATGTGATAAAAACGTGATAAAAACAGTCATAGTATAGTATGTGATAAAAACGTGATAAAAACAGTCATAGTATAGTATGTGATAAAAACGTGATAAAAACAGTCATAGTATAGTATGTGATAAAAATGTGATAAAAAACAGTCATAGTATAGTATGTGATAAAAACGTGATAAAAACAGTCATAGTATAGTATGTGATAAAAACGTGATAAAAACAGTCATAGTATAGTATGTGATAAAAATGTGATAAAAAACAGTCATAGTATAGTATGTGATAAAAACGTGATAAAAACAGTCATAGTATAGTATGTGATAAAAATGTGATAAAAAACAGTCATAGTATAGTATGTCATAAAAACAGTCATAGTATACTATGTCATGAAAATGTGATAAAAAACAGTCATAGTATAGTATGTGATAAAAACGTGATAAAAACAGTGATAGTATAGTATGTGATAAAAATGTGATAAAAAACAGTCATAGTATAGTATGTCATAAAAACAGTCATAGTATACTATGTCATGAAAATGTGATAAAAAACAGTCATAGTATAGTATGTGATAAAAACGTGATAAAAAACAGTCATAGTATAGTATGTGATAAAAACAGTCATAGTATAGTATGTGATAAAAACGTGATGAAAACAGTCATAGTATAGTATGTGATAAAAACGTGATGAAAAACAGTCATAGTATAGTATGTGATAAAAACGTGGTGAAAAACAGTCATAGTATAGTATGTGATGAAAACGTGATAAAAACAGTCATAGTATAGTATGTGATAAAAACGTGATAAAAACAGTCATAGTATAGTATGTAATAAAAACGTGATAAAAAACAGTCATAGTATAGTATGTGATAAAAACGTGATGAAAAACAGTCATAGTATAGTATGTGATAAAAACGTGATGAAAAACAGTCATAGTATAGTATGTGATAAAAACGTGATAAAAACAGTCATAGTATAGTATGTGATAAAAACGTGATAAAAAACAGTCATAGTATAGTATGTGATAAAAACGTGATGAAAAACAGTCATAGTATAGTATGTGATAAAAACGTGATGAAAAACAGTCATAGTATAGTATGTGATAAAAACGTGATAAAAAACAGTCATAGTATAGTATGTGATAAAAACGTGATGAAAAACAGTCATAGTATAGTATGTGATAAAAACGTGATAAAAACAGTCATAGTATAGTATGTGATAAAAACGTGATAAAAAACAGTCATAGTATAGTATGTGATAAAAACGTGATGAAAAACAGTCATAGTATAGTATGTGATAAAAACGTGATAAAAAACAGTCATAGTATAGTATGTGATAAAAACGTGGTGAAAAACAGTCATAGTATAGTATGTAATAAAAATGTGATAAAAAACAGTCATAGTATAGTATGTCATAAAAACAGTCATAGTATACTATGTCATGAAAATGTGATAAAAAACAGTCATAGTATAGTATGTGATAAAAACGTGATAAAAACAGTGATAGTATAGTATGTGATAAAAATGTGATAAAAAACAGTCATAGTATAGTATGTCATAAAAACAGTCATAGTATACTATGTCATGAAAATGTGATAAAAAACAGTCATAGTATAGTATGTGATAAAAACGTGATAAAAAACAGTCATAGTATAGTATGTGATAAAAACAGTCATAGTATAGTATGTGATAAAAACGTGATGAAAAACAGTCATAGTATAGTATGTGATAAAAACGTGGTGAAAAACAGTCATAGTATAGTATGTGATAAAAACGTGATAAAAAACAGTCATAGTATAGTATGTGATAAAAACGTGATGAAAAACAGTCATAGTATAGTATGTGATAAAAACGTGATAAAAACAGTCATAGTATAGTATGTGATAAAAACGTGATAAAAAACAGTCATAGTATAGTATGTGATAAAAACGTGATAAAAACAGTCATAGTATAGTATGTGATAAAAACGTGATAAAAAACAGTCATAGTATAGTATGTGATAAAAACGTGATAAAAAACAGTCATAGTATAGTATGTGATAAAAACGTGATAAAAAACAGTCATAGTATAGTATGTGATAAAAACATGATGAAAAACAGTCATAGTATAGTATGTGATAAAAACGTGATAAAAACAGTCATAGTATAGTATGTGATAAAAACGTGATGAAAAACAGTCATAGTATAGTATGTGATAAAAACGTGATGAAAAACAGTCATAGTATAGTATGTGATAAAAACGTGATAAAAAACAGTCATAGTATAGTATGTGATAAAAACGTGATGAAAAACAGTCATAGTATAGTATGTAATAAAAACGTGATAAAAAACAGTCATAGTATAGTATGTGATAAAAACGTGATGAAAAACAGTCATAGTATAGTATGTGATAAAAACGTGATAAAAACAGTCATAGTATAGTATGTGATAAAAACGTGATAAAAAACAGTCATAGTATAGTATGTGATAAAAACGTGATAAAAACAGTCATAGTATAGTATGTGATAAAAACGTGATAAAAAACAGTCATAGTATAGTATGTGATAAAAACGTGATAAAAAACAGTCATAGTATAGTATGTGATAAAAACGTGATAAAAAACAGTCATAGTATAGTATGTGATAAAAACGTGATGAAAAACAGTCATAGTATAGTATGTGATAAAAACGTGATAAAAACAGTCATAGTATAGTATGTGATAAAAACGTGATGAAAAACAGTCATAGTATAGTATGTGATAAAAACGTGATGAAAAACAGTCATAGTATAGTATGTGATAAAAACGTGATAAAAAACAGTCATAGTATAGTATGTGATAAAAACGTGATGAAAAACAGTCATAGTATAGTATGTGATGAAAACGTGATAAAAACAGTCATAGTATAGTATGTGATAAAAACGTGATAAAACAGTCATAGTATAGTATGTGATAAAAACGTGATGAAAAACAGTCATAGTATAGTATGTGATAAAAACGTGATAAAAAACAGTCATAGTATAGTATGTGATAAAAACGTGGTGAAAAACAGTCATAGTATAGTATGTGATAAAAACGTGATGAAAAACAGTCATAGTATAGTATGTGATAAAAACGTGATAAAAACAGTCATAGTATAGTATGTGATAAAAATGTGATAAAAAACAGTCATAGTATAGTATGTGATATAACATGATAAAAACAGTCATAGTATAGTATGTCAAAAAACGTGATGAAAAACAGTCATAGTATAATATGTTATCAAAATGTCATAAAAACAGTCATAGTATACTATGTCATGAAAATGTGATAAAAAACAGTCATAGTATAGTATGTGATAAAAACGTGATAAAAACAGTCATAGTATAGTATGTGATAAAAATGTGATAAAAAACAGTCATAGTATAGTATGTCAAAAAACGTGATGAAAAACAGTCATAGTATAATATGTTATCAAAATGTCATAAAAACAGTCATAGTATACTATGTCATGAAAATGTGATAAAAAACAGTCATAGTATAGTATGTGATAAAAACGTGATAAAAACAGTCATAGTATAGTATGTGATAAAAACGTGATAAAAACAGTCATAGTATAGTATGTGATAAAAATGTGATAAAAAACAGTCATAGTATAGTATGTGATAAAAACGTGATAAAAACAGTCATAGTATAGTATGTGATAAAAATGTGATAAAAAACAGTCATAGTATAGTATGTGATAAAAACATGATAAAAACAGTCATAGTATAGTATGTCAAAAAACGTGATGAAAAACAGTCATAGTATAATATGTTATCAAAATGTCATAAAAACAGTCATAGTATACTATGTCATGAAAATGTGATAAAAAACAGTCATAGTATAGTATGTGATAAAAACGTGATAAAAACAGTCATAGTATAGTATGTGATAAAAACGTGATAAAAACAGTCATAGTATAGTATGTGATAAAAACGTGATAAAAACAGTCATAGTATAGTATGTGATAAAAATGTGATAAAAAACAGTCATAGTATAGTATGTGATAAAAACGTGATAAAAACAGTCATAGTATAGTATGTGATAAAAACGTGATAAAAACAGTCATAGTATAGTATGTGATAAAAACGTGGTGAAAAACAGTCATAGTATAGTATGTGATAAAAACGTGATGAAAAACAGTCATAGTATAGTATGTGATAAAAACGTGATAAAAACAGTCATAGTATAGTATGTGATAAAAATGTGATAAAAAACAGTCATAGTATAGTATGTGATATAACATGATAAAAACAGTCATAGTATAGTATGTCAAAAAACGTGATGAAAAACAGTCATAGTATAATATGTTATCAAAATGTCATAAAAACAGTCATAGTATACTATGTCATGAAAATGTGATAAAAAACAGTCATAGTATAGTATGTGATAAAAACGTGATAAAAACAGTCATAGTATAGTATGTGATAAAAATGTGATAAAAAACAGTCATAGTATAGTATGTCAAAAAACGTGATGAAAAACAGTCATAGTATAATATGTTATCAAAATGTCATAAAAACAGTCATAGTATACTATGTCATGAAAATGTGATAAAAAACAGTCATAGTATAGTATGTGATAAAAACGTGATAAAAACAGTCATAGTATAGTATGTGATAAAAACGTGATAAAAACAGTCATAGTATAGTATGTGATAAAAACGTGATAAAAACAGTCATAGTATAGTATGTGATAAAAATGTGATAAAAAACAGTCATAGTATAGTATGTGATAAAAACGTGATAAAAAACAGTCATAGTATAGTATGTGATAAAAACGTGATAAAAACAGTCATAGTATAGTATGTGATAAAAACGTGATAAAAACAGTCATAGTATAGTATGTGATAAAAATGTGATAAAAAACAGTCATAGTATAGTATGTGATAAAAACGTGATAAAAACAGTCATAGTATAGTATGTGATAAAAACGTGATAAAAACAGTCATAGTATAGTATGTGATAAAAATGTGATAAAAAACAGTCATAGTATAGTATGTGATAAAAACGTGATAAAAACAGTCATAGTATAGTATGTGATAAAAATGTGATAAAAAACAGTCATAGTATAGTATGTCATAAAAACAGTCATAGTATACTATGTCATGAAAATGTGATAAAAAACAGTCATAGTATAGTATGTGATAAAAACGTGATAAAAACAGTGATAGTATAGTATGTGATAAAAATGTGATAAAAAACAGTCATAGTATAGTATGTCATAAAAACAGTCATAGTATACTATGTCATGAAAATGTGATAAAAAACAGTCATAGTATAGTATGTGATAAAAACGTGATAAAAAACAGTCATAGTATAGTATGTGATAAAAACAGTCATAGTATAGTATGTGATAAAAACGTGATAAAAACAGTCATAGTATAGTATGTGATAAAAATGTGATAAAAAACAGTCATAGTATAGTATGTCATAAAAACAGTCATAGTATACTATGTCATGAAAACGTGATAAAAACAGTCATAGTATAGTATGTGATAAAAATGTGATAAAAAACAGTCATAGTATAGTATGTGATCAAAACGTGATAAAAACAGTCATAGTATAGTATGTGATAAAAATGTGATAAAAACAGTCATAGTATAGTATGTGATAAAAACGTGATAAAAACAGTCATAGTATAGTATGTGATAAAAATGTGATAAAAAACAGTCATAGTATAGTATGTGATAAAAACGTGATAAAAACAGTCATAGTATAGTATGTGATAAAAACGTGATGAAAAACAGTCATAGTATAGTATGTGATAAAAACGTGATGAAAAACAGTCATAGTATAGTATGTGATAAAAACGTGATAAAAAACAGTCATAGTATAGTATGTGATAAAAACGTGATGAAAAACAGTCATAGTATAGTATGTGATAAAAACGTGGTGAAAAACAGTCATAGTATAGTATGTGATAAAAACGTGATAAAAAACAGTCATAGTATAGTATGTGATAAAAACGTGATGAAAAACAGTCATAGTATAGTATGTGATAAAAACGTGATAAAAAACAGTCATAGTATAGTATGTGATAAAAACGTGATGAAAAACAGTCATAGTATAGTATGTGATAAAAACGTGGTGAAAAACAGTCATAGTATAGTATGTGATAAAAACGTGATGAAAAACAGTCATAGTATAGTATGTGATAAAAACATGATGAAAAACAGTCATCGTAAAGTATGTCATAAAAAGGTGATAAAAAACAGTCATAGTATAGTATGTGATAAAAACATGATGAAAAACAGTCATCGTAAAGTATGTCATAAAAAGGTGATAAAAAACAGTCATAGTATAGTATGTGATAAAAACGTGATGAAAAACAGTCATAGTATAGTATGTGATAAAAACGTGATGAAAAACAGTCATAGTATAGTATGTGATTAAAACAGTCATAGTATAGCATGTGATTAAAACAGTCATAGTATAGCATGTCCAAAAACGTGATAAAAACAGTCATAGTATAGTATGTCATAAAAACGTGATGAAAAACAGTCATAGTATGGTATGTCATAAAAACGTGATGAAAAACAGTCATAGTATAGTATGTGATAGAAATGTGATGAAAAACAGTCATAGTATAATATGTCATAAAAATGTGATAAAAACAGTCATAGTATAGTATGTGATTAGACCAGTCATAGTATAGTATGTGATAAAAACGTGATGAAAAACAGTCATAGTATAGTATGTGATAAAAACATGATGAAAAACAGTCATAGTATAGTATGTGATAAAAACATGATGAAAAACAGTCATAGTATAGTATGTGATTAAAACAGTCATAGTATAGTATGTGATAAAAACGTGATAAAAACAGTCATAGTATAGTATGTGATAAAAATGTGATAAAAAACAGTCATAGTATAGTATGTGATAAAAACGTGATAAAAACAGTCATAGTATAGTATGTGATAAAAACGTGATAAAAACAGTCATAGTATAGTATGTGATAAAAATGTGATAAAAAACAGTCATAGTATAGTATGTGATAAAAACGTGATAAAAACAGTCATAGTATAGTATGTGATAAAAATGTGATAAAAAACAGTCATAGTATAGTATGTCATAAAAACAGTCATAGTATACTATGTCATGAAAATGTGATAAAAAACAGTCATAGTATAGTATGTGATAAAAACGTGATAAAAACAGTGATAGTATAGTATGTGATAAAAATGTGATAAAAAACAGTCATAGTATAGTATGTCATAAAAACAGTCATAGTATACTATGTCATGAAAATGTGATAAAAAACAGTCATAGTATAGTATGTGATAAAAACGTGATAAAAAACAGTCATAGTATAGTATGTGATAAAAACAGTCATAGTATAGTATGTGATAAAAACGTGATGAAAAACAGTCATAGTATAGTATGTGATAAAAACGTGGTGAAAAACAGTCATAGTATAGTATGTGATAAAAACGTGATGAAAAACAGTCATAGTATAGTATGTGATAAAAACGTGGTGAAAAACAGTCATAGTATAGTATGTGATGAAAACGTGATAAAAACAGTCATAGTATAGTATGTGATAAAAACGTGATAAAAACAGTCATAGTATAGTATGTAATAAAAACGTGATAAAAAACAGTCATAGTATAGTATGTGATAAAAACGTGATGAAAAACAGTCATAGTATAGTATGTGATAAAAACGTGATGAAAAACAGTCATAGTATAGTATGTGATAAAAACGTGATAAAAACAGTCATAGTATAGTATGTGATAAAAACGTGATAAAAAACAGTCATAGTATAGTATGTGATAAAAACGTGATGAAAAACAGTCATAGTATAGTATGTGATAAAAACGTGATGAAAAACAGTCATAGTATAGTATGTGATAAAAACGTGATAAAAAACAGTCATAGTATAGTATGTGATAAAAACGTGATGAAAAACAGTCATAGTATAGTATGTGATAAAAACGTGATAAAAACAGTCATAGTATAGTATGTGATAAAAACGTGATAAAAAACAGTCATAGTATAGTATGTGATAAAAACGTGATGAAAAACAGTCATAGTATAGTATGTGATAAAAACGTGATAAAAAACAGTCATAGTATAGTATGTGATAAAAACGTGGTGAAAAACAGTCATAGTATAGTATGTGATAAAAATGTGATAAAAAACAGTCATAGTATAGTATGTCATAAAAACAGTCATAGTATACTATGTCATGAAAATGTGATAAAAAACAGTCATAGTATAGTATGTGATAAAAACGTGATAAAAACAGTGATAGTATAGTATGTGATAAAAATGTGATAAAAAACAGTCATAGTATAGTATGTCATAAAAACAGTCATAGTATACTATGTCATGAAAATGTGATAAAAAACAGTCATAGTATAGTATGTGATAAAAACGTGATAAAAAACAGTCATAGTATAGTATGTGATAAAAACAGTCATAGTATAGTATGTGATAAAAACGTGATGAAAAACAGTCATAGTATAGTATGTGATAAAAACGTGGTGAAAAACAGTCATAGTATAGTATGTGATAAAAACGTGATGAAAAACAGTCATAGTATAGTATGTGATAAAAACGTGGTGAAAAACAGTCATAGTATAGTATGTGATGAAAACGTGATAAAAACAGTCATAGTATAGTATGTGATAAAAACGTGATAAAAACAGTCATAGTATAGTATGTAATAAAAACGTGATAAAAAACAGTCATAGTATAGTATGTGATAAAAACGTGATGAAAAACAGTCATAGTATAGTATGTGATAAAAACGTGATAAAAAACAGTCATAGTATAGTATGTGATAAAAACGTGATGAAAAACAGTCATAGTATAGTATGTGATAAAAACGTGATAAAAACAGTCATAGTATAGTATGTGATAAAAACGTGATAAAAAACAGTCATAGTATAGTATGTGATAAAAACGTGATAAAAACAGTCATAGTATAGTATGTGATAAAAACGTGATAAAAAACAGTCATAGTATAGTATGTGATAAAAACGTGATAAAAAACAGTCATAGTATAGTATGTGATAAAAACGTGATAAAAAACAGTCATAGTATAGTATGTGATAAAAACGTGATGAAAAACAGTCATAGTATAGTATGTGATAAAAACGTGATAAAAACAGTCATAGTATAGTATGTGATAAAAACGTGATGAAAAACAGTCATAGTATAGTATGTGATAAAAACGTGATGAAAAACAGTCATAGTATAGTATGTGATAAAAACGTGATAAAAAACAGTCATAGTATAGTATGTGATAAAAACGTGATGAAAAACAGTCATAGTATAGTATGTAATAAAAACGTGATAAAAAACAGTCATAGTATAGTATGTGATAAAAACGTGATGAAAAACAGTCATAGTATAGTATGTGATAAAAACGTGATAAAAACAGTCATAGTATAGTATGTGATAAAAACGTGATAAAAAACAGTCATAGTATAGTATGTGATAAAAACGTGATAAAAACAGTCATAGTATAGTATGTGATAAAAACGTGATAAAAAACAGTCATAGTATAGTATGTGATAAAAACGTGATAAAAAACAGTCATAGTATAGTATGTGATAAAAACGTGATAAAAAACAGTCATAGTATAGTATGTGATAAAAACGTGATGAAAAACAGTCATAGTATAGTATGTGATAAAAACGTGATAAAAACAGTCATAGTATAGTATGTGATAAAAACGTGATGAAAAACAGTCATAGTATAGTATGTGATAAAAACGTGATGAAAAACAGTCATAGTATAGTATGTGATAAAAACGTGATAAAAAACAGTCATAGTATAGTATGTGATAAAAACGTGATGAAAAACAGTCATAGTATAGTATGTGATAAAAACGTGATAAAAACAGTCATAGTATAGTATGTGATAAAAACGTGATAAAAAACAGTCATAGTATAGTATGTGATAAAAACGTGATGAAAAACAGTCATAGTATAGTATGTGATAAAAACGTGATAAAAAACAGTCATAGTATAGTATGTGATAAAAACGTGGTGAAAAACAGTCATAGTATAGTATGTGATAAAAACGTGATGAAAAACAGTCATAGTATAGTATGTGATAAAAACGTGATAAAAACAGTCATAGTATAGTATGTGATAAAAATGTGATAAAAAACAGTCATAGTATAGTATGTGATATAACATGATAAAAACAGTCATAGTATAGTATGTCAAAAAACGTGATGAAAAACAGTCATAGTATAATATGTTATCAAAATGTCATAAAAACAGTCATAGTATACTATGTCATGAAAATGTGATAAAAAACAGTCATAGTATAGTATGTGATAAAAACGTGATAAAAACAGTCATAGTATAGTATGTGATAAAAATGTGATAAAAAACAGTCATAGTATAGTATGTCAAAAAACGTGATGAAAAACAGTCATAGTATAATATGTTATCAAAATGTCATAAAAACAGTCATAGTATACTATGTCATGAAAATGTGATAAAAAACAGTCATAGTATAGTATGTGATAAAAACGTGATAAAAACAGTCATAGTATAGTATGTGATAAAAACGTGATAAAAACAGTCATAGTATAGTATGTGATAAAAACGTGATAAAAACAGTCATAGTATAGTATGTGATAAAAATGTGATAAAAAACAGTCATAGTATAGTATGTGATAAAAACGTGATAAAAACAGTCATAGTATAGTATGTGATAAAAATGTGATAAAAAACAGTCATAGTATAGTATGTGATAAAAACATGATAAAAACAGTCATAGTATAGTATGTCAAAAAACGTGATGAAAAACAGTCATAGTATAATATGTTATCAAAATGTCATAAAAACAGTCATAGTATACTATGTCATGAAAATGTGATAAAAAACAGTCATAGTATAGTATGTGATAAAAACGTGATAAAAACAGTCATAGTATAGTATGTGATAAAAACGTGATAAAAACAGTCATAGTATAGTATGTGATAAAAACGTGATAAAAACAGTCATAGTATAGTATGTGATAAAAATGTGATAAAAAACAGTCATAGTATAGTATGTGATAAAAACGTGATAAAAACAGTCATAGTATAGTATGTGATAAAAACGTGATAAAAACAGTCATAGTATAGTATGTGATAAAAACGTGGTGAAAAACAGTCATAGTATAGTATGTGATAAAAACGTGATGAAAAACAGTCATAGTATAGTATGTGATAAAAACGTGATAAAAACAGTCATAGTATAGTATGTGATAAAAATGTGATAAAAAACAGTCATAGTATAGTATGTGATATAACATGATAAAAACAGTCATAGTATAGTATGTCAAAAAACGTGATGAAAAACAGTCATAGTATAATATGTTATCAAAATGTCATAAAAACAGTCATAGTATACTATGTCATGAAAATGTGATAAAAAACAGTCATAGTATAGTATGTGATAAAAACGTGATAAAAACAGTCATAGTATAGTATGTGATAAAAACGTGATAAAAACAGTCATAGTATAGTATGTGATAAAAACGTGATAAAAACAGTCATAGTATAGTATGTGATAAAAATGTGATAAAAAACAGTCATAGTATAGTATGTGATAAAAACGTGATAAAAACAGTCATAGTATAGTATGTGATAAAAATGTGATAAAAAACAGTCATAGTATAGTATGTGATAAAAACATGATAAAAACAGTCATAGTATAGTATGTCAAAAAACGTGATGAAAAACAGTCATAGTATAATATGTTATCAAAATGTCATAAAAACAGTCATAGTATACTATGTCATGAAAATGTGATAAAAAACAGTCATAGTATAGTATGTGATAAAAACGTGATAAAAACAGTCATAGTATAGTATGTGATAAAAACGTGATAAAAACAGTCATAGTATAGTATGTGATAAAAACGTGATAAAAACAGTCATAGTATAGTATGTGATAAAAATGTGATAAAAAACAGTCATAGTATAGTATGTGATAAAAACGTGATAAAAACAGTCATAGTATAGTATGTGATAAAAACGTGATAAAAACAGTCATAGTATAGTATGTGATAAAAACGTGGTGAAAAACAGTCATAGTATAGTATGTGATAAAAACGTGATGAAAAACAGTCATAGTATAGTATGTGATAAAAACGTGATAAAAACAGTCATAGTATAGTATGTGATAAAAATGTGATAAAAAACAGTCATAGTATAGTATGTGATATAACATGATAAAAACAGTCATAGTATAGTATGTCAAAAAACGTGATGAAAAACAGTCATAGTATAATATGTTATCAAAATGTCATAAAAACAGTCATAGTATACTATGTCATGAAAATGTGATAAAAAACAGTCATAGTATAGTATGTGATAAAAACGTGATAAAAACAGTCATAGTATAGTATGTGATAAAAACGTGATAAAAACAGTCATAGTATAGTATGTGATAAAAACGTGATAAAAACAGTCATAGTATAGTATGTGATAAAAATGTGATAAAAAACAGTCATAGTATAGTATGTGATAAAAACGTGATAAAAACAGTCATAGTATAGTATGTGATAAAAATGTGATAAAAAACAGTCATAGTATAGTATGTGATAAAAACATGATAAAAACAGTCATAGTATAGTATGTCAAAAAACGTGATGAAAAACAGTCATAGTATAATATGTTATCAAAATGTCATAAAAACAGTCATAGTATACTATGTCATGAAAATGTGATAAAAAACAGTCATAGTATAGTATGTGATAAAAACGTGATAAAAACAGTCATAGTATAGTATGTGATAAAAACGTGATAAAAACAGTCATAGTATAGTATGTGATAAAAACGTGATAAAAACAGTCATAGTATAGTATGTGATAAAAATGTGATAAAAAACAGTCATAGTATAGTATGTGATAAAAACGTGATAAAAACAGTCATAGTATAGTATGTGATAAAAACGTGATAAAAACAGTCATAGTATAGTATGTGATAAAAATGTGATAAAAAACAGTCATAGTATAGTATGTGATAAAAACGTGATAAAAACAGTCATAGTATAGTATGTGATAAAAATGTGATAAAAAACAGTCATAGTATAGTATGTCATAAAAACAGTCATAGTATACTATGTCATGAAAATGTGATAAAAAACAGTCATAGTATAGTATGTGATAAAAACGTGATAAAAACAGTGATAGTATAGTATGTGATAAAAATGTGATAAAAAACAGTCATAGTATAGTATGTCATAAAAACAGTCATAGTATACTATGTCATGAAAATGTGATAAAAAACAGTCATAGTATAGTATGTGATAAAAACGTGATAAAAAACAGTCATAGTATAGTATGTGATAAAAACAGTCATAGTATAGTATGTGATAAAAACGTGATAAAAACAGTCATAGTATAGTATGTGATAAAAATGTGATAAAAAACAGTCATAGTATAGTATGTCATAAAAACAGTCATAGTATACTATGTCATGAAAACGTGATAAAAACAGTCATAGTATAGTATGTGATAAAAATGTGATAAAAAACAGTCATAGTATAGTATGTGATCAAAACGTGATAAAAACAGTCATAGTATAGTATGTGATAAAAATGTGATAAAAACAGTCATAGTATAGTATGTGATAAAAACGTGATAAAAACAGTCATAGTATAGTATGTGATAAAAATGTGATAAAAAACAGTCATAGTATAGTATGTGATAAAAACGTGATAAAAACAGTCATAGTATAGTATGTGATAAAAACGTGATGAAAAACAGTCATAGTATAGTATGTGATAAAAACGTGATGAAAAACAGTCATAGTATAGTATGTGATAAAAACGTGATAAAAAACAGTCATAGTATAGTATGTGATAAAAACGTGATGAAAAACAGTCATAGTATAGTATGTGATAAAAACGTGATGAAAAACAGTCATAGTATAGTATGTGATAAAAACGTGATAAAAAACAGTCATAGTATAGTATGTGATAAAAACGTGATGAAAAACAGTCATAGTATAGTATGTGATAAAAACGTGATAAAAAACAGTCATAGTATAGTATGTGATAAAAACGTGATGAAAAACAGTCATAGTATAGTATGTGATAAAAACGTGGTGAAAAACAGTCATAGTATAGTATGTGATAAAAACGTGATGAAAAATAGTCATAGTATAGTATGTGATAAAAACATGATGAAAAACAGTCATCGTAAAGTATGTCATAAAAAGGTGATAAAAAACAGTCATAGTATAGTATGTGATAAAAACATGATGAAAAACAGTCATCGTAAAGTATGTCATAAAAAGGTGATAAAAAACAGTCATAGTATAGTATGTGATAAAAACGTGATGAAAAACAGTCATAGTATAGTATGTGATAAAAACGTGATGAAAAACAGTCATAGTATAGTATGTGATTAAAACAGTCATAGTATAGCATGTGATTAAAACAGTCATAGTATAGCATGTCCAAAAACGTGATAAAAACAGTCATAGTATAGTATGTCATAAAAACGTGATGAAAAACAGTCATAGTATGGTATGTCATAAAAACGTGATGAAAAACAGTCATAGTATAGTATGTGATAGAAATGTGATGAAAAACAGTCATAGTATAATATGTCATAAAAATGTGATAAAAACAGTCATAGTATAGTATGTGATTAGACCAGTCATAGTATAGTATGTGATAAAAACGTGATGAAAAACAGTCATAGTATAGTATGTGATAAAAACATGATGAAAAACAGTCATAGTATAGTATGTGATAAAAACATGATGAAAAACAGTCATAGTATAGTATGTGATTAAAACAGTCATAGTATAGTATGTGATAAAAACGTGATAAAAACAGTCATAGTATAGTATGTGATAAAAACATGATGAAAAACAGTCATAGTATAGTATGTGATAAAAACATGATGAAAAACAGTCATAGTATAGTATGTGATAAAAACATGATGAAAAACAGTCATAGTATAGTATGTGATAGAAATGTGATGAAAAACAGTCATAGTATAATATGTCATAAAAATGTGATAAAAACAGTCATAGTATAGTATGTGATTAGACCAGTCATAGTATAGTATGTGATAAAAACGTGATGAAAAACAGTCATAGTATAGTATGTGATAAAAACATGATGAAAAACAGTCATAGTATAGTATGTGATAAAAACAGTCATAGTATAGTATGTGATAAAAACATGATGAAAAACAGTCATAGTATAGTATGTGATTAAAACAGTCATAGTATAGTATGTGATTAAAACAGTCATAGTATAGTATGTGATAAAAACGTGATAAAAACAGTCATAGTATAGTATGTGATAAAAACATGATGAAAAACAGTCATAGTATAGTATGTGATAAAAACATGATGAAAAACAGTCATAGTATAGTATGTGATAAAAACATGATGAAAAACAGTCATAGTATAGTATGTGATAAAAACATGATGGAAAACAGTCATAGTATAGTATGTGATAAAAACATGATGAAAAACAGTCATAGTATAGTATGTGATTAAAACGTGATGAAAAACAGTCATAGTATAGTATGTGATTAGACCAGTCATAGTATAGTATGTGATAAAAACATGATGAAAAACAGTCATAGTATAATATGTGATAAAAACATGATGAAAAACAGTCATAGTATAGTATGTGATGAAAACATGATGAAAAACAGTCATAGTATAGTATGTGATAAAAACATGATGAAAAACAGTCATAGTATAGTATGTGATGAAAAACAGTCATAGTATAGTATGTGATGAAAAACAGTCATAGTATAGTATGTGATGAAAAACAGTCATAGTATAGTATGTGATAAAAACATGATGAAAAACAGTCATAGTATAGTATGTGATGAAAACGTGATTAAAAACAGTCATAGTATAGTATGTGATAAAAACGTGATGAAAAACAGTCATAGTATAGTATGTGATAAAAACGTGATTAAAAACAGTCATAGTATAGTATGTGATGAAAAACAGTCATAGTATAGTATGTGATAAAAACGTGATTAAAAACAGTCATAGTATAGTATGTGATGAAAAACAGTCATAGTATAGTATGTGATAAAAACGTGATTAAAAACAGTCATAGTATAGTATGTGATGAAAAACAGTCATAGTATAGTATGTGATAAAAACATGATGAAAAACAGTCATAGTATAGTATGTGATGAAAACGTGATGAAAAACAGTCATAGTATAGTATGTGATAAAAACGTGATTAAAAACAGTCATAGTATAGTATGTGATAAAAACATGATAAAAACAGTCATAGTATAGTATGTGATGAAAAACAGTCATAGTATAGTATGTGATGAAAAACAGTCATAGTATAGTATGTGATGAAAAACAGTCATAGTATAGTATGTGATTAAAAACAGTCATAGTATAGTATGTGATGAAAAACAGTCATAGTATAGTATGTGATAAAAACATGATGAAAAACAGTCATAGTATAGTATGTGATGAAAACGTGATGAAAAAAAGTCATAGTATAGTATGTGATAAAAACATGATGAAAAACAGTCATAGTATAGTATGTGATAAAAACGTGATTAAAAACAGTCATAGTATAGTATGTGATAAAAACGTGATTAAAAACAGTCATAGTATAGTATGTGATAAAAACGTGATTAAAAACAGTCATAGTATAGTATGTGATAAAAACGTGATTAAAAACAGTCATAGTATAGTATGTGATGAAAAACAGTCATAGTATAGTATGTGATGAAAACATGATGAAAAACAGTCATAGTATAGTATGTGATAAAAACATGATGAAAAACAGTCATAGTATAGTATGTGATAAAAACGTGATTAAAAACAGTCATAGTATAGTATGTGATAAAAACGTGATGAAAAACAGTCATAGTATAGTATGTGATAAAAACGTGATTAAAAACAGTCATAGTATAGTATGTGATAAAAACGTGATTAAAAACAGTCATAGTATAGTATGTGATAAAAACGTGATTAAAAACAGTCATAGTATAGTATGTGATGAAAAACAGTCATAGTATAGTATGTGATGAAAACATGATGAAAAACAGTCATAGTATAGTATGTGATAAAAACATGATGAAAAACAGTCATAGTATAGTATGTGATAAAAACGTGATTAAAAACAGTCATAGTATAGTATGTGATAAAAACGTGATGAAAAACAGTCATAGTATAGTATGTGATAAAAACGTGATGAAAAACAGTCATAGTATAGTATGTGATGAAAAACAGTCATAGTATAGTATGTGATGAAAACGTGATTAAAAACAGTCATAGTATAGTATGTGATGAAAACATGATGAAAAACAGTCATAGTATAGTATGTGATGAAAACGTGATTAAAAACAGTCATAGTATAGTATGTGATGAAAACGTGATGAAAAACAGTCATAGTATAGTATGTGATGATAACGTGATGAAAAACAGTCATAGTATAGTATGTGATGAAAACGTGATTAAAAACAGTCATAGTATAGTATGTGATGAAAAACAGTCATAGTATAGTATGTGATGAAAAACAGTCATAGTATAGTATGTGATAAAAACAGTCATAGTATAGTATGTGATGAAAACGTGATTAAAAACAGTCATAGTATAGTATGTGATGAAAACGTGATTAAAAACAGTCATAGTATAGTATGTGATGAAAACGTGATTAAAAACAGTCATAGTATAGTATGTGATAAAAACGTGATTAAAAACAGTCATAGTATAGTATGTGATGAAAAACAGTCATAGTATAGTATGTGATGAAAACATGATGAAAAACAGTCATAGTATAGTATGTGATAAAAACATGATGAAAAACAGTCATAGTATAGTATGTGATAAAAACGTGATTAAAAACAGTCATAGTATAGTATGTGATAAAAACGTGATGAAAAACAGTCATAGTATAGTATGTGATAAAAACGTGATTAAAAACAGTCATAGTATAGTATGTGATAAAAACGTGATTAAAAACAGTCATAGTATAGTATGTGATGAAAAACAGTCATAGTATAGTATGTGATGAAAACATGATGAAAAACAGTCATAGTATAGTATGTGATAAAAACATGATGAAAAACAGTCATAGTATAGTATGTGATAAAAACGTGATTAAAAACAGTCATAGTATAGTATGTGATAAAAACATGATGAAAAACAGTCATAGTATAGTATGTGATAAAAACGTGATTAAAAACAGTCATAGTATAGTATGTGATAAAAACGTGATGAAAAACAGTCATAGTATAGTATGTGATAAAAACGTGATGAAAAACAGTCATAGTATAGTATGTGATGAAAAACAGTCATAGTATAGTATGTGATGAAAACGTGATTAAAAACAGTCATAGTATAGTATGTGATGAAAACATGATGAAAAACAGTCATAGTATAGTATGTGATGAAAACGTGATTAAAAACAGTCATAGTATAGTATGTGATGAAAACGTGATTAAAAACAGTCATAGTATAGTATGTGATGAAAAACAGTCATAGTATAGTATGTGATGAAAACATGATGAAAAACAGTCATAGTATAGTATGTGATAAAAACATGATGAAAAACAGTCATAGTATAGTATGTGATAAAAACGTGATTAAAAACAGTCATAGTATAGTATGTGATAAAAACGTGATGAAAAACAGTCATAGTATAGTATGTGATAAAAACGTGATTAAAAACAGTCATAGTATAGTATGTGATAAAAACGTGATTAAAAACAGTCATAGTATAGTATGTGATGAAAAACAGTCATAGTATAGTATGTGATGAAAACATGATGAAAAACAGTCATAGTATAGTATGTGATAAAAACATGATGAAAAACAGTCATAGTATAGTATGTGATAAAAACGTGATTAAAAACAGTCATAGTATAGTATGTGATAAAAACATGATGAAAAACAGTCATAGTATAGTATGTGATAAAAACGTGATTAAAAACAGTCATAGTATAGTATGTGATAAAAACGTGATGAAAAACAGTCATAGTATAGTATGTGATAAAAACGTGATGAAAAACAGTCATAGTATAGTATGTGATGAAAAACAGTCATAGTATAGTATGTGATGAAAACGTGATTAAAAACAGTCATAGTATAGTATGTGATGAAAACATGATGAAAAACAGTCATAGTATAGTATGTGATGAAAACGTGATTAAAAACAGTCATAGTATAGTATGTGATGAAAACGTGATGAAAAACAGTCATAGTATAGTATGTGATGATAACGTGATGAAAAACAGTCATAGTATAGTATGTGATGAAAACGTGATTAAAAACAGTCATAGTATAGTATGTGATGAAAAACAGTCATAGTATAGTATGTGATGAAAAACAGTCATAGTATAGTATGTGATAAAAACAGTCATAGTATAGTATGTGATGAAAACGTGATTAAAAACAGTCATAGTATAGTATGTGATGAAAACGTGATTAAAAACAGTCATAGTATAGTATGTGATGAAAACGTGATTAAAAACAGTCATAGTATAGTATGTGATAAAAACGTGATTAAAAACAGTCATAGTATAGTATGTGATGAAAAACAGTCATAGTATAGTATGTGATGAAAACATGATGAAAAACAGTCATAGTATAGTATGTGATAAAAACATGATGAAAAACAGTCATAGTATAGTATGTGATAAAAACGTGATTAAAAACAGTCATAGTATAGTATGTGATAAAAACGTGATGAAAAACAGTCATAGTATAGTATGTGATAAAAACGTGATTAAAAACAGTCATAGTATAGTATGTGATAAAAACGTGATTAAAAACAGTCATAGTATAGTATGTGATAAAAACGTGATTAAAAACAGTCATAGTATAGTATGTGATAAAAACGTGATTAAAAACAGTCATAGTATAGTATGTGATGAAAAACAGTCATAGTATAGTATGTGATGAAAACATGATGAAAAACAGTCATAGTATAGTATGTGATAAAAACATGATGAAAAACAGTCATAGTATAGTATGTGATAAAAACGTGATTAAAAACAGTCATAGTATAGTATGTGATAAAAACGTGATTAAAAACAGTCATAGTATAGTATGTGATAAAAACGTGATGAAAAACAGTCATAGTATAGTATGTGATAAAAACGTGATGAAAAACAGTCATAGTATAGTATGTGATGAAAAACAGTCATAGTATAGTATGTGATGAAAACGTGATTAAAAACAGTCATAGTATAGTATGTGATGAAAACATGATGAAAAACAGTCATAGTATAGTATGTGATGAAAACGTGATTAAAAACAGTCATAGTATAGTATGTGATAAAAACATGATGAAAAACAGTCATAGTATAGTATGTGATGATAACGTGATGAAAAACAGTCATAGTATAGTATGTGATGAAAACGTGATTAAAAACAGTCATAGTATAGTATGTGATGAAAAACAGTCATAGTATAGTATGTGATGAAAAACAGTCATAGTATAGTATGTGATGAAAACGTGATTAAAAACAGTCATAGTATAGTATGTGATGAAAAACAGTCATAGTATAGTATGTGATGAAAAACAGTCATAGTATAGTATGTGATAAAAACAGTCATAGTATAGTATGTGATGAAAACGTGATTAAAAACAGTCATAGTATAGTATGTGATGAAAACGTGATTAAAAACAGTCATAGTATAGTATGTGATGAAAACGTGATTAAAAACAGTCATAGTATAGTATGTGATGAAAACGTGATGAAAAACAGTCATAGTATAGTATGTGATGAAAACGTGATGAAAAACAGTCATAGTATAGTATGTGATGAAAACGTGATTAAAAACAGTCATAGTATAGTATGTGATAAAAACGTGATTAAAAACAGTCATAGTATAGTATGTGATGAAAAACAGTCATAGTATAGTATGTGATAAACAACAACAAACAACTAAACGTGGTTATCTGCCCTGAAGACAGCTCAGCTCAAACCTTATTCTTCATAAACCAAACGAAAATTCCCAAACTGCCGAGACAATGCTGTTCCCCTGTGTTCCCCGGGCCACGCCCCCTCACACCTGCGGGACACACACCTGATTACTGTGGTCTCATGGAAGGCACGAGTTAAAGGACGGGTGAGAGGGACACAATTTTATTTTTTACAGCAAACTATATTGTAACTTTTTTTTTATGACGTACTATATCATGATATCTTTTTAATATTTTTTGACATGCTATACCGTGACTTCTTAGATGTTTTTATATATATTTATTTTCACTGTGATTTAACATGACATTTTTATGACATTCTGTATCATGTTTTTTAATCACATTTTTTATGCTGTGACTTTTTTTTTTATAAACTACTATACCATGAGTAAATAATGAATTTTTTTTATCATATATTATGTTATCTTATCACACTTTTTTATGGCAAACTATAGTCACCACCAGGTGACAAGTGCATTAGATCATGTATTTTTATGTCATGGTTCAGTGTCATGCACAAAATAAAAACTACCGAGACAAAGTGACCGATTCAAAAAAACTTTTTATTAGAACAATACAGCAGATATAAAGGTCTATTGCAATCAAACACTCCCATCAGAACGGAACGTGTGCTTCAACAGACAATATGCGCTCCCCAAGAGAAATAAATTAATATAAACTAGATAAAATAAAAACAGAAAATAAAGAAAAGAAAAAGTTGTGTTCAAATTCCTGTTCAGAAAAAAAGCTGCCATCAAATAGAAACTTGCAAACCTTAATCTCAAACAATCATAGACAGTACAGTTTATGATCCGCTCAGAATTTAAGAGTTTCCATTGTGCTGGAGCCAGATTTTGGTTTTTACCAGGAAACACATCTTTTAAAAAGTTCACTTTGTTTTTTAAATCTCCAAGTGAAGTCTCCACATCTGAGGTGGTTCATGTGCCCTTAAAGTCGTTCACTGTGTCAGATCTTCAGACAAGACTTTTTTTTTTTTTTTTTTTTGCTGTGGTCAGTGCAGAGAGAGACTTTGGCCTCTGCGCCCTGACCTCAAATGATCTGTGGCTAAATGAGAGAGAACAGTCGTAAATAACAGAGAAGGAAAAAAAAGAGAGAAATTAAAGCTTGCGATAATAATATTACCAAAAAACAGCAGTGGATAAATTAAAATACAATCCAATCAGAAAGAAAAATATGTTTTCAGACAAAGTGTCCAAAGAAGGAGGCCGACGACTATGATGAACTGCATTTGGGGCCTCGTTTATAAAAAATATCTTCAAGTCATCCTTGATGTGTTTTTACAAATTATTTAAGGGCATGTCGTAGAAAAGAATAAACTTACATTGGTGACATGGAAATCATCTTTAATTTACAGTACAGAGAGAAATGAAAATGGCTACATGTTATTTATTTATTGATCAAATTCTTGACTTTAGATTTGGTTTTAAGCGCAAATGTTAAATTCACAAGGCCTGATTTGAGATCTGTGCTGCGGCTCTGTGACGCCAGACACACACGAGGGCAAGCGTCGACACAAAAGTGGAAAAACTTTTTAGGTCGGAGAAGTGACTCTGTGTTGTCACTTCCTGCCTGCACTGGAGACGAAACACCAGAAGTCGCTGTTGGTTTGCTAAGATCAGATGTTGTGCTGTGTATCTCCTCCTTGCCTCCACCTGTCGTCCTTGCACATACAGACCACATGTTGCACTCCTCCCCTCCTCATCTTCAGTTGACTCATCATCTAACATATTTATGTATTCTTGCCATCATAACATTTTTTTGTTCTTTTTTTAATTATATATATTTCATACAAATCTATAACCCAAAATTTAGAAATCTTATTTACATGGAAAAGTTTTCTTTTTTTTTTCATTTAAAAGTGACTATTAACCCTTCGCCCACCCCAGATCCCGACATCTCCCCCCGCAGCCTCCACAACCATGGAAGAAATCCACTCCATCTTTTTCTTTTTGTCATAACTGAATGATCTAAAGTGTGACTTGGAAAACATCATTCAGCGAAAAAAAAAACACACCCCCAAATGTTTTTTGTCAAAACCACAATTCTGCTTCTGCAAATCAAACCAATAAACTCTTAAATGTCGGAACTCAACACAGAAGGAAACGTAGCATTATTGAAGGGAGGTGTTTGAACGCCTCCCCGCAGAGCAAACGAGAGATACTTCCTGGAGAGTCTCAGAAACTGCTTTATAAAACCCGCCTTCTTGGAAGTTTTAGAGTTGAAGCGACAGAGCCAGAGGAGGTGGGGATGGACAGACAGAAAGACAGACAGAGGGACAGGGAGAAAACAAAAACACCCCTCGTCAGTCAGTTTTAGTAGCGCCCCCCTGAGAGGCCGTCCTGTGTATTACGCACACAGACACACACCGCACACGCCGTGCCAGCCTTCAGTTTAGGGGAGAGAGCGTGTGTCTTAGGTTTTATGTGTGTGTGTGTCATTCTGTGCACATTGTTAGAACCAGTGCCTCCCCGAAAGATGTGTGTGAGTGAGTCAGAGTGTGTGTGCGTTAGAGAGTGCCGTCCTCGGCGCAGCCTCCTCCTGCCTTGTGGCGGAACTCCTGCAGGTTGGAGACGCCGTGGAAATGAACGAAAGCCCCTGCGACCACCAAGATGTGGAACAGCTGGTGGGAGTGGAACTAGGAGGACAGACAGAGAAGAAGAGTAAATTAAACTGGTGCGTGAACCAGAGTGACATAAAGAAAGAAAAATGTGACCAAGAAAGAGCTCCGCAGGTGAGTTAGCTTTAGCTTTCTTTATTTTGCACCAAGTGCGTTTGTTAGTCACTTACCCAGATGTCACACTTGCCGGGGAAGAACCTCTCGGGGATGCGGGCGGCGTACAGACAGGCTCCAGTGATGTAAAGTGTCGCCATGAGCAGCAGCCAGCCCATCTGGCCCATGGTGGTGGCTTTGATCAGACCCTCGCTGATGACAAAGTGCAGGGTGGGAACCACGCCGCTCAGACCCAGACCTACAAACACTCCTGAACACAGACACAGACGGAGAGAGATGGTGAGTACTTGAACCTGCTTGTAAAGATTTGTTTTTGGCCACTTGGGAACAACACAGAGAGCGGTGTTCGCATCCCGTGAGATTCTTAAGTTCTTTTTTTTTCTCGACCCAACAAGAACCAAGTAAACTTGCTGCTTGTTTAGAGCAGCTTTAAAAAACAAAATAAAGATCTATATCATGTCAGTATCTGACTCTACCTGCTCTGACTCCTCTGTACTGCGGCGTGGCGAAGAAGTCACACTGGGAGACAGTGATGGCGGCCAGTCCCAGTATGCACACCACGAACAGGTAGATGAAGCAGGGCTGAGGGGAGCAGTAGAAGGAGTAGTACAACCATGGAACGAACGAGCCCATGATCAGGAAGGCGATCCCGCTGTAGTCCAACCTAGACACACACACAGTGGACGATTACAGACACTGAAGGACATTTTTCTCCCGTAGAGCTTAAGACAGTGAAATCTGTGAGGTAACAGGTCGTCGTCTTACTTGGAGAAGACTCTGGAGACGCCCTCAGAGTGGCAGTAGACTGTGTGGAAGAGCCAGGAGAAGGAGAGGCAGAGAATGGCTCCCAGGAAAAACATCCCGATCACCACCTTCTCCTGGACCGGAGCCACGAACGACATGTTGGGCCTGAACATGTACATCAGACCCAGGCAGAGGAAAAACAAACAGCCTGTGGAGAGAGACAGGAACACAGAGCATTAAATATTAATCAAGATAAATAACAACAAACATGTACCCAACAAACACTGCTCTCCCCCACTGAGTTAATCACAACTGGCTAATCAATGCCAATTTTAAATGCCAAGGTAGAGACATACAAAACATCATTTATTGATCCAATCAAACAGACCAAATTCATAGAGGTGCAGTGTCTCTGTTTAACCATTGGGTGGCAGCAGAGAGTCAGACTGAACTAGCTCTTCAGAAGTTACAGATAAGAAAACATACTTTAGCTTAATGGTTTAAAGAAGAAGAAGAAGAAGAAGAAGAAGAAGAAGGAGAAGTTGAAATGAAATTTTAACTAAAGGATAAGATGATAAGTGAAGAAACAGATCACAGATACAGAGAAACAAAAAACACTGATGGCCAAACTTCACAAAGAATGGATTGTTGCTGCTAACAGCACAATAAGTTGAACATCACTATCTGCCCTGTCTCAAGGTCCAGATCACAAGAGACACTGTGCTGATATTACAGCACAAACACACCCTCAAAGTTTTGCAGCTGAGTCCAATTCACATTTTTTTGTGTGTCTGATTGCAATTATCCGTGTGGCAAAGTATAAATGCTGCCTTTATGCGAGGAACATCGAAAGAGAGAGAGACAAAGAAAACTGAGATTTTGAGATTGAGAGCGACTTCTCCTGACCAACGACGTGCAGAGGCACTTCTTAAAACTTCAGGGAAAGGATTAAAATGGCAAAGAAAGACATGTATGTGGGATTTAACATCCCAGTCTGTTGAGTGCTGTCTCAAACGCACACTTTCAGACTGTAAAAGAAGACAGGCGTTCTTCTCATAAAAAATGTGCTTCACGTAACACCAACTCTTTTAACATGTTTATAATTTTCCTGTTAATGTGTGTCGCTATTGAAATGATTGTGAAATGGATTATCTCCCGCCTCCAGTCCTCATTGTGTCTGTAATGTGTGTGTGTGTGTGTGTGTGTGTGTGTTTGAGCTCTTGTTCATCAGTTGTCTGTGAACCAGCTAAGAACATTTTTGTCAAATGAAATTAACTTCAAAACTTGACAACATGAACATTGTAAATGAGTCCCTTTGTTTTTCTTGTTGAAATGTTCTGCAGTGTGTGTGTGTGTGTGTGTGTGTGTGTGTGTGTGTGTGTGTGTGTGTGTGTGTGAGAATGACATCAGCTGACAGGAAGTAAACAAAGATACAAGATACTGTTGCCTAGCAATGCAATTACAGTGAGACGGTCTAAAGTTGCCTCCTCACCCTACTTTAAGAGATTTAAGGTTAGGATTCAGATTAGGTTTCCTTAGTTGGGTTAATATTAGGAGCCTATTGCTGGGTGTTAAGATCTGGTTTATAGGAACATCAGTGTATGTGTGTGTGTGTGTGTGTGTGTGTGTGTATTACCTAGCAGATGTGTCCAGATGTTTCCCGTCTCTGTGTGAATTCTAAAGATGCTCTTGAAACAGGCGCGGAACGAAGGCATGGGCGGCCTATGGCCGTGGAGCAGGAAGTCGTTGTCCTTCAGCCAATCGGGGAGCACGTCGTGAGGTATGACGCGCCACCGGCCCTCCCACACCTGATTGGTTAATAAAGGACACGGATAATAACGTCATAATGAAGTTGAGAAAAACAACCTGAAGGCTGGTGTGAATGCAATATGTTGATTAAAAAATGACTCCTGATCAAATCATCCTTTATGAGAGGCAGCTGGTTGTTTACTGAGTGTCCTTGAAATAGGATGTGTGTGTGTGTGTGTGTGTAAGAGTTGTGTACAGTGTGTAAACATGAGTATGTGTAGTGTAAGTGTCAGTGTCAGATGAACAGCATTGGGGTCAAGAGATGTAAATAAATAAAGTGAAGTCCGACACTGCAAACACCCCTGATATAGAGAGCAGAGAGAGAGAAGCCTTTGACAGTTTCTCTCCTGTGATTAATTTCCCTAATTTACAACCTGCTGGTTGCAATTTCAGCAGACTCACAGTGTGTGTGTGTGTGTAGGGTCTGAAATTAGCACCCGCCGTACGCCAAATGTGGGTAAACAGTTGGCAATAGAGGGTACAATCGTCAGGCCATCCGCCACTTTGGCAAAGAGGAAAAATGCACAACAGAAAAACAACATCTAGAACTGTTTGATATAAATTTTGACTGAGGGACCAGAGTGCCCCAGAAATGAGTCCTAAAACCCCAAAATGAGTTAGCATTTTACCACTCACAGTTCCCTCATCTTAAGGTCTGCGGTTAACACGGGCTCACATTTTGTTATACAATATAAAACACATCAGTAAACACCACACTCATGAATTCTGAAGCTTGTATGCATCTTAAAAAGGGCGGGTGCTAACAAGTGGCTAAATGAGACTAAAAAACGTCATTACAGCCGAGCTGTGGGGGCAACGTTAAGACTTGAGACTGTGGTGTAGTTCGTTTATAGCCTCACGTTAGCTTCTTACTTGTTTTGATTGCATTTAGGCTTCAAAAATCATAAAAGAGGAGTTCATTTGTGAAAATTATCTTACAAAAACACATGTAAGTGTCATAAATGTTTGCTTATTTTCTGCGATAAACCAAAATCCAAGGGAAAAATCCCACAGGCTATTTGATGAGGGAACCGAAGCCATGCTAACTTGGGTGAGGCTGGAGAAAATCGTCATTCCTGGAGCACTCTGTAGCTCAAAGCGTAGTGAGCACGTGGTCAAATTAGAGACAGAGTGATGCAGATGTCCTTCCTGACCCTGGAGAGTGTTTAAAAAAACAACAACCTTGCAATGGTGAATGTCTCACTCTCTGTATGTACTGAAATGTAATAATAGCATTTGTTTGCACATACAGGCAGGCGCATCGACGAATGCATGTGCATGTGTACAATATCCTCCAACCCCTGAAAAATAGAGCTACTCTGGAAGCTACATTGTAATCCCCCTGCGTCACATACATAAATCAAATGATGCTGAGCAAACGCTGCCTCAATTGGTTAGATCTTAGCCACGTAAAAAAACATCCACCTAAAAAATCACTATCAGTTTAAGCGTGTAGTATATTTAGAATATCTTCACAACTTTACTTTGCTGTCAGAAAGACTTTTCCGACGGGGAACTGAACCTGTTATCCCTCTCTCTCTACGGCTCCCTCCATCAGTTAGTGTGTAAGGTAAAGCTGTTAAAATATCCCAAATATACTGCACACTTACATTGATTTTTATATTGATTTTTTAGGTGGGACTTTTTTTTATGTGGCTAATATGTTTTGCACTACAGCATATCATTGTTACGCTTCGGTGCCGGTAGATTTGGTTTGTAAATAAAATGCTAGCAAAGCAACACAGTACAAAAAATAAGCAGAGCAGAGATGTGGCAGGCGTTGAAAAGAAGTTAATTTCAGACCCGGTGTGTGTGTGTGTGTGTGTGTGTTTGTGTGTGTATGAGCCCATGCTGCTTTATTGAGTCCATATGAGCCAACATTCCAGCAATGTCATCTGACAAACAGACACCAACTCTTAATGCCTGCCTGCTTGTTCGTTTTAATTTCGAAATACCGACACATAGTTGGTAAAAAAAAAAGACCTCAACAAGACATAAACTGGTTTCTGAGAATTCATTGTGAAATCCATCTAAACATAAAGAGGTTCTGGGCGACAGAAGAAGAAGCCTATAATGTGCTGTTTTTTTAATTAACTTTGCACTTTGTAACTACACAGTAAAACACTTTAATCACTAGTAAACTGGTTAATATCATTGTATGTTGGACACTTTCCAGTTTGGCTTGTGCCCAGATTGCTCTATAAATGAGTACAACTTGAAAAAACACAAAACAAAGACAAGATAAACTCGACAATATTTGCTCAGTTTGCTTGTTTTTATGGTTTTATTGGTGCCTCTTACAGTGTGGTTTTATTGAATGTGGTTATACACAACAAGCATCACTGTCAGGGAGATTAACAAATTAAGTGGGCAGTGAATTTAATGGTGTGGCACTCCAGAGCGTCTGTATAGATAAGTTAAGGGACAGAGTGCACAGCAAATATCCTCCAAACCAAATACACATGCACCTGTGTGTGTGTGTGTGTGTCTGTATAGTAAGTGTGTTTTCATTACCTTGTGTACGAACTCCTCCATCCTCTCCATGGCGTGGTGAGCCTGCAAAAGCGGAGTCATCCCCATGAAGCCTTCATCGCTGCTCCTTTCATCCTCTTCCTCCTTCTCCTCTCCTCTTCCTCTGTCATCCTCTTCAGTTTTTCTCCTCTCCTCGTCGCACTCTGGGACGCTCTGACGAGAAATAAAACAGACACGCTGTTAGGACAGAGGGATTTAAGACAAGGGAAGTCAAGTGTGACCGCGAGACCGAGGTCACTCCTTTAATATGAACCTGCTGCACACACATGATACCACCTTCACAAGTGTGTGTGATGTTATTGATCCCCCAGCTTACACTGCTCTCACATGCAAATGAAATTCAACATGAGAAGAGCACTTCCTTTGAGGTTCATCACTGATCATTCTGCATCACCTGCTGCTGACAAACATGCTTTGTGATCAGAAGAAAACACAAATACAGGAATCATGTTATCATATCGGGCAACAATCTGTATTTTCGGTTCTTTTAAATTGCCTGTGATGAATAAACCTGATCAGTCAATCATCATGTCACAATATTTTGGAATAACAGTAAAGACACTGTCACTGTGTGCAACAGCATGTGTGCTACAAGGTGACGGATGATTGAACTAAGACACCTGCAAGGTGCTTTTATCTCCATATCAACAAATTCTGTCATGTTTTCCACATTAAAATAATTACAGAGACAATAAACAGCGTCTTAAAGCAGTGGCTCCAAACCTTTTGGACTTATGCCCCCTTGAAACAGATCTTGTGACCCCTCTGTTTTAAATTTAAAGGGGACCAACTACACCTTTCCTTATTTTCTATCATATTCTACTTTCTACTTTTGAGAGAAGCTAACGTCAGCACATGACGGATCTCTTTACAAAATGATCTGCTCCAGGCACGCTACTGCGAGTGTTTACATTACATAAACTACACTGCTAATGTCTGGCGAAAAATGAAATCTTAATTACTCCACAATTTCGGATCATATTCCTGCTGGAACATGTATAACTGTGTTAAGATGCTTTTATTGGTGGTTTTTAATGGGAAAATGTGCAGCTATACACAGTCATTCCCGAGCTACAAGTACACTGCTACATGTAGCTATGTGCTAACATCAGGGAAAAGTAATCTTGTTTTTTTCATTGGTAATTTTTCACGATAGAAAGTGCTGCTATTCTATTACAATCACTGGCCCACTGCACTGAGAAGTGAAAGACCCTGTGACGACCCCTCCGCTCCACCAGAGGTGTCTATTTTCCTGGCTGTTCTTTGTGTTACAGGGCGCGGGTCAAGGCACAGGGTCGTTGTCTACCTAATGAGCCACACTTGGGCCAGTGTGCTTCATGATATAAAGCTCATCGCCTTCCAGCAGACTTCCCTAACGATGCAGCTGTTGTTCTTTTGCTTTGTCTACACACATTTCCACACACCCATGACTGATTACTGACTTCCATGTTTATTCAGTTATTTATCATTTTGTAAATAAGCTTAACTCTCCCTTCCTTGTTGCAGCCTAAGAGCCAGGTTGTAACAACCCGGAAACGCTGACCAATCAGAGATGACTGAGCTTTTTCAGGAGGAAGGACAGCGAATACAGGTGTTTCAGCAGAGACTGAATGAGGATATTAAAGTATTTTTGACCATTAAAGCATGTAAACATGTTGTAGTAGAAACCTAAAATACAAGTATGAGCCTGAAAATGAGCATGAAGGGTCCTCTTTGATATGGATTAACCCATGTGTGACTTCCCTCCCCAAAATGAAATGACTGAAAGGGTAAACCTAATCAGTATTCCACAACAAAATACCAATGATTACAGAAAATAAAAATGTGTGTATATCATATTAATCATCTCATGACGCCTAAATTTTTGGGGTAGTTTGTACTCCTTTGTTGGGAAGTGCCACCTTAAAGAGCCTACATATATACAGTATATAATCATGAACAAGTAATAGAGGAGTGTGTGTGCATGCACAAACTGTGAAGTGAATTGATTAACACTGATCAGTGTGAATTTGGGTTTCTCCTCTCGCTGTATACAGCCTACTCAGGTCATTAGAATTATAACAAGCAAAAATTAAAGCATAGTATATTTTAGGAAAAAGTAGCTAATTTTCGATTGAACAGATGTCGACACTCTCTACCCATTTATAAACGGAAGATTAGACAGACAGTGTGAATTCAATCTAACACAATAGCTGTCACAGCTGGGGAGCCGGGGACAGAATTAATATGGCTTGCGCTTTGTGATAAATACACAGTCATTCATCATAACTGACACACAAACAAACGGTCACACACAGCGTTGAGTGCACACACACACACACACACACACACACACACACACACACACACACACACACACACACACACACACACACACACACACACACACACACACACACACACACACACAAAAAAAACACAGTGATGTTGTGTGTGGATTCAGGTGGACGGAATTGATAATGTGCCAGCACACTACAAAGAGGCGTGTAAACACAAAATATGTATTTCTTTCAAGCCGTCACAGACACAATCTTCATCACACACACACACACGCCATGTTCTGCTGAAAGGAAGTGATCAGAAAAGATTCTGTTCTTTTTATTACTCCCGAGGTGGGAGAGGAGGGGGGAGGAACAAAAGGGAGACAAGAGTGAGAAAATTAGAAAAAAGCAGCGAGATAGACCGGTGAACAAGAGCAGAAAGAGAAAGACAGAGAAGTCCTGTTGTATATATAATGCATGACTAACCCATTTTTAAAGACCCACCAGCAAAATACACTCCAACTGCCTTGTCCCCCTGCCTGTTGACCGTGACGTCTCTTATGTGGACATTTACATGTCATTCAAAGTCTGCAGACAGTCAACACTTTTCAGGTTCCTGAAGCCTGACATGTGCGAGTGTATCGACTGTGCTTAATCATGCATGAGGATGAATCTCAGTCTGCAGCTTTTTATAGTAAGATAGTAAGAACGGGACACACACATGCACGGCGATCACACCTGAAGGTGAGCAACTGTAAAACCACATTCCCATAAATCCACAGTTTCAAAGCTGAGATAAAGGTGACACCTGCCATCGATTGTGTGTGTGTGTGTGTGTGTGTGTGTGTGTGTGTGTGTGTGTGTGTGTGTGTGTGTGTGTGTGTGTGTGTGTGTGTGTGTGTGTGTGTGTGTGTGAGCGTCAGTGATTGAGTATACTATGTGAGCAGAGGGTATCTGGGTGACTGCCAAGTAGTCACGTGTGCTCTGCGGTCTTTGTGTGTGTGTCAGTAATAGCCTCTCATGTGTGCCCATGCATGCATGTAATGGAGGTGTAAGCTGCCAGTCCCGCTGTGGAGGTTGAGGTTATTCCTGAAGGGTGTGAATACCTGTGTGTGTGTGTGTGTGTGTGTGTGTGTGTGTGTGTGTGTAGGGAGGACAATAGGTTGTCCTCTAGGTGTACTCAAGATGCTATCACTATCACTAAATAACACACAGACACACAATCACATCTGCACAGATGTCGATACCCTCACTTGATGATACACTCAGATACACACCATACACTCACTGCACACAATGCATGCAGGGAAATAGGACAGCAGCTACTGCGCTGTAACAGCACATGGTCTCAGAGCAAACTGGGATAGAGGACAGTGTGTTACACCGCTTTAGTTAACACATAAAGTAGGAAAAAGAAGGCAGCACAGATAGGGAGAGAGAGGTGGAGATGGATGGGAGGTGTTTAGCCTACAAACCTGCACATTCAGGTGATTTATGATCAGACACCTTCTCACTGGAAACCGCCTTTTCACTGAAACACTACAGGCTGTTGTGTAGTAGCATTTGTTTGTGATAAGTAAGTCGGGTTTGTGAGGAAGAGGAGGAGAGCTTATGAAAATGAGTCACACACTAAGTCTCAGTGTTTCCCCTGTATTCAGCCTGCAGTGGCACACAGCCTGAGCCCCTCCACACACACATACAGGGAGCGGAGAAGAGGAGAGAAAGGTGAAGGGAAGGTAACATTGTCAGTACTGGTTACAAACAGGATTGGTAGCGAACAACACATGAAAGTGTTGCAGATTGTTAAAAGTGATGTAATGTAGCTTAGCCTCTGTGTGTTTTATGTGGAGTGAACACCGCGCCAGACATTTCCTCTACGCAACTTGTCATCTAACTTAAAAGGAAATTATTTGGCATGCAATAAACAAGCCTGTCACCATTTTGTTTTAATCTAAAGGTCCAGTGTGGAGGATTTAACGGGATATATATGGCCATATTCAAAAAGATCCCTCATACTAAGAGTTGCTCCTAGTGACGAACTTCTTGGAAAATTATTAGAACTCTGATGTTTTCTTTCCCCATAAAGTTAAGACTAAGTCCTTGCAAAGTTAAAAGTTATTCGCAGAGCATCTTGGACCTTAAAAGAGCTCCTAAGAGGAAAACTTTTAAGAGGCTTAAGAGTTTCTTAATCAGAGGGGAAAATGGTGGAAACACAAAGACTCTGGATGAAAGTGAATAAATGAAACGATTAGATTGTGCAGGGATACTATGTGTGGTTGATCTCATTAGGGATACGCACACATTTCCCATGTAATGCTGTGATGCCAGAAATAAAATGATCACAATACTAAGATACATGAAAAACTGGAAAAATGCAACAGTGCAGCAGTGATGACTTGGATCACACTAACACTAACAACACTTTCACAGTCAGCAGTCATCTCATTTCCACTGGGTGTCCACACCTTGCAGGCTCATAGGAAGTTTTGTCTGTGACAACCAATCACATCTGTTAAATTAGTGCAACAGGGTCAACCACACCTCCTCATTTAGGTAAAAGTTTCTGTCCCTTCCTTGCTCAGAGTTGCTCTGAGAACTTTGCTAAATCAATCCTAAGCTAAGACACCTTACTATTTTTTTAATGCTATGTTAGGAGTGCTCTGAGAGCGTTCTCGGAACGTTTGTGAATACAGCCCCAGGTCTGTTTGTCTGCGAGAAGAAGAGACCTCTGTGGATAATTCAGCTCCCAGTAAAATCCTCAATGAACACTGAAGGAATTATAACCAGGAGAAGTCTCAGACTGAGCCGCGGTACTGTTTTTGAGGTGATCGTCATACCGCAGTACTCGCTACGTGATGGAGGTGGCCTGGCTAACCGCCCCAAACCCAAGCCCGCAGGAGAAGGGGGCCCGGGAGCACTGGTCCTCCCTCTTCCCTCTAATGTTTAGACATACTCTTTAAAGTTTTATACACAATAATACATGGATTAGCAACCATTTTACTTCTGACAGTCAATAGTTTCCATCCTAGACTTGTATGGCTTTTTTAATTGTTTTATTTATGGTGTAAAAAAATAGAGAAGACGATACCGCAATATCATACCACCGTCACCGCATCCCCCTAAAATAATCCGGTGATATTGATTTTAGGCCATACCACCCAGCGCTACTAAGGCGAAACAAGCAGACAAAGCTTGCTCCAAAATGAGAGTAAATCTGGCTTTTACTTTCACCTGCCAGCACTGAAGGACGGGATGGGGATGAAGAGTGACAAACAGTTGGCCTGCTTTCTGTTGGACAGGCGGGTGTCAGCCGTTAGCTTAGTTAGTTTGTTGAGGTATTGGCTTTTCCATCACAACAAATTTAACGTCCATACGCACAAGCAGTGTAGGAAGGAGGGGCCAAATTTCAATTTCGTGTTTAGAAAACAGTAACCTACAAATCTGGCATTGTCTACCTTTAAAGAACCTTCAAAGCCTTAAATATGACAAAGCACTTGCAACTTGCACCACTTACAGTTCGGTCCTTGGTTTGGGAGAGAAAACTCCTGCTTGTTTCTCTTAGCTTATAAAAAGCTTTTTGAGAACCACGGTTTTCACAGGACAGCGATGACATGTAGTTATTAAAAACTCTGAAAACAGTTGGTAAATTCTGCCTCAGTTTCCTGCTTTGATTTAAAATATATTTGTGCTTAATATGGCACATACAGCATTGGACTGCCTTTGTGCCACATTAAACACAGAGGGATGAGCTGTAAAGAGGAAGCTGTGGGTGTTTGTAGATATTTGGAGGAAAAAACAGTACTGAAAATGACCAGCTGCCAGCCTGACAAATACAGAAGAAACTGATTTTCTCCTGTGAAACATCTGTTCAGGTGTACTAAACTCAATCCAGACTGTGAAAGCCGCAGTGTTGAGGTTTAGCAGCAGGTGATACAGAAGGTTTGGCTGCTCAGCTGAATTTGCTGTAATCAGATCTAATAACATTGTAGAGAGGAGATACAGACAGGAGGACTGTAGGAGTATATTTGGCTATGGTTCTTGGAAGTGCAGGCTAGCCCTAACATACTCATGTGCTTACATTTAGACACGTTACTTGGACCAATGAAGTCTGTCTGCCACACGTGACTCAAACTCAGCTGCTTAGTCTTCAATAAGTTATCAAGGCAGAGGTTGAGGAGTCAGATTTCGCTCTGTGTCAAAGTGTGTGTGTGGTAAAGGATATGATCCCATCCCTTTGGGAAGTGTCCACCCTCGACTCTAAGAGCTCATCGTGTATGACTAAAACAGTCTGGGGGTCAGCACAGCAAGGCGGGCTGTTTGTCTGACACAGAGCCACAGTCACATGTGCTGGGTAATCATCTTCTCTGTTGTTGTCATACTTTAGCAGAGCACACACAGTCCCCAGTTTTCTAGGAGAGGATTTCCTGGAAAAAGCCTGGGGGAATCTATAAGAATCCGGAAATTTATACAGAACAGTCTGATAACATATTCAACCTGTTAAAAGGAGTCCATTATCAAAGTACATATTTGGTTTGAGGGGGAGGTTGAGAGAATCTGAGTAAGTATACTTGTGAAACAGTGTGTCTCAACTTACATTGCCGATATCTGCTTAAGGCTTGTAAACATATTGCTTTAACACATGAAGCCATATTCAAATCTAGCACTGACTGCTGCACATTAAAAAGGAAACATGCAGAGAAATGATACGAATACAGAGGTCTGCAACCAATCTGACTGTGACAATTACTTAGACTTTTTCTTTTTGTTATTAGGGACAGTGTAATATTTTTTAAAAATAACTTAATGAAAGTTAGGATGAAAAAGTTAGGTAAAAGTTAAGTTAGGATGAATGCCTAATAACTTCATAAAAGTTAGGTATTCATCCTACGGAAACCACAAAAAGGTACGGTGTGCATACATCTGGAAACAAGAAAAAGCGTTGTCGTTGTACTAAGGGGTCACATCCCTAGTTTTCAACCTGGACTCTATTTGTATCAAAGCGACGAATGAGGAGAGCAATTTTTGAAATTGGCCCAGTATTGAGCAAGAGTAAGAGCGCTGCAGCTGCAAAACAGCAATGTAACTAATCGGGGGATGTTCGCACCGTCAATATACGTCCATTTAAAGGTGCTTGTTTTTGCCAATGACAGGCTCAGATGATTATTTTAAGTGTCTGTTTTTGGTGATAGCATTTTCAGGGCTATTTCTGGTTGAACAAAAAGGACCTTACTCTCCAACAAAAAGCTTTATCTCTGAAGGAATCCTTTCTGCAATGTTATCAGACACCTAGGATGATAATCTAAGACCTGTCAGTGGCAAAAAAAATGTTTACATTGCTACCTGTTTTGGGGCTGCCAGCTGCAGCCCTGCTCACCTAATACTGGACAAGTTACAAAAATATTTGTTGCCATTACTCTCTCAGGGTGGTGAGAAGGTGTTCAGACTTGATCTGAACCAACTGATGACACATTGTTTGGGTTAAACATGAGCATGTTACAGTCCTGGAGGATTATTAATGTGCACCTCCTCCTGTACTGCCTTAATATGCACATTCAGCACATCCAATGCATCAAAACATTGTTTTCTAGTTGGAGCTGCGCCTCGTTTTCAAACTGTATGGTTTGACTAAAATGAACAATGACAGCAATACAGGACATGATGACCAGCGCTGAAATCAACCTGCGTAGTTGTCCCTCCATTGTGACATTAGAAAGTGTCACATTTATCTTGCAAGTGTACTCTTCTTCAACATTTTATTTACTTCCTGAATTTCTTCGGCATGGAAATTCTGACCAATCAAGATCAGCTTTCTCGCGCAAGGCATCTGATCTGGTCCGCTTGTAAATGCTGCCGTGAGAACACGAACCAACTCTGGATATGCAACTCTGGAACAAAATTCGTCCCCGATTCGGACCAAAGCAACCCTAGATCTGAAAGCACCCTTTGATTAAAAAACAAAACAAAACAAAAACATGGGGGGAAAAGGGTCCACGTTGAAAAATGCCTAAGTTACTCTTTAAACACAGCAGCAGCACATCAATTATACCTAGAAAACCACATGATGGATCAAGCACCCAGGAAAGTCTTACAGGAAGAGGATGTTTGCAGTACAAAGTCAAGAAAGACAATGACAGCGCAGAGACTTCCAACACTTTTCACATAAGCACTCGCTAAGCAGCCAGTCTCGGATGATATACAGACATGAGAACAAGAGAGGAACGGGGAAATCCCTCGAGACGTCGGTCTGCTCAAGATTAAATGAGGCAGTTTTTCTTAAAAGCCCCTGAAGACCAATCTCGCCCTCCGTCTCACACGCATACTTAAAAACATATATCCAGCTCCCCTCAGACTCATTAACCATTCTGTATGTAGACCTGGCTAATGACTTTCGCCTGACTAATGATGGTTCACATGCACACACACACCTGAAACAGTGTGTGTGTGTTCTGAGGGATCGTTCACTGTAATTGGTTCTGCTGAGCTCGACTGTCAGCTTGTGGAAGATAAGTTTGAGAAGGGAGAAAGAGAGGCGAGACGTTCAAGGAAAAGTCTTCCATCTTTCAGTGAGACACTGAACTTTAGACTCAAATGTAAACAAAGTCACATGCTGGCAGTTTGGTGGAGGGCGGGATCAAGGAAACATCTGCCAGCCAATGGGAACACAGCTGAAACTGCGGACCAATGACAGCAGAGTGTGAACTTATAACAGCCAAAGAGGGAAGAGCTCACCCTTGTACACCATAACCCCTGCACAGCACAGCATGGACACACTCAACATGTGACTTGCACATGCACAATGCTCTCTTGGGACCAATTTGGAAAACACGCCGAGACCCTCAAAAACAGACAGCGTATTCCAAAAACACGCACACATGCCCGACTCTAAAAAAACAGACACTGTGCTCAGACAAACTGTACTCTCTGTTCTCTCCCATGACCATGAAGAGGGCATGAAAAATCCACATTAGTGCGGCGACAAGGACTTTTTATCAAACTGATCACAGTTGGAGGGCTTAAATCAAGGATCTGCATTTATTGAAGCAACTTCAGAGTTGTTTTTTGTGCTTCTTGTGTTACTGGAAGGGAGAATGGACGTCAAACTGGGGCTGGGTATCACCTGCAGTGCTGGGAGATTCTAAAAGCTCATGCAACATGTGATCTATCTGAGGAAGTTTTTAAAATCTGCTTGTTTGTGTAGCATGTTACCTCAAACTATTTATCGACTTATCAACTATTCCTTATTGATTTCCTTTTTTAAATCCACACAAAGAATGATGCGGATAAAGGGAAGCAAAATTAACATTGTGAGGAAATAAGCTTATTCACTTTCTTGCCATGAGTTAAGCCCAGTTAAGCCCCTACAATGTCTAACAATTTAATGTATTACAGTGACAACAATGCCAGAATAACTTTGATGATGACAGGTACAATAAGAGGAAGTGAAACTGGAAGTGAGATCCACCTGAGGCTGGGCGTCAATTCATAAAAGCCATAAAAACATCTGGCACAAAGAGAGGATGTGCAGAGGACTCAAAGGTCCAAAATCTCGAGTATTGTTCGCTGGTATTTCTTCATGGTTTATTGGTATTTCCCTTGTTTTGTTGTTGGTGGTTGAAGTGTTTGTGTGTTTGTGTATAATAAAATTCCACAGCTGAGCACCAAGTATTTGTTTGTTTCATAGTTTGAGGTGCATGTTTACAGAGAGGAATCTGTTGTTTGGTGTAAAAAGCACAGCGGTCCCCTCATTCTCTGGTAAAACTCACTTATCTGACTTTATTGAGTTCTTTGGATATGTTTAGTTCTCAGCAGGATCTCTTCTTCGCTCTCCTGGAAATCTAATTTCCATTAGTTGTATTAGCACAAACTTTCAATTGAAACCGACTCGCTTAAAAGCTCATCTTAAATTCTTCTTGTCTTGATGAACTAAACTGAATTAAAACAATCTGTAAAAGACACTCAAACTATAATGACACTGAAAGTTTGGCACTTATAGATCACCAATGCAGATATAAACTGAAAACAGAAGTGTTTTAAAGGCATCATTATGACATGTTTCAGCTGTAACGGTCTGTTTGGAACAATCCGAGCACCAAATTCCCCTATCAAATATGTCGCACTAAGCAGGCTGAGATTGTTGTTGGCAGGTAAACAGCTATTGTTTCCAAATTCTTCTCTGCAACTGCGGGGCGTTATCAGGAAATCACCAGCATCTCATGGGGACTAGTTCAAAAAAGGTCTGAAAAACAGGAAACTTGAAAAAAATCAGTAGTTTTTCAAACAAAAAATTAATTCACAAAAATATAAATCTTCCCTATACCCTTTGAGATGAAATATTAAAACAAAAAATAAAGCTAAAACTGCCAAAATAAGTAACAGAGAGGCATCCCAACCACACGCGCACAAATGCATTTCGAGACACACACTAACACCTCCCCAAAATGCTGAAAAATGCAAAGGGCGGCCTGTGGGGTGTTAAGACAGCCTGCCCTCGCTGACTGGGGCGAGGGGCCCCTTGCGTCCTCTCAGGTATCCGTGTTGTATTACAGCAGGTAAAAAGGGCACACGCGAGCAGACACAATACACACACACGAACACTATTGTGTTACAACTCAACGGCTGTGTGCTGATAGCCTTTCACACTGAACAACAGACCGGCGGCTTTGTCTGTGTACACACACACACACACACACACACACACACACACACTGTCTAAACAGGAACACAAGTAATGCCTCTGAGGGAGAGTTCCTGGCACATTTGTTTGATCAGTTCGATAGATTGCCTTCATGGGATGCTAATCACAGATTTTTGGGTAATGTGTTTGCTTTCCTTCCAGGAAGACGTCTGCATATAGACATAACAGGCTTATTTTTAGTGGCTGTGAATCTTGCGCTCATTCAATATCCACATCACTTCAGACTCCGAGTGGAACTAAAACCCAACATCAGGCGAAGCTGAGCCAACCCCATCATAATGCACTGTTAATTACTACAGCACGGAGTGACTCATCGTCGAGTTTGAAAAAGCCTTGAAGGTGGCGAGGGTGTCGATAATAAGTGGAGGTAGCGGAGGTTGAAAAGCTTGGAAAACAGTCTCACGATCACACCGTGCAACATCAACTTCCAAAAACCCGCTGGTACAACCTAAGAAACTGATTATATGATGCTCTATTCTCCTTCAGCAACTCTTTCTAAGTGCCCCTGAGCAAAGCACTAAACATCCAGCTGCTTCGGTTATGGTGGTTGTTCACAGGCGTAGATGCATTTAATGCTTGTGCTTGTTTTTAGCTTTTATCAGATCAGTGTTGGTCGACTGAGTGCGGCTTCTCCTCTGTTAATGACTAACTTGTGCTCTTCATGTACTTTTATTTAATCAAGTTTTCATGCTTGTTTTCAGGGTAGTCATGAGCACAATATTTCTGCTAAGCATTTTATTGCTGTTCACTGGAACTGTAATAATGTTTCACTCGATAACTCTGCATCTTGCACTATGTTTCAAGTCAAGTCAAGTCAAACTTTTTTGTATGGCACTTTTAAAAACACCCACAGCTGACCAAAATGCTGAAGAGGCTCAGGATACCACAAATGAAATGAAAGTGACTATAACAGCAACAAATAAGAACAAAAGAAGTGACTGAGGCTGACTCAAAGGCCGCTGCAAAGGCTCTGTGGCCTCAGTTTTTGTGACTGGTTGTGGGAACATCCAGGGGCCTTTGACTGGTCGACCTCAGTGCTCTGACTGCAAGAGTTCAGCTCGATAAGGTGAAGACACCCTGTTCAAAATCAATCCTGGGACAGACAGTAAGCCAGTGTAGGGAGGCCTGTACCGATGTTATGTGGTCACAGTTTCTTTTTCCAGTTAGAAGACAAGCAGCTGCATTTTGTAATAACAACAGAAGGCAAAGAGACAGATGTTCTAAACCCACATACAAAGAAATACAGTAATCTAACCAAAGAGGTAATATAAGCATGACTGATGAAATCTGATCTTATTTTTTAAATGCATTTTCAAAGTGAGGCTCAGTTATCTTCTAATGTTTAATTAGCGTTCAATCTACTTTTTGATCTGTTTTCAAATATTATTCGTCAAAGGGAAACTGGTGCTAAAAGATGTCGTGTACACACACAAAGGCAGCAGACTGTGGTTGAGTGATTAAACCGTAAAACTAATTACTGTTTCAAACAAACATTTGAGAGGCCTAGTGTGTGTGTGTGCGTGCATGCAGCATATGTGTACACGTGTATGACAGGCTGCTTTGCAAATATACATATGTAAAAGCAGAATCAAGTCCCAATCATGCAGCTGTCAAGATATGATTCAAATTTTAATTTGGGAAATGAACCAGCGAAACGAAGTATGTAGTTTATGTTTATGCTTCTGTTATTATCCTGATTACACTTTGTTGTTCAGCATCAGTTACAGAATATAATACTTCCCTGCTAACAACACCCATTTAATTATTCATGTGAGGGTGAGTGTGTTTTTGTGGGATAGTTTTACTGTGTGACCACTCGACCCATACCGCGCCATATGGCCCCGACCAACCAGATGACAGCTAGCGTGTGTGTGTGTCCTAGATACTCACCCCATTGTGTGTGGGGCACTCTGCGGTGCTGAGGTGACTGGTTGAAGAACCTGAGGTGGGCGTGTCTGCATTCTCCCGGGGACTCATGGGATCTGTAGGCGCTGTATCTGTCGTGTGTTCGACGAGGTTTGAAGTTCTGTGTCGTAGCACGAAGGCCGGGCCCTCGGCCCCACTCGTCTCTCCTCCGTCCAGCTTGAAACGCTGGCCCGGCCTTCACTGACAGAAGACTTAATGGATGGAGATGACCGAATCTGGATGAGACAAAAGCTGGAGTCCTTGGACTGGTCTGATATCTTCACTCATGGGACAAAGCTGGAGAGAGACACAAAAAGAGAGGGGGGGATGTTATAAAGGGGAGGTAGATAAATAGCGGAAGAAGGACATCAAGAAAGAGAAGAAAAAAATGGGAAAAGAAAAAGTCTACATGAGTTTGTTTATCCTCAAATTTAAAATGACAGTGATAAAATAAAACAAAAAAACAGAGGAAAAAAAATCCAGATACTATAACCCTTAAAACACCATAATTTCAGTGATGTATAATATGTTCCAATTTCCCAAACAATAAAAAATACAGGCCCATAATATAACCAATACATGTTGAAAATGGCTTTAAACCTGCACAACTAGATGCAATAAAATTTTGGCTTATCATACATATCACAGCCAAAGCAAGTCTTGCAAAGCCAAACCTGTCTCCACAGCGCTGTGTCAGCACTTGAGAAAGGTCTCACCATATTACCATTCTGTAATAGCAGGAAAAAAGCTCCAGAAAGTGTGCGTTTCTCTAAAACAAATACAATCGCCTTGGCGGTGCAAAGCCCAGGATGCAGTGATGGTGCTCTCTCAAAATAGTGTCTGGAGGAAACATGCACAGTGACAGTTAGCATCACAAAGCTAACATTATCAAATAGTTATTTAAGGGTTTAACAACAGAGTCGAGCTGTTTAGGTGTCAGTGTGAGTTCGGTGGGACTGCTGTAGCGCTGCTGCCATGTTAGCTAATGCTAACCTGGAGACTCGCCAGGCAGAGAGCGGCTGTCTCTCAGTGGCAACAGAAAGTTTGCTGATCTAGCAGGAAGTTGGGACGGCCCAGGACCAGACCCCTGACACAAAAAGGATCGTATTCAGGCATCATCCTGAGATGTGGCAAAGAGTAACTCCGACTGGTTGTGAGAGAAAAGAGAGCCACATCAGGAACAAGAGTCCTGCAAGACAGAGTCTGGGCTTTTCCAAGGTGCGTTCCCAAGTTGTGTTATTCCCTGTAGGTCTTTACAACAGTTCACTGAAAGAGCAAAGCAGGCAGGCCTTATTATGTGATCCAAATGTGCATATCATTTTCAGTGTGCAAAATATTAGCTCTGAGGTTGTTGCCATTTCCCGTAGCAAAGGGAATTTTGAAAACATTAACACACAAATAGCAGAAGGAGGGGAGAATGCTGGCCTGAATAGTTGGCCATGCTTGGAGCCACAGTCTACATCAGCTGAGTCAGACTAATTTGGACCTGACTGTCTGGACAAAAAACATTATAGTGGAGGCATAATCTAATAGTTAAAAGGTTAAAAAGGTTAAAAAGTTCAATCCTCTTTAGAAGACAAACCATCCTGCGGACACAGTACATCACTGCAGCTCACTCATTCAAAGCAACTCTGCCTTAAAGACAAAGATGGCGTTTGTTGCTTCTTTATCTCTGTCACAAGTTACCCGTGGCATCAAGGCCTTAAAATACTGAATCTACTAACACCGGCAGCCAATTAGGAGCTGCCAACATGCTGTCATGGTGAGTTGCTTGGAGACGAGAGGTGTCAAGGACAGAAACAAGAGATTCACACACAGGAAGTAGAAATGTTCCCTGTTGAGAACTTACAATCCGTTTTTTTCCTCTTTTCATCATTCTCTAACCACCTCACAGTTTATTTTCTGCTTTACAGGGAAATGTAGCACAGTATCACTTCACTGAAAATTCAAACTTGACAAACAGTGTTGAGCAGCAAGGTGGGAAGTTTCTACCAAAATCAAGTCAAAACAACTGTTGCCACTTTTGTGCAGAAGCATAATCATAATTTTGGGGCCATGCACAATTCAAATAACACCTTGGCAGGTACAACTGATTAAGTGTCATATAAATTCTGGTATAACAAAAACTGTTATATGAAATGCTTCTCTCTGATAAATCAGGAATAGATTTACTGGCTGCAACACTGCAACTACAGAGCTATAAACTCAGACATAAATCTTTTTTAAATTTGGAGGAAATTCTCATGATGGCAACAGGAGCAGAAGTGTGCAGGTGCTGTTACGAAACATGAACCATAACCACAACCTAAACCTGAAGATACACATGACCAGTAAAAATAACCCTCCCTGAAAAAGTTTTTGGTTTGGAAGGTTTGCTTTTCTATCCTTGAGAGGACATTCGGCCTTCCCAAGGATAAATATGCTCATGTGTACCTGACCTTGACCTGTTTATAACTGCATGTTTTCACAGCAGCTTGTTTCCAAACACATGCTCGCTCACACCTCCGAAGCTTTAATGTACCATAAATGATGAGAACTGCAGCTGCACTATTACATCAGCATGTCTTACATTGCTGAGATCTGTTTTATCAGCGTGACTCGAACACACACGGTGCTCCAGAGGGGCCGAGTCAATGTGAACGTGCCCTGAAGCACTGGACCACTTCATTTAAACCATTCCCCTGTGCAACCACAAACATACATTAGGGGATTATACACTCAAGGGGGGGAGGAAAAACACAAAGGCATGCACGTATACACCTGAGCATGTACTTGTAAACATACACACAGCCTGCTAAAGACATCATTTGTAATAGGCTGATGTAAGCATGTCGGGAGCAAAAGAGCTGCAATGGATCTAAAGTGAAGGACACGGTAACGCATGCATGTAATATATTAAACGACACAGTCACTTCCATATAATAAAACCACATCCTAAATTCTCATCTTATTTAGGATGAGAGCACACAAGTGACCACAAGTGATTGCTTTTACACCTCTTCTGCTGTACGGGATCGTACTAAATCACAGAGTTCAGAGAGCTGAAGGTGACAGAAAGTTGGCGTCTTCACACAACTGTTACTCAGCACCTGACTGTGTCACAGCGTGCATAAAGCATCATTTTCAGAATCGCTTTGTTCCTCCATCCAGATTACAGTCTGACACCAGCATCAAGTCTGATATCAAAGAAGCACCAATTTTGGATGACATGCTGGCTATGTGTGAGTGAAAGGCCAAAACAGAGAGGATACAGTGAATTTTCTTATCTAGTCCCTGAAGTATGGACATGGTTGGGCTAGGCGAGAGAATCAAATATCGCCACATTTTTTTTGACCAAATACTCGATTATCAATATTGTAACGATACTGTAGGGTTGACTATTGGTGCTTTCACAAAATATTTACACAAAGAGACTTTTGATATATGATCAGTAGTAATGAACAGTCTTATAAGTTAAACTTTACATTATTTTACTGTAATGCAGCCTTTTAAACCAGGAGAGGACAGCACCTACAGTATGATATTATGATATCCAAAATCTAAGATTATATTTTGTCTTATATGAAATATCAATATGTTGCCCAGCCCTGGGACATGACATAGACTTTGCAGGATGATGTATACACACGACAATATACCCACAAATACTGTATAAAGATAATGTATAAGAGCCAAACTAACAATTACTTGAACGACCCTACAGCCCTAATTTAGGGCTGCAGTGGACTCAGAATTTTGTTATTCGAATCAGATTTGGCTGTTCAATACAAATATTCGACTACTATTTGAAGTTAGTCGTCTGGGCTATCGTTCATCATTCATTATTCGTAACTGCTTATCTTATCCATAAGGAAACTGACATTATTCTGACATTAAGGACCCTAGTCACCTACTTGCTTTGGTCACTTCTAGGAGGTACAAATGTTTACTTAGTAGTAAATTCATTACGTTATTTATTAGAAGTAGAATAAATAAATTATTAAAAAGCAATTAAAGAAAACACTACTTCCGGTTGGATTGCTATTTGAAGTTGACAAAGCTTCTGTTCTTCTGCAGTTAACACTAATTACTCACACTACAACACTGATAGCAGCTTTTTACAGAGAATAAATGTGCGTTGTTCAGTAAGTGACTTCATACACATGATGTTTTTCCAGTAAACGATACTCATTCTAGAGAACATCAAACCACAACTGGTGGTAGTGAAAGAACATTGCCATGCTTACAAAAAAAGAAGAGTAAAGAGACAAAGAGACGAGACCACACAACATAGAAAAGGACCCCCCCCCCCCAAAAAAAAATCATTAAAACAGCCATAGGAAAAATACAGAAACTTTCATAACCCAATGACATCGACCAACAGACAGTGCTGCTATTGTACACTGCGAAGATGATAAAGAAGACTATTTGAGCTGAACTGCGAGATGACTGGCCTGTGGGCGAGTTCCCTAATCGAAGTCAAACACTTCTACACTCAGAGATTGTCCAATCAATCTCTCCCCTTTTCCTCCCTCCTCTTTCTCCCCGATTGACTATTTTTGAAAATTACAGTGACGCTCTTTTTTGAGTAACTGCACCTTCATTTTCTGTCATGATGAAAAGTGAGATTTCATGCCGGGGCCCATATTAACTAGGGAATAAAAGGAATAAACTACTTCTGATAGGGTTTTTTTTTTTTCCAGCTGTAGTCGATTCCCAAGATAACAGTCTTGTGGCCTGATTGCCACACAAGAACAAACAGCTCTCCTGACAATTGAAATAGCTGAGAAGTTTCGTTCTGTGCGGGTCTGATAAGAGTCTGGAAGCAGTGGAAGAAGGGGAAAAAAACCCATTAGAGAGACTTGTGTGGACGACGCCACGTGACCATCTCACTCTTCACATATCTGTACAACACAGAGTTTGGTCAGATTCCTATAGTTGTCTAGCATTGGGTAACCACCTTACCATGTGTGTTATGGTTTTCTCTTGGTCTTCGCAGATTTTAACTTAAAAAATGTTCAAACATTGAGCTGCAAACTAGTGTGAGCATTAAAATTCTAAAAGGTCCCACAAAACGTATTGACAACACCATGCTTTATTCACCTCACCTAAGGTTTTTGGCTATTTTGCCTTTTTGAGTTTGCTGTCGTGACCTCTAGACAAGCGGCGACCTTCAGGGCTGGAAAATAAAGTGGACAAAGAAGTGCTAAAACTGCAGTTCCTTGAATGCCCTCTTACAGCTGGCTAAAATGGCCAACTTTACAGCAGAAATAAACAAGTTCACAGCCTGGTACAAAAACAGTTTTGTTCTCTGTAGCTACTTTCTCAATTCAGGACAATTGTACAGTAATGCATAACGAAAGGCTCTGCCGCTTTGAGTGACAGGTGGGTGCTATCTGTCTCTTTTTTGTGTCTCTCTCCATGGCAAAAACATTGGTTAGGTAACATAACCATGACATAACCACAGATTTACATAGTACAGGTGTAGCCATAGCTGTAGCTATTCCAGTGTGTTATCAGTTTATGAAACTAAATTGTAATGTTTAAGTCGCTTAAAAAAGTCTTGTCCAGCATTTGCTTGTACAAAAAGACCCTCTGAGGAGTCAAAGTTTTTTCAGTAAGTACATTTTGATGTAATGGTTTTAAGCTAGCTGTTTTGCTAGCAAACATTCACAGTGGCGTTATCATTATCACAGGCAATCAAAGCTGCACCGTGCTAATAAAGCTAGCAGCTAGCACTTGGGTTAGCTCCATTCTCTCATCCAAACATGGTAATTTCTGGCTCAAAAAGTCAAAGATGGTGACGGCCAAAAAAACACAAACTTGAGGCTTCAAAACCAGAGATTACAAACTAATGGGTGACGTCACAGTGGTAAATGGAAGAACATGCATTAATATAGCGGCTTCCTAGTCTTCTGACCTCTCAAAGCACTTTTACATTTTGAGTCACATTCACCCATTCACACATACATTTACATACTGGCTATCGTACACGGTGCCACCTATTACTCAGTTTTTTTTACACATCAGCACAGCCATCTTGAGCAAGTCAGGGTTCAGTACCTTCCCCAAGGATACTCCATCCCACTCTACCTCCTGAGCCACAGCTGCTCTAGCTATGTACATTATTTTACACAGCCTGTGCATAAAGAGCACCACATATTTTGAACACCTGGTCACCTCTTTAAAAACGTTACCTACAAAATACCATATTTACTATTTGTGGTTACAGAAAATTACAAGAGAAACATAAATGGCCAAAGTATATAAGAGGGGGGTTGTTTCTGCGTGATTATTGGTGCTCTTCTGTAGTCATATCATTCACAAGGGGGAGTCAAAAGCATAAAACCACAAAAGTACACACACGCACATACACACACTCATTGGCACTGCTTTCAAAAACCAATGCCACAGTAGCAGAACAGGCAGAACAGAACAGACTGACCTCATATTGAGATAAAAAACACTTCCATAATGGAAGCTAAGATACAGAGAAAAACTGGTTCACACACACCCAAACCAAATGGGACTTCCCAGGGTCCGAGCCATCTCCAAATGCTGGAGTTTCAGTTCTGAGGGAGCAGCTGACACATAATGTCTGTCGTCAACAGGATGCTAGTACATGACTCATCAAGATGTTTCGTGCGGCGTAAATGTATGATCACAATTTTCTTGGCTTGTAAACGCCTCACGGAGGTCGTAGATGAGGTTCAATTATTTTCCACACTCAATCTCCATGAAACAAACCAATCACGCTGATACACTTACCATCTGCTCAGTTATAGCGACACAGAAAATACTATCAAATTGACCTAGAGTGATAAACCCCAGGTTACAGCAGTACAGCAGCCTGAGGGAACCTGACTCATGACCTGCTGGGTAAACGTCAGTCAAGAGAGAATTCGCTAACCTCACACTGAATCTACTGGTGCATACTTGAGCAACACTTTGGTTTCTTGGCTAATGAAACTGCCCAGTATCCATTGCTTTTAGACCATTGCCCAAATAAATAAAGCAGACCAAGCAATTGAGGCTTTGTGCTGTCAGCAATATAGAAATAGTCTTTCTGTACGTTCCTCTTCTAATTTTCAATATTTTATTCTCCTCACATCATGAAGCTCTGAGACGACAAAAGCAATTCAATCCATAAACATTATTGTCCTTAAACAATGGGTGCTATTGAGCTTTTAATATTGATGCTATTGATTTGACCCACAGGTCAATACCAGCAATACTGTGAGTGTGCCTGTCCTCAGCAGAGTTCAATGTGTGTATGTCTGGCAGGGTGTCATGACATGTTGTGAAAAGGCAATTTAAAACCTCAGTGATTCTGTCGTTACATAAAGGACGATATTGATCTTTGGACATTGATGTCAATGATGTGACCTTTTATTAATCAACAATCTCTGAACGCAGAGCCACTCTGCCGTCAAAGTCACTGTTATATCTGCAGATTTCTACTGTATCCTGTAATGTAGGTCATGATGTTTATCAATGACATGCACTGAAATAAAACGACTCCTAGAAATCAGAGATGTTACGATACCTGATCTTGCATATCGGCAGATACTGAGTACTGATCCAATACCATTGCGTTAAATTTTTTTTTTTTTAAAAATAACCTCAGGGTGGGAATCACCAGAGGATCTACGATGCGATATTATAACAATACTTAAGTCACGATACAATATTACTGTCATTTTAAATATGTTGCAATATGCTGAGCTGCTTAGCTTAGCATAAAGACTGGGAACTATTTTAATGATCATTTTTACACTTTGGGTATGGTATAGATTAAACAAATTGGATATAACAGTTAACTAATGAGCTTAAGAGGTGCTGGCAGGCATCTTGTAGCCTTGGTACAGAGCCAGGCTAGCTGTCTCCCCCTCTTTCCAGTCTTTACGCTAAGCTAAGCTAAGCTAACTGGCTGCAGGCTTTAGCTTCATATTTAGCATACAAAGATGAAATTGCCTTCTTCTCTTTTAACTCTCGGCACAAAAGTGAACAAGCACATCTCCCATAATGTCACATTATTCATTTAACACATTCACTGCCAATGTAAGCCATCTTTAAACTGGGTAAACCAGTCGAGAATGTAAAATCTGAGCTGGTATAAATGATAATGACGTATAATTACACGGGACATCTTTAATTATCTTTCAATCATCCTGTGACCTTTTACTGAGTGACGCCACTGAGTCTAAATTTCAGCTCGTGTAACACTTGACTACATGACAGGACACTTCTATATCTAATTAACACATTTATTTCAAACCTAATCTGTACTTTGAGATCAACAGTGACTTTACACAGTCATGTGCTAAGACTAGCATGCTAACAGTCTACACAAGGTCGTTTATTCATGTGCACTATTCCACAAAGACGTGCTGCAGCATTCCCTCACACTCATCTTCACCATCTTTCTATCAGTCTGTCTCTCTTACACGCACACACACACACATGCACACACTCGAGCAGAAGACAGCTAGAGTCAGTTATTGTCACTGTAGAGCCGTGAAGAGGTGGCTCCAAAAATCAATCCTGGCAACCGACAGACAAAGCCAACAGGAACTAAAAAAAAATAGACTGAAGAGGGAAAGAAAATAAAAATGTCTGAAAACCTGAAAAGAAATGTCAATGGGAATTGATCTGTTCTCTTGTTTTTTTCTCTAAGGGGAGAGTGAGGTGTGAGGTTGGGCAGCACTTGTAAAAAGTGGAAGAGTAACGTTAAAGAAACAGAAGTAGCCATTTCTTTTTCTTAAACTGTGGACTGAGGACCCACACTGGATTAAGGGCCCATCTGTCTTTGGCATGACTGCAGACAGCAGAAGTGGTTGAAAGCATCACTTCTGCTCACCAAAAGAGAAAATGAAGGTGAGATGCGGAAAAAAACGTTAAGGAATGAGACTGATATGATTCATTAAACCAGCTCTGCAGCATGGTTGTTAGACATGCAACTATGCCCGCTAACTGCACGAGTGTGTGGGCGTTTGTGTTATGACACATTAAGTTGTAGGCCATAGACTAGTCTGAGGAAGGCAGAGTTTTTCCTTTACTTTCATTCAGCGGATAATAAATGTAGGACAAAGGTCAAACAGTACTGTACAATTGCTGTGTAACTGTTTCACACACATTTACTATTGTAGGATTTTAACACCCGGCATTTTTTATTTAACTTCAGCAGCAGATAAACAATGTTACTAAGTGGAAACTTTCTGTCTGACTCATTCAGCTGTGTCTTATTGCTCGGAGCAAAGAGCCTTTTTAATGCAAACTAGAGGCTCATATAAATATGTTTGACAGGCCCAAGAACAAGATTTGTATTGACTATTTTGTAGGGGAAAAAATAATATTTAAAGACTTATAACAAGCTGCCTTTTCTCTGTTGCCTCAAGCCTAATGTTTCACCTAAATCTCTGTAAGTAAGTACCTATTCACTGACGGCTCTTGGATGCTAATGTGGCTCTTAATTAGTGCTTTACTAAAGACAGGTGTTCTGGAAAGGCCAACAAGTTAAAACAATAACTCTAAATCAAATACACACTGCTGGCTACAACAGTAATACTTTTGAAATTAGTGTTTCAGGGCGAGAGAAAACAGAAAAAGGGCTGGGGCATTTGCGTTTGGTCAAGAAGTAGAAAACCTACCATTAATAAAATGAACTGCTCCGCATCGGAACAATATACGCTCCCACTGATGGGTGACTTAAATTCGAGCTTGGCCATTTTTGCACAGTTAACAACCAGCTGGTAACAAACAAGATTGAATTACAGGTAAACCGTAAACTAAAATATGTTTCTGAATACATTTTAGGCGAGAAATCTGCCTAGTTTTACCATTTATCTCCGATTTTTTCAGCCTCCGTGTTCCACAATAGAGGAAACAATATGGCATCTGCTTTGTGTTTATTAATTCTTGTATTACAGCCAAACAGTGCACTAAAATATGTTTCTGAATACATTTTAGGTGAGAAATAGGCAATACAGTAACAGAATTCTGGTTTATATTTGATCAGTACTGCCCTGTTTAACAGTTTGATCGTAGTTGGGTCTGAGTTTGAGAGATAGGGGTGGGTCTCTCTCTCGATCCACTTTTATACTCTAATGTGTTCACACCAGGCACGAATAAAATTTTGTGTCCTACACTTATTCGCGAGGGCTAAAAAACCTGGACATCAGCGATCAATTCGCACCTTGCCAATCAGCATTGAGATCCTGAGGATGTATGACCCCAAGGATGTCGTTCAGGAAGATGAAATGAAGATGAAGATGAAAACTCCATGGTGCACAAGGCTCCACTTGCTAGACTCCCTGAGCTGGTTTTTAGCCTCCTTTTCAAAACAGGCAGCAAAAACAAGAGTCTCAGGCATATGAAGTGAGTCAATGCAAAATAGTCTAGCGTTCAAAGTCGTGCAAGTAACGCAACAGGAAAATTTGCATTTGGTGTGAACACAACATCATTGTCTGTGGTGGTAGACAAACAAATATGAGGAACAACAATCTGTAGTTCAAGTAACAGCCCTAGATTCAGCGAAAATCTGCCACATGACACAAAATGCATTGTCTGGCAGATTTGAGCTGAGAAATGAAGTGGAAGATCTGGGTGCTGGTAAGTTAGAGAGAAGTTTACCGCAGTTCATTTACATATATCACCCTTACTGTCATGGTACAAAGCTGGTTGAAAATCTATGCGTCCCTTTAACTAAAAATGCTAAATAATGACATTTGACACACAGTGTTGGAAGTTTACTCACTTACATGGAAATGTGACTATGGCCCTGTTCGACATCCTTCAGTATAGCCTCCTACTTCTGCTACTGTGAATGTTAGCAGCTGTTAAGCAACATGCCTTTTCCCCTACAAGATGTGTTCACTCTCTGAGTCACTTTGTCAGATATAGCCTGTGGCCTGTCACCTGCTATGTCATCATTACTTTCTCCTTCTGAGACACAAACATTGTACCACATAGGGAAGCTGTGAACACATTTCCCTCCTCTTTTTGGTTGCACACACACTTATCATCTGCACCATATATGGTTAAAATATTTGATCAGAATATTTGGTCAATGTCTTAAATTAGTCTTTTTATTTATATCAACTTTTCCGCAGGTAAGACATTCGGCTAATGGTTTGTATTAGAAGTTATATGTGACAGTTTATCAAACTGAATGCATGTTTACCTAGTATTGCTTATAAAAGGAGGTGACGCCATCTAAACAGAAACCCAACTCAAGCCTGACTGTGAGCTTTTTCATGACATCAGAGCTGTTTTATCAGTTGAGGCAGACGCCCGCAACAGTCAACAGGACACAGCGTATGTTAAAACAGGTTATACTGGTCTATCAGTTTGAAATCAGTCACAACAGGTTTACACTGATCAGTATCTTTGCTTTCCTCAACACAGTAACAACAGTTTTCACAACCTGATAGTTAACATAGAGACAACAGCTGGGTTTACAGAGCATGTTTAGTCAATTTTAACCAGATGCCACTGTGTGATTTCAAGAAGCCACGTTAACTGACGTGAATACTGAATGCACGGTCAGCAGCACATGCTAAGATGTTAGACAGGGGGCAACAGTCCGTCCAAAAGCCATGAACACATTATGTAAGATATTGTCTTACTGTGACAACACATATTCGCACATTGCCCTTTAAACAACACAGCGAGGTTGGACGTGGCTCCTGACCTGCTGTCGTGTCTGACTCACCTTTCACTGTACTAGTCAAACATAAAGATCTATACCTTGAAAGGTCAGATGGGTGTCGTAGTAGTTGGGTGTGTAGGGATATTAAAGGGTTTAAGAAATATTAAAGACTTTTGGATTTTCAAGTTTGGGCCAAACCAAATGACAGGTGTGAAAGCTCCCCCTGCCCACACTTCGGGCCAAACAGCCAAACCTATGTCGAACATAAAGAGGTAGTCTTGGTCTGTGTCAAACTTTACCACAGTTTGGTTAGTTTCTGGTGGAGGGTGCAGACTTTCGGAGCAATTCATGAGGGTGGTGTAGCGCCTTAGTGCGCAGTGTGTGTGGTTTAGCAACAGAGAGAGCTGTGGTGGCAGTGCTCAGAGCACACTTGTGTTGTTGAATGGACCAGAGGAGAATTAGAAGTAGTTGTCAAGTGTAAATGTGAAGTGTAAGTTTCAGTTTGTCCATGAACGATGCAACACGACAAAATTAACTGCAGTAGCACAATGTGGAGAGGAAAAGACTGAAGTGTAATTTGAAAAAACTCAAAAAGATTTTGAGAGGATAAGAGATGATACGACAGGAGGGAAGAGCCTGTCTACAAAGTATTCAGTGTCAAGCATCACGGCTCTATACATCCTCTGACATACATCCTGTCATCATCACCTACGCAGCTAACGTAGGTGATGATGACAGGATGTATGTCATGTATAGTTCTGTATACAATAAACTGTATACAATAAAATAAAAACACAGACCTTGGTTCAGACTTTACGACGCAAACAGGCCCTTGATGAATGAAGGAACTCTTACTGTTAGACTGTCAATATATCAAGCCTCTGATCTTGCTTACTCATAAAGAAAAACAGTATTGACGTCAATAACTTACTTTTTTTTCTCTCTTTGTCCCTACAAAGCAATTAAACCTGTAAATTATCAGCCTTGGAACAGAAATGACCTCAAACCTTTTTATCTTTTGGAAAGAGAAGAATTAAAATGATGGATTTAATTTATTACCGAACACTCAGTATCAAATTTAGTGTTTAACAACAAAAAAAAACAAAAAAAAGCAGGACCTTAACTGAAAAACATGACCTCTTCCTGGCTGATTAATTGTTACTATTTTATTGACTAAAGTGCTATCTATTAACTATTTTTGGCATGGCCGGAATTCACATTTTCTTTCCAAAGCAACTGTATTAGTCACATTTGAGTCAAACTCTCCATGTGGTGGTGCAGTTCACTTTACAGTGCTTTCTGCTGCGTGTGTTCCTATGACAGGGAGCTGGTGTATAGGCCTCCCTTTGTATTTGGGGCAGCTTTACAATGATTTAAACCTGCTGTTGGAGACCACATGACTGCTTTTACTGTTCACTGGGAGTATGTAATCGCACTGAGGCCTGCACTTAAATATAACCGCACGCACACACACACACACACACACTCCACCATGATATTACTGAAAACACACCTTTGATTCTCTGTCTCCATGCAGCTACACCTGAAGGCTTGTCAGTGCAAATAATTACAAGTGTTTGCTTTTACCGACTCGCAGCTTCACATGGGTGGGGCATGCTTCATTAGCAAATGAATAAAAGACACTGCAGACTATTTGCAGACCTTTTCAGCATGTTTTCCCATGTCACAACACTCTCCTTGTGGCCTTTTTAACCACATTAACCATCTGACAGCACTGAAAAACAATCTTTCTTCATCTAGAATTGCAATACAACAACACATATCTGGGTAGTCTGTGTAAGTGTGTGTCCCCTTGTTAGGTCCAAGTCCTGGTACAACTGATGTGGCTGCCAGCAGTCTTATGATAGCGACATAAACAAAGAGAACCAGTGTGAAGTTAACCACACACACACATACACACACACACACACACACACACACACACACACACACACACACACACACACACACACACACACACACACACACACACACACACCATTGTTCTCTCATTCACAGTTTACACAAAAAAGGCAGCCACGTAGCAAAGATACTACCAAGTACACACAGGCTTGACAAATATGGAGGAAGGTGGAAATACTTAAACAGAAAAATATTCCTCTATCAGTCCACAAGTATGTAACAGATTACAACTACATGTTCCCACAAAAGGACATTTCTAATTTTATCAGAGGAAAGAAGAAAAATGGCATCACATATTACACATGCATACACAGGTAAAGGTCATGTCAGTTGACATTCAGGTGTCCTTGGCCAGAGATGGGCCACTCTGTCACTCACATTTTAAACTGTGTCCTGTTCAACACTCTGCAAAACCCTAACCAAGCATCCACAGAAACAGTTTAGCAGGCCATCTATACCTCACAACTTGTAAACCCTGCCTTTTTTTTTTTTTTTTTTTAAAGCAGTGGCTCTCTCAAAATAGCAGGTATTATTTTAGTGAGTATTTCTTAAAAAGTAGGTGGCATTCCTTCACAATGACCGGAGCTAAAACATGTCAACAACAAATTTAAAACATGACTTGATTTGCCATTCAGAGGACAGAGGTGTTCCCAAAATTACAGCTTTTATCAGTTATCAACTCTGCACAGTGTGTGAGTGGGGAGGGTTTGAAACTGAATCTGATACACAGCTGCTGAAGTTGTCTCTCGAAAGTAGGAATGGGAATCACCAGAGGCCCCATGATACCATACTATCACAACACTTTAGTCATGATACAATATTGTGGTGATTTTAATTGTCTTGCGATATCATATATTGCGAGATACTGCAATTTATTACCTTTTTTTCAACTATGCATTATGTCCCCAAAAGAAAAGTTTTACAACATATTCTGTATCTAATGAGATAGTCTAAAGTTTTCTAGATAAAGCTTCTCACATCAATCATTTTTATTGCAGCAAACAGATTCTTGGAGTCTGCGTATCAATACAATATTGCCACGCAAAATATCATGATACGACGCACTGTATCCATTTTTTCCGCCACCCCTACTCTAAAGTAACTCTTAATCCCCACATAACTAAAGCACAGTACCCCTGAACATATCATATTGTCCTGACAAAAGTGCAAACACCCCTGAACACTGACCACAAATTGCCTCAGCTGACACTAAAACTGGTTCAATCCTGACCAAATGACCACTGAAACAACGTTCAAAGACACTGCTCTTTGTCTCTAAATGGTACTGAACCACAAACCATCTGAACACCGAGCAGACTCAGACCAGAACAAGGTCAGTGTGCTGTTGTCTCTGCTGGTGAACGCAGTGCAACCAAATGCAGCGGTTTCCACGCGCTGGGTGGTAATCCAAAGGTGGGTCACAAGATAAAAATAGGTCTTGTAAATGTTGATGGAAAGGCAACCTACAGCTACTGACTATATCAAATGATCAGTGCTTTCTGTCTCTGCAACATGAGGCAGGCTGAATGAAACACAGAGGGGTTAGAGCCCATAAAATATTTTGTTAGGCAGCCCCATGATTTGGCTTCAGGCCGAGGTCACCGAGCTCATTTTATCAAGATTGTTGTCAAAATTTCCTAAATGTAAGTGTTCCCTCAGCTTTTAACAAAGATGGAAAATCGGGTGGGCGTCTTTAACAAAGACAGATTGAAGGTTATGTCTTGTATTGCATTATCTTTAATTAATCTAATTTCACTTCTGTGTTTTCCCAGAAATAATTCCTATTGTTGAGATGTGGGTAAAGGCAGGACATGCTGTATCACTATGCTTTGGATGAACTTGATGACACTTGTCTGCCTATTTGCTCACTAATTCACTAACATTTAAATATTTAGAAATTAACATGCGTGTGCAAAAGCTGCAGGAGCTCGCACACACACATATATCTCAGAGACAGAAACGTATTCTGTCTGTTAATGCTGTTTACGCTTAGAAGTGTTAAGTGCTATAAGATGCTTAATGTGCCTATGGACGAAGTAATTAACTGTTGACAGGCTGACTTAGCTGGGCATATTGTTATGCGCGTGCATGTTCACTTGGGCAAAGACATAACAACATAAACCAATTAGGAAAAAGGCACATTTTGTTCTTTTTGTTTTGAATACCACACACACAACCGTGATTTGAGAGTTGTGAGGAAAGGAAAGAAAGCTCAGACAGAGACATGAAGAGTAATATAAAAGAAAGAGAGAGGCAGCTACTCTGTCTTACGATCAATCAATTTTTGCACTGACAGTTCTCTACTATTCTTAGAAGCTATGTTTAGCTGCTCTTCTGGCTGGCACACTGTCAAAGACTGACTTCATTATACATTAAATTCTCTCGAGAGTTGTACTTCCAGTAAAAAAACATGACGTACTGCTCAATAGCCATGTCTGGCAGGGTGAGACTCGGTGCACACATCAGCTCAGGCAATGGAAGTCCTGAATTCATTCTTTGTATAATTGCAAATCAATATCTCCCAGCAGGAAATTACTGCAAATGTCCTGGTTAGCTGAATCCAAAGGGTGTGAGACACATCTCAGATAAATGAACTCCGTGTGGTAAACTTGCTGTGGTACTGTGGGTACTGTGCTTTGTGCACAACTAGATGTTCCTATAGAATACAGTTGCTACACATAAAAATGATGCATGGGTCTGCTTTGCATCCCTAAGTGGGTTTTGACACCCAAGTGCATTGACATGCATAACAGCAAGCATGGCTGTGTGTAATTATTTTAACAGCTCACAGTTTAAAGTTTCTTTTTTAAGTTGCATGGGCGCAAACCAGCACTGGGAAATAATGACATTGTGAAACCCCAACGGGTCAAACTGCACAAGAAGCCATTGATTAAAAATGCAAAATGGGTTTCAACACAAATACCAGCTAAGACGCCGCTCCATGAAATATCCATGGGCTAATCTCAAGCTAGGGGACAGCTGGGAGTGTTTTTGTACATATAAAGTTTGGGTTCAAGACAAATAGGCTATCAGCTACCCGGACTATGAAATAATTATGAGATGACCTCATGCGTTGTGGGAAACTGAACAGTCAGAGGAACACTGAACAGGGATGGCCATACATGCACTGCTGTATGTGCATTTAGTACTACTACAAGAAGTGTTGAGTAGCAAAAAAGTAGAACATAGTGTCACCAGCCAAGCAGTTTTTCAATACGGCCGAAAGCATCGTAGTTATATGGTGAAATAGTGACTATCAGGCTGATTAATAATGAAAATGTCCGCCTCTCCTCAGGGCAACTGTTCAGCAAAACTCAATAATATATCAGCATGGCTAAGTGTATCAAAGATGTGTTAAGTCCCCACAGACCTGTGTAAAGTAAACAGCTTTGGATCAAGTCTTCAAGTCAACAATAAGATATCAGCTTACACTGCCTTACATAGGAACATAATGTGTTTATGAAATATTTACTGCACAGTCAAAAGAGAGGGGTGTACAGAAAGCCGTATTGTCTGGAGCTGAAAAGTCATACCAATATGCTAGTGAACCACTGCATGCTGCTACTCAAGTATAAATTATTTGCAGGCATTTTTCTGATATTACAAAAAAAACCAAACAATTATTTAGAAGAAACATGAACCAAGCTGAGCCAAAACAGGTCTGACAAGTGATTAAATAAATTAGCATTCCCAGCAGCTGCTTGCATCTTGTTGTTAATAGGATAATACAGCCTTTCTCTGATATCAATATGCAAAAGTGGGCAAAAATAGCAGCAAACTGATCCATAACAACCAATGCTCTGAACTCTCTCTCTCTCACACTCACACACAGACACACACAGTACAGAGGAGTCAACACTGGCGAGCAAGCAAGACAAAGAAACCCCAAACTCCAGCCAGACTACCTTCTTGTTGACAGCGACCATTCGTACTTCTAACACACACAACAAAAGGAGCAGTTATACATGTTTAACCTGAAGATGCTGCCGAGATGTTTCACCTTACATTTACCCCGAGCTGTGTTGTCAAAGGGGAAATAAGAAGAAGGCTGCAGCCCGTCGGCAAGCTATGCTGCTGGTTTGTTTACACCGAGCTAGCGAGCTGGCTACACCGCTAACAAGAGCTGCCACATCCCAAAGAAGCCAGATAACTATTTAACGGAGCTCGGGTTTATTTTGACAGCTTACCACATCGACCTATCAGCCTTTAAATAAACCAGATACTACCTCCGTGTGAGTGATAATGCTTCGTAAAGAGAGAGGCTGGCTAGCAGATTATGCCTCTCTCTGTTGTTTTGACAGCCAGAATTAGCCGGATAGCAAAGCTGCTAGCTGGCAGGTTGTATTCAGAGAAGCGCTAACGTTACGCTAGGAAAGTCCGGGGTGAATCCAACAGTCCGAAACAACACGAAACAACAAAAATAACAAACACTAGAGGTAAATGTGAGTCGTATTATTCACCTGGTCCTGGTGTGTGAAGATGAACCCGTCCTCTGTGTAATGTGACACAGTTAGTAGAGTTGTAGTCGTCGCTCGGCTCTTGCAGACTCTGAACGGTTGCTGTCTGTCGCTAGACCTAACTGGACTCAGCGACGTCGGAGGGAGGTAATCACCGCGTGACGTCTGTCGCATGAGCGGGAGACAGCCAACCAGATCGCTCAACGAAAAAAACGACCAATTACACACAATCAGGAACAGGAAGTCACATTCCAGTGAAATGAGCAACGATTTTGTAGTTTTTAACTGCTTTTGCGAATAATATGACAGAGAAGTGTGTGCATTTAGTGAATATAGCAACATTTCAAAGGTGAGACTTTAATTAATTAATCAGTTCATGAGCTGCGCCACTCTGTATTTAATATCAATGGTGTTCTGGTTGAATAACCAGATGGCTGTCAGCTGGAAACTTGTTTGGCAAGTAACTGCCATGTGGACCCATAAACCTACCACCCTAGAGTATAAGACTACTTAATATACAGTATACATATATTTTGGCATTATAGATTAATGTATATAGTGTTTTTGTGATTAAAAAGTAGTTTTGAGATGTTAAAAACAGGGTTCCCACACATTTTACTCATGAATTTCCTCAATATTTCACCCTATCTCCATTACTTTATGTACGTAGTTTAAAATAGATACTCCCCCGAGGCTGTATGTTCTCATTGACTCACAAATAACATCTCACTGTGGAGCTGGGGACTTTATTCAGACCAGTATAATGATGGGAGAGCAAATTATAATGAGAAACTGGAGGAAACCAGGTGAAACCTTTTTTGGAAATGGTAGGAATGGTTCACAGAGTTGGCAAAAGTTGCATCATATGAACAAATCTCTTTCAGTTCTAAGGACAGGATGGAGAAATATGTTGCGATATGGAGAAGCTACTTGGAGTACATTGCTGGTGTGGCGGTATCTTGAAGGGAATCAGTCACCATGTGCACGGTCTGCTGTTGTATACTCTCTGAGTGTCTAATCTGCTGCAGGGAGATCAGAGCAGATTGTTGTAAATATTTATGTAGGAATACAGATTTTTTGCAATTTTTTAATTTTAAAGAATTACTTACATATTGTCATATTATTCATTAATCATTGTAATGTATTTATTTAATATTATTATTTATTATAATAAATAATTTATTATTATCTTATTTATTTATTTAATATTATATTTTTTTATCTATTTAGTATCAATTATATTTATATTATTATTTTTTTCAGTAATTGTGTTTCTTTTCTCCCTCTTTAGTATATTCACGTATTTGATTTATTAACACTCACTGACACTGTTAATGTTAGAAAAACAGCAAAAAGTGCATGATAAAAAGGGTAGGCCTATAACAAGCAAACTGCTAGCTCTTGCTATCTTTGCTCCTACAAGAGACGTTCCTGATGCCAACTACCCTATGTGCCAATAGACCAGACCGGCACATGAGCCTATACGCAGGTATATGGGGGTTTCTGGCCATTAAGTACACCCTATCAACCAAAAAGCCATTGGAATATATAAGACAATGTACTCCCTTCCTCTTTGGCAACACACCCATCTCCCTTGACATACACCCACCTCACCCACTACACCACTGTTATACATGTTACTACTGTACTGTCTTCTAAAACAAGAAGTTATTCTGTACCTTTAGTGACAACATTTTTAGTAAAGTTCACGAGTTATTCTTGCAGACAGGTTATAAACCCTCACTACGTGTGACGAGCAGCTACACAACATAAATAAAACACGTGCAGGTGGTGTGACAGTTCAGCTCCAACACCATATCTGAGATAGGAGTATGCGGTGAGATAAAAATGGCATCATACTGAGAATCACACCACCACTGGATCGCCTGCTCTGTGCCCTCTCTGCTCCCCAGGCATGGGGTGTACATATCCGTGGGTGGACCGTGCCAGAATACACACAGACAAACACAAACACATGCTCAAACACACACCCTGCTATGCTGCAATAACTCTGATTGTGCAAATAGATTTATTGTAATGCAAAGCTCAGCTGGGTGTGTTGCTACTCTCAGCACAGCTCACAGCACAGTTTCATTGGTCTGGTTTATCAGGTTGACAATCCCACCGCATTTAACAAGTGCAAAGAAATTTAAGCGGAGGAGAGGAGTGGAGAAATACCATTTGGGAGAGGTGGCTCCAAAAATGTGGAAAATCTTGCTGTGATTGCTGTGCTAATGCAGCCATCTCTGGAGACACTGTGTTACATCACACACTTGAGCTTATCGCATCAGTCTTATCTGATTGGTAAGAATTGTAAAGGTGAGTGGAAAGTTTTATTTCTTTTCACTAACAGCACAGTATCGCTTAATTGTATTCTACGTACTGTAACTCATAAAGAGGAAACAAGTTTAAAATGTACACTGAACAAAAATATAAATGCAACACTTGTTTTTGTTCCCATTTTTTCATGAAAAATGCTGAACTCAAAGATCTTAAACACAATAAAATGCCACTCTGAAATGTGCAGTTTTGCTTTATTGGGGGGGGTCTGGGGGGGGTCAGAAAACCAGTCAGTATCTAGTGTGACTACCATTTGTCTCACGCAGTGCAACACATCTGCTTCGCATAGAGTTGATCTGGTTGTTGATTGTGGCCTGTGGAATGTTGCTCCACTCCTCTTCAATGGCTGTGCGAAGTTGCTGGATATTGGCAGGAACTGGAACACGTTGTCGTATACGCCGATCCAGAGCATCCCAAACATGCTCAATGGGTGACATGTCCGGTGAGTATGCTGGCCATATTTTCAGCTTCCAGGAATTGTGTACAGATCCTTGCAACATGGGGCCGTGCATTATCATGCTGCAACATGAGGGGATGGTCGTGGATGAATGGCACAACAATTGCCTCAGGATCTCAGTGCATCTCTGTGCATTCAAAATGCCATCAATAAAATGCACCTGTGTTTGTTGTCCATAACATACGCCTGTCCATACCATAACCCCACCGCCACCATGGGCCACTCCATCCACAACGCTGACATCACCAAAACGCTCACCCACACAACGCCACAAACGCTGTCTGGGATTCATCCGTGAAGAGAACACCTCTCCAACGTGCCAGACATCATCGAATGTGAGCATTTGCCCACTCAAGTCGGTTACGATGACGAACTGCAGTCAGGTCGAGACCCCGATGAGGACGCCGAGCATGCAGATGAGCTTCCCTGAGACGCTTTCTGACAGTTTGTGCAGAAATTCTTATGCAAACCGATTGTTGCAGCAGCTGTCCGGGTGGCTGGTCTCAGACGATCTTGGAGGTGAACATGCTGGATGTGGAGGTCCTGGGCTGGTGCGGTTACATGTGGTCTGCAGTTGTGAGGCCGGTTGGATGTACTGCCAAATTGTCTGAAACGCCTTTGGAGACTGCTTATGGTAGAGAAATGAACATTCAATTCACGGGCAACAGCTCTGGTGGACATTCCTGCAGTCAGCATGCCAATTGCACGCTCCCTCACAACTTGCGACATCTGTGGCATTGTGCTGTGTGATAAAACTGAACATTTTAGAGTGGCCTTTTATTGTGGCCAGCCTAAGGCACACCTGTGCAATAATCATGCTGTCTAATCAGCATCTTGATATGCCACACCTGTGAGGTGGGATGGATTATCTCGGCAAAGGAGAAGTGCTCACTAACACAGATTTAGACAGATTTGTGAACAATATTTGAGAGAAATAGGTCTTTTGTGTGTATAGAAAATGTTTTATCTTTGAGTTCAGCTCATGAAAAATGGGAGCAAAAACAAAAGTGTTGTGTTTACATTTTTGTTCAGTGTAGAATAAAATATAGTTATATAAGTCTGATTGTATTGATTAAGTTCGCAGAAATCTTGATGTGACTGACAAACTCATCCCACACTTCAGTATGTTTTTGGATTCCTGACAGCAGCTCGCATAACTTCACAATGACTTTTACATAACTCATTATTTACTCAACACAGTTTTATTGACTAAGCCAAAGGTTTTCGGCTAATCTGTTGAACTGGCTGGCTGGCAGAGAGTTCATCGACAAAGTCTAACCTCACACTTCATATCATTGATTTATTCTTTACAATATAACTGATGTGTTTTTTACAGTTCTGTGCCAGGGACTGTGTGTACACAGGCATATATTGTGATTGTAGCCTCATGTAGTACTGATAGGGTGGTTCAACAGATGTTTCTCTGAAGTCACAGGACAAAGTGCTTCAGAATATGGAATAGAAGATTGATTTAAAATGATATGTTCAAGGAATTTGTCTTGGAGAAAGATGGATAACTGTATTATCTGCTGTTCTCATCAGATACAACGACTGGTTAGCCAGATATCGGAGAACAAAATCCTCATATGTCTGTCTGTCCCTGAATCAAAACATCTTATCAAACTGCATCATCCGTTTATAAAATAAATGTTCTGCTTTATACTTTGAATATGAAAGTTCCTCTGGCTCATTCCGTGTTACACTGATTTCAAATCCTCAATCATATATTGTCTGTTTCTCAGCCAGCCCTTTTTTGGCAGATGATCTGATATGTTTCTAAACATATGGAACTGCTGCTTACCAAAGGGAGACCTTCAGCTCTGCAGCCCCACAGTGAATAACATGCACTGAAACTGGCAGCGTATTGCGGTTTGTTTGCATAACCTTGATTTCTGATTGCACCACGTTCACACTGCTAATCCAGCATTTAAATGTTCCATTGTTGCTTTGTCTGTGTGTATGTGGGAACATATGTGCAAGGCCTTCCTCAGGCAATGTGGCCACGTAGATAAATAGCTGCCGTACAAAGCGGAGCTACAAAACAGACTTAATAACCGTGGAGATATTTTAAAACATGGCTGGACTTAGTTAAAGAAATGTAAAGGATTCAATCAACACAGTTCAGTGTGTCTATAAACTGTGTGTGGACAACATGTGTGTTCTGTCCCTTCATATTGCCACCTCATACTGTGGACACAATAACTGCTGTCTAATTCAAACACAGGGAGGAATGAAGACATGCAACAGTATTTGCAGGTATTGTAAATTATGTGAAAGGCCATGTCTTTGGAAACTGTATGTACACAGTCTATAATGTGATGTTTAAATAATTAAAAATACAAAAAATGTAAATAGCAATAAATAAATATGCCACACATGATTATTATTATTATTATCATTATTATTGTTATCATTATTATTATTAATAATAACAATAATAAATGCCAGGACTCTTATGTCCAGTTAAAAAATTTTAAAAAATCTGGTAAATATAAAGTAAAAATAAATAAACATGTTTACAAGTCACTGTTTACAAGTTAAAAGGTCCATATTGTTTGTAGACTGCATATACAGTCTATATTCTAATATATAAATATATAAAAACACAAAAAATAAAGAACAATAAATAAATATGCCTTACATTATTGTGGTGTTGTTATTATTATTATTATTAATATTAATTATATGTCAGGGAATGTTCTGTTCCATTAAATAAATATAAAAAAGATGGTAAATATGAAGTAAAAAACACATGAATAAATAAATAAATGTTGCAGTCTATATTATAATATTTAAACATATATTATAATATATTACATATTATAATATTTATGTTAAACAACTTTATGTGATGAGCCACGCCCTCCACAATATTCATTGCCTTATAGAAGCTCAGTTTTAGTAAGTTTTCCAACTTTTGACAAGAGGGAACTTTAGATATTGGAAGAGATCGATTTTAAGTGCTTTTCAAAAGATTTAAAATGACATCAAAGCTATATAAACGGACGTTATGGGTTCTTGAGGCAAATGTGTTCCTCATGAGGAGAGGCATCTCTGTGCAAAGTTTCATGTCTCTATGACATACGGGGCATGAGATATGCCCATTCAAAGTTTGTGATTTCAATCGGTTGCTATAGCGCCCCCCTTTGGCCAATTGATGTAATATTGCTTCATTCGCATCCTCCCATGACCCTCTACCACTGTGCCAAATTTCACATGGATTGACCAAGTTTGTGAGGAGGAAAACGTGGAACAGACACACACACATTAAGGAATAATCTGAATATTATTAATAATAATATGTCAGGGAATGTTTTGTTCAGTTAAAATATATATTTCTGGTAAATATAAAGTTTTACAAAAAAGCATAAATAAATATGTCTACAAGTGACTATTTGCAAGTATTTAAAAAAGGTCCATATTTTTTGTAAACTGCATGTACACAAAAATACAAAAAATGTCAATAAGATAAACATGGGATGCCATAACCAAGTGGCTGGCACAGTGTACGGGAACATCTGCACTGAGTAAGGGCTGGAAGTCCCAAGGTCTCAATGGAAGACACCTCTTAAGGTGGTTAAGAATGACCGAGCTAAGATCCTGTGGGACTCCCAGATCCAGACTGACAAACTGGTGATGTCTAACCACCAAACAAGCGGACATCGTGTTGATGGACAAACAACAGAAGAAGGCAGCGGTGATAGATGTAGCACTCCCGAATGACAGCAACATCAGGAAGAAGGAACATGAGAAGCTGAAAAAACACCAAGGGCTGAAGGGAGTGGGAGTAAAGGCAACAGTGGTGCCAGTGGTAATCAGAGCACTCTGGGCTGTGACCCAAACTGGGAGAGTCGCTCCAGCAGATTCTAGGTACAACATCTGAGGCCTCTGTCCAGGAACAGCTAAGATACTGCGCACAACCCTGGTGTATGTTAAGAGATTGTGTGTGTTGTTGGGATGCTGGCATCCACTCAGCTTCCACAAGTCACAACAGGTGGACCACACCTGACACCAGCTGTGATTGTGATGTGTGTATTTCTTTTTAAACAATGCCAATCAAAGGAGTGTATTCATTACAAACTGTGTGACTTGTATGAAAATGCAAATGTCACCAGGAACTGTTACATGTCTTTACATACAGTAAACAAATTGAATAAAGCTTAAGACTCAACATACACGTTCTGTAAACACTGTGGAAACTGTGGAGCTACAGTGATGACAAACATGATCTAACATACACACACACACACACACATATGCACATACAGGGTGTGACAGAAGAAGAATACATGATGTCAACGGGTTCACACTCACCACACCTCACTCTCTCAGTCATGGAAAGTTTTATTGGAGTTCTCACACTGAGGAGAACAATGTCTCAGCTGCTAAACATTCAGGTTGAAATCATGCAGTCGGTGCATACTGCACACATTAAATGCTAAATTTCTCAAAAACTGACTCTACCTGCTGCGTGTGATGGTTCAGAAATAATGCAAAACTTTTCAGGAGGCCCGAGGGAACTGTTTGCATACCCTCTGGTGTCACTGTTGATTTGAATAAACTTTTCATTTGTTCCTGAATTCCTCAAAGTGGTCTAATGTTGGCGCCATTAATGGATTTCATTTGCAGATGATGATGGTCTATACTTTGCAGTTTGCATGACCTCTCTTTTTTGCAACAAAAAGCCCCCTTGATTTACATTCAGTTTGATGAACAGCCACACACTGTGAAATCCACGTCCACTAATTGCAACAGAAACCAGTGTTGCAGATAAATGCCACTATAGGTACGACATACCCTTTCAGTCAGCTGCTGTGTGCAGCTTTGTGTGATACATGAGAACTATTTGTAGCTTGTCGAATCTCTCCATGTGTGAAATTACATTAATTAGGATGAATAAAGTGGCGCCGATGTGAGAATTAAACATTCAATTAAGAGCACACTGACTTTACTGAATCTGCAGCACCATCCTGAGAAGATTAGATATTCTGGTTTGCAGGGACCGAGCGGTCCACTCTGCTCCAGCCACAGCTTGTAGAGAGCATATGGATGAATGAGCTTACAGATAAGTGGCTGAGCGTTTGTGTCTGACTTGGTCTTTGAGCTCTGTGTGTGTTTAAAGGAAGACAGGAGGAGAGAAAACGGAAAAAGACAGAAAGGGAGCAGTCGACAGCTACAGAATATGAATGTATGTACACTGTACGTGTGTGTGTGTGTGTGTGTGAGAGAGAGAGAAAAAATGAGGTTGTGTCTTCTTCACTTCAGCTAATCCAGATCAGAGAGTTCGCCTACGGATGTCTTAACTACAACAGCTGCTGGCTAATCTACACTCACACACACACATGCACACACAAGATCCCACTGTACAGTTTGCCTCTGGCGTTATGTTCAGCTACGGCGAGTAAAATGATCAAAAGAAGCTTTGTTTCTGTGGCACAGCGTTGTGAAATACAGCACTGTACGCTATGTCAAAAATACAGCTGCATCCCAGTGAGTGTGGACTTGAGTCACATGACTTGGACTCAAGTCAGACTCAAGTCTTGACTCATTGACTTGAATTGGACTTGAGCCTTTCGAGTTGAAAATACTTTATACCTTCCCCCAAAGAATAAAAGGTATGATATTTTAAGAGTGTGCCAAGAGTCCCAGACAACATTTGTTGTCCTCCAGCTGGAGGAAAAAAACAACAACACAAAAACTATGCAGAGTGAAAAACAAAACAAAACAAACATGTAGGTCAAAATTACAGATGGAGACACGACAACTTCTACCTTAGTTTGGCATTTTAAGTTGCGCAAATGTGACGTCTTCTGCTCTAATGAACCACTCAGACCTGGTAGATGATGGTAACAGCCAGGTTTATTCACCTCATGGAAAAGCCTTCCTTGAAAATTACTCTGTTTACACATCTTTAAGAAACAACTTGTATAGATCCCAGTGGGAGAATGATTTAACTTCCAAAATCACTTATCACAATTAGTAGTCTATTCTTCAAAGAGTTAATTTCTCCTAAATTTGTGCCAGACATGTCCTCCTACAATTCAAGGTCTTGCACCACCTTCATATCCAAGGAAAAGTTGACCAAGATTTATCCAGGGACAGATCCCTTATGCAACAGATGCAGAACAGTAACAGGATCCCTCATTCATACTCTCTGGACTTGCCCAAATCTTAATAACCACACATTTTCTGTGGTTTTTGGCGTCAAATCTACCCCGTCCCCACTAATTGCAATTTTCGGAGAAGTTCCAGAGAACATACCTCTTCCTAGACACTATTCAAATGCCACTGTCTTAATTGCTAGACACCTTATACTTACTAAGTGGAAGCAGGAGGCGTCTCCCACACGTCCAGTGGGCTGGTGATCTTATGAGTTTCTACATAGAAAATAAGGTGTACGCTGGGTGGCTTGATAGGTAAATGTTACAGGACATGGCAACCATTTTTGGCATATATGAAATCACTAAAACTGTGTGATGTTTCATAATTGATTCTTCCTTCGAGCAAATTGAAATGAAGATTGGCTATATGTGACTGTGACTGATGTATACATCTATTTGTATGAATGCGTGTGTGTACTTATGTTTACATTTCAATTTATGTTGCTGTCTGTTTATGTATGTCTGAAGAGTTTACACATGTATGTGTATTGTCATTTTAGTTTTATACCACTTTTTTGTCTTTTTTATCCTGGGGTTGGGGTATAAAAATGGACAACATGCAAGTTTTTGTATTTTGGTATTCCACTCTGGATATATTACAGCCATTATGTTGTTTTGAAAACAAGGAAAAGAAAAAAAAAAAAAAAAGAAACAAATTGTACAATAAAAAAATAAAATGGCTAAAGCTGCCGGTCTCTGTCAAAATTACAGTGAACAAACAAAAAGTGTTGAAACCAAAGAAGTTTATATACTGAACTGTTACCCTTTTGTGTGTGTGTGTGTGTGTGTGTGTGTGTGTGTGTGTATGTATTTCACTTTTACAAAATCATTCATATCTTAATATTGCATTTAAAAACACCAGATGGAAACCAACCACAGACAAACATTACAACTCCCTGTTTAGCATTTTACAACACATAATGGAGCGACAATAAGGAGGCAATCACAGAAATGAGATGCTGGAGACTCAGACGCTTCAAAGATGCTTGAAACGCTGGAAGTGCTCACTCAATGCGCGCTAGCTACTGGCGTCTGACGCTCAAAAAGTTGAAAATATTTTAACTTTTCAGTGTCTATGCGCATCTTAAAAGATAGGAGAACAATGGTTTTACTGGCGTCGCATTTCTGGCATTTCATCTCGGTGTTATCGCTCCCTAAAATGTGCCTGAGATAAATGGGGTTAAGCGACCTCGTGTGGTAAACCTGTGCATGCTTGATCTGGAAAGATAGCATTATGCTAATGTTAGCTAACAGCACACAGACAATGTTTAATGGTGGCAAAAATCATTAAAACAACTATCTAACTTAATAAAAACATGTCCAACTTAATGATAAACAATGAATATAATCTGAATTTAAAGCACAGTGGCAATTTAAGCGGCACGGATATATCTTAGACACAAAATAAATAGAAAAAGGGTGCATATAATGTTACTATTATCAAATTTAGTTGGATTTAACCCACAGTTATAAACTATGTGACGCAAAGAACTGTAAAGCAAGGCTTATATTAGCATAGGCAGCAAGCTAACACAAGCTAATACATTATCACTCTGGTACTAAAGTGGCATTACATTTGGGACTTGACACATACTCATGACTTGTGATACGGCATACGGCATGTGCTCGGCATAACTGAGTGTCTTGTCTTTTTATTTGTCTATTCTAATGTTGTTGTTGTTTCCCCCTGCTGGACACAAGATGTAACAGCCACACATATTAAGTATATATTAATATTTGGTAAGATCTTCTGTGTTGATATGACGTATCATATAGGTGTGGATTGCTAGAAAAGGAACAGAAACACGAGTCACAACCGAGACGTCACGCAAACTAAGTGATATATGATGTGGTGTGTTGAAATGGCCACTACACAAGAGGAGCAGGGACCAGAGCTTCCTCCTCTCCCCCTCAAACATATGGAGAGAACAGGTTGTAGAGGAATTACTGCACATTGCTCAGTGCCAAAAACTGCACAGAAATGAGAAAAGATGTTAAGATAATTTGAATAAGCCAGTCCTGCAGTAAAGCGGTTCAACTGCAAGAAGAGCAATTTGTGGCACTAAGCAGGTTTGGCTTCATAATTACACAGCTGGCAGCCAAACACTAGGACGTCCTGCAGGTAAGAACCAGAGGGTCAGATCAACCTTAAACACTGTACTGATGTTCCAGGCCAGTTTGTGTGCAGATGTGCAGAAGTACTTTTTTTTTTTCAAGAGACCTGCAGCTATGTGTTTCTCCTCTCTGCTGCTTAGCTGAGAGCAGAGTCAAAGCTGTAGAGAGGAAGATAAGGCAAATGTTTATAATGAAGTCTGAGCTGCAGGACAAGTTCCAGATCACCAAACACCTGAGGAGACAGAAGTCAAAACTCCAAGGTGATAGTTTTCTCATTAATAAGTTTCCCTTAAGGGCTCTGGCTAAAACCAGGAAGAAACTAGAATTACTGCCTTGTGGTTGTATGCTTGTGAACCAGTTGCAGTTACAGTTTATATCCATGTCTGTCCAGACTTATATGTTTCCATGACAACTGACAATGTTTTAAACATGTATGTTTCTGCAAACAAGCTACAAATTCTAAAGCATGGATGCTTTGCACACACCTTAAAGCTGTAAGCACAGAAGATCTATATAATCAGCACAGTTTCAAGGTGGACACCCAAGATCAGTGTCACCAATTCAGTAGCTATGGCGTTGAATAATGGCCAGATTGTCATAATTAACGCATAAACTCTTCTAATTACACTCAAAACCTTGTTTTGTGAGGTCACAGTAACCTTTGACCACCAAATTCTGAGCAGTTCAGTGGTGAGTCCAATTTGATGTTTGTGCTAAATTTAAGGAAATTCCCTTGAAATGTCATTAGATATTATGTTCACAAGAATTAGATGGATGTGAGGTCACAGTGACCTTGACCTTGAACCATCAAATTCTCAGCAGTTCATCGTTGATTCAAATCATACATTAGTGCCAAATTTGAAAAAGATCCCTAAAGGCATTCTTGATTTAGCTCATTCTTGTGAATGAAACAGACTTGAGGTCACAGTGACATTGACCTTTGACCATCAAATTCTAAGCAGTTCATTGTTGAATCAAATCATACATTAGTGCCAAATTTGAAAAAAAATCCCTTGAGGCATTCTTGATTTAGCTCATTCTTGTGAATGAAACAGACTTGAGGTCACAGTGACATTGACCTTTGACTATCTAATTCTAAGTAGTTCATCATTAAGTCCAATTGAACCTTTATGTCATGTTTTAAAGAAAGTCCCTCATGGCGTTCTTGAGATATTGCTTTCATGAGAATGAGACAGATGGACAACGTGAAATCATAATGCCTCTGTCCATGGCTGTCGCTGGAGGCATAAAAATGCAAGAACTGATAAAGGGATCTTGCTCCCATAAGAACGTTTTCTGAAGTAATGGTGTTGCTTTAGCCGTATATGTTTGTCCCAGTGAACGATGCCAAATGTACAAGACTGACTTAAGGCAAACATAACCTCGGAGCAAGAAAAGGCCTTATGAGAGAAAGCTAACCTGACTTAAAGAGAGATTAGAGCCACTTTCACTGGTCTGATCCTCAGCAAACACACACATGCACATGTGCACACACTTGACACGACACATGCCTAAACCATCAATGTAGAATTAATACAGTGATGCTGTAGTGTGTGTAGGAATAATCAGCAGCAGTTGTTTTGTCTGTAATGAGAAAGAACACAGACAATCCTCCACCAGGTGAGGAGGATTACACAGACAGAGAGACAGTACTACTGGTTGGACATGCAGCTCTGATCAGTGACCTAATCCAATTAGACCTGAGCGGCTAAAACTAATGGGATTGTTAGTTATTAGGTCACTGCACAGACCTGCTGGGCTATGACTGTGCACTTGACATCCAGTGCTTAAAGTTGTTTAAGATAGTTTAGCAAAGCTGCTGGTGCATTTTATAGACTTACAGAGAAGAGGTGAAGTCACACAGCTCGAGCCATAACAAAAAGAGTGGCAGCACACAGAGAGTTAAACGCAGCCTGGCATGCACGGAGCAGACGAGGAGTCGAGGAGGGGACAAGCTGTTGGTCCATCTGATGGGAACAAAGGTCTCGAGGAGGCGTGAGAAGATAAGAGAATGAAAGCAAGAAAGCAGAAATGACCATGATAAATCACGTCCTTAGGAAAACTGCAAACAACTTTACAAACATACATATTTTACTTTTTTATGTGCTAAAACATTACATACATACTCAGTGTAATGTAGGATTTCTGCTCATATCAGGACTGTAATATTGATTAATGGATACAGAGGAGATTTTTCGCTCACACTCATTAATCATGAGTAATGGGTTTGAGGATCGTCTGCCAAAGAATTTCAACGTAAATCTAGAGATGAACATTAGGTATATCTTTAATTCTGCACCCAACTCTCACTGTCTCGAAATAGAAATGCTAATTGGTAAATGTACTACACTTGTACACTTGTACAGCGCCGTTCTAGTCTTCCGACCACACACGTCACATTCAGCCATTGGTGGCTGAGGCTGCCAAACAAGGTGTGAGGAGGAGGAGCCGAGGATCAAACCGCCAATCTTTAATCAGTCCAAGTCCCACTTTACCTTCTGAGCCACAGCCACCCTAAATGTTAACGATATACTATGTGGGATTTTCCTAAAAAATGATTTTAAGAGTCAAACAGGAGTAATTCCTCTAAATCAGTGGCTCCTGAGTGGTACAGCCACAGGTCCAGATCTCTACTTGGTCATTAGTTCAAGAGCTTTATATAAAGGTAGCAACCAGGTGCCAGACCATAAGCTGCAGGCATCCAAGAGACACAGCGCTGAAAAAAAAGTATAGCGAGGTGAAATGACAAACAAAAGTGAATCTGGGATTGGCTTGTACTTTCACTTTTAGCCGACAATCCTGCATAGTGTACCTTTAATCTTCAGCTAAAAATCTGTAAAAGGTTGGAACAACTTACCTTTTTTTTTTTGTTTGCATACGGAAATTTGTGCTTATGTGATAACATTTAGACAACTGGACAAATCATTCATATTCTTCCAGGATGAATGAATTTTTGCCACCTAAAATATCATATAATTTCAAACATCTATTGTAGTTTTCTGCAGATAGTTCAATAGAGTTTGTGTTAGGCGATGAGTTTATTCAGAGCCCTTGCCACACTAACAAAAGACAAAACATTTTTGATGATTGGAACAGATAGTTTTAGCTTCACAGTTTTCACGGCTGTAACATGAATATTAATAATGTAGATTTTTGGTGCAGTGTCACATATTTTTTCACAATTTTGTAATTTTATCTTGTGAGATGATGACATTTTGAAGCCCTTTAGCAAACTCTGCTGAGCTTTGATTGTAAAAGCCAATTCTGTTATTGTCACTTCATCTACAGACAAGAGATTTCATTCCTTGGAAACTTTACTGAACATTTTATGTAATAAAAACTATAATAACTGAAATAAAAAAACAACATTTAGCCAGTGCTTCAGTCTAACATGACTTACTATTCAATTTCTTAATTCGTGTCACTATTAGCCTGATTTCTGTAACATTTTATCTTAAAATCATGGTGAAAAGGGATTTTTTTATGGCTGTTGACATTGCTTTCGTAGTAATGGAGTGATAGAAAAAAGAAATCCAGAAATTACCTCCATAAAAAACCTTGACCCTGATATAACCCTTTGAAACTTGGAGCAACATTTGTTGTGTTGCTTTCAGGTGCCTTTCGCAAGTAAACTTTGAAACTTGAGCTAATTGGTGCTGTTTCTTTCAAAAACATGGGAAAAAAGGCACTAAGCAATTTGGTGAGAAATGTCCCATGAATTGCAAAAAAAAAGAAAAAATAATTTTAAAAAATGGAAGAAAAGAAAAAAGCTAGGGGAAAATATAGTCATAATTATTATTGTTATTTTTACATTTTAAATTTACATTTTGAAATTGTTACAATTTTTTTTCAGTGCTCATTTCAGGTCTTTATTTTTCACTTTCTTTTTACAAAGTTTCTTGTATTCAATTTTCTCTTTTTACGAATTTCTTTTTCAAATTGTTTGGGTCATTTAGTCTTTCGTTGTTCATTGCCATGTTTTTAAAAGAAAGAAAGCCAATTTGCTCAGGTTTCAAAGAGTTAAAGACACAGTTTCAGAAAACCTGTAATACAAAAAAAAAAAGAAAGTAATCAACTGGGGAAGCCTTGTAATGAAATATTCAATAATATTCAGTGTGTAGGATTTATATATATTTTTATAGATCATTTCTGCCAGTAGATGCCCCTAAATCCTACACACTGGACCTTTAAGTGGCTTCCACTTGTTATTTTCACGAACTAATTTTGACATTGTTGTTGTGAATGGCTCTACTGTAATTCAGATTCTTTTACTGCATTACTTCCCCATTTAGCAACTGCAGTGTCATTTCCCCAAACATCTTCTGAAAGGACAAAGACTTGTCTGTAGTTGTCAAGTTGGTGAAAAACGTTGGCTGGAGTCAGACTTTTCCAAAACAACAGCAGCAGACTCAAGAACAGAACAAAGCCTCGTTGTCGAAGACTAGTTTATCAAAAGAATACACAATGATACTCATGTATAAAACATAGAAAACAGGAAATGAAAAACAGTAATAAAATATACCTTCTTTTCTGATCTACTACTTTTCTTTTTAAAGTAGCACGTAATAAATTGCAGTCCTCTCTGTTTTTCCATGCTCACACATTCATTTTTTTTCCACAGCATGTTCAGTCCTCTTCTGCTCACTTTGTCCTCTCCATGTTTGTTATCAGCTGCGTCTATCGATTGGATTACATTATACACTTAAAATATTCTCAACCCAACCCATACAAGATGCAAAGTTCATGGTATAACAGTATTATAAAATGTAAAAATGGTGGCAAGACTGACACCACAGGGCTTTTTGTTGACTTAAAGGAATACTTACCCCACAAAATGAGCATTTCTTTATCAATGAACCATCCCGTGTTAAGTTGAATTTGAGAAGAAAACTTTTTTTCTTGGCGACGTGATAAAAACACGTCTCCATGGTGAACGAAGAATCCAAAAACTGGGAAAAAAAGGGGGGTTGCGTTCAACACCAGCAAAACTCAGACCCCAGTCCTTTTTCTCAGCGAAAAACGACCACAGTGGTCTAATGTGCAAGCACCTTATTACAACCCACACTTGCATGTACTGTAAGGCGGCACCCTCTTGTGGCTGTAGTAATTATTACAGGAAAGAAAGCCAAATTTGAATAAAGCGGAGGAGCTTAGCATCAAGCTAGCAAAGAAGCTAATGCAGGAGCTGAAGATAACACAGAAGCGAACACATTTGCTCCGGCACTTCAAGCGGCTGTCTCTGAGATCATGGCTAATATCACCAGAGTCATCGATGAAAAGCTTGGGCTGAAAACATGACCTTTTACTTCAATTCATCAAGGATTTTCTCTGTTTTTGGATTCTTCGTTCACCGTGGAGGCATGTGGAAAAAACAAGCTTTCTTTTACAAATTCAAAGTAACACTGGGTGAGTACATGATATATGAAATGGTCATCTTGTGGGTGAAGTGTTCCTTTACCAAGTTGCAGAACAACATGAGATGAAGAGGTCCACTCAGAGTGAACGTGTCTCTTAGTGCGGGTTCATTAAGGCAGATACAGCACATTAATCTCACTAATGGAGGTTTCGCTCACGTCACTGTCAGATGAAGGACGCTGCCCGTGTGAGCTGCTTGTTTAAACAGCAGTGGTGCCAAGATGGCCGCAAAACCTGCGAGCCTCATTAACCTGCGGAGACACTTGTCAGGTCACAGGTGCTCGAAATCTGCTCTAACAGCAGTAGTTAAACTGAGATAAAGTGTGTCCTGTGAGCCGTTAGTCCTTTTTAGACTTGAAGATGAAGCATTTTTACTGCACTTTATTTATTCTTTAACAGGAATCTACAGCTGGAGATTCAGCTGCGCGGCTTGTGAAACTGTCTGCTGAATTTAGTTGCGAAAAAATCACTTATTTTAACCTTTTCCCTTTTTATCTACTTCCTCCATTAGCCCATTCTTTCTGTTTAGCCCTTGCAATAAGTGATTCCTCTTCTCTTTGCTTCAGTCTGGTGTTCCTTTTTACTTATTGGGAGTGTGTTTGAGCAACGTCAGCACAGCCCACGTAAGCGAGGATTTGTCTTGCAGGGTAAAAGGTCAGAAGAAAGAGACACGGTGACACTGTGACGAACTCAAATGGCTTCAAACTCCAATAGGACTGTAATGATTTGTGGGGATTCCCGAACACACGGACACACGAGTTTTATGGGTCCAAAGTGTGCCTTAGCTTTGTCCTCTTTAAATAACAATCAGAGTTGTAGGTTTATTTATTATTTAATTATATATTTATTTTCATCTCTCATATCTTTGTTATCACACTATGTGTCCCCGTTTTAGGATCCAGTTGTTCCACTTTCCAGGTCCATTTATCCTTGATGTCCTTCTGTTTTGTCCCTCCTTTCTTTCCATCCGTCCTTCCTTCAGGGTTGTGATCAGGATGTAAGGAGTGGTGAGAAACAGGAATCTCCGTTGAAAAATGAAAATCAGAGTTGTCTGAAAAAGTGTGGAAGAAACCTCTTCTTACTTCCTGGTTTCGTGTATCTCATCCATCTGTTCTTCCTCCCATCTGTGTATCCATCATTGTGCTTTCTTCACGTCAAAAGGCCGGAGAGTTATGAATGGAGACAGGAAACTGGTCAGAAAATGGAACTTGTGTGTCTTAACTTGATCCCGAACAAAACCCTGAAACATTCATCCATGCTTAACCCTCCATCATCCTGTCACCTCCTCTTCCTCTTCACCCCCACCCATCTGTCTATCGTCCGCCAACGTGCTATTTACACACAAACTGGTCCACGAGCGTCGTGCAGCGCTTGCACTTGACGTAGCAGCACCAGTGGAACTTGCAGTGGCAGCGCTCGTGCTTGTAGGTCTTGAACTGGTCGTACCCTCTGCCGCAGCACATGAGCTCGCAGCCGTCCATGCCCTCCGAGGTTTTGTTGCAGAGGCGGCCCTGCGTGCCCAGCGAGCCCGTGGTCTCGTTGCGCAGGCAGTAGTCGGGGCTGGCGTCGATGTAGACCAGATCCTCCGGGGTCGGGGTGTTGAAGCGCTTGTCTACCAGCTCCAGTTTGCCCTGTAGGAGTGGAAAGAACCAGCCGGTGTAAGATTCAGGATACATTTTTCTGGGTAAATCTTTTGTTCACGACACTCTAGAAGGTGAGACGCATCTGCTGTGAGCTCAGTACCTTGCGTCCAATGCGCATGGCGGCAGCACTGTCGTACTTTTCCTTCAGGAACTCTCCGACGCGTCTGAAGTCAGCCAGCTGGAGCCAACAGGTCTTCAGACTGCAGGAACCGGAGACCCCATGACACTTACAGGCCACATTTGCAAGGTTATAGGCCGCCTGGTGGAGTGAGAGAAAAAACACAAGATATTAAACAGATGTAGCTCTTGATCTTATACTTGATTTCATCTATACAGAGAGAACAATAAAAAAGACTGGATCTAGGCTGGTAGTTTCAGACTACTAATATCAGACTGTGAAAACATAAAAGTCCTTCATTTAAATCCTTACTTCAGTAAAAGTATGTAAGCATTATCAGTAAAATCTACTTTAAGTGTGGAATGAAAAAGTACTCATTGTGCAATAAAATGTTCCCTGTTAAATATGATGTTTTGGGATAAAATATTACTGCTGCATTTATGTGTATGCTGGATTTTTCTGCAGTAGATGTTTACAGTTGCATCAATTTTAACTCCTTAAGATGCTGTTAAGGGCAGTTTCATCTACAGCAGTGCATCATATTCTAAAAAATAATTAATATACACTCACAAATAATAAATGTTCAGCATATGTTAGCAGTGTGACTGTCCTGTGAGAACCACATACATTTACATTTACATTTACATTTTAAAGAGTTTATTTAGCCCAAGAAGTTGGAACCCCTTCATCCTTCATCAACCACTTGGAGATACATGATTTTCATTAGACAGGAAGGGGATGAAAAACTGTAATCTGAGAAGTAACTAAAGCTGTTGGATTGCATTAAATTTAAATACAAAAGTACCTTAAAATTGTACTTAAGTAGGGTGTTTGAGTAAACGTGCTTAGGTAACTTCCACCACAGGTTTCACACAGTGTGAGACTTGTATGTTGAGCTGTAGAGCTGTATTTGCTGCAATGCTGCTGCCATCTAGTGGTCAATATGTGTAACCACTCTGAGTAAAACAGAATAAATGTTCAATAAACTGCCCAGATGCCAATCCAGCAAACAGATATTCTAAGATTTAAGTTTAAAAAGGTTTAGTTAATGACCTCTGGAGCTTTGTGTCACAATTCTTTAAGTCTACTGCTGAAAAAATTTAATAGGAGCGAGGAAAAAATGAATGAAAGGCGAGACACCACATCCACATAGATACACACGTGCCAACTGTGCACTTCTACAAGCAGTGCTACACCTCCTGAGGAGCGGCTCTCCAAAATTAGCTTTACACAGTAACAATGTAGAAGTCTGCGGTTCACTGTCACTATTGTGCGCCGATGCAAACCCCCTCCTGTAAAAATGTGTGGTTAAATAGATAGCCGAGGGGAAAAACGCAAAGCTAAGAAAAACAAAGAACTTTTTTTTTTGTTCCATACATGTGCGCTGTCCTCCGACACGGCTGTCTGTACTGCTCCACCAAACTAAAACAAACAGCCGACTGAGAATAGAAGGGCTACTACTAACCAGAGGAAACGTGGCTCTATTGTAAATCCAGTTTCCCACACAGCTCCTGGCTACAAAGCAGTCATTATAAAGAGTATAACTATAAGATGTCATACTATTAGTTTAGCTATAAAGTCAGCAGTCTGCAGTGTAATCATTCTATAACAGAGAGGTCACAGGGTACATCTGCTAATTATTACTTTCCTCATGAAGCTGAGCTCTAAATTTCTCATATAATGACAATCGTTCTCAAAATAATGAAAAAAATTACCTAAAATAATGAAAACCTTTCTACAAATTACAAAAAAACCTTTCTTAAAATAATTAAAAACTATCTAAAATAATGAGTGAGAAAACCTCAATTAGCACAGTCCAGACCTTTGACAACACGTGCCTAACAACCATCTTAAAGATACACTGGACTGGACAGACACCATCAGAACTTTTGATCTGCAGAAGAAAACAAACCAACAGGGCACAGATACACAGATGAGGAAAAGGAAGTGAGGTTGGATCAGACACACCCTACAGAAGCCCAAAAACCAATGAAACCAGACTGGCCTAACAATGAAACCAAAAGGAAAGAGAAGACGAGCCAGAAACAGTTGGTGTCGGTCGACATACGTAGACGCAAAGGAAATGCTCTAAAGACTAGAAAATCTTATTAGCCGTATTTTAGCTAAAAAGTGACCCAATAACTGAGACAGTATCTCAAAGTAGCCCCGATCTATGACATTATCTTCATGCACTGTCACTATTTCTTTGCGATACGAGTGTGTAAACTGTTTGGCTGGGTCTCAACATTATGACGCATTTTTTACATCTGGCTACGCTATGAAAACAGAACAGGAAATACAAGATTTATGGTCGTGGCGGCGGTGGATTTGAGGGGGGAGCCCTTCACACCCCTGCAGCTCCACCAGGCCAGTTAAGCAGCATTCAATAAACAACACATAAGACACCCCTCCTCAACACACACACACACACACACACACACAATACACCATGTACTATGTCACTGATCATGCTCTGTGCTGTTCGCACCGATGCCGTTCCCACCACACTCCTCACCGAATCAATTATTTCGGATTCCTGCGTTTCCCCTCACACAAATGAAACCCATCACTCCTCACACTGCCTGATCTCAATTACCTTCTCACCTCTGTTAACCCCTGCATCCCAAACAACCTCGACCCCCACCTCCCACCCGTTCTCCCCTCTCCGCTCTACTTTACTACCCAGCAGGCATAGCACTCGGCACCCTCCAATCCTGTGACTCGACCCCCGTGACCCCCTCAGACAGGCACCAGGAGCCGGGGACAATGACAGTTTGTAAAGCTGGAAACCTTCTTTTGAACATGGTTCTGTTTAACTGCTTATTTAGTAAAGTATTAAGTATTTCTCTTACACCGTTCACAGTGAGGGAGGAAATAATGGGAGTAAATGGGTTTTTAAAGTTAGAATTAGTTTCAAACATACATCACGAGGAGGAAATCCTCATATTTTAAGACTCCTTGCTGTTTTACGAGCCCTCAGGTTTCCTCAGATCCCCCACTGTGGGCTTTATTAGAGCTTCAGAACCACGGTAAGAAAATTAGGTTTGCAACTCTTTTTTTTTTTGCCATGGCCCCAAACTGTGGATCACATTTTCATGGATATTAGGGAGGCCAGAACCAGCGGGATGTTTTGAGCAACAGCCTAAAACAAGATCTATTTCAGTTCACTTTTACCTCTTCATTTGCTTCCTGCACTTTCTTTTAAAGTTTCTACTTTACTGCTGTTAGTTTGTATGTTTGTCAGAAAATGTTGGTATTCTAACTTTCTACAATGACGAAGTTTAGATTACATGTATATGAGCTGACCTTTGTCATTGGGAGGAGGAGGGGATGGTGGATGGCGTGAAACCTAGGCAAGACGGCTGTCAAGCAGCAGACCGCTGTTCAAGACCAACAAACAACAGATGACATTGGCCGCATTTCCAGTGATAGTTGTGGCAACTAAAGCCAGTATCTAACGCCAAAACTTGATGTTTTCCAACCATAGCCGAGTGGTTTTTGTGCCTAGGCCTAACCACATTTGGCACAGCATAGTTGAAACCATAGTGTATAGAGTAATGGACGTAGCTACCATGACGTCACCCATTTGTTTGTGGACTCCTATTTTGAAGCCTCAGGTTTGACTGTCGCCATCTTGTTTTTTTGGAGAAGTGATATTTGGATGAGAGGTTGGAGCTGTGAAGGAGTGAGGGGTGGATTTGTTTTTTACACTGCCTTTTCAAGGCAGGAATTTCACACTGTTATGCTGCCTCATTAAAAAAAAAGGTACGATTGCGGGATGGGGGGACAGAGTTGTCTCGCCTTTAAGCTGGCATCAGTTGTAGTAACATTGCCAAAATAATGTCTGTATAAACTGCACAGCACCGGTGTGACGCACCACCAAGAGATTTTAAAAGTAGCTGATAGCAGTTAGCAGCTAACTCAAAGAAGAAAATGTCCATAAACTGGGAAAACAATGAGGTCCAGGAGCGTCTTACCCTCTCAGCAGAGAACCGCTAAAAGCGCTACAGACGTGTCATGTGTATGTTATGTGTCACACTAGAGGCTCATCATGCTGTCTTACATGTCATTCCTGTCATGCCTCTTTTGCTTCTGCAATGCCAACATGCAACATTAGGGTGCTTTCACACCTGCCCTGTTTGGTTTGGTTCAGTCAAACTCAAGTATGTTTGCCCTATAAGTGCGGTTTGTTTGGGCAGGTGTGAACACAGCAATCACACTCAGGTGTGCACCAAAACAATCGAACCGAGACCTTCTTGAAGAGGTGGTGTTCTGACTTCGATCTGAACCAACTGCAGTCACATGACACATTGTTTGGGTTAAACATGAGGATGTTACAGTCCTGGAGGATTACTAATGTGCACCTCCTCCTGTACTGCCTTAATATGCACATTCAGCACATCCAATGCATCAAAACATTGTTTTCTAGTTGGAGCCGCGCCTCGTTTTCAAACTGTATGGTTTGACTGAAATGAACAATGACAGCAATATAGTCCACGATGAGCAACGCTAAAATCAACCTGCGTAGTTGTCCCTCCATTGTGACATTAGAAAGTGTCACATTTATCTCGCAAGTGTACTCTTCTTCAGCGTTTGGGTTACTTCCTGGATTTTTCCCAAATGGAAATTCTGACCAATCAAGAGCAGATCTCTCGCGCAAGGCATTTGATCTGGTCCGCTTGTAAATGCTGCCGTGAGAACATGAACAAGCTCTAGGCAATTATACAACTTTGGAACAAAATTAGTCCCTGATTCAGACCAAAGCAAGACAACTCCAGGTCTGAAGGAACACAGTGGAGCCACATGATGGCGCTGTTGTTTGGTTCTGGGTAACAATGCAAAGGCAGCCTAAAGTAGGAACTTCGTAGTGGCCGTATAGCACAATCTCTGTGTAAAAAGAGCTATTGACGGTGGTGATCCATAGAGATATCATGAATGTTGAAATTAGCTATAGAGACCAAAACTGTTTTTGTACCAGGGTGTGAACATGTTTATTTCTGCTGTAAAGTTTGTGAACATGGAGATTGGCTCACCTCTAAAGCCAGCCTCAAGTGGTCATTTGAGGAACTGCCGTTTTTGGCACTTCCATATTGGCTTTATTTTTCAGTGCCAGAGGTTGTCGTTTGGTTGAAATAGTAACAAACTTAAAGTTTCAACATATCTGCTACATAATAATATACAAATATAAAACATTTCTGTGGTTTTCCGAAATGTACAATATTATTGTACATGTGTTTCTTCATTTATGAATTTGAGCTATGTCCCTCGAATGGTACCATAGAAACAGCTCATTGTTATTCCTATTACTAATACTACAAGCTGCCAATAACCTCATGCTGTCAAAATCAAACCATGCATATACTGTGTGTGTGTGTGTCCTGCATCATACTGAGCTATTTGGTAGGTCGTGCCTGCTGGGCACAGTGACACTGGACCTGATGAAAACACACACACATACACACACACAGTCAGTCATCCGTGGTGGGGACACGGTCTCTGCGTCAGGCACAATAGGTTTTGCTCAGACAGGGTTAGGGGTTAGGAGCCATGTGTGTGTGTGTGTGTGTGTGTTTGGTTAGAAAGGGGCAGAAAAAGAGAAAATAACCCACCCTCTGTGACAGGATATGCACTGAATGAGGAGCAGAGATCGCCAGGAAGAGGGACACATTTTCCTGCCTGCTCATCTTCTTTTTGTTACAATTAAAAACAGTTATTAGATTCAATCTTAGCTTTTATTTTAACGCCATTTTGTGACGTGCTGTTTGTTCCATTTATCCCGTGAGTGCTCTACTGTTGTTTAAAGGAGCAGTTTCAACTTGGCAGCTGAGGGAGATGAACTGCAGCTGTAGAGAAACTGACCTCACACACTGATTGTTGCTCTGGTGATTCAAATCAGCAACTTTCAAATAAACAAAGGAAGTAATCAGAGATTCAAATACAAATAAACTGTCTCTTGTGTCCATCTTCTTTATATGCATCATATTGACAATTTAACTGCTTAATACTGTCGCACTGTTTCCTCTTGTTGTCTTTTTATTGTTGGTAATTCTGTCTTTGTGTGCAATCATCTCTTGCATGTCCCTCCTCTCTTGCTCTCCCTGATGTTTTAGAGTTTTTTGGGACTCTCTCTCCTAATGTGTGTGTGTGTGCTGGACAGATGGCAGGTAAATCTGTGATAGTGATAAGGAGTTGTGATAAAGACTGCAATATTTGTTGTGGAGTTTGTTTTTGTAAAGAACTGCTATTGCTTGTAAACCAAAGACTTCCTCTGACAAGATCCCTTTAGAAAATTCCAATAGTCCATTGTAACAAACTGAGGATCAAATGTTTCTCTTAAACTTCCCGTTAAAAAGCTTGAAAGCAAAAGATGAGTTATCCCTAAATAATCTGTATCTGCTTGTGCCATCAATTAACTGAAGCCTCTGTGTATTCAGCCTGTGTCATATTATAAGTACATGAAAAGGAAACAAAGCCTTCACAGTGTATTATGTGGTGGTGGGCACCAAATGCGTTAAACATATGCTGAATATACACATTAAGCATAAAGGGCAAAACGTCTGCATAGGGCAGGTGGGAGGGGTGGTGGACTGGTCAAACAAACATGGACTTTCAATAAGGAGGCCGCTGTTTGTGTGCCATGTGAAACCAAAAGCCAACTCTTTACACTTTACCTGCTCTCTGGTGGAGATAGGCGAGTTATCTGACGTCATGTGAACCCTGATATACGCTAATCGTTATCATATCAAAACAACAAAAGCTCTCTGGTGCCCACTCAACTACTACATACACTACTGAGAGGAGTGCACGTGGAGACAAAGAACATACAATGATTAAAAAAAACAAAAACAAATCCATGTTGAAATCAGCAGGAGAGCTAGTTATCGTTACCTCTAAGCAGCCGGTGGCCGCAACAAACAGCTCAAGAAGGTTGCATTAATTTACATTGTGAAGCGTTCAAGCTCTGTTCAGTAAAAATGAGTATTGGGTGGAGGTAAATTTAAACGGTCTCATGATGTGTTCAATGTATTCTTGTAAAATGTAGCATTTGGTGAGGAACTTGAAAAAATACAACTGTTTGAAGGAGAACTTAACTGATGTTTTCAGAGCAACATAAGATGGATATTAGAGACCAAAACCACAAAGTATTTTTTTGCTCTCTAAACCTAACTGTCTACCTGCACATAACATGTTGTGAAGGGATCATGTCCTTTTCACATATGTCTGTGAGACTGTGTCTTATTTCTGAAATATTGAAGCCTATGATGACATTTTAAGCAGCTACACTACTATTACATCAAACAGGAAAAAAATCTGTATGTCATGTGCATTATTTTTTGTAATTTCTATGAAATTAATCATGAATCCCAAAATGTTTGGAATCTTCAGAAGCCCAGTGTTGTTGGTCGCAATTTAAAATACATTTGTGAATGTTTCAGTAATGATATGAGGACTAAAGTGGACATAGGTGCTTAGAATAACACTTTCTTGTGCTTGTCTTAGGTTTCAAACATGCATTGGAAGTATTTAATCAGAACAGTTACAACTGGCCATTGTTAAGCACAAACCTGATCCACAGGTTGACAGATGAATTCGAAGGTTTCCGTCTGTGTTCAGAGAACAGGCGGCACCAGAAGTGATCTGTTATTGTCTTTAGACTGGGAATGTACATCTAGTTGTTTTGGGCTCTATGTGACGAGGCCTGCCTCATTTGATTTGTGTGAAACGGAGACAGTGGACCTGGGTGGCTGTGTGTGTGTGTGTGTGTGTGTGTGTGTGTGTGTGTGTGTGTGTAGGTCTTTGAGAGTCGGGGGAGTGTGACGGAGGTCCATCCCTCACCCTGCGTCTCTGTCTCCAGACGCTTGTACACACAGACGACCACGTTATCCGCCTTCCACACAAATCAAATGGAGCTGAGAGTACACACACACTGAAACACACATGCAAACATACACACATACACACACACATCACAAACACACACACACCACACACCACACACACACAGCGGCACGCCCCTGTCACCTCCACAAAAGCCCTGCGGTTTGCCTTGTTCAACCAAGCAAGACAAATCCCGCTTAGGGACAAACCGGCGTGTCCACGGAAGAAAAAGAGAAGAAGGGATGAAGAGGAAGAGAGAAAACTGTCTTCCTCTCACTCGCTGTCCTCCTTTTCATCTCTCTCTTCTCCTCTCTTCCGTTTCGATGGACAGACAACAATGAAAAAAAGGGATCAAACAGGAGAGACGAGGAAAAGTCATTCAAAAGAGTGTATGTGTGTTACAGAAAGGCAGAGGAACTCTGTGTGTGTGTGTGTGTATGTGTGTGTTACATGGCTGCAGCAGTAGATCTTTCTCTCTCATACACTCTCCTATAGCCCCAATGGGACCCTCAGCAGAAACACAACCTCTCCAGACCCTCACCTTTGACCCCTGATACACACACTCACAAAACCAGGCTCACTGTCTCTCACACAAATCAAATGGAGCTGAGATCACACACACATACACAGCGTCTTTGTCTTGCAAACAGCTTTAACAAAGCTCCTCTAACTGAAGATAAACACATTCTCCTGACCCAGTGTGTGTACCACAACGGGCAAATGGACCTTTTACGAGGAAGGTGTGTACATGTATGTCAGTGTGTGTCAGTGTGTGTGCATCAAAGGTGAAAGGTTTCCTTTAGCGCATTACTCTCCACCTGAAACCATTTTCAAACAACTTTAGCTCCAATATCACGTCTGGAGCTTCTAGTTGTTGCTGTATGGCAAACAGAGAGGGACAAAATACCTCAAAAACCTGAGTATGTTGGTTTGACAAAACAAACCACATCCATCAATCATCCATCAGTCATCCATCCATCACTCTTTGCCAGCTTCACTTCTGAAATCTTATTTAACAATCAGGCATGTTCTTGTGTATTATGAGCTTGTGTCAGAGATGTGGACTCGAGTCACATGACTTGGGCTCTAGCCAGACTTGAGACACAAATTTGATGACTTTCAAAATAGACTTCCAACTGCTAGCTGGACTTTACCACCAGTGACTCGTGACTTCACCTGGACTTGAGCCTTTTGACTTGATAATACTTGATACCTTCCCCCAAAGATTAAAAAATGTGCCACAGTGAAATGTTAGAAAGACTGAGTAACTCTGTCTCACCAATTCCTGCACTGCTGTTTTTTTTGCTGTTGGTATGTTTCAGTGAACCCGGAGGCGTGAGCTAGCACAGCCTCTGATGCTAGCACTTGCAGCCAGCCTCGCCCAGCTCCGCTCGACCAGGCGTTCAGACACAAACTGAGTAAGTCCACCTGTGACCGACTGACTAAGTTCATTACAAAATGGATTGCAAACCAGTTTGGGTGGAAGAGGACAGGGGAACAGTTGTGTTCAAAATCCAGCAGCTTTACTGCGTCTGCAAAAATACATTTGAATTGAATATACTTCACAGCCAAAGCTATATATGAATGGGATTAATTTAGAGTATGTAATTAACTACATTTACATTGATGAAGAGCGCAGTATGACTTGTTTAGGACTCGACATGCAAGTTTATGACTTGAGACTTGAAACTTACTGTGACTCCTGAAATAATGACTTAGTCCCACTTCTGGTGTGTGTGTGTGTGTGTGTGTGTGTGTTACTACACTGGAATGTGCATTGACCTGGCGACCTAGCCAGACTCCAAGGGCGTTAGCAGTTATACCATTTGGACCCTCCCAATAAATAACTTACACACACACACTCACAAATACTGCCAGGTCAGGCCACCTCCACTCACACACACATTCCTTACAGACATGCACATATAGGACGGGGTGAAGAAGCGTGGATACACACACCTCCTTCGCTACAGTTTCACTACCAGAAGCAATGTGTTGAGATAAAAACTAACATGTCTGTTGCGTGTTTCATACCTGTCTCCCTGCTTCGTTGTTCTGCAGGTTCATCAGTGTCCGTGCATGCTCAGGAGAACCACGCGGGTAGTTCTTCTCTCTCTCCCTGGCGTCCACAAACTCTCGGGCGAATCGGTACCCGTAATGCACGTTGTCTCCGCAGCCGCCCCACAGCCAGTCGCGAGGCAGGTCGCGGGGTCGAGCGGCACGGCTGCAGCCGCAAGTGGATAGCTCGCCCTCGCGGCATGCTCGGCTGATGGCGTTGACCACGCCGGCTGCGCTGATGGCGTAAGTGAAGGCTGTTTCCCTGGAGCCTGATGGAGAGAGAGGAAAATACAAAATGAAAACAGAGCTCATCACGTTTTGTTATTTAGAGCTGTGGTGAATGTGTGTGTTCACTGACAGGAAGCATGGGTAACTGCACAGGGTAACTCCCCCCCCACCAACACACACACACACACACACACACACACACACACACACACACACACACACACACACACACACACACACACACACACAGCAAACAGCCCCACACCCCGCTTCACCTAACAATAGACAATAGATGTGTTTTCAGGCTCTAACTCTGTACCTGGTTAAACTCAACAGCTCCCAACTCCAGCTCAGTGATCCATAATACATGTGCAGCATTTAATGAACACATCAGCTTTCCCCTGTGGTTTGACCTTTGTGTTTACCTGTGCTTGTTCTGGCTGGTCAGCTCTAATGATAAACTGTGAAAGATTATAAAACATATTTTTCTCTCTCACCTCTGGTGGCATTTAGAATTCAGTTAGTTTCAGTTTAATGTGTCTTTTCTGCCTCCGTCTCAACACAGTCAGGTGAAATGAATTTCATTTGTGGCGCTCACAGCAAAGAAACAGTTTTCACTGGAACTACACCTATTAAATAAACAGTCCCTACAAAACCAACGCATTCTCACTGCGACCTCACCACATATCCACGTTTGGTCATGGACTTTCCATGTCCATATAGGATGTGAAAGGTACCCTGGGTGTGTTGGTTGATGATGATCTGGGACACCGTTTCAAGTTCTGCCTGTTACATGCGTTGTCTACTCTCAAATTAAATGCACTACGTCAGTACAACACATGGTTGGGTTTAGGGGAACAAAAATACGTGGTTACGTTCAGGAAAAAAGAACAGGGTATGGCTCTATAATCTCACGGGTCGCAAACACCGCTCTCCCAGGTGAAAGTTGGTGTTTTCGACACCGCAACTTTCTTATTGCAAGGAAGTTTGTTGTCGTTGTAGTTGCCTCGCCCCACAGCATTCAACAGACTGGTCCATATTAGTGATTTGTTTTACACTGTGGAATACACAACACGACCTGCATGTCTATTCTCTGCATTAATACACAAACCATTAATGGGAAAAGGACAAAGACACTGGCCTGACAGGTGGGAGGTTAAGTGCTCTGAAACTGACAATTTACATGTGAACAGCAAAGAGCCTCACAGTGTTTCTGGTTGAGACTGCAGCCACAAGGACCACAGAGAGGTTTGATTATCTAGGCTGACATTGCTCTCTTCAAATTACAAATCACAGAGAGGTCACCACAAAATGTTCTTGTTGCGTTTGAGTGTTTGCCCTGCTCCGTGATGAGTTCACTGGCCTTGTACAGGATTGTATTTTGCTATTTCACTATGACATGCCTTCAATGTGGCTACAAAAAACTGCTGATTTTAGAAAATGTCTAAACTTTTGCAATTTAAAACACTGCATAGACTTCGCTTATCATAAAATAAGCTCTGTAAAAATGTATCCAAATATTAGTCCAGCATGCGACCATTGTGAGCAATCACCAGCCTCCCTAGCCAAAGGGTCACAACATAAAATATTTTTCAGTCACTATCAGACGTCCTGGGTCGACCTGTGGATCCTGATCCACTGACCGCACTCTTTGGCAATAAAAGTTCTGATCTTGTGTCCTAACATATGATAATATCTGTAACCCTACCAGCATGTAGACTGATACTGTTAAACTGGAAGCAAACATGGGCTCCTGCACATTTTGCCCTCGTGAAATTCTAGCAGACCTGGCAACCCTTTATAGACCACTTTAACAAAGATGCACTAAGTCCTTCCCCTAACTAGCCCAGTTTAAATCAAACAAAACATAGTCAAGCTGACATCCTTCTAAATCCTCCCTTTGAACACGAGAGATTGTGCTACGCTGCCCTCGTAACTGAAGCGGTGACTAGAGGCTGGAAAGCTGAGCTGATTGAGGTGGGCTGCAGAGGCTTTGTCGCTAGATCCACCACTAGGCTCCTCAAAGAAATCGGGATTAATGAGCAGTCCCAGAGGAAAGTGGTCAAGGATCCGGCCAGTACCGCTGAGAGGTGCAGTCATTGGCAACAGCTGAAGAGAAAGGATCCTGTCAGGGCCCCAAGGTGACCATGGAGGGGCCAACCTTCTGACACACACACCCAGGCCTGACCAGCCTGTGGCGGGCCTGCCTCAACTGAGGGTGTCTTGTGATTATAACTGTAATTATAACTTGTAGTTTACTTGAGTATTTCCATTTTTTGTTATATGCCAGAGGGAAATATTGTGCTTTTTACTACAATACATTTATTTGATGAATTAAGCTACTAGTTACTACTAGTTGCATTTTAATTTTATGAAGACGAAATATAAATCAACTAAAAAATGACGATGTATCAGTTAATTAAGATTAACATAAGACAGTAATTCATAACCTACACAAGCAGCTAGAATAAACTCCACACATACAACATCCTTAGGATGGAAAATCCCAACTGGAGCTTCACATGGTTGTTTTTTTGCACATTTTACAACAGTTTTAATACTGAAAGTGCTTTCCTGTGTTATTTACAGCCTTGTAGTATCGCTCAGTGATATATTATGGGATGTCTGTAGTCTGGAATCAACACCAGCCAGACAGACAGACAGGTATGCAGAGCTGAGGCGTGTGAGCCTTTCATTCAGGACTTTAGGAGCAGAGTCCCAGTCAGGATGCTCCTACATATTATGCAGCAGGAGGATAAAGAGACAGGGAGACAGAGGGACACAGAGGGACAGGGACACAGAGAGGTTTATGAGGCTCAGGAGCCCAGACTTCAAATAGCAGGTCCGGATGTGCCGGCTCGGTGTCAGCTCATCAGCGCATTTCAAAAGAGGAGCCGCGGGACAATGGACCGCCTCACACCTCCGTACAAAGCTGCACATACAGAGACACTGTCAATAGAGGGACAGGCCGAGAGGGACGGAGACACGGAGACAGCAGCAGCAAACACCTCGGCTCACTGCCCGCAGCGGATTTGACACTTACTTGTTGATGAGAGCTTTCCCACATCGCCTGCTGGGAAATAGACGCAGCCGATACTGATCCAGGATCTGCGCTGCTGTGGATATGCACCACAACTACTGCACACACGGGTTTACGCTGATGTTTTGCTCTTAGTTGTCGAGTCTGTGTGTGTGTTTTGAACGCTGCCTCACGTGTTGCCGCTTTCACACGACTGGGGGAATTAAACGTTTCAGTGCGCATGCGCAAATGGCAAAGAAATTGGCCTGTTTACTTTACCGGGCGAACTTTCTACAGTCCCAATCTGTGGTGTCTTCACTTTTCTCAATAATATTTAGTGCACCATCAATGTCTAAAATACTATGAACATATACAGGCTTAACTATCTAAGTCTACTCCCAGCCAACATTTGCATGTGGGGCCCATGTGGGTAGTAAATGGGCCTTATACAGTTCCCTGATGGCCCCCTGCCAGCTGCCCGCATGACTGGTTTTACCCAAGGAAGCCCAAGATAAGATGCCCATTTTGGCCACTTACCCACTTGGTACCCAGGTAGCCTACCATAACCCATGAGGGGCCCACTTGGGTAAACCCACCCATGTGGGCAACTAGCTCAAGGCTGTTATGGAACTCATGGACAATCGCATGTCAGGCCTTTTTTCAACTCATTTACGCACAAGCTGGGGCCCACATCGAATGTTGACTGGGCTGTGCTCCTGTAAACCAGGGATACTCAACTTGCTGTGCCCGGGGGCCACTTTTGCAAAACAAACATTATTATTATTATTATTTATCAGTATATATGAAACATGAATTGCCTGTTTTAAACTTTTCCACATATGCGTCATGTAGGAGTGCTTTTAGGATTTTAGGACATGCAGAGCTTAGGCCAGACCTCTGTCAGGGGTCTGAGAGATCCTCATTTTCCTCATTTATCGTCCACAGAACAAGGCTGCACGTCGACATTTTCAGAACAACAGGCTGCAGTGAGAGTCTCTCTCCATGGGATATTTAAAAATAGCTGGTTTGTGAATTTAGTCCTTCTCAGGCAAGCTCAGGGGTTTAGTGTTGCTGGAGGCCACAGGAACAATGCTCTGAAATGCTTTTTTCTCTCCAAGTGAATATTAGAATATACGCAGTACACATTATCAGGTCAAATTAATATATATATAAAAACGCTTGAAGATCCACTCATCACTAAAAGTGTATGTCATATAAAAACTAAAGTAACTGAGTGAAATTTGAGTAACATTACAAGTTACCGTTCCACCTTAAAAGTCACCAGCAGTCAGCCTAGTGAATGAAGTTAGTTTTTCTCAGACTCCAGCTGCTGCAAGAGGCAGCAAAACATCCTTTCATTTTATAGTTACAGTTCACTAATAAAACTCTCCACAATATGAACAGTGGTTACATGAGCCTCAAAACCAGCCACAACTCAGCCCTGAGCAGAGTGACCGTCCTCTACTGACCAATCAGACTGCAGTGTTCACAGCTCCACCTGGGGACCAAAAATGGGGACGGTACAGAACGGGTCCATTGATATCATCCACAACTTCTGGAAAAAAATCTTGAATAAAAAATACTAAATATGTCCTTCAATAAAATCATTTTTATACTCTGCAACGCTCAGAGAATGTTGGATGTTTAAACCACACATGGAGCCTGAATTTTGTAATGATAGGCTCCTACAATTTAAAACAATAATGGAACACAATAAGGCTGTAAGCTGTATAAAGAAGTGTTGGAAGGTCTGTTACAGGAGCATTGTATCCAAAATAAAGTCTGTTCACCCTCACTGTAAGGCTATAAATTTGACCACTAAAGCATCCACACTCTGCTACAGTAGATTCAATCCCAGGCCACTGTTCAACTCATATTCCTGTCTAAACAATAACACGCCGCACTGTGTGTTATTGTTTCAACCTGTTATCTGAGTGACCTCAAATGATCTGCATGACCTGTCCAAACATGCTGCGTTGATAATCATAAATAGAGTCAAACGATCCAAGTAAAATAAAATAGGTCAGCGATGACATTTCTCCTGTTTTAACATGTCTATGTGTAACGTCTGGGTGAAGAATTGGAAACCAAAAACAAATTAAAACACAAGATTTGAAGCTGCCATCGCTCTCAGATTGACTGACAGCTCTTTTAAAACAGGAAAAAGTCATAAGACAATAACCTCTCCTCACGCTGCTCCTGATTCCATCAGACCACAAACTCACCGATCTGCATGACCCGTCCGAACACAGACGTGTTGTCCACTGTGCTGCAGTTCCACCTCCTCTGTCTGAACTGGTACTGGCACTCCTTGATGCCCGTCTTGGCTCCGTCTCCGATGTAGATCATGTGGTCCTGGTAGAGCTGGCACAGCTTCCTCTGGCCCTGCAGACGGCGCAGCGGCACAGGAGAGATTAGCAGAGATTAGTGCCTTAGTGGTTTGATACTTCAGCGGTCCCTGTGGGGATATTCTGCTTTATTTGGACATTTCCTCTGAGGCAGGGTACGGAGGAGGAAGATGGGCATTACCCGAGCTTCTATTCTAACAGAATTTGAGTTATATTTGAAAAGTGTTAAATATTAAGACGCCTAAAGCAGACAGGAACTTACCTGAGAGAGACCAGACAGCTGACTGCAGAGAGGCTGAGCTCCAATGATGTACATCTCTGGCCGCTGGATCGGGGTCAGAGCTAGTGACCTGAGAGACAGAGGCCATATTAAGTCTAAATTTGAACCAATAAACTCTATCTGTTGGGCTCAAAGAGAAGTGGCACAGACAGGGGCTCTGTGATGAACGACTCTCTCTCAGAGAGCAGGTCGGGGCTGCGGAGGACAAAGTTCAGACACAAGTTTATTGGTACAACTGGCCTATAAAGTGCAGATAAATAGACTCTTCTGGTGTTCATCTCTGCAGCCACTCCCCTCCTATTTCCTCTCCTGTCCTTTTCACCCAAACAATTGAACCCTAATCAAACATTTTGAGTTGCTTGTGCCTTTGGAAAGAGGCAATCTGTGCCCACACACATAGAATATGACAGTTAGTCTGACTCTTTCATAGCCATCTACAGGCTCACCAAACAAAGGGAAGTCAAACTGTTTGTAGAGTGTGTATACGGCACAATTTGGGCAACATGTGTGCTTTCTTTGGATTGCATTTATATGTTTGACTATGAAACTCAAATCCCAATTTGATTTTACATAAACTGACAGAAAGGTGAACTCAACAAGCATCCACTAACATAGGCAGAGATTGTTTGGTGGAAACAGGGGACACGTCCCTTCCAGTATTAAGAATATGTGCTTTTGCCGCCTCTGATAAAAGCATGCAAGTATCAGAGTCTTTTATTTTGACATAAGACATTTATATCACAAATTAATGCAGAAACGGCACAAATTGGTGCATAAACTCTTACCAGAATGCAGGAAATAAAGTGTCTGATGCTCAAAATTTTTTTGGTAGAGGACCCCAAACCTTCCCTTTAACCCTGTGAAACCAGGAGCGACATCACTGCTGCTTGCAGACGCCTTTCGCAAGGATTCAAACCTTTGGACTCTGAGCAGATTGGTGTCATTTCTTTTGGAAACATGGGAAAAAAGGCAATAAGCAACTTGGTAAGAAATGTCCCACAAATTCCAAAAACAATTAATATATTTATTAAATTATGAAAAAACAAAACAAAACTAGGGGGGGGGGGGGGGGGGGGGAGAAAAAATGCTTGGGAAAAACTATATTTCTTATTATTGTTATAATTTTTACATTTGACATTCTTTCCAGGTCATTTTTGTTTTTTTATTTATCTAATTTTTCTTTATCCAATTTTTTTTCCTCCAATTTTCTTGATTTGAATTTTCTCTCATTTATTTATTTATTTTTTTCACCAATTTCTTGTAAAAAATTTTTTAAAACAAATATTATTATTTTATTTTATTTTTACTTATTTTCTTGATTTTAATTTTCTCTTATTTATTTATTTACCAATTTCTTGTTGATTTTTTGGGGGTAATTTCTTCCTTCGTCACTCACTGCCTTCTTTCCATGTTTTTAAAAGAAATCAAGCCAACTTGCTCAGGTTTCAAAGTGTTAATATGTGTCTTCCCCAAAGTGGTAACAAAACCTTTTCCTTTGTCCACGAACCTGCACAACCCTCCACTACATGACCACAAAGCCAGCAGGTTGTCGCATAGCTGTCTTGTAAGTCAAGAACAAGTGTGGCTAATTGACGGGCCTACAGCAGCAGGCCTCCATGCAGTGCCATTTGGGGCTCGGCCAGGGTAAATATTGTGACAGAGCCCTCACATTTGTTCCAGTCACTGTTAGAGCTCTGCAACAGGACTGGGACATCACCCCCAAAACACACACACACACACACACACACACACACACACACACACACACACACACACACACACACACACACACACACACACAGGCAAGAGGTTACACAAAGTCTGTAGTTGACATTTTTCCCATTTGTCATCTTAGATACAGGAAAGAAGATATGATGAGAGAGTTTTAAAACATGTTTAAAGGCTGGTGTCAACTTAAAAACCTCTTATTCTGAAACTCTGTTAAAGTTGCTCTCCTCCTGTAGTTGAGGTCATAGTTCATCCACGTTCTATGCGCCACCACACCACTGAACATCTTTCAACAAAATCAGAGCACCACCAGTTACTCACCACCACGAGTTGGCATCCACCACCAGCAGTTGGGAGCTGCAGGCGAGGAAGGCGGCTGCCAGCAGCAGATGTCGCACCGCGCCGCTCCGCTTTCTCCGGACAGGCCTGTTGTCCATGGTCCGCCGCGTCACCGCCACACAGCCGGTGCTCGGGAAAGTGCTCTGCTGTTGAGACATGGGCAGAGAGTCAGGAGGCGTCCTGCTCGGGTCCTGCTGGGTCCTGGACGTAAACGCTGGGTTGAGTCCAACTGGAGCGTATCTTGTCTATTATCTTACAGTCCACTTGTCTGTCACTCCGTCTTCTCCTTTTCTCCCAACTCTAGTATTTAAAAATATAAATCAAAACTGTATTGAACTGAAATCACTGCATTATCCCTCAATACACCAGAGGCTGCTTGTTTTAAAAAAGAAACATCCAGCTCACTAACGCCAATTCAAACTCGTGCGTAAAATGCTTTGGTATCTGGTTTTACGCAAAGCGCGAGAGGATTCCTCCCTCTCCTGCTGTCTCTAAAAATACACAAACAAAGCTAAATGTGAAAAGTGTAAATGTGATCCCGCTGTTGTCTTGAGGAAAGATTAACAAGGAGATTAAAACGCTAATTGAGCAGCAAAGCGACTGTTCCTTTCCCTTCCTGTCCCCTCGCGACCACTCCACATCTCTCTCTCTGTTCTCCCTCTGTGTAGTCTACACTCCTCCTCTTCTCACCCCCACTTCACCTCAGAACCCCCCCTTTGCCCTCCTCCTTCTCTTTGCTTGGCCATACATTGCGCGCGCATGGGGCCAATGTGCGTGCGTAAAGTTATAACACCAAATGGGCAGTGGATTTAGGTAACTGAATGCTGTGCCAAGCCTGGATGCACCTGTGAAAGTATTGGATGAACAAAATGCGCAAAAGCAATTGTGGTTTTTGGTGCAGCTACACGTCTCCAAACAAGGCCTTCATCATCTGACCTGTGATCAGTTAATTGTCCATCCGGGAACCATCCGTTCCTCAAGTTGACTAAAACTAAAAAAGTGACTTTTGTGCATCATCTCTTTATTAAAAATTGGCTCAAATATGGTCAGGACAGTGTTTTAAAGTAGAAACCAGTAGGAAAATAATGAGCGACTTGGGCTGAGCGTTCCGCAAAACCCCAACCGACCTCCCAAAAGTTCACGTGCGTCAAATTCCTTTCATTATCCGAAGTGAATAATTTGTTTGAATAAAAGGTGAGTGCCTCAAAAAACCTCCTAATCCCCATCCTTCTTTGGTCTGTGAAAATAAAAGGCAACACACCGCGACCCCTCCTCCCACACACAACGCACACATTTACGCTCGAACACACACCACAGACGGTCAGGAGTCCTGAAAAGTCCTGGAGTTAAAAAAGAAAAGGCGTGTTGAAGCGAGCTCTCTTCGACTCATATCCCCGGCCTGAAGACAAACTGGGCGGCGAACCTGCAGGGGAACAGGCTCTTTGATGTGATTTCTCAAAAGAGTGCGTCCACATCCAGAGGAGGACGTGGAGGGGAGATTTGTCAGGGGGCCCCCCAAAAACCTGGAGTAAATGCTCTCGGAGGTTTTTAAGATATTCACCGGTAAAAATGGAAGGTTATTAGCTTTAGTATGGCTTTTATGAGACTAATACGAAAGCAACAAGGTCACCAAATTCACGAACAATCACAGAAATTACTTACAGGCTTGGTAAACCTACAAATACGCACCAGTACATCCAGTCTGCCGGTCGCTGATCCCTATTTTGCGTGCGTAAAAACGCAAATGGAAAGTAAAATTCATCTTTAAATATCCTGCTGCTTCACACTTATCACCATGGACAGTTTCCCACTGACACAAGTCACTCTAAAGGCTTATGCGAGGTTATTTTAACATTGTACCTCATGACATTTTTTAATCTTCTCATCAGTATGCCTTGTAAGGAGCGATATGTTGGGCTTTACAGGATTTCTGTGGGTGTTTCTCATATTAGAGAGTCGGATGTCACTCGTCTCTGCATGATAATAGACCCGCAGCAGTGCTGAGCAGAGAGCGCGCCTTTCATCTCCCGGGGGCCCTAAACTTCCCCAACACACACACTCACACACACATACATACATACAGAGAGCTAGGCTGAAGTGATCTAACTGGCTGCCTTCAATATACATCTGATTGACATTCCGCAGTGGGCGGGTGTCGGTCAAAGTCAGGTTGAGCGGGTGAATAAACAATGAAACAATGATACAGATTTGGGGTGATTAGAATATGTGACAACATGAATACAGGTCCGACCGATCAGTCGGTAAATAACCCTCAGGCTGGACTGAATTATTTCCTGTCTGATGTCTTCTTGTTTTTTCCACCTGTCATCTGCAGCCTTTCAGTCAAGATGCGGTGATGCACTTGTATGCTTCTTTATCATGTGCGAAGGAGGTTACTATAACAACAGCGCCCTCATGTGGTGAAATACAGCCATGGAAAGTAGGCTACATCAGCACGTGCTTTTAAAACACAAAACAAAAACAAGGATCCACTTATTGGACATTATTAGAACCAAAGGTATTATCTTTTGACTTATTATCCAGTGTTTGTAGAAGATAGGTTTCCAGTTATTTAACAAGGAGTAAAAGACACCTTGACAGTGAAAATCTCAACTTACTGAAATAATTAGGTATCAAACTAGAATAAGTGGCTCGCAATGATTATGATAAAGTAGCACAGAAGATCATCACAGTTTCAAGATGGACACCCACGATAAGAGTCACCAATTCAGTATCTGACCAAATGTCTCCTCTTCTGTTCCTGAGATATGACGTTGAATAATGGCCAGAAAAGTGTTTCTGCAGAACATTATACCGTCACAGTGAAGCTGACCTTTGACCTTTTGGATATAAAATGTCATTGCTTTGTAATTTTATCCTACTAGATGTTTATGTGACATTTTGTCATAATTAGAGTATGAATTATTGAGTTATGGCTAAAAACATGTTTGTGAAGTCACAGGGACCTTTCAGTTCATCCTTTATTCCAAGTGGACATACTTTTGCCAGATTTGAAGAAATTCCCTCCAGGTGTTCTTGAGATACTGCGTTCATGAGACTTATGAAAAGGATTCCGACATAGAGCAACGGTTTTGTTGGAGAGTAAGATCCTGTTTACGGCCACACTCACCAGACTTCATTCCAATAATCAATAAATTTATCATCGTAAAACACACTTCATTCAAAGTCAATAGAAACAAAATGAAACACCCAAAAGTCGCCTTGGTTCGTCTGTCCACTGTTCAAACAAACACAAACTCTGGTTTGGTTGAAACCTGGTAGATCTCTCCCACCTAAAAAATATAGCTTGTCTCCACCCATCACTCCACCCAAATCCTAAATAAACTCCAGTACATCCAGAACTCTGCTGTCCGTCTGCTCACCCATTCCCTCTCCCACGACCACATCACCCCTGTCCTCCAGAACCTCCGCTGGCTTCCTGCCCCACAATGCATCCAATTCAAAGTCTTTCTCCTCACTCACAAAGCCCTCCATAACCAGGCCCCCTTCTACCTTACTGAGCTGCTCCACCGCCACACTCCTCTCCGCAGTCTCTGCTCCTCTGATGCCAACCTCCTCACTCCACCTCTCAGGACCAAGCACCGAACCTGGGGCGACAGAGCCTTCTCTGCAGCCGCCTCCTACCTCTGGAGCTCACTGCCCAAACACATTCGAGACTGCACCGACTTCTCCTGATTCAAATCACTCATCAAAACTCATCTTTTAATTTGTGACTGATGCCGTGTGTATTCTATTGTAGTCTATTTCATGATCATTTTTAATGTAAAGTGTCTTTGAGTACCATGAAAAGTGCTCTATAAATAAAAAGTATTACGATCACTATTATTATTTAACAATGGTCCCAAATGAAGCAACTTTGTGTCTTATATTAAGTCTTGAAACTCAACGTTGGATGTTCAGAAAAATGACTTTCATTCCAGCTCTGCTTACTCGTCGTCTTTGTATTATGGCGGTGTATCCCAGTGTGTTTGACCTCCCTGGCTCAAGCTGATGCTACCACCCTCTGGTGTTACCTGACCAAAACAGTCTTTACCTTGCATGACAGGTGTTCATAGGAACTAGAGGGATTTTTCCTCATAGATGTTTTCTTTTATTCTAATATATGTTGTTTATGTTTTACACTTTCAGATGCCAGACCGAGATAAATAGGCTTCTCCTCTTGAGAACTCGGCTAATTAAAACACACTGATTGTCTCGTCATTTGGGAACTGAAGCGAAACAGGCCAACAGCTTATTCTGGGACATGACCCAGAGACTCAGAGATACTGGACTGAAGCAGCCGCGCTGCTCTGAGACAGCTGCTACCTTTACTGTTGACTTGTGATGTGCCCGTTGTAACACAAGGAGGTGCAGTTCAGCCGCAGTACACTCCACACACAGCCGGAGACAGAGGGTAAACTGAGGCAGGGAGGGGGTGAGGGCACGGAGACAAAACTTGGACCAAGTGAGATAAAGAAAGAAAGAGGTAGGAGGGAGAACACAGAGGGTGAAAGAGAGAGGGAGTGTCCAAGTAATGGATACACACAGAGAGGGAGAGAGAAACAGAAATATAGGGAGCGAGAGAGGACTTCTCCCTGGAGGATATGTGCAATAGCCACGCAACAGGGAGCAATGCCTGAGAAAGTCGGCAGCTCCTCTCTGGATTAACAGCAGACTCACTGTTTTATTGCCTACAGTGCCAGCGGGCGAAGCAGCCAGCTCTCTCCTGCAGGGAAACCGGCTGCGGTTGGCTGATGAGGTCTGAGCTGATCCTCTGGAAGCCGCTCATGCCAAAATGCTAAATATCCATTTTATGAAATGACTGTCACTTGAAAATTGATCACCTTCTAGTCATAAAAACAATAAGCATCCTCTGAGCTGGAGTGAAGTCAGGGCAAGTGTTTCCATTTTATGGTACCTGGTTACAGTCCTCTGCAACTTTTAGGCAGAAATGTTAGTCATGATGCAGTCTCCATGAAACAGTGCTGGAGGAAGTATTTAGATCAGGGGTGTCAAACTTAGTTTAGTACCAGGCCCACATACACCTGAGCTGATCTCAAGTGGGCCGGACCAATAAATGTTCATCCTTTTATAAAACAGATGAACAACCTGAGACGTCTTCAGAAAAAAGTGCAGTTTCAATAATATGTCTCAGTTTTCCAACATTCAGTCTACTTCTCAGTCACAGCAGCAGGGTTCCACTAATATTGTTTTAAGAGGGCCGGACTAGACCCTTTGGCGAGCCAGTTCTGGCCCAAGGGCTGAATGTTTGACACCCTTAAATTAGTTTTTTCACTCCAGCGAAATAGGCAATAGGGCACTTAAGGACAAGTTCATCCACAAAATGATCATCAGTTACTCACCCTGTGTCACACTGAATTCATGAGGAAAACTTTTTTTCTTGAATGCCTCCAGGGTGAACGAAGAATCCAAAAACTGAGAAAATTCTTGATTAATTGGAGTGAAAGGGGTCCGCATTTAACAACAGCAAAACTATATCAAAACATCTGTTTACAAACTCTCACACAACTCATGCAGTATAATCCGAGTCTCATTTATCCAGTTGTATGCTCAGCACTTCTCAAACACACTAATACCTCACAATGCACATGGGCAGGCAAGAACACGTGAACGATGCTAAACGTAGGTGCACCACTCGCCCCTTCATTAATTTATTTAACAAAAAAAAAAGAAACCTCTTGAGATTAAAAATGTCATTTTAAAGAGCGTCCTGGCAGCAGCATAAGTTATAACAAAAAATACAGAATAAAAAATATACAGCTCTGTAACAAGCAATATAAAACACCAAATGATATTACTACAAAGCAAAGCCAACAAGTATGTTAATATATACCGGAGGTGAACTATAAAAATGCAAAAAAACAAACAAACCGGCAACTACACATGATTACAAAGACCAGCTAACATACATGACACCAATGCACCATGATACAAAGAGTCCAAAACATGCAAACACTGGGAGGATGTTCATGAGACAGCTGCTCCCCAGAAATGTAACTACATGTCACAGCCACACAGACCTCCTGTTTGTTTCTGTAAGCTGAAACCATTTCCCTCAGTGGAAACAAAGCTTTCATTTACTTTAATTTCACAGATAAAAAAAAAACAACAATAAATTGTGAAGACAAAAAAGCCTAAACAAAAATATTATTTTAAGTCCTGTGTGTGATTTATCCTGGCTTCATATGAGGAGAGGAAAAGCCTGCTAGCAGCTAGGCTAATTTTTAAAATGCCATAGGCTTATGCTAATAACGTTACATCTTATATTTGTTTAGAAAACATGTTTAGTTATGTCAGTGAACCTTGTGAGTTGTAATGGAGCTAAATTTTGTAATGTTAACTTTGTTAAATGTTGCTGTTGTCCCTGGCTTCATTTGAGTGGAGGAAAAGTCTGCTACCCGTTAGGCTAATTTATTCAATGTAAAATGCCATAGGCTTGTGCTAATAACGTTAGCATGTTGTATTTGTGGGGAAAATGTGTCCAGATAAACACAAGCGTTTGTCTGTGAATGCTGCGAGTTATAGTGAAGCTGATTTGTGTTCTTTTGTTTAGAATTGTCTCTATTAAGCCATGTTTAGTGTGTGTTTAATGTGTGTTTTGAATCAACTAAACTTTACAGCACTTCACAGAAACCGGCTGCTGACTCGTGTTTTGGAGGTGTAACTTAAGAGTGACACAGACACACCACCGCACAAGTATAAATGCTCCCAACAGCGTAGGCTACAGCGTAGGCTCTGCATAGAGCTGATGCACAAGTATAAATATCACTTCAGAGTGAACTCCTTCAGTTAGGCACAGCTGCAAAACAGTGACCCTGGAACCTGCAGGGATTTGTGGTTTTGCTCAAGGACACTTTAGCTGCGCAGATGTTTCTATAGTCCACCAGTCCACCAACTGAGCTATGGCAAATTCATTCTTGAAATGTATTGTTTGGTCTCTCATCTCACCCACTGCGCCACACTCCTCCTGTTCTTCCTTTGAAAATGTACAGAAAAACAAGGGACACGGGGAAACATGCCAACTCTGTGCAGACACACGGACACATTTGTCAGAACCAAAGAACTCAAAACTAGAAAACCCTGTGGGATGATGAAACTACCTGCTCCACTTACTATATATGAGGCTTCGCTCTCCGTCTGTCTCTCAGTCGCTCTCATGTTTTCCTTCCTTTGTCTCTCTTTCCTTCATGTCTGTTCTTTTTCCAAACACACACACATGCATCACACACACACGTGCAACAACAAACTGCCAAATGCAGCTGACTGCAGAGAGATCATCCTCTCTCTCTCACACACACACACACACACAAACACACACACACACACACACACACACACACACACACACACACACACACACACCCCTCTAGGGGAAATGCAATGGGACTTGGAAGCAGCTGAGAGGGACTTTGAGGACGCCTTGGGCTTTCTATCTGTCTCTTTGTTTCTTTCACTTTACATGTGCAGTTGCATGTACGACGCCCTATGGAAACCCATCCTCTTTCTGTTTTTCACCCTTTCCTCCCTCCCTTTTCTCCTCCCTCCTTTCCTCCCACATCCTCCTGTCCCCCTTTCTCTCCTCCCTCCGTCACGCTCGCTCTCCCCCCTGACTCTGTCCATCTCCTCCCTTCTTCCCTCCATCCATCCTTCTGTCAGCTGGCAGAAGATGAGTCATGCCTCTAGCTGGGAGGCTAAAACTCTCTCTCCCTCTAAATATATCTTCTCTATACTTCTCCTACCCGGTCTTTCTATGGCTCTTTCTCCCTCCTTCTCTCTGCTCCGTATCACCATCTGTTTCTCAACGTCTCTCTCTGCTTTGTTCTGCTGCTCTACTACCAAGCTCTTTCGTCCTTGCTCTGTCTGTGCTTTTCTGTCTGAAAGTCAGATTCGTCAGCCGTTTATGTTTCTATCCATCCCTCTTTCATTCTCTCTCTCAACAGTGCACCCAGGCACCTATAAAAAGCTGTTCTCACGCTCCCTCGTCTCTTAACTGTGATGATGTGAACACACATACTCTTCGGTTTACTCTCTCCATTTATTGAACTTACAGTCACTTGTAATATGTCTCTATAGTGACTACGTATTTGTGCTCTTGCTTGTTATGTGTCGATATTTGCATCTTGCATCTGTTCTCTGCACAGAAAATAAGCGTATCAAGAGGTACAGATAACCTGACAATCCTTGTGTATGTCAGCACTACTTGATCCTGATAAAAAGCATCAGATCTATAACGTACACACCCCCAATTTTAAGTCTAATTCAGGATATTTTCATGATGTAATTTAAAATTAAGCATGCCTAAACTGCATGCGAGGTTAATGCAGTTCCACTGTAACAAAGAATACTTCATATCCAATGCAAGAATTGAGCATAACATTAGTTCAGGCAGGACACGATGTCAAGCTCAGCCCACATCCCAGCTACATCAGCTGATCTCAAACAGCCCAATCAACTGATGGAGCAGCTGATTGATGAAGAGAGTCAGCTGATAGATCACATGATTCCTTTCTATGCAACCAATTGGTGAATCTCATCCAGGGCGCCCTATTTAAACTGCTCTGGCCTGCCTACTGTTGCTGCTTCCTCTGCAAGCTGCTTTGCAACCTGCCTCCACCCCAGCTCCTCCTTTTTATGATGTGTCTGACTTATCAGTGTCATTTCTGTTTGTCATTGATGCTGCTATGTTCTGTTCCCAGGGGGTCTTTGCTGCTGCTCTCCCTGCCTTAGGCTTTCCATATAGGCGCATGGAAGGGCAGAAAGGTGTGCTCTCTCTGCCCTTCCACATACAAATGAGGAAAGCCTGTTTTTTTTGTTGTACATTTTAACAGCACTGTTTTTATCAGCATTAAGCTAGCAATGCGGTTACACAGACGCAGTTTTTAGAGTGTGTACACATAACTTTACTCACAAACTTGGGAATGAGGATACACAATTAGAGGTAACGGTCCTCATGTGGACTAAGATCAAATGTGCAGATTCTCGGTACTGCTGAGAATTGGTCCATTTCACGCACTGCACATGTGAAAATTACAAGACAATGCTGCATTAAACCCCATTTCCAGAGATTCTTTTGAGTTGGTGCTTAATAAGCATCACCATTAGGCAACCTGACTGAGGAGTGAGCAGGACAACAACAAACTTCTGGTGTGTTTCAGTATATTTACTTCCCGTTTTACTGCTGTAGTCGTACAAGTAACACAAGTAGAGAATGTCATTCAGTCAGTAAATTCACTCAGTAACATTCGTCATGCAGCAGTATTTATCTTGAGTTTGCCAACACTGGCTAACATTAGCCATGATAAGCTACTGGTCATAGACTGATAAATCAGTCCACACTAGCCATGTTTGGCACCTCAGTAGAAACGAAGCGACCGAGAGAGCTCTGGCTGCCCTTGTTTGGCAGTGGACTGGAACCGAGGGAGAGGCCAAGTCCCCGATCAGGAAGCCCAGGGAGAAGCCACTGAGGCTGGGCCAGATCCCCCAATTTCTCCCTGGTGCCCCCGAGCTCCACTGGTCAAACTACACTGGTCTCCTGATCCCTTCCCTGGAGAGATTAACACACACACAATCACACACTCAAACATGTATAAACACATTTGCCAGCAAACACACAAACACTGAAAGACTGAATGACACAGAAACACACATACCAACACACACACACACACATTTTTGCGCTCTGCCTCACTCACCATTGTACACATGCTCTGACACACACACACACACACACACACACACACACACACACACACACACACACACACACACACACACACACACACACACACACACACACACACACTTCCAGTAAGCAATTAATGTCAAAATCAATTTCTCAGCCCTTTTGGTAAATAAAACTTTTTCCTGATAGGGAGCGGCTAACTAACACATACACTACATTGTAAACACAGTCATACTCACCTAGTAAAGAGATATAAGTGAGAAATCTGCACATACACACTTACACTAAGACATGGACACACATACTTGCAATGTGAATCAGAGCAACTTTCATCAGGGGATGAGGCTGCGCTGGTCTGGCCTGATTTACAGCTCATCTCTGACTTGATTCATTTGGTCTATAAATCCCCAGGAAGCCTTGCACTGTGTCAGGTCACGCACACACACACACTGGTCCAAACAAACGTGTAAAACCATGGAGATCCATCCATCTGTCTTTCCAGTGTTCTCGTTATTTCCCAACTTTTGGCGATTGCGCTAAATTTGATTTTTAACCATTGCTTGTGTTAACACTTCACTAGTCGTCCCCTTATTTTCAAACCTTCAAACCTGTCATTTTCGATTCCACCCTCCTCCCTCCTTTGTCCCTCTGTGTCATAAACTCCCTGCAGTCATGTTTAATACAAACTCAGTGTATTTCCTTAAAGGGTAACTTCTGTATTTTTCAACCAGGACCCTATTTTCCAATGTTCTTGTGTCTAAGTGACTAATGGGAACAACATTGTTTTTAATTGGTCCAGTATTGAGGAGACTACTGAAGGCAGCAGCAGTGAAACAGGCTGCAATGTAACTATAACCAGTGTATAATTGTCATAGGTTTCACCAAATCCATATTTTGTATTTGTTCATATTTTGTAGTTGTTTCTTATGTGTTCATACTTGTTTCTGTATTGATTTTCGGAAGCTTTTTATCTTGGTAAATTCGATTTTTGTTGTGTGACCTCCAACATTTCGGTGATGTAATTTCCTGTAGATTTCACAGTTCACTATGCCACAGCCTGACGTGCTTCTCACTCGTTTTCTGGACCCCCTGAGGAGAGGTGTGTTTGTGGGAAGCTGATCATGAGAAGTTGCTGGACTGATTTGAATGTGTTTTGCACAGAGAATAAATCCCCCTGGTGAGCAAGGCAGAAGTTCCTCATCATCCGCAACAATAATGCAGAGCTTTTAGCAAATCGATTATTATTATTATTCTTTCCAGAGTCTGATAGCATCATGGAGAGGTTCTCTACAGAGATAAGACGGTTTTTGTTTAACCAAAAAACAGCCCGAAATCGCCAACTCCAACTCCACCAGACTCCATTTAAATAAACAGTAATTTTATTGTGTATAGAGTTAGCATATTTTCACATTTAATTAGGTGATTTAAGGGTTTGTTTCAACTGAACCAGAGTTGGTGATTGTTGGAACAGTGGAAAGACAAACCAAGATGTTTTTTGTGAGCTCATTTTTTTTCTGTCGACTTTGAATGAAGTGTGTTTTATGATGCTAAAGTTACTGTTTATTTAAATGGAGTCTGGTGGGTTTGGCGACAGTGATTTTGGGGCTGTTTCTGGTTGAACAAAAAGGATCTTACTCTTTAACAAAAAGGTCTCTCTCAGTAAGGATCCTTTCCATAATGTTGCCACTTAAAATAACAATGTGAGCCTATCAGTGGCGAAAACAAGGACTTTTAGTGGACCAAAGTTGACGATGTACAAATGCCCTGAGTGGTTACATCATAGTCTGTTTCACTGCTGCCAGCTACAGCCCTCCCGCTCAGTTCTGTTTCCAGTTTTGGAAACCAATCCATTCCCATCCGTCGCTTAGATACAAAAAATGGGAAAATAGGGGCAAGTGTCAGGGCAAGTCAGATGTAAGTCTTTAGGTTTAGATAATTTACTTGTGGCTAGAAATGTTGAGTTTTTTTTCAGAGTTGGTCTTGGTATTTCAGTGGCCTTGAGTGGCTGCAGGAAGCACCTGAAAATTCCGAGACCATAATTACTGCCAGATATGACATCAATAGGATGCACAGGACCTAAATTTGGACTTAAACATCTTTGGTTATTAAAAATTTGTCTGAGGAGTGCAGCTGGTGAGCAACATTTCTGAAAGCACACCCAGTCACTGATGAGTCATCCTCGCCTCTCGATGGTTTGCTCACTTCCTGCTGTTTGTTTGCATTTCAGTCAGTACGGTCAATATTTCATTGGTTTTTCTGGGAAAATGTCTCAGTCCAAAAGGTGTTTTGACGTTGTTGTGTCTTGGTCATGTGCACTGGTCTCACACAGATGCATCTCATGCTCTCATCCAAATATAGTTTGTTTTTCAGTCCACCACATCCTTGTATGATTTAGCCTTGAAGGTAGAAGATGAATACTGAAGATACAGAAGTTTTAAACAAACAACCTTCTATTGGCAAAAAATCTGGATAACCTTCAACAGCCAGTATGAGACATGCTTGAAAGAAGACTTTTGTGTGATAGATTAGGTGGAGAAACGCTGTTAAAAATGTTAATATGTTTCCCAAGATAAAACATATTCGTTGTATCTTCCCAAAGGTTGTAATGTCTGCAACATTCAGTGCTTTAGAAGACTTTCCTAATCTGTTTGATATGGCATATTTACATGGTGCTATCACGTGTTTCTGGCTGGCACTTTTAATACCAAGCTAATGTCAACTCTCAACAGGTATCATTATTCTACATCTGTATTATACAAGGTAGTATTCTTCGTAACAGCTAAGCAACATCAATATCACGTACAGGTCATTATCAGTAAGTATTTCCAGTAAATGAAAAAGTACCAATGACCAGGATACCACAATAACTACAGTATACAGACAAAAAAGAGTTGAAGAAGTTATGTTTCAGTCTACACTGCAGCTAGCTAAGGGGTAAATTAGCCCCTTAAAAGAGCTTTAAAAGTCCAGTGCATAAAATTAAGGGGATTCTACTTTTAAAGGCTTCACTGCTCCTTTAGAATAGATATTCTAGATGTCTTGTTGAGTATTACACATTTCTATACATTTTACGTAAACATACTTAGTATCTGGTATCTTGGAAACTTTACATCAGGGTTGCATTAGCACATAAAAGATACGAATTAGGTTTGATATTAGTTAATTAAATAAAAGCAACATTAATGCATCAAATGCACTGCCCCGAATGAATCATAACGATATGGCAAAGGTGACACCTAAATAACTGCCAGGCCTCACTCCCAAGCATCAATATACTGCAGTATTTGGCCCCTGGCATCATTGTAGTTACGCTAAAGATACTGTTAAGCATCTGTATGAGCCGCACTGGGCTGTCCTCTAATTCCAATCTAAACTCAAACGCATCCTTATAAGATGTTCGGAGCAACAGACATATTTTAAAGAGTGTGAAAATCTGCTAAGGGTCGATGGGTCCAACAAACACCGGACGTTGACCCAGGAAAATGGTGCTCAAGGCCAACAAACATGGCGTTTCTGCCAATAAAAACTAGGCGTTCTTTGCATCTTTCCCTAACCACAGCCAAGTAGTTTTGTTGCCTATACCTAACTGCCAACCCCTTCTTAGTCAAGATACAATGCAAAAAGCTGCCACCAGTGTCATTTCAATAAAGCCAGGGCTACTGCCCAGGTACAGATGAGACCACGTTGCAAATAACAGAGTGAAAACTTATTGAACAGATGCTGGTTCAATCCTCTGGATTATGCTTTGTCTTCAGGGAGGAGTCAAACATTCTCTCCTTCAAACTTGACTGTGCTTGCTCTCACACTTGCCTTGAACTTGATTTAAGGGATCCTGCAGACAATGCCTGTAATGGCACGTGTATGTCCACATCAAAAACCTGCCTCGTGCCATTTCGAAGATGGAAAATGAGCTGTTTTCCACCTTCATGGTTCCCCGCACAAACACAGACAAACAGAGAGTAAAAACCAGCCAGATAAACACACACACACACACCCACACACACACACACACACACACACACACACAATACAATATGCAGCCTATTCATGCCAACAGATGACAGAGCGCATTGAGAAAATGCCAAAATGCTGACTACTGAGGGAGAGAGAGCACAAGGCTGAAAAATCTCCTATGTCAGACTGCAGAGCTGGCAGAAAAGAAAAGCATTGTTGAGGATGCACACACACACCCACACACACACACACACACACACACACACACACACACACACACACCTAGGCAGCCTGTGTGGTGCAAAAACTGGAGCAGGGCGGCCGTGCATAACACACACACATATGTACCCACACACATACAGCCTGTGCGGCGTTGTGGCGAGACGGGAGCACAGACGAGCTGTCAGAGAGAGGAGAGAGAGAGTGAAAGAAGAGGAAGAAAGAGAAACAGAGGAAGAGAAAGATGGAGAGGGATAAAACAGAGAGAGAGGCATGAACAGAGAGAAGGAGGCCTGCATCTCCTGGCAGTGACCTCCTGTTGTCTCCCTCAGAGCACATCTGCTCTCCTCCTTCTCTTGTTTCATCTGTGTTCGTCTTCTCAGACACTTATCTTTGTCTCTCGTGCCTCTCACCTGCCTCATCTCTTTTTTTAATGCCGACTGACACGTCACCGTTCATTGTCGGTGCCGTCCTGTTTATAGTCATTCTTGGTGAAAATTGCATTAGTCATATGGGGATGAAAAAAGGTGAGTGAGAAGGAGGCTGACGCTGTTCACCGAAACAAAAGGAGATGTGTCAAAAACACCTTGTTTGTTAATTAAGGATGCTAAATTAGAATAAAGAGTCAGGTGGGGAGACATGGGTGAGAAGGACTGTAAATTCTGAAGAGAGCTGGATGAGATGAAGGAGAGATCTTCATCACTCGAGACCAACAAGCTTGCTCTGTCGGACAAGCTTGACAAAAAGAAACATGGCGACGCTGATTCCCTGTAGCCGTTTGCCACCTCAAGAAGCCATCAGCAAGAACTACATACTGTACAATGAAATGATGTATTCACTATGTTAACGTTTATGAAAGAGTTAGCGGCTAACTCAAAGAGGAAGACCAGCGGCCGAAGATTTCTACAAATTGGAAAACAATGAGGTCCAAAAAGTCCTTTCCCTCCGACCAAAGGACGAGATCAGCTGCCGTATAAAGCTGGATTCGTACTTCATACTTATATTGACGCTGTACCCTGCACTGAGGCCTGTCACGCACCTCCGAACAAATGCAACTACGCGTCATGGTAATGCAGACCTCGTGTCTATTTCTGTAAGCTGAAACCATTTCCCTCAGTGGAAACAAAGCTTTTATTTACTTTAATTTCACAGATAAGAAACAATAAATTGTGAAGACAATAAAGCCTCCACAAAATAGCCTTTTAATTCTTGTGTGTGATTTATCCTGGCTTCATATGAGAAGAGAAAATCTCCGCTAGTCACTGGGCTAATTTATACAATGTGAAGTACCGTAGGCTTGTGCGAATAACGTTAGCATCTTATATTTGTTTGGAAACCGTGTGATAGCCTCTTCTAGTTTGGACCCTCCAGCTCTCTGTTCCCTTCAAAGGTCAGCGCTGTCATAACTGTTCACAGTTTGTCAGCATCATAAATGTATGTTTGCCGAAGTTGAACACAATACAACAGCTCAGAATGGATTTATTCTGCCCTGGTGAGAGGATCCACTAATACTGACTCTATTGAGGTAAACTGACTTCAGCATGCAATTTTGCTGTTTAAACTCTGGTGTGGCTTTCAGAAAGAGAGTGCACTGCACTGATTCATACACATGCTTCATACCTCACTCTTCATCTGTCCTATAAAAAAACACACCCTCCCAATTTGGCGGTCTATTTAAGCTAAAGAAATGCTGCTGCCCTGCACCAGTATTGCTGCCTGCTATTTCGGACCCAACTAAAACCCAGCACCCAACTGCAGGCTCCAGCTAGGGGGGCGGAGATACACTCACTGGCCACTTTATTAGGTACACCTTGCTAGTACCAGGTTGGACCCCTTTTGTCTTCAGAACTACCTTAAATCTTGGTGTCATAGATTCAACAAGGTGCTGGAAACATTCCTCAGAGATTTTGGTCCATATTGACATGATGACATCACACAGTTGCTGCAGATTTGTCGGCTGCACATCCATGATGTGAATCTCCCGTTCCACCACATCCCAAAGGTGCTCTAATGGACTGAGATCTGGTGACTGTGGAGGCCATTGGAGTACAGTGAACTCATTGTCATGTTCAAGAAACCAGTTTGAGATGATTTGAGCTTTGTGACATAGTGCGTTATCCTGCTGGAAGTAGCCATCAGAAGATGAGTACACTGAGGTCATAAAGGGATGGACATGGTCAGCAACAATACTCAGGTAGGCTGTGGTGCTTAAACCATGCTCAGTTGGTACTAAGGGGCCCTTAAGCCCTTGTTGGTTCAGAGATGGTGTTCTGCAGACCTTGGTTGTAACCAGTGGTTATTTGAGTTACTGTTGCCTTTCTATCATCTTGAACCAGTCTGGCCATTCTCCTCTGACCTCTGGCATCAACAAGGCATTTTCACCCAGAGAACTGCTGCTCACTGGATATTTACTCTTTTGGTACCATCCTCTGTAAACCCTAGAGATAGTTGTGTGTGAAAATCCCAGTATATCAGCAGTTTCTGGCACCAACAACCATGCCACGTTCAAAGTCACTTAAAATCACCTTTCTTCCCCATTCTGATGCTCAGTTTGAACTTCAGCAGGTCCTCTTGACCATGTCTACATGCCTAAATGCATTGAGTTGCTGCCACGTGATTGGCTGATTAGCTATTTCTGTTAACAAGCAGTTGAACAGTTGTACCTAATAACTTCATATAAACACATTTGCAGGAAGTGATGAGGCCAGACGCCAAACTCTATGTTCTAACATGAGTTGTCTGACTGAACTGTGTCAACACTTGATTTGCAAAATGGTGCTAGTGCCGAATGAGACTAACCTGACCTGAGGACGAAGGATGGGAGGCACAAAAGGGTTGAAATACAATGAAAAAGTGGGGGGACAGAGAGGAGCTTTGAAGGCAGGTACACACACACACACACACACACACATACACACAGGCCATGTTTCAGTGCTGTACAGGTGAAGCCCCCGTGAAGCAAGGAAACACCTGAAGGAACATAAAAGATTCATCACTTACAGTGTAGCAGGCATGTGCACACACACACACACATATACACACAAAGGATCAGTGTACTTCAGGGCATTGTTACTGTCTACTTTCTCTTCCATATGTTGGTTTGTGTGTGAGTGTGTGTGAGTGTGTGTGAGTGTGTGTGTGTGTGTGTGTGTGTGTGTGTATGGGAGGGAGAGAATCTACAGAGTCATGGTAATAGCCATTCAGGAAGGTGTCGGCTTTCAGGGGGACGTGTTGACACACGCCCATGTAACCTTGGCAACCAGCAATCGCTGCGGGTGCAGATGAAGCACGTTGTCGAGGCGAGCAATTATGCAGTTAGAGCCCTCCCCTGAATCATCAAATACGGACACATCAAGTCACACAAACACTTGTGCACAAAAACAGACACACACACACATGACGAGTCAAATCTTAGGAGGGGTCGGAGAGCACTTTGGGGAGTGCGAGCGTGCCAAATCTCGCTCCTGACATCATGCTTTCTCCATCTCACCTCTGTTTCAACATCTCTCCTCTTCTTTTCCCCCTTTTTCCTACCTCGGGTTTTATATTAGGCAAACAGCGTGTCTCCCCCTCTGTCTCTCCGTCTCCATCTCTTCTGATACATTCTCTAAAAATACTCTTCCTCCCTTCTCTCTGACCGTTCCTTATTTTACCCCGCTCGCATTTTCCTCTCCCTTCCCTTATCTACCCATCCCTCTCTCTCCTCTCTTGCTCAGTGTGAGTGCTAGCTAGGGCCCAGCGGGTTTTCTGAGAGGTATGACACACCACAGCAGTGCAAACACACACATATTCTTGTACGTCTATCTTTGTGAGGACCCTAATTGACATAATGCATCTCTAGTCTCTTACCTTCACCATAACCCAAACCTGATTGTAACCTGGGTCTAAAAAACCAAGTCCGTACACCTCAAACAGGCTTTTTAAGAAGTGAGGATCGTCCAAAATGTGCTCGCTTTTCACATATGTCCTCACTTTGTTGGTTAAAAAACAGTTTCAGTCCTCACTATGTCGCAAATACAAGTAGACACACACACATAGGTAGACGCACACATACACAGCTGTGATATGAGGCAGACAGAGGGAGACAGAAAAACAGAAAAAATGCATGCTGAGCAAGAACACACACACACATACGCACACACACGCACACACGCATGCACAGGGAGGTCATGCAGAGACAGACTCAGCTACTGCTGCTGAAGAGAGAGCCCATGGCATATAAACCCGCCTCTCCCTGTTTCTACAGCCTCTAACTCTTTTCTGTGTCTTTCTCTCTCTTCCCCTTTCTCTGTCTTTCACTTTTCCTGTCTGTGATCATCTTTGCAGTGCAGATAGAAGACAGCAAAAGTCAGCTGACACAGAAATTAAAAAGTTTGCTAATAACCTCCTACACTGCACAGTCTGGCTGGCAGTTTTAAAGCCACATTGGCTGGGTTTTATTTTCCGTTCCAAACCCAACATTAATTCGTGAAGGCAACATGCTGACAGGGCCAAGACTCTGTGTACAATTTGGGTTAACAGAACATTTGGGTGAGGCGAATCACATCCTGGTTTATGACTAAGCTAGTTTTTGTCTGCGCTCGTTAAATCTCAGATGGTTTGTCCGGCAAAGCGACCAGGCACGGTCATAATTTAGCCACATTTAGCAGCTCCCACTCTGTTTAGAACTCAAGGTGTTTGCACATTCATTATAAAGCTTGGTATTCATGTCAGGATCTCTATTTTGAAAATGCATGTCACACTGTGCGCCTGAGTACCAAGGACGTAGGTGTTGGCAGCCACAGGGGACAGTGCAGTTAACTGCTTTGTTTTTGCCCTTGATGAAGTTACAGGATATAAGTTAAAAGCAGAGAGGGACATCAAATATAGCCACCAGACAGCTTGGCTCGATTTTGGATGCTTTGCATTTCTAAATCGAGCATCAAGGCCATTTTGATCATATCAAAAAATTTAAATCAATGTTTACACCAAAGATTTTTGTGCTATTTACAACTATAGCAGTACCTAATCTGACCCATGGGGGAAAATGCTCTTATGGTGAAATCAGATAGAAATTAGATGAATAAAGAGTCTGTAAATAGGCTTTAATATGTACTAATTAAAGGTCCAGTGTGTTGGATTTAGGGGGGATATACCAAAATAAATGGATATAATATTTATCACTATGATTTTATTAGTTGATAATCAGCTGAAACTAGAAATTGTTGTGTTTCGTTACCTATAAATGAGCTGTTTTTTATCAACATACGGAGTGGGTCTGCCATGATGTTTCTCCAAAAGCCCAGAACAGACAAATCAATCACTCTACGAAGGGCCATTCACATATTAATGTTAGCCACACAGTTCTCCGTAACGCTTGGCTCGCAGGAGAAGATTAAGTTTTGCAACCTCACCACTAGATGCCACTAAATCTTACAAACTGGACCTTTAAATTATTGAAGCACTTTAAACCTAGAGACTGAAGCATTTTAAACCTTTGAAACCTGGAGTGACATCACTTTCAATGTGCTGCTTTTAGACGTATTGAAACCTCTGAACATTGAGAAAATTGGTGCTATTTCTTTCAAAACATGGGGGAAATGGCAATAAGCAACTTAGTAACAAATGTCCCAAAAACTGCATAAAAAAATTGTTAAAGAAAATTATCTATCCAAAAAAAAGCAAAACATCATTACTATTATATTTTAAAATTATGTTACAGAATTATTCAATTTTTTAAGCGCGTTTCCTTGTTTGTTTTTTTAACTGTTTTTTCTTCTTTCATTTTTTTTTACTAATTTACTTGTCTTTATTTTTCTCTTTTTACTGAGTTTTTTGGGGTAATTTCTTCTGTCGTTGCTCAATGCCTTCTTCTTGTGTTTTTAAAAGAATTCAAATCCAAATGTAAAATTCAGAGTGTTTGAGTTGTCTTGACATGGTTTTCAACATAGAAATGGCAGCTAGCAGCTAACGAGGCTAACTCTACAGACAGCACTAAACACCAGTAAAGGTGCTGATAGAGCTAACACTGTTAACCAAAGTGCGAGCATGACGACGCTGTCCTGATATCAGCAATAACCACTGTATGAATGCAGTGCAAAGTGGCAGCGATGAGCGAGCCTGTTGAATATACGCATACACTTGTGGCAAGACTGGCTTACCACAACAAACCACAGAGATGCCTGGATTACAGCACACACAGATAACGTGACTTCTGAGTGGTGCATACAGCTCCTTTAAGAGCTTGCGAGACCTCCAATAAATGACCTCAATAAAAACTACATATTTCAAATTTTATCAGATGATAAAATAATTTTAGTACATTTTCTTTGTCTTCAATTTAAAACAGTAGGTCTTGTGGTGCCGATTAGAGCAGAGGTAAAGACCCAAACCATGAAAACGACATGTTTTTCCTATGAAGCAAAAACATGAAACATATGCCACGGCTGAAAGGAAGTCCTGCGGGGCCACTTCTTACATAAGAGTACCTACTTGTGTTCTGCAAATATGGATATGTCTATGGGTTCATACTGTGCAACTGGAATATTTGTTTTCTTCTGATTATTATTTTTTTCTTCCCAGTATGTTTATTGTAATTTTCTTATGTTATTGACAACACATCAAAGACACACTAAAGTAAAATAACATGCATAATACAGAGATACACATCTACATACACTCACTCACTCTACTAGCACAGATATCAGGTACAATACCAAAATATTTCCCTACAATTCTCAACAGACATTCGTGAGGGCTAGTTAGCGAGTTCTGTTGGCTTGTTTTAGACAGTGGAGGAAGATGATGTGAGTGGTGTTTCTGTAAATATTCATTCCCAGTGTCGGAGCGCACTCTGGCACGAACTGGAGACTTAGCAGCAGAGTGCCGAGCAGAGTGAATGTGTGATTAACTTAACCATTCGTTAATTCATATAAAGATATATTGCTCTGTTTCTTTGACTAACAGGCCTCTCATTTTCCTGCAGAGTCAGTCATGTTGGTCACTCACTCTCTGGGCCGCCAGTGTTACTTGAATAAGTAAACACCGACCCAACGGTACCAGACTGGCCGACCCGTATGCTCTAACTCAGTGGATGGATGATGTCACAGGAAGCTTCGTGGTTGATTACTGTGCTAATCTTACTAAGGAGGACGACTCTTAGCGTTACAGAGAAATCCAATATTCCTCTTAATACCTCCTCAGTTTCTGATGAGGTGGACATGATAACCCTTAATACACATAACGTCATTCATCCCTACAACAGGAAACACTTTTTCCCTAACCTGATATGAAGTGTGTGCCGCACATGTGAGCATTTTTGATGATCGTCTCCGTCAAGTCCCTTCGTCTTTGTTTTTGTTGACAGGCAGTGGTGGCTGGTTTGTGATAAATAAATAAATAATTTAAGTTTTGAGCAATGGCTCCTTCTATTCTGGCTCCCAATAACACAACAACACAACATTTTAAGACTCCTATGTAGCCTACAGCCCTGTGGTGGAGAATCAGGTTTCGGCTCCAGCTGACAAACTGACGTCATTGTGACGTTGGCCCTAAAAGCATCTATAGAAGATGGTCAAATGACAGGAACTTCATAACAGCTTCAGATAAACTTTGAGATACAGCCTAGCACATTGCTAAGGGATCTTTTAATGGTCAGTGTGAACAGAAGGGAAGATTACAGCCAGCAATAAATATCTAAATGTCCATATAAGCGTCTGACTATTGCTTTAAGACTTGAAAAACAATCTATTCTAAAGGAGGAGAACAGAGAGGATGAGAGGAGAGTTGCTGTCAGTTGTGCTCGGCTGCTTCTTTCCATGTAAAAAGGCCTGTTTCTGCAGCTCCTCTCTCGTTCTGTTATCCTCACCTGATCACTGTTGCCTCTCTCCTCCTCCTATCGCTCCCTCCTTCTCTCTCTGCCTCTATGTTTCTCATCAGCTCTTCCTCTCCCTCTCCCTCTCTTTATTCTTTACTCTTTTTCAACCACTCTGCCACACTCCACTGGCTTCAGCAAACGGCTCCCCTGTCATATTATCTCACACACACACACACACACACACACACACACACACACACACACACACACACACACACACACACACACACACACACACACACACACACACACACACAGTAGCCCACAAACAGTGAGAGGGAGTGTTGCGAACATATAAAAAATATACTGTTTACATGCAAACCCACATATGCAGAGACATACAGTATGTTCTCCTGTCTGTGCATATACACACACATAGATGGATAAACACTGAGACACACATGTGCACACACACACACACACACTCAAGACCACAACCAGACCAAGGCTACTCCGGGGGTGAGGGAGGCCCAGTGTAGGGGATTAAAGTTACAACATGGTGGGCAGTAAAACAGATACACTGTTCTTCTCGCTACCTTCGCTGCTATATTTGATAATGTTCATGTTTTGATACATTAAATAACCACTTTGGAAAATATCTGCCATATATAGCTAGATAATATTGATACCCTCTCAGTACCATCAGCCGAGACTAATATGAGCCTTCAGTTATCAAAACATAAATAATACCAGATGTGAGACAATGACTTCAGAGTTATTATTTCAATGCTATATGAGAGACACACGAGAGAACTGTCTTTTACAGGCTTTACAAATTATATTACAGTCATGTAAGGACACCCTACCCTTTCATAAAATACATATATATCTTAAGGGGGAAGGACATTTTTAACATTGGGAGGGATATGAATGAAATGGAGACTCTGGGGTCCTCTATCAGGAAATTTTGATCATCAGATACTTAATTTCCTGCATTCTGGTGAATTTTAAGCACTGAAACGTGCCTTTTGTTTGAGTCCTAAAACCAGGAGATGAGTAAGCATTTTAGCACTTAGAGAAAACACACATTAAACATGGCTTAATAGAGACAATTTCAAACACAAGTACACAAATCAGCTTCACTATAACTTGCAGCATTCACAGACAAAGCACTTGTCTTTTGCTGGACACATTTTCCCACAAATACAACATGCTAATGTTATTAGCACAAGCCTATGGCATTTTACATTGTATAAATTAGCCTAGAGGCTAGCAGAGTTTTCCTCTACTCATATGAAGCCTTGGACAACAGCAACATTTAACAAAGGTGAAGTTTCAAAACTCAGCTCATTTACAGTTCACAGAGAAAACAATGGTCTTGCACTAGATACCTATTTCCCACAAATACAACCTGCTAGCATTATTAGCATAAGCCTACGACATTTTTCATTACATTAATTAGCCTAGCGGCTAGCTGAGTTTTTCTTTACTCATATGAAGCCAGGATAAATCACACACAAGGCTTCAGATGCCATTGTGTGGAGGCTTTATTGTCTTCACAATTTATTGTTTCTTATCTGTGAAATAAAAGCAAGTAAAAGCTTCATTTCCACTGAGGGAAATGCCTACAAATACACAGGAGGTCTGCGTCGCTGAAACACATTTACGTTTCTGGAGAGGTGCGCGTCAAGCTGCGGTGTAGTGTTACAACTAAAGTTGTGGTATTACTGCAGTGCCAAATAGTGGCAAAAGGTGGTGTCTTCTCTTTGTTTTGTTGTGATATGCTAAATTTATGCTATATTTATGCTATATTTGCTATATTTTCTATGTTCTCCTGCTCAGGTGTGGTAAGAGAGTATAGTGCCATGGAGACCTGGCATGCATGGTCGATGTTAAGCACTGCACAATAAAGTAACAGTGTTGAAACCTCCATTTATTGTCGACTCTCTGAGCTAACCAGCTATCCTGGAGCTTCTGCTAACCAGCCCATGCTGCTAGTCACCTCACATGTTACAGTGGGCTACGGTGTAGGGCATTAGTTTCCTAACTTTTTGTGCCCAAGGCAAAAAAAAAAAAAGCCAAAATCTCAAGGCACACCTGTATTTGTACCTGTGCACAACAGCTTCTGTAACGTGTGCTATTACTTTTATCATGACATAAATGTTTGTTTTTATTCACTGATATCAAATAACAATTGACAACCAATTATTACTAGTGAAATATTTAACAAAAAGATTCAAAAATTCATTGTGAACTTCAATGTAAATGGGAAATAATGTAAGATACTGTGATGTGTCACATTTATAATTCCCTTGTGCAAACGGCGACAAATAGGTTCCCCTTGAAGTTTTTTAAATTAAACTAAATTAAATTAAATTCTTAGGTAGAGTTTGCCTCTTTATTAGGAAGTGGGCGCGCACAACAAAACTTCATTCATAACTTTTTGTAAAGGTCCAGCTGAATATTGCAATAATAATGTGTGGTTATTACAAAATCCCATCCACTGGTGAAGGGTACGCACCAACGTGATGCAGAAGTATGAATCATGCTTAAATGTGTGTGTGTGAAGGGACACACACAAAGGAATTAACATAAATTATTACTTGTTTCCAAAATTATCAATATTATTATTATTATTATTATAAGAGCTGTGATTTATTTTATTGCATGTTTTCAGCCTTCTCAATGTTTGACTGATGAAATGTAAATCTCTTTATACTGTCTGGTTTTGCAGCAAAGTGATTTAAAGAGGAGAGCGGACAGAGAGAGGCTGTTTACAACAGACAAAGAATGCTCTGCAGGCATTTCCAAAACAACAATAACAACAAAATCAAAAAACATAAAAAAAATACTCCATATTCATGCCAAGTAAGCGAGTGAGAGGGGCTTCTCCAGTTGGCTTCCTGTGTTTCCTGTGTGGTCCGCTCAAAGGGTTAAAGCCCAAAGTGAACTGAATTGTAAGAAGTTGGTTTCCAAGGGAAACTGTTCGCACCGTTCCAGCTGAGGCGGGACGTACCAAGTGCCTGACACGGAGGGGAGAGGGGTGCTTAGACAGAAGTGTGGATTACACTCACATTGCGTCGCTTTTTAAATGTTAAAGCACGTATTTCCGCGTGTTAGCATGCACTGACGACGGTTACAGTAGCGTTGTTTGTTAATGGTTGTTTTCTCGACATAATGGTTGAATACTATTTCTTGCCGCCACCCCTCCCGTTCAGAGAGAGTGCCGGAGTCCCTGCCAAGTCGGTTTGAAAAGAGCAGACAAAGGCTTTGAGCTCAGGACGCCCCTCTCTCTCCCTCACTCTGCCTACAAAGCCAACCTGGCTCTACCCTTTCTGCCTCGCTATCATGGAAATGTTTGTTAATAGGCGGCGTTAAGAGTGCTGGTTTTATTTTTCACTTTCTCATTCTGACATGTACGACCGTCTGGATCCCCGCTCGGCCGAGAGAGGACGGCTTTTAGTAGGTATAATACAAGGAAGCGTCGTCTGAGAGAGGGAGAGAGAGGGGGAAGGATTGACGCTTTTTCCTCCTCTCCTCCTCCTCCTCCTTCTTCCTTTCGCCCCCCTCTCCTCCTCTTTTTGGCGGAGAGAGGAGTTCAGGCAGGAATAAACGCTCTTTTTTTTGTTTTTTCTGTTTTTTTTTCTAAATGCATTTGAATCCTACTGCGCAACCAGACCGGATCACGTGGGGCTGGAGAGAGTTGGATCGATTTTGCACAGTTCAACGTGAGAAAAAGAGAGAAACAAACAACTCCTATTTCTTTCTTCCACTTCTCTGGATAACTGGGACTGTTGATACTTTTGCATAATTGCAAGAGAAAGGGGAGTGGGTTCTTGTTTTCTTTCTCAGCCTTGGAGGTGTGGAGTATTATTTCTTATATGCCTGGGGTTTGAAAAACAATGGAGACGCACATTTCGTGCCTCTTCCCGGAAATTTTGGCCATGATTTTCAGCTATCTGGACGTGAGGGACAAAGGCAGGGTAGCCCAAGTGTGCATCGCTTGGAGGGACGCATCCTACCACAAGTCAGTGTGGAGGGGGGTGGAGGCCAAGCTGCACCTCCGCCGGGCCAATCCCTCTCTGTTCCCCAGCCTCCAGGCCAGGGGCATCCGGAGGGTCCAGATCCTGTCCCTGCGCCGCAGCCTGAGCTATGTGATCCAGGGGATGCCCAACATCGAGTCCCTCAATCTGTCCGGCTGCTACAACCTCACGGATAACGGGCTGGGTCATGCGTTTGTGCAGGAGATCCCATCACTGAGGGTGCTGAACCTGAGTCTGTGCAAGCAGATCACAGACTCCAGCCTGGGCAGGATAGCTCAGTACCTGAAGAACCTGGAGGTGCTGGAGCTCGGAGGCTGCAGCAACATCACCAACACTGGGCTTCTGTTGATAGCCTGGGGCCTCCACAGGCTCAAGAGCCTCAACCTGAGGTCCTGCAGGCATGTCTCGGACGTGGGGATTGGACATTTGGCGGGCATGACCCGCAGCGCGGCGGAGGGCTGCCTGAACCTGGAGTACCTGACCCTCCAGGACTGTCAGAAACTGACGGACCTGTCACTCAAACACATTTCCAAGGGGCTGACCAAGCTCCGGGTACTGAACCTGAGCTTCTGCGGGGGGATCTCAGACGCAGGCATGATCCACCTCTCCCACATGGCCTCCCTGTGGAGCCTCAACCTACGCTCCTGTGACAACATCAGCGACACAGGGACCATGCACCTTGCCATGGGCACCCTGAGGCTCTCCGGGCTTGATGTGTCCTTCTGCGACAAGATTGGGGACCAGACCCTGGCGTACATCGCCCAGGGGCTGTACCAGCTCAAGTCCCTGTCCCTGTGCTCGTGCCACATCTCCGACGACGGGATAAACCGGATGGTGAGGCAGATGCACGAGCTGAGGACCCTGAACATTGGACAGTGCGTGCGCATCACGGACAAAGGACTGGAGCTCATAGCCGACCACCTGACCCAGCTGGCGGGCATCGACCTGTATGGATGTACCAAGATCACCAAGAGGGGACTGGAGAGGATCACACAGCTCCCCTGCCTTAAAGTGTTGAACCTGGGACTCTGGCAGATGACAGAGAGTGAGAAAGTGAGGTGATTGGAGATGTTCTGTTTTGTTTGTGCGTTTTGTTGCCGGATGGGGACAGAGGGGGACATGTGGAGCAGGAGGAGGGGGAACAGACAGGCGGTGAATTTCTTTTCTTATTTAAAAAAAAAAAAAGAGAGGAAACCTCCTTTTCCCTCCTGTGTGGTTGTGTAAGGTGTGCTTCTCCCATGTGACCAGAATTTTTCTGTTCAGACGTTTTATTTTCCTCTCTCTGTTGGCCTTGCAGGATCTCAATTAGTGTTTGATATGACTTAATATTCTGCCTGGTAGGAAGCAATTAAAACTTACTTTTGCTGTGAGCTCACGATAACAATTGTTTTGATCTCATATTGAGTTTTTAATATCTCACATGTTCTGACATCAGACTGGAATAACGTGCAAATCAGCTTCATTTTTTTTGTCATTTGAATGATCCGCTTCCAGAGTATTCTCAAAGTTGCATCCAAGTGAGGTTTGAAACTTTTTTTTTTTTTTTTTTGGTTCTGTTTTCACAGTGAGTCTGGATTTGAGACATTGTACGACTAATCTCCGCTACAGCCATCACGCCTAAAAAACATTTGGCTACCTCGTATGTGGTTGTTTTCAAAGGGTGTATACTGTTATAAAACACAAAAAAATTAAACACAGAAGGAAAGCGAGAATGAGAGACTGGGAGAAAATGTGCCTAAAGGGACTGTGTCTGCCCCCTCCCCCCATCCCTCCCCTCCCTCCCTCCTTCCCTCCCTCCATGAGCAGAGCTGGAGAAAGGAGACCAGGACACAATCTAACTACCTTTTGTTAATTTACCCCCATAAACAGCAACAATTTCCACCACAGAGAGACAGAGGGGGAGAGAAAGCCAGCTGTAAAAGCTGTCCAGATTTCAACGACGACGCTTTATGCAACAAAAACAAACCCGCTTGTGTGCAAGAGCTTTTTATTTTAACATTTTCGTTGTTATTTTAAAGGATAAAGTTCAACTTAAACACCCTTTAGAGATGTGTTCAAGCTTTGACCAATATAAGGAGACAACATACCCTTAGCAGAAACACCCAGTCATCCTGTAATGAGTCAGTAGAGATATAGTGCTGTAATGCAAGGTAACACATTAAAAGGCCGTTATTAAACACAATATTCATCCAGTATGAAGTAAGTATGCTACAGTGACATGTGGTGTTTCTTCTAAGGGATGCTAAATGTCAGTGGATGTTGTTCAGAGCGTCGTACTTCAAATTGAAGTGATTCTATATCTCATACCCGTCATTGATCCAAGCGAATCAGGGTTTGTCTCATGGCTTTATTTTCCCACGTTAATGCCAACACAGGTCACATTCATATTCATGTTGCTCTCACTGGTGAGATAGAGAGAAGGAAGGAGGGATGGAGAGAAAGAGAGGAGGAGGCGGAGGGTAGGGATGTCTTTTTTTTCCTCCTCTTTTTCTCCATCTCTCCCCGAATAAAAATACCCCGAATCCATTTTGAGACATGCTTAGAATAAGGAGCAATCGATTATTTTTCTTTCTCTTTCTCTCCCCGTCTCGGGTTTCAAGCGGAATGCGTCTCTTTCTCTCTCTCCCCCCCTCGCCTCCCCATCTCTCTCTCTGTTCCTGTCACACACACACACACACATTAACACACATGCACACGCGAGCGCGCACACAGAGGCCTGTGTGTGCGCGTTTTAATGTAATGCAATGACCTGCTAGAAAAATTAATATACGGATGTGCGTCCTGCTGAACAAGCTGTGTGTGTGTTTTGAAAAATAAAAAAAAGATGTACTGTATATTATGTGTTTGTAAAGAAGAAGAAGAAGAAAAAAAAATGCAGAATCCCAAAATTAAATTGTTTTATATTCTTACGGTTAAAACAATTAAAGATATTTATATAATGAACGAAAACAGCGGTGTGGACTACTTTTGTGGAGGTGCAGCTCTGTATTGTCAACCTGTCTTGTCTTCTCTTCAAAACATGTGTTTCCATGGTAATCTGACATTGTTTATTCCCACAAGCGCTGCTATAGTCCTGTCCTACAATGATGTTCATAATCAGGCGCATGTAACACAATGAGGGCTTTTATTTTAATGCATTGCTCCTAATAACCACCCACGCATTTCTGAGTATTGTCCCTGCCCAGCCTCGCTTCACAAAAGGCCCGGAGAAAAAGAAAAGGAATTTTTGTTGTGTTGTTTTATTATTTACGAGGAGATTCAAAATGGATGCTTGCCGTCTTGATTTGGCTGCAGTGCCTGTGTAATTAATTATCACCAGGGCGTTTATTATAGGAAGCTGTTCTACCCTGCTGACTTTTTTAATCATCAACGTCTGGTTTTTATCCTCAAATGCAGCAAAATAAAAGAAAAAAGGTGTTTCGGCTCAACTGGTAGAGGCAGTTTGAGTTTCACATTAAAGTCTGAGAAGGTTTCAAAGGTAGGTTAGGGTTGCATTTGGTGGATTTCATGGTTTAAATGAGGAGGGGAGGGGGGGTGTTAGTTGTAGTTTATTTTTGCAGTGTTTTATTTCACATGTGGCAGAGCTGCGTCTATGTGGCTGCATGTGCGGAGTAATGAGATCTAAAGTTGGTTAGAGCAGATTTCCCCCCTTTCTGCTTTCCATCAGGACGTGTCCTGTGTGCGAAGTGACACACACACACACACACACACACACAGAGGGTTGCCAGACCAGTCAGTAGCCATTGTCTGTCTTTAGAAGTTAGGAAGGCAGGTTTTGGTGGGGGATTTTTTTCCCCCGTCTTTTCCTCTCTTTCTCCTCCTCTTGTTCAGTCACGCATACCAGATCCTAGACCAGGCAGGAGACCCCCACGCTCACCCTGCACCCCCACCACCCCACCCACTGCTCCTTGCCTCCCCCCAACCTCCTACAACCACACACACACACACACACACACACACACACACACTTTTTAGCATTCCACACCATCATTCAAAGCATTTAAGCATTCTCCCTCTCCTGACTCTCTGTCCATGGGGATTTGGGGATAAAGGCCAGCGGAGGGATTGTTGACCACAGGGACAGAGGGATGGAAAGAAAGAGGACACACACACACACACACAGAAAGAGAGAATGTCAGTGTTTGCTGTTTCTTAAGTTTGCTCTCGCCGGCCTTTGGTCTTGTGCAATAACACTGCAACGAGTGCGGACTGGAGATGTGAAAGATTCGGCTGTGACATTTTGTGCCGCTTTATCCCAGAAACATCTGAGAAAGCGTTTGGGAAGCGCAGAAAGAATAATATGTGGAGTCTCAACAGTGAATGCTTATGTATTTTGCCTACACTGGAGTATTGTTGTGCATTTAGTCCTGAATGCTGCAGCAAAGCAACAAAAGCAATAGATGTGAACTCACAAGGAAAGAGGTGTGACGTTGTAATAAATTGGAGCTTGAATACCAATAAATGAAAAGAGAGGTGGGAGGCGTACAACGTCGCCGATTCTTTCTTTATCGCTTGACATTTGGGTCCGCAGCGCAAACCTTTCCCAACAGATACAGGAGACTTGCCGTGACAAGGTCACATCACGCGTCTCAACAGAAAGGTCCGCAGGCTGAAATGTAGCCTGACAAAGATACAATCAGCCGCATTCACATGATAATGTGATACTTTATTAATCCCCATAGGGAAAATCTCTTTTTGTCTGCCACCCTCCAGAGGGAGGTCAGAGGTCGGGCTCAGCTCCAGAACCCCACTGCTGGAGCTACCGGGGATTCGGTGTCTCGCTCAAGGACGCATCAGCAGGGTGGAGGGTTGTCAGGTTTTCACGTCAGGTCACCTTGCCACGTCTGTGAGCCTCTAGAGGTGGTGCGGGCCACCTGTGAAGCACCAATTCTCAAATGCTGAAGCTCTTTTTCCGATGAAACAATCTGTGAGGGGAATGCAAACTCGTCCCTTATTGTATAAGTTGCGGTCTCAATTTGCATTTTGAATAGAGAGAGCTGAGTGTGAATTAAGCTCGCTGTTGGCTGTGCGGCGTTACGTGGTTACAGAGCATGATATATCACTCCATTGTATACAAGTGCAAGGTAGCTTTGCATCGCATGAAAAGAACTGTGGACCAAGAGCTGAACACAGGTGCTACCCTTACTTCTGTCGCACAATGAGATAATTTGCAATCATTGAAAGCTCATATGTGTTTGAAAAAGACTTTGAGCATGAGAGCACGGAACATTTTGTAATTTTACACTTCCATACTGACTCCTCTTTAGCACAGTTCTGCTTCCCTTTTGTAACAGTTTGACAAAGTTACATCCAGTAAGACCACTCTCCTGCAGATGAAGCTCAGTGTTTGGATATTCCATCTGAATGATTTGTTGTTTTCAGATTCAAGCACAACATTTCAGTTTCCAATCCACTTAAAGAGACTGTCAGACAATTTAAATACCCTAAAATGTAACTTACTTGAACTAAGTAACATATTCTAAATATTTTTTGAATATCCTGCTACAGAATCATCTTGCTGAGCTCATATTATCATGCCAAATCGCTCTACAGTGTCCTGGTTGTGCATCTCCTGTGCCACTCTAATGTGGCAGGTGCACTGTCCACACTTTTATTTAAACATCTGTTTATGAGAAATACATGCCTCATATGAATTTTACACCATGTCCTAAAAGCAAGCGAACAGCACTCTCTGTCCACACTCAATCCGTTTAATATTCTGTTAGGTCACGTAACATGTAAACAAACCACGTAGGCCCATCAGCTGTGCACTCGACCAGAGACATAACCACTTAAAAGACGAACCAATACTTGCCAGCTTTCTCTATGGGAACATTTTTAGACAGAAAACACATTTTTCATATTGGATATTTACTGGAAATGACAAATAATATAGCAAACAGTAAGTAGGTTGTTATTAGTGGTGGTCATTTACTAGTAACTTAAACCTCCTAGGTGGCGCCCTTCAGGTCAGCCGCCACCTGATTTAAGCTTTTGGTAAAACAAGGAGGTGTTGTGTCGATAACTCCTCATCTCAGCTTCATGAATCAGGCGTTTCTTGTGCACTGTCGAGCTTTCAAAGTGAGCACCAGGAATAAACAGAAACAGGGCGTCTGACAAAAGCGCAGCGAAAAACGCGTCACTCGCAGCCAGGTAGAACATTGCAGTAGAAAACAATACAATCAAACTGAGGCCTGCTTGCACTGCATTTACTTAGAACACGGTGGAACAAGTAATCCTTTCAAGTACATTATTTTTAAAGACTAACTACATTCAGAATAATACCAATTTAAACTGTAACTATAGCAGAATACACTCGCTTATATTTTGTATTTTAAACACGTAATGCCGACTTTCAAACCCTCCTTACAATATAAAGTTTGAGCTAGGAGCTAGTTAGCTTAGCTTAGCATGAAGACTGAAAGCAGGGGGGAAACAGCTAGCCTGGCTCTGCCCAGAAGTTAAAAAATCTGCCTTCTAGCACGCTAATTAGCACTTTATAGCTCGTTTGTTAAATGTGTACAAGCACTGGTTGTTTAGTAAAATTGCTGTAATGACAAAACTCTAAGAAGTGACTGCGACTGGACAAGAAATACTGAAGCACAGAACTCCCCGAAAAAACACAACTTCTTGTGTTTAACGCTTCAGTTTTTGAACAGTTACACAAACAAGATATATTTTTTTTTAAACATTTGGACAGCGACAGGCTAGCTGTTTCCCCATGCTAGCCTTTATGCTAAGCTAAGCTAACAAGCTGCGTACTGTAGCTTCATATTAACCGTACATACATAAGAATGGTATCAATCTTTCTGTCTAAAGCTGGGCATACATTGTATAATTTCACCCTAATTTAGGAATTTAGGAATATTGTTTAGGAATATTGTTCTGATTGTCAAGCCATGACCTTTACATGCAAAATAGCAAATAAAAAGGCCTGTTGGTCCCCGTGGACCATTCTGGTTGTTATGCTAGTACAGATTAGTTTTAAAGCAGGTATAACTTTGTTTGCGGAGGTACGGCTAACAATAACGTACAGACAGAGGTGCCAAAAAGAGTTTAAAAGTCAATTTCTGCCAAAATGGGTCAGTCCAAGTTTTGATTCTGATTGATGAGACGGCACCAATCTCGGAGAATCAACCTGTGGCTCTGTTTCAACTGTGCAAGAGACTGACGGCAGCCGACCAAGATTTCAGACCTGTCAGAAATCCATTGGATCATCCAGCAGCCGAGTCAAGAGTACTTGATCAGGCTGTAAACGTCCCTGCTTCCCCCTGTACACTGCATGGCAAACAATGCTCTAAGAAGCTGAAATTTGGTCAGAATCTAAAATGAGTTGTACAGCCTAAAAATTGGGTAAGAAAAGGTCTCAAATCAAACTCTTAGCAAAACAGCTGATATTTCCCAAAATGTCAAACTATTCCTTTAAGACACAGTCTGTTGTGGAGATGCTTAAATGTGCAAAAGTTCACATACTTAACAGGATGTCAGACCACCAAATTAAACACAATGTTCTCACATGATTCCTCCACATGGCTCATGAAGAGAAATCAAAGAGAAGATGAGATTGAAAGCTGTGTGGATGAATTCCCCAACAGACTGAGGAAGGCACCAACACTGCCAGGTTCAGGGGTTCATTTTTTATTCCTGTGCGACTCAAAGGTTTCACTGTGGCAGCCATGCAAAAATGTGTGCACTCGCTGCACTGTAAGGCAGCTCGGATCAAAGCGCTCACCAAATGGCTTTATGTTGAGAATATATCTCGCTCTCAGTGCGATTTCTCTCTTCAAACCCACACATCCTGCCTGTCTGCATGATTGACAGCTTCTAAACAAGTTAATTCAAAAGCTTACCGGCACCCAAATTAGACAAAGGCCCACATTTCTGCCCCATATAGGTCACTAACATGTGTAAGAAAACCGTTTCATGCTATAAATGCTGCTTTCGCATTTGAACTTTGGTGTGTGTGTGTGTGTGTGAGAGTGCGCGCTGGGCCCGTGAGTTGTAAAAGTTGAACTGTGACTCGTCACGTTGTGCTCTGAACCACATTTCCTGTCAGGCTGAGAGGAACAGCAGTGTGTGTGTGTGTGTGTGTGTGAGAGAGAGAGTGAGTGTGTTTTACTGCTATCATTAAAGGAATCGTTCACCATTAAAAGGGGAACTGGGGTTCTTCACAACAAAGCAGCAGGGGTATTAGCAGCAGAGTGTTACTGTCCTCCCCCACATCTCTCTGTCTGCTATGTTGTCTGTCTGTCTGTCTGTCTGTCTGACTTTCTGGCCTGTTCTAGGTCTCTGCCTGTCTAATGGTGGGCTTTTATCCTCGTCCCTTTTTGTTCTCAACTTATTTATTCCTAATTTTGACACTTTCACGTCTCTTCATCTCCTCCTTCCTACTTCCCATTCTCATCATCCCTCTTTCTCTACCTCTTCACCCCGTCCTCCCACCTCCAACTTTCTCCCTTTCTCCCTCCTTTCATGTTCTCCCGCTCCATCCCTGTCTCTCTCCTCTTTCTCCTTCTCCCCCCCTTTGCCATTTCCATTTCCACCCTCCACCGCCCCTCCTTCCACCTCTCTGCGGCACCTGGTGTTGAGGTGTCGCTGAGGTACAGTAGACGGCTCTTTGAAGTCCCAGGGGCCCTCGGGGGCTGTGTGTGTGTGTGTGTGTGTGTCAGGAAACTTTTATCAGCAGCTCCAGTCAAGAACATTTGGCGTTGCTTTTGATTGGGGCGTCTCTAATGTTAAAACGACCTTCCGCATGCGAGTGCTCGTACATGTGTGTGTACTGTATTTCCTGATTATGTATAGGAGGGGAACTTAAATCCCTATTATGCTTCCTTTTTTTGTCTTTTCTTAACCAATCAAAGCTGGACAGTTGAAGGGATAGTTCAGGCAGGGTTCCTACAGCTTAAGGCAAGTTAGATTTAAGATGTTAGTTTTAAGACTTTTTAATGCCATTCAGAATGAAATTTAAAATCCATTTTATAATAACAAAATTGACGGGAAAAAAAGGAGGAATTTGCTCAAATGTTGTAACATATAACATAACTTTTCGTCTCATGGCAGTGAGTTTCTTAAGCCCCTGTCCCATTGCACAAAACAACCACTAACACCTACAAACATTTGGCTTTTTATTTATCTGAAAGGTTAAATTGGCATACACTCCTGGGATAAATGACTCTGCAGTAGTCATGGTTATTTATTGGCTCCAGCTCCCATCACTTTCAATCGGCATTGATAGACATACAACATTTTAATAACTTAATTCACTGGGCCGACTGCCGGCAACTTTTAAGGTGGAATGTTAACTTGTAATGTTACTCGATGCATGAGTTGACAATATGAATCCATCAGCACACCTTAAATTTCACTGTGACAACTTTGACCATTACTTTAGTTTTTATTGCCTCTTTTGGATGACATACACTTTTCGTATTGAGAGAAACTTCAAGCGTTTAAAACACTCACTTGGAGAAAAAAACCCATAGTGGAGCATCATTCCTGTGGGCTACAGCAACACTAAAGGACTAAATGCACAAACCCATTATTTTTAAATATCCCATGGCGAGAGACTCTCACTGCAGCCTGTTTTATTTTGTCCTTAAAAAAGTTGCTGTGCATCCTCGAGGTGCAGACAGTGAGTGCTGGACAGAGCAGTGAGTGACAACAACCCCGCCCACATTTAAGGGTGCTGTTTGCAGTGGAAACACAAGGGTCTAGGTACCATGTGTGAAGTTACTTTTGGTTCCAAAGGTACCATACAGTGTTTGGTGGAAACGGGGCTTATGAGTATTGCTGGTTCCACTATCTACATCTGTGTGACAATAAGACTTTTGAAAGACTGATTTGGGACATTTTAATACCAATTAAGGTCTTATACTTTTTATGACTTTTTAAGGATGTGGGGGAACCCTGCCTGGGTTGAACTTAAGGACGACACTGTACCTTTTTGTCTGTATAAGTGAGTGATTAGATTCTATGAGTCCTTTGGGATATGAAACCACATAAAAACACTGGGTGATATAAATTTTCCCTTCAAATACAACTGTAAAAACACCATTATAATCATGCTAAGAGTTATATATTGTCTTAAAACAATTCAGAGTGGGAACATTGTGTGTTCTTATTGTAACTTACTGAGTTTACGTCTGGCACAGTCGGAAAACAGAGGGGGGAAGGAGCAGAGGAAAAAGCACCTCTGTCCTGAAGTCTGTTATGGTCTGCACCCAACCTGGAGAGAGAAGAAGAGAGGGGGCGGTGAGGCAGAGAAGGACAGAGAGAAAACCAGGCAAGAAAAAAGGAAGAGAAAGGAAAAAGAATCGAGGGAGAGACAGACGAGGTTGGTGAGAAAGAGAAGGAGAGAGACAGAGGAATCTGTGAGTCACTGTTTAACTGTGGGCTGCTAAAAGTCGGCTAGCCATGTTAAAATACCGTCTGGGCACACACACACACACACACACACACACACACGCACACACACACACACACATACCAAACTCTGCCAAAATACAGAAATCTGCCTAAATTTCAACAATGGTTGGCACATGATTCACATACCCCCACACACATATTAAAAGTTTATGCAAAAATCCTGCGTCTGCCTCGCACAGACTGCGCTGCCCAACAGACCAGCTAATTATTTTCAGTTGGACACCAGGCACGCACACACCTCTGCTGCACATTCCTCACAAAGTAATGAGCTGCTTTTCTACAAAGGTAAGAATTTAGGCGAAGGTCAGAAATAATTCTTTCCATTTCAGGAAGTCGAACTTTGCAGCAAAGCAGGAACAATGACATCATCCAACCCCTAAGCGATTAATTATTGATGACTTTCCTCTGAAGAAGAAGAAGTAGGTGGATTACAATTAGTTCTGTCTCTATGAACAATCCCTGCAAGAGATGGTGTTTGTGATTTTAACTGCAGTATACCCAACATGGTTCTCCTTCTTCAACCCTTTCTCATTTTTACCAACATATTATCTGAACACAATCTGATGGTTGCTTTTTTGTTTACTTTATGAGTAGTTTAGGTGCACAGCAGACGGACGAGCAGGACACAACTTGTAGACAAACTCCCACACGCTGTCTAACTTGCAAAAATAATAAATGTATTGCAATGTTTTGGTAACTGGACCTTCATCAGGTAAAAAATGTTGGCAGGTTTTAAATGTATTACTTTTGCAAGTTAGACAGCATGTGGAAGTTAGTCTAAAAGTTGTGTCCTTTACACGCTCATAAAAGAATAAAGGACAAATATGAAAAATACTTGCCTGCAAATATTTTGCATCAAAATCATTCACACTGGTAGAGATGCGAATTTGCGATGGTCGCAACACTTGTTAAATAAAAGGTTTTGATGTGGAAAAAGATCTGCCAGCAGTGACGCCAATTTGCGACAACTAGCAGGATCCTATTGGCCCATAGAAGCATCTGGCAGTCTGTCTGTCGGTGAGTTGTTGTGTAGCCTAAATTACTGTAAGCTATTTCATTTAGCATCCTTTTATCAAAATGTCCAACGAAAGGAGTTAATTTGAGTTCCATCACGTAAACAGTTACACAGTTTATATGTCTAGGGCTTTTATTGTGAAAGGTACGAACTGAAGGAGTGGATCTGGTATGCGCTGTCTTTGTAGAGGTTAAAAGGGGTAATAAAGTTTGCTGTCTTGCTTTGGACTATGGAGCGTCTATTGTTTTCTAATCCTCTTAAATACAGGTGCAATGTAATTGGCCTTTGTTAGTGGTGTGACAGCTCAGAAAAAATTGACCTCGTTAAAAAAAAAAAAAACCTTTGGTTTTTTTTTTCAGCCATGCTACTTGCTCTTTGGTGCTTTACTTAGTCACAGTGGTGTTTTCTGCTTAATGCCACCGTCATGCAAACATGCTGAGCTTTTAGCTGGTTATTTTGATGCAGGCTGTTCTCATGCACTGTTTGTAAGTTTCGTACATGTCCTGCTTACTAATGAGCCAATAATACGTGTATAATCCATGAAGCCTTTGGGAAGGCTGCGATCACTTGACCAATGGGCTGACGAGATTAAAGAAGTAAGTGGCCCTGTGAGGTTGGAGGTTGGTGTGGTGGATAGGTCACAAAACACAAGACTCTCTACCAGGACTTTTCCCAGGAGACCATGTAAATTTTGAGTGAACTCTGAGTTGGTACGTCGCTACTTATGGTACGTCGTCACCATGTTTTTTATCCCAAACCTACCCTCCATAACTTTACGTTAAGAATTTGACATCATTCATGGGGCACTAATTCATAGGATAGCATACAAACAGTTTTATGAGGATATGTTGGTTTATTATAATCAGTGTAAGTTAGCGTGTTAGCATGCCAACATTTGCTAATCACAACTTAAATCAAAGTTACAGCTGGGGCTGATGGGAATGTCTTTAGTTTTGCAGGTATTTGATCATAAACTAAAGTATTAAGTAACTGTGACCAAATGATGGAGCTATTAATGTCACCAAAGTTATTACAATTTATCCTCAAGGGGACACGAATGTGTACACCAAATCTCATGACAGTCCATTTAACAGCTGTTGAAATGTTCACCAAAAGCTAAAACAGTCAACCTCATGGTTGAAAAAAGAAGAAAAGTCAAAGGACAGTCAGTAGACTTCATCCTCTATGGGTCATGAATGTCTGCACCAAATTTCAAGGCAATCCATCTGTGAGTTGTTATCTATTAAAACATTTATTGAGCTAGTTCAGCCTGGGTCAAATTGGCAGGCCAGCATACATCGCCTTCCCTCGAGTCACACTGCTAGCATGGCTTAAAACACCCACACAAGTTACATGAGCCCAAAATGACTTCTCCAGTTGTTTGTTTTTGTGGGGTCAACACTTAAAATCCAAAGACATTCAATTTTACTATGATATAAAAAAGAAAAAAGGGCAAATTCTCACATTTGAGAACCATGTATATGAAGCATTTTTACATGGTGACTGACTGAAATGATTAATCACTTATCAAAATATAATTGTTCCAGCTCTGCTTTGTTGTATTTTCTAGCCTCTAGACTTCTTGAGAACCCTTCACTCATTAGCTCCTCTGGGTGTTCAGCTGCTTATTATTTTAGCAGGTCATTTACTGCTGTAGGCCTTTTGCTCATTAGGCAACAAATGCAGATACTAATTCATCCTCTATGTTGCATGTTAGCTGTATTGGTCCCTGAGATCGTATCTGTATTAGCCATGGTAGAGAGACTTGGCTTTGAGTATTTGTGCTATGATGTGATCCATGTTACACAAATCAACATTGCTACATTTATCCAGCATTACCCATTCTGTGCAATTTCGCTCGATCAATGTTGGATCCAGCAGTTTGGATGAGAAAACAACACACTAAATCTTTAATTTGAAACCATAAGACCCCGCTTCATTCACAACCAAACCATGGACGTCGTTGCTGAATCTTTTATAAAAGCCTCAGCAATTACAACGGGAGACTGAGAATTATGCAGCATGCGATGTTGACTTCTGCTCCATATTCCTGCTTCATTCGACAGTACCAAGCAGAGAAAGACAGGAGAGGACGGACAGGGAGAGGGAGAGAGAGAGAGAGGAGGAGATGACATGTGGGTTCTTTTTGGGTTTCTTTGTCTTGATGTGAAACCACGTGAAGCACTGACAGAAATGTGACAGATACCTGCAATGTCAAAAACCGGCAGGGTCGCACCCATTCTAATTTGTCAGGTGAGACAGTGTTTTGGTAGCGTGGGAGGTGTGGTGCGCTTGTGTGTGCTTGTCTTCCTGTCTGTGCAGGTGTGATTGAAAGTGTATGTGCATTATGCATGTGCGTAGACACTCAGCGGTGTCTGTGCCTCTCAGCCGGCTCTCTGTACCTTCCTGTCAGTTCAGCTTGTCATTCAAGCATCAATAAAGAGAAACTTTTTCCTTCTCGTTTACTCTGTTTAAAATTTGTCATGCTTTTCTCAAACAGGGGGGAATGGGCAGAAAGGCAGACAGAAAACTGCAGCAACAGTGGAATGGGGTTTTATTACATGTTTGACAGGGAATGCCGTGCATCGGAACAGAGAGATTTCACCACGTTAACAAGGAGGATTTTCAGGGCTTTTTCTGGGCGAGATGTTAGAAATGTTTGGAGGATGACAGTAAGAGGAAAGAAAAAGAGCAGGTGTAAGGAACATAAGATAAAGGGCTGAAGTTGGATTCCTGACAAGACCTTCAGTGTTGGACTAGTTTCACCAAAAAACCAAACTCCAAAAGCCTGGTACAGTTTGTCATTTGCTAAGCAATAGTTATACATACATACAGAACACAGTTCGCCCCGAGGAAGGTCTCTATTTATCCCAAACACATTCTCTATTTTCTCCAGGACAACAGGACGCCGTGTCTCCAGCCCTGGCTAGCTGGCGAGGAGTACTGGTCACTGTTTTTGTAGAATGATGAACTAAAAGACAGCACGGTGGTGCAGTGGTTAGCATTGTTGCCTCACAGCAACAGGGTTCTTGATTCGAACCTGGGGTGGGGAGTTTGAACCTGGGGTGGGGGAGCCCCGCTTTATGGAGTTTGCATGTTCTCCCTGTGTCAGCGTGGGTTTTCTCTGGGTACTCCGGCTTCCTCCCACAGTCCAAAGACATGCAGGTTAATTGGTGACTCTAAATTGTCCCTAGGTGTGAATGGTTGTCTGTCTCTATGTGGTAGCCCTGTGATAGTCTGGTGACCTGTCCAGGGTGTGCCCCGCCTCTCACCCAATGTCTGCTGAGATAGGCTCCAGCTCTGACCATGTTCATGTGAAACTGTCAAAATCAGACGATCAAAACTGATGCAAATTGTACTTTTTGAAATTGTTCATTTTAATGACAGGAACAAATAAGCTGGCCTACATTTTGAGTAGTTATACACTACAGAAAATAAAACAGAAAGCTGACAAGACAAGAGCACCAAATATTTACTGGGAAAACTGTGTCGTTTCACATGTTCTCATTCAGACCAAATATATAAATGAATTGATATACTGATGAATAAAAGGAGGGTCGGTCTAAACTTGTCCACACCTGCACTGAATTTGATTGAGCTGGGACTCGGGTCACTTTCCGTTCAATCCAATTAATCCAGAGAGTGGACATTCAAACCATAAGAAAATCCCCATCAAAAGGTTATTTAATATTCAATCTATAAAGGCATTATTGAGACAGAGCAGCGCTCTTATCTGCCAGTAAATGAATTATAGTTTCAATTTGCATGTTGAGTGAATTGAACTGAAAGTGCCTCAGACCCAGAGCGCCCACCAGAGCTGTGGTGTGCCTGCTGATAACCAGACTGCCAACTCAGGATTTGGCAAAAGCCAGATTTACACTTGTGCAAAAATGAGGTCAAATTTTTGTGTTGGCTTACGGGTGTGAAAATCTGTAAGAAGTCTCCAGCACAGGGTTAAGGAGACAGACTGATGCTGGAAAATATTGTTACAGTTTGCATCAATTCAGTTTTAAAGCGAAAGCTTTTGAGTTTTAAAGAGAAGCATGTATGAAAGCAACAAAGGGCTTCAAGGGTTTTATAATCTTATAACTTAATACCTAACTGTGAAATTAAAGCATGACTGAATACCTTGTGTTGGAATTTAAATAATGTAAAGCACTCAAGTATTTTACTCAAAATCATCTGACTTCATGTAACTTACCTCCACCTTTTCCAGTAGGTGATGCTAAATTGAGCAATTTCAAAGACACTGTACGTAGTCTGATGAAGAGCCTGACGCTCGAAACGTTACTTATATTCAAATAAACTTGACTGAGCATTGGAGCCCTGCAGTATGCAAACTGATTTAATCTTCTTTTGTATGCACTGCATTCGGCTCAGCACCTGCCCGTTTTTGGTTTGGATGTGTGATTCTTTGTATGTGATTTACTGTAATTTGTTAATGGTTCACAGCCTTCTGTAGAAAGTTTATTTTCAATTTGTAACCATATTCACATTTCTTCAATTCCCTTTTAAAAGTTTTTTTCAGAATTATCATATATAAACACTTTCAGATCCAAAAAATCAAGTTACTCAACACTGACCCTTCGTGAAGTCCCACCTTTCAAGACTGTCATGCTCTCACACCCGGCATGTCAATGTGGTGTGAGAGCATGACAGTCTTGCTCTCACACCCGGCATGTCAATGTGGTGTTTTCAACAATATCAGTCAGATATTCCAAAGAAAAAACAGCAAATTTTTGGCATAATAGACTGAATCAAAATGTTTATTTACAACAGCTTCCGGGTAGAAAATCTTTGTGTCACGTACATGAAAATAAAACGGCGCGAAGCAGACATTGCCTTAATTAGTTAGGTATTAGTAAGGTTCTAACCACCTAAAAAACCACCAGACTCCATTGACAAAAACTGTCATTTTACAGCAGAACACTGAGTAGCTGTCTACTGCAGCGTTGATTGGTTAGTGTGTATGGTAAAGCTAGGCAGATATTCAAATGTAGGGTACACTTACACGGATATCATTTTTTTTAGGTAGCTAAAATACATTTTGTGTCTCTACAGCAGTGCATTGTTTAGCTTGTGTGCCTGCAGATTTGGTTTTTCAAATATGATAACAAAGCAACAAATTACATAAAGGAAGCACAGTAGAAATGTCAGACATGTCCACTGTGTTTAACGATATATCTTTAAACATTACAGTTATGGCTTAAATTGACAAAAGAATTCAACAAGTTTGTCGATAAATTGCCAGTTTTCTACTCTAACATGACTGTTGTTAGAGCGACGTCATGGATGGAAAAACAAGGTACTCAACATCTTGGCAATTTACATTGAGGACAAAGAATTGCAGGATATACAGAAATGCTATAGCACAGCAAGCTAACTCAATAAATTGTTTTATCTTAAGCTTAACGTTTAGCCTAGCTATGGCTAAGTTTTAGCCCACTGCTAGCAAAACTCCAGCTTTTTAATTTGTTGAAAGTACAAAAAGCCTCAAATGGCATATAACTGCCTAACTTAAAATTAAAACATAAGTAACTTAAAAATAATTTTCAACCGTCTTTGTTCGTTAACATGCTAGGTTAGCTAATGTTAGCATAAGGTTAGCATTTTACCTTGGAGCAAAGGAAGAAGTTTTTGTTGATTTTTGATGGATTTTGCTGTGAGTGAGGTCTTCCACACTTTTCAATCCATATCCGACATTTCTACTCTTGTGTTTTTGGCTCCAGGGAAGTGGAAAAAAACAACACAGCTCTCTAGACCTTAAGGTTATTTGTCCGACAGTCCAAGTTGCAGCTTCTGAAGCCTTCACAGGCCTCTGGTGCCTAGTTACGGTTACTAACGTAGGATTGGACAGTAGTCGTTCCAAGAGGGTTGTTAGCGAAGGGTCAAAAACTGACATGTAGAAAATTTAACTTGATTAAAAAAAAGAAGAGACACTTAAATTAGCTGACTTAGAGTTATTTATAAAGCCGGAAGCAAAAGAAACCTCTAAAAATATTTAGAAATGTAGACCTTACAGCCTTCCTTTGCTCCCATACATGTGTTTTATTTTCCAACAACCATTTTGAGCATGCATCATACATTACATGCAGCATATGTGCTAAAGGCTGCACTCAGACGTGTGCCAGCAGCTGAACTTTCCTCACCACGGAGCGCCACATACCTCATCTTTCCACTGCTGCTTCGACAGATGTGATCGGACTTATAAAAAAAAACACAACCTGCAGTACCCGGTTTGTTTGCTATTTGGACACAGCGTGTCCCTAATATTGAGTCGTGGTTGGAAAGCCGGCGCTGACCTGAGAAGCGTGAACTCGGTCCCTCACGCAACCAGCCGCCACAACTCAAACAAACAAAATAAACCTGAGTTTGGATACAGACGAGACGCAGAGGAAGGAAGGAGACAGAACAAGAAAATCAGGCAGTGACATATCTGATGGTAGCCTTAACAGAGCGAAAGAGGAAAGATGGAGATAATTAGTGTGTTTGTGCGAGAAAGAGACTTAAAAACAGATGAGTAGAGGAAAAGAGAGGCGTGGAGAAAGAGACATGGGAGGTGGAGTGAGGAAAGATAAAGACAGAAAGTGAGGATGGAATACAAAGAGGGGCTGTGTGTGTGTACACCAGGTGTGTATCTGCCGTCCCCAAGGTCCTTCTAGCTGTCTTCTCCCATTGATTAGTTCATATTGATCTGGCCTGGCACATACACCCTGACACACACACACATGCACACGCACACACATGCACACACTCACACACACACAGCATGGTTGACTTGATTTAGCCGGGCTTTGACACAGGGGACATGGGGGTACATTGTTAACGCACATGCAAGCATGCACACACACCCACACACCATCTTTCTATCATTTTGCCTCTTAAAATGACAACCATCTTCTCTCTCACACACACACACACACACACACACACACACACACACACACACACACACACACACACACACACACACACACACACACACACACACACACTTGTCAAACACTCTGTCTATTTGCTCATGTGCATTGGCTGTCTGGCAATCGGGCAGGAGAAACAATGAGAATGTATGAGACAGACTGTCAGTAGAAAACTCGCTGTCTTGTACAAATCTGATAAATAAATCTTGTCTGTTTCTCTGGAAATTGAGGAAATTGTTTGATTTTCCAACAGCTGCCACATGTTACAGTGTGTGTTGTGTGTGTTACAGAGACCGGTGTAGCTCGGATGAAGCCAAACCTGAACTTGGTGCGACTGTAATCACTATCTTTTTGTCAACAATGGATCACATGACTCCTGTGTATTTGGAGGATTTTCTCTTGAAGTGACAAACCTACAGAGAATTATCGCATCTCCTCAGCTCTACTGAACTTTAAAGGGTCTGTATGTGACATTCAGAGCATTAATATAGCGGCAAACAACTATTTGCTATGTAAAGATTTAATGGAGTGACGGCGTCCTGAGCAGAGAATGAAGTCACACTACCTCTGTGTGTGTTGTAGTGTGGGAGCCTTTGTTGTGGTCAATGGCCCGATTGCATTTGCATGTTAGTGCATGTGAGTCCCTGTGTGTATCCCACCGGCTAGCAAATTCCCGCCGCTCTGAATCACGCTCATATGGTGGTTATAGCTGATAACAGCAACAGCATCATTGCAAAAGCTTAAAAGGGTATTTAAATACTGAGAAACTGAAGCCCTTTTTAGATTTAAGGTTTGCGCTTATCCCTGCTATCAGCTGTTTCCTGTTTATCCACCGCCAGTAGGTCGCACGTCATGTAGCATCTTTCTACTGCAGACAGACAAGTTTTATGAAAAGACCATCTTTCCAGCCATAAAAAAAATACTTCTTTGTAACACCCACCCTCCCGTTCCCTCCTAGGTTAACTCCATGAGCTCTGTCGGCACTCTTGCAGTCCCAGCTGGGACTTCAGCTCACCGTGGCCAACAAGCCAGATATTTCTCTGATGTTTCCCTCTGGCGTTGGTGGAGACTAAAAACAGAGCTAAAAGGAGAGTGAATATTGGCTGTTTGCTGAGCAGCTAAATCGTGTGTTCACAGCTTGTGTCCACAGCCCCCAAGAGGTCAAAAGATCGATTAAGGCAAGTTAAATTTAATCACTCAGCATTACACAGAGCTGTTGTGTTGCATGGCGCTCTAAAGCTTTCAGGTCACAAAACATTAGTTGTCAATTACAGACAACCTGCAGCTACAGTAGCCTAAAGGCAGCAGCCACGAGTAGCAGGTTTGTGACTGGAGGGTCAGCGGTGCAAATCCCCAGACTGGCTGGGAGAGTGCAGAGGATGTGAACGTGTCTCCCTTCCTTCACTAAAATAAAAACATACAGTCAAGTCAAGGTGCCCTTGAGCAAGACACCTCAACCTCCAACTGCTCCTGAGCTGCTCAGTGGCAGCTGCAGAAGACTGTGTTTGTTCAGGGCAGCTCCCAGTGTGACTGTGTGGAGCTGTGTGAAGGTGAAGCAGGGCGAGGCTGGTGGAGATGCTTGTTCTGTGTCTTTACAGTGATGAGAAAGGAGAGGAAACAATGTGGAAAAATACCTTGGAAACAATCTGGACCCACTGTGCGCTCATCAACGCCCCTCTAATGAGGAGGTCTTACTTGTCGTGACCAGAATGATGCATGATGGGACCTGGTGGCAGGCGCCCTGACACATATCAATATGTGTACACCAACATTTATATACGCCACACACAGATACAGTCTCACATCTTTTTTTTATTATTATCTGTCCTTCATCCAGGCTCTGTGCTAGACTTCCTTTTTTCCCTCTTTGTCTCTGAATCAGAAGAAACGTCACTGTCTGTCTCTGCCTTTAGTCTTTTGTGTGCATGCAGACACACACGCACACACAAATACAGTACGTGCACAGACACACAAACACCTGCACACACACCCACACACACACACACACACACACACACACACACACCCTGCCTTCTGCTGCTGTGATGGCTCCGAGCTGTCAAAACATCCTTGCTTTCTCTCCCTCTCTCGCACCAAAGCAGCCTGACTGAGCTTGTCTATGCAGGTTCACAGAGACTGCTGTCTATCCACCCTCACTCCCTCTTTCTTTCTTCCTCCTTTCTTCTCCCTCTCTCCTACATTTGTGTATCTTAGCATCTTGATTTTGCTTTCTCGATCTTTCTCTCATGTCTCACTGGCTTTTTTGCCTATACAGGGATCTGCATATATTAAAAAACACTTTAATGTATGCTCTACTGTATTAGGCAAGATGTGTGAATGAAATACATAATGTATAGCTGTTTATAAAGGTCCATACTGGCTCTTTACCTGTCAGTGCCTCCACACAGGTCATGTCGAAACTGAGGCAGGTAAATCTAATGGAGTTTAAGTCCAAAAATGCTGTTTACATGTGAAAACAATGTGCATTTACACCTATGTTTCCAGGTTGTCTTTGAAAAGTTATCCAACTACACATGTTTACATGCATAAAATACTAGGATTTTTATTTATTTATCCCCGTTTAAATGCAGCTGTGTAACTCCCATTAATGTAAAACATCAATCAGGCACAGAAATTACTTTGAAGAGACACAAAAAGACAACAAGGAGATGCAAAACGACCAAACAAGACACCAAAACCACCACAAAAGACAACAAAAATGGACAACCATGAGGAAAAACCGAATTACCTAGACACACAGCTGCCTCAAGAGACTCAAAACAACAACGAAGAGGCAAAACCACCACAAAGTCCATGTGTCATGTGGGAGAGGTCCTGGGGCCTTCTGCATATCTGTGCCCAGGGGCCCTTTATCTCATAAGGCCCAGACAAACCAAACCGACTTCAGAGAGCTATCAGCGAAAAAAGCACCCTGTTGCATTGCCTAACATTGCCAGTGTCTCGGCTTAAAAGTTTCACATGAACACACCACAAAGACTACAGTCAATGGCAAACCAGCATGTACGTTTCGTGTTTGCATGAGAGGAAACATTTCTCCATACCAGCAGATGGCAGTAGTCTGTAATCCTCGTTCAAAAAGGGAAACCAGAAAATCATCTAGATGCTACTTAGCCAGTTAGCACATTAAAAACACAAGCCAATGTTAAAAGAACAGAGCATGTTTACCATACGCCAGTGAACAATAACATCACAAAACGTTTCTGCTTAAGAGCACAATAGCTATAGGAAATTAATCTTACCTTACATAACACGTTTGTCTTGGATTTATACCCTCTAGATTTAAGTTCGTTGTTTACTTTCCTCACTTCTGTTTCTTCTCTCCTGCGCTGAGATGAACTGAATTAGAGTAATTTCATTCACCAACAGGCACCACATTCCCCAACACCCATTCAACATATTGAATTGGCAGAAAAAAAGCAGACTAGTGCCGACAAGGGCCAATGGTGTGTCAGGGCCTATAATCTGCCCATGTGTTGCAGACTGCGGTAAAAACCCCAACTGAGATATACATATCCCTATAGAAACCTATCGGCATATCCCATGTCTTTACTGGAAAATATTACATTCGTAATGAGGCCTAATTTGGAATATTGAAACAGATGCCGTCAAATGACCTGTATTCAGAATATTGTCATATCTGAAATAATAGTGGAATGTTAGTGTGCATGTAAGCATAGAAACTGAAAGGTGAACCTGTCCCATCCTGTTCTACACCTGTGCGTGCTTCAATATTTCACATTTTGTTGTTCTCATTGACATATTTAATTGTCTTTGGTATTATGATTTGATTGCAGCTGCCACTGGTTAAGCAAGGCCAACAGAAACTCCTGCAATTCATCGATCAGATGACTGGTTGGTGCTGCCAAAGTCACCAGACAACATAAATACAGGTTAATAACAACACCTGTGCTGTGTGATTAGCTGTGGTGGCATCAAAATGAGAGGTCTCGGGACACGGGACAATGTCTGAGTAGAGTCAAATCATTAACAAGTATCTTCTTTGTCCCTTCATTTTTAAAGAGGGAACTTTTTCATTGGTTTAGGAATATTGTCAAATAAATGCAGAAAAATGTAGTTTCAAATTTTTAAAAAAAAAATCTGTTTGAAAATTAGTGTCATTACAACCCATTTCCCAGTCATCTGTCGAAGCTACATTAGTCTTGTTAAAACCTCTCATGCTTATTAAAAAGGAATCTCAGCCTTAAATCATCTTTGAAGGTTGATTTTCTGCTGCAATATTCAATTTCCTAAATACTTCCCAAGATCAAAATCACAGAAAACACAAAGCTGTTCCATTAAATCACACGCCGAGAAAGAAAATCGATCTCTTTCACCCAAAGTACAAAACATGTCCAATAATCTAAAATTAATGTAGTGTATACTGTTGAATTTATCACACAACGAAAAATTATATTACTGTCACAGTTCAAGACTGAAAACAAAACAATTTTTGTGTTTAAAAAAATAGTTTTCACTCTTAAACTGTTGCAGGCTTTGTGGTAAAATATGTGTCGGTCTTCTCTCTTCTCTCTTTGGCTTCATATTTACTTCTTTCTTTTCCATACTCTCTCTCTCTCCGACTTCACACACACACACACATACACACACACACACACACACACACACACACACACACACACACACACACACACACACACACACACATGGAGAGCTGTGTGTTTGGCCTGCAGGGTGTGCACAGCAGGGAGGAATCAACCGTATGGCAGACATGAGGACGGAGCCAAATCTGGCTCGTACACATGGTGTGTGGCCATGCTGCCCCGTGTGTGTGTGTGTGTGTGTGTTTTGCTGAAGGCAGTCTGCACTTAAATATATATCAGGGGCAGCAGTTGCCTAAAGGTGTGCGGTTTTCACTGGAAGGCTACCAAACTAATGAATGAAAACCACTCTCCATTCCCTCGCCAGCTACTGTCACCGTGCCCTTGAGCAAGGCACTTAAGCTGCTGCTGCCTCAGCACAGAGTGAGAGCCTGGATGTGAATGGAGGGAGCGATAATAAATGTGAGGCAGAGCAATACTAAGTAGGACATATTCTCCTAAAGGATGACTCGCTTTATTAATGCCTAGCTATCATTTCTGTGTGTTAATGATAGCATCTCTCAGTAAAGCAAAGGCTGATCTGGGAACAGGGCGAGAAACCAGAGCAGTCAGGCGATCAGACAGACTGTAAACAAGCCAACCGTTTAGCCAGATGTTCCGCACCACTAAATTTAGACATAAGGCTTTACAGCTCAGGTAGGTAACTGATTTTAGAAACATTTTTGTAATATTTGTTATAATATTTAATTTGGGTCAAAAGAAACTTTTGAATAGCTTACCTGTATGTGACAGAGAGGGCGTTCCTATTTGCTGTTCTACGAATGCAGATGCACGTGCACACCCCTTTGTTGAAAGACTGATTCAGCGATGGAGAATCCTGCAGAGAAAGTCGCTACTCCAGAGTTGGCATCAACTGCCTGCACTGCAAAGCAACCCAAAAAGGGAAATAGACTTATTAAAGAGAAAGTCTAAAAGAGAGTCTGGCAATGAACAAAATACAGTATGTGTCAATATCAGCGAAATGATTCAGAGTTGGAGAAAACATTTTTAGTTGGAAAAAAAATTACTTGTGCTACGATTTTTATGTCAGAACATCACGAACACCACTGACCACTCAGTGAGTTTCATGGCTTTGAAAACAAACATTTAGGGTGGTTTTAGGACAGGTTCACACATGGCCATAGGCAGCAGTGTTAAGCCAGGCAGGGGTAAACCAAATTTCATCATAAACAACCCAGAAATGGGGCTCAAAGTGCAAAATACCAAACTTCTCCTTGAAATAATCACCGGAGCTCAAGTCTCAAGGCTGCAGCGTTAGCTTGAGCCTCGAGTCACAGTGCGTCCTCCATCTCACTCCCTGCTCCGTCTCACTCCCTGCTCCGTCTCACTTCCAACTTCTCATAATAAACTCAAAATATTCTTTAAAATATCACATCATTAATGTAACAAATGTGTCCAATGATGAGAAAGTGTCGATGCCTCATATTTGCAAACAAGGTTTTTTGTCGATATGTTCAGCAGCTGTCTATACTTATTATGGCCCAAATTTCATAATTGTGGATTTAACAATGTGTACAAAAAGTAGTGCAAATATACTGTAGACCAATGGTTCCCAACTGGTCCAGCCACAGGGTCCAGATTTCTCCTTAAGTAATTATTTCAAGGTCCACACTATACTGTCCTCCGTTGTCAACTAGAATGCAAAAACTGTTGTCAAATCGGAGGTGACGTCACTCCCACTTCCGTCTTCCGACCTCCGAGTACAATAAGAACGCACCATTCCTGTTGGTAAGACCTCCTGTCGATGGGACTTCCTGCTGGGAAGTCTGCACAATTCAATAAACTCCCAGATAGGGCGCCAAAAAGAGGGAAATGCCTGAATGGCAGAACACACACAGTTTAATATATTAAGCGTCATGCTTGTGTTTGGCCATGTCATCGAGCTGGTTTGCTGTCTGTTAGTCACTCACTCTACAGCACTTCAAAATAAAAGCTGGAAAATTGCTGCTCTTCAAAATAAAGTGTGTTTTTTTACAAACTTGACACATTCGCAAGTCGCTTGTGGTCCATTCTGAATGAACCAGTGATCCACTTTTGGATCGCGACCCACCAGTTGGGAACCACTGCTGTAGACCTACACTGTTATGCAGTGCAGTTCAGTGTGTAGTGTATGTGACTGTGACAAGCGTGTATGTGTGTGTAATGCTGAAACACCTCTCATGTCAGTAAGCACAGGAGAAGCATGTGTCTCTGCATGTGTGTCCATGTCCGTGTCATTGCATGCTGCCTGCATGAAAATATGCATGTCATTTAATTGTGCGTGCACGTGTGTGCGCGTTGTGTGCTGCGTGTGCTGTCGGCATGTGAGCACACATTGAGTGCATGTGTGTGGGAGCGTCTTGGCTCGTGGTGGTTTTGTCAGTGCATGAAAATCATTTATTCATGTTTCATTTTGTGTGTGTGTGTGTTGGATATACAGAGCCATTTTTGTCTTGCATGCGTGCTCTAATAGACACTCTGTGCTTACATGTGTAGCTGAAGGTTCATGTCTGTGTCTTTGAACGCTCAATTGTCTGTTTATGTTCTAACTTTTTTTCCTCTTCTTCACCCCCAATCCCTTCATCCATGCCACATCTCGTCTCTGACTCCTCTAAATATCTGTGTCTCCTCATCTCTTTCCCTCTCATGACTCGTGTGTGTAGAGGTTAACCATTCATGCAGCGTTTCTCACTCTCACTGAGTGTGTCTGTGTGTGTGGGAGGGTTTTTAAAAATGCATATATTCTATAAGAGGGAGGAGGAAACAGAGCGTGGTGAAAAGAAAAATACAGCCTCTGTGTGCGTTGTGTCAGTTGAGTTGACATCTGATCTTGCTGAGTATGGTAAAGAAGAAAGTGCTGAAAGTACTCTGCGTGTGTGGTGTGTGTGTGTGTGTGTGTGTGTTTTGTGGCCTGCATGTGTCCTCGTTTCTGTGTGGGTGGTAAGAGGAGGGAGTAAGGGATCAGGGTGTGTGTGAGTGCACTTAGTTTAAGTGTCAGCATGGCTCAGTGTGTGTGCGTGCGTGTATGTGTGTGTGCGCGTGTGTCTGACAAGCACGGAGAAAAGAGGGGGAGTCGAAGTGAAACAGAGGCTGAGAGATGGATGGCAGGAAGGGTGATGAGGGAGGGAAGAAGCCGAAGAGGAATGAAGGAGGGGAAACTAGGAGAGAAATATGAGTGATTGGTGGGGAAGAGAAAAGATGGAGGGAAGTTAGAACAGAAGGAGACACTTTTGCTGTGTCACAAATCAGAAACTTCAGTTAGCACACCACATATACTAACGCTCCTTTCCCACTGCACAAAAAACCCAGTGATACCCGCTAACATCTGGCTATTGTTGTATGTAATGGAAAAGGTTACAATCGACATGGGTCAAATGACCCTGCAGTATGACTCCAATCAGCAGTGATGAAAATACAACACCCAGGTGAACGTGCTATGCTAATTTCAGCCTCTTTATCGGCGGGCTGCAATGCACTACCACAAAATACCATCTGTCTCCGCCCAAGCAGCGCTCAAACATCGTTCAAAATTAGTCTGCAGAGAAAATGAATAAGTAAGAGGTATGTAAAAAGAAGTTTTCGGGCCTGTTGGTGATGTCACACGTGACGCACCAGTAAGAAACAAAACAGAAAGGCATACTTGTCTGCTGCAGAGCTGAGTACACAGCTCTGGTCTACTGTCAGTTGGAAAGTAACCTTTTTTCTGTGAGGTTTCCCATGTTTAAAAAAAACCCATGTGCACACTCTAATTTCAGTGGAAAAGAGGTATAAGTAACATACTTACTCATGCAGTGTGCTAATTTTGACAGGGTAGTGTCGTCTCAAATCAAACATGGCCGTTGTGCACTTTTTGGAAATGACAACTGCAAGATCTGGCGCCCTACGTGCTTTAGCTTTCCCTACTTCCAGAGCAAGGGCTAGTTTCTTCTTCTGCTGGGAAAATTGCAACCAGTTGAAGCAATACTGCCAACATCTGACGAAATATTGTCACTGGCTATATTATACACTTGCTATTTCTGCTTGTTTGCTCACTTGGCGTCTCCTGTTTTTATTTATTTATTGTATAATGAACATGCTTTCACGATACATTTTTATGAATATCAATGAATGTCTGTTGCAGATACCAACTGGCTCTATCACCTGCTGATCTATTGAGTTAATGATACTAAATAATAACTTGTCAAGCCACTGATCACAAATCTCATGGCCACACCAGAAACCTATGCAATGTCAATGCCTGATGATAAAATGTGTCATTTTTTGTGTCATCGTTTGGCATCGATGGCTTATATTCGACAACAATAAAGAGGTAGTGAAACATACACATATATATTTGTATATTTGTATATATTTGTACATACATATTTGTCATGTCGGCTGTATTTTATGCTCACATTAAGTAAACTAACAAAATACTTATTAAAAAGAACCACCTTACAGAGTGCTGAGCGGCTGCATGTACACGCGCCACCATTATTATAAGTTTAAGTTGAATTGTGTTTGTGGTCTTGGCCCTCCTGCTACGTAGGCAACATGGCGAACATTGAGGGTAACATTCCACACTCAATTTTTTTTGACTGTTTTAAGTGCACCATGGGGGTACTCACAGTGCGCTGCATTAGCCATACGTCTTCATGTGAACGCACTCGTGCACTCAAAATAGCAGTACAGAAGTATCTGACACAGCACCTGAAACGGATGCTTTTCTTTTTTTATTCCAATTTATGTTTCAGTGTTCTCCTCCAGCATAAATGTTACATGCATATCTTATGAATGAATGCTAAATCAAAACTCTTTCCCTCTGCCCTCTCTTTCCTCTTTTTCTCTTTGTCAGAAAAATCTGTCTCTCCAGGGGTTTCCTGACAAATAGACCAGTTTGATCAACCGCACACATTCACGTTCACACACACACACACATTACACGTGACCGAGAGCTTCTTAACATCCACTGGCAGCAAAAGTTCTCTACCTCTTTCTTCATTCTCGGGTGTCCTTGTGTGTATTTTATGTTTCATGCTTTGTGTCCTTGGTGTACGGTTACATCAATAGGGAAGTGTCTCCTATCAATATTTCATTCCATAACTGCTGAAAATGCAAGATCGACAAGCGAGGAAAGAGGCGAGGGGAGAGGAGCTCGGCTGTAACAGGGGAGTCGTGACAACTGAATACAGATCTGAACGCAGAGTCTGGAGAGGGAGCAGGTGTAGCAAAACTGACTTTACTCTGTCAAAGGGCAAGTTTGCAGTCGTCAGACTCAGAGGGGTGAGGCGGGTGAAAGTCAGAAGGTGAGCAATGAGTCAATCAAAGCAGGTAATGGCAGGTAGAACAGAACTAACGCAGGAACACTAAAGCAACAAAGCAACCTGTGGCCTGTTTCCAATCTGGAAACTTTTCAGGAGAGCAATTAGGGTTGGCCGACATGACAGTGTATACCTTGCAATGGTAGAAATGTGTCCACCGGTAGAGATTTGGGAATACTTGTTTCAACAGCGGGAGCTTTTTGGTGCAGGCAATGTTACAAATCAGGGCTGAATTCTTGCATGATCATGCAAATCCAGCTGCCTTGCAAGGTTATGTGATTTGGGCAGACGTGGTGGAGAGTAAAGTTCTAAAAACAGGAACCTTATTGTTCTCAGGAACCTTAAGGCTTCCATTTTGAAATGATTTTAGTTTTACTGTTTTGTTTTTAACTCAAGTGTTGTCTCATCTCTTTTCTGACAGCAGAAGCAGGGGTGGCTGCTTCTGACAATTTTTATAACTTTTCTAAAACAGACAATCTGACAAGCATGCTCACTTCCTGCAGCGATCAGCCTGGAGTATGGAGATAAGAAACATTAATTGAAATTTAAGACAACGAAAAAGTGTGCCTTTATCCCCAGTTTGTATGATTCACTATGTCCTATCACCCTGCCTTCAAGTTCGGCCAAGTGGGACACAAAGAAATACTTTTGCCTTTAAATGTGGTCAGAAAACATGTTTTATGAACCAGTTTGTTCAAGCGTAATGAGAACAAAAAGCTGAATATATGCTTGACACAAAGGCTTAACAGGGATCCTGCGACAGGTAGCTACGGCGTAGGGTTTTGGTTTTTAGTGCCTGGGCTGTAGTCAACAAAAGAAAGAAATCTTGGTCAACTGAAAACCTGCTCCTCAACCGATTGATTGGTTGGTGGGGAAAAAAAGGAATCAGCATGTTATCTCTAGATTAACTAAATCGGACCAAGTATTTGTGCTATGCTACAAATGCCAGTAGCGTCACGAAGTGCTCAGTTTTTGGCTTTGTGTTTTCTCTGATAGAGCTGCTCTTGAGAGTTGAACAAATACCACAAAGACCAACTGTCACCTCAACAACAACGGAGTAGAAATGAACACTGCTGGCCACATAGATGGGCAGGATCATCTTCATTCCAACAGGGTAGATGTTTCATCATCCTAAAACCTCCATGACTTGGGTTTATGTGACAGTGGACAGTGTGCATTGACAGTCGTCATAGTTATTGTGAGTCACGGTGCATATTTCCACATTCTAAAACTTCCACGCCCAACGTGGGGCTCGAACCCACGACCCTGAGATTAAGAGTCTCATGCTCTACCGACTGAGCTAGCCGGGCTACACACTCTGAAAATATGGGTTCAAATTTCACAAAACGCACACTCTCTACCCCTGCATTTCCACTTTATGGTATAATACTCTCCTAAAATCGACATGCTCTTCTTTTGCTTTACATTGGCAAAAGTTGTGGACAGCACCTGTTCTTTTGGTACCGCCTCGGTTGAGGTTTCCGAGCTGAGCTGATACTAGAAGGTGAGGTTATAAAACACTGCAGACCACTGATTGGTCAGAGAGAATCTTCGCTTGTGCAAACTCGCTATTTTTGAATAGCCAAGTTATCATTAATAGCAACCACAATATTTTAATTCACATGACCCAGATTTTCATAAATGCTAGCCCACAAAACTGTGCCATGTCTGGCAGTTGTCAAAAGTACAGATGTTCCTTTATTTGGTTGCCAATGAAAGCGTTTAGAAGGTGTCCCATTAAAGATGATGTCATGGCAGTTTCACAGTGGATGGATATAGTGATGAGCTGAGACCACCTACACTGAGGGGATGCTATGGGTTGATGCTGGGTAACAGAACAACATAGTACAACACATACAGATGTCCTGGGTTTATGTGAGAACGCTCAGAAAACGCTGTGCCTCCAGAACGCTCTTAAGCACTTAAGCCACAGCTTTTCATCTGGGGAAAAAAGCTTTGAGAGTACCATCAGCAATCGTCCCATCAGGGAGAATTTAGTTTGACAAGAGCAAACTGACCAACCAGCCAACTGGCCATAAGGTGTAAGTCAAATTTAGCTCAATGTCACATTTCACCCATCGATGGCACCACTGCAATGCTAGATAGATGTAACACACATGATCTGGATGTATTCCTTCTTTGTTGTAGCATGTAGCAGTAAGTAGTTCAAAGCTCCTTAAAGGCATAGTCAGATTTTTTAAAGTGGGTTTGTATAGGTTCTTATCCATTCTCAGTGTATTACATACAGAGGATGTCTGTCAGCAAGCCCAAGGTTTGGTGAGCAAGCAGCAGCAATGTTCTGCTGTGGATGGAGAAGCACCAAAATGAATTTTAGCCACCTCAGAAAATCTATAACAATTTAAGTGTATGCTATGTAAAATGCCATAGGCTTGTGCTAATAATGTTAGCATTTTACATTTGTTTGGAAAATGTGTTTCGTATAAGACAGCTGTTTTGTGTGTGAACCTTGTGAGCTGTAATGGAGCTGAATTTTGTGTTTCTGTTGCTGTTGTCCCTGGCTTCATATGAGTAGAGGAAAAGTCCACTAGCTGCCAGGCTAATTTATACAATGTAAAATGCCATAGGCTTGTGCTAATAATGTTAGCATGTTGTATTTGTGCTTTGTCTGTGAATGTTGCGAGTTATAGTGAAGCTGATTTGTGTTTGAAATTGTCATGTTTAATGTGTGTTTTGGGTGTGTTTTGAATCAGCATCGCCAACCAGTGTTTTGGAGGAGTAACTGCAGAGTGACACAGACACACCACCGCAGGAGTATAAGGCGTGGACTGCATAAAGCTGAAGCACAAGTATAAATCCACCTTTACATCTACTGTATGTAACACCCTGACTATGGACAGATACCTCATACAACCCCACTTCAAAAGATCTGAACTATCCCTTCAGTGCATGCATTCATACAGGGGCTGATGGGTGAATGAGGAGCATCTGTGTCTGGGTCATGTGAGGCTGATACAGGAGCCCTAAGGAGACAACTGATGGGCCTGAACAACATCAGATGCAGGATAACAGGAACCAAACAGTGGTGTTAAAGACGGAAGAAAGGGAGGATGTACCAGCTGTCTGTCCCACCTACACAAGTATCTTGTTGGGTTAAGATTATCTATTAATCAGATAATACAGGTCAGTTGGTTCAGTCACACTGTGGCCCATTGTTAAATACAATATCTGTTAAACATAGTAAATAATTTTTCCTGTCCTGCTCATATCTGGAGATAAAAAACGGATAAAAGGAAGGCATGACAGACACAGAGAACAGGGGGCCCTGTGTTAGAGAGGGGGCGGTTAATGTTAATACATCTACTGAACATCCCATAGTCTGTGTTACTATGGCGCTGACACAGGACTTCAATTAAAGCTGAGACTCAGTGGCCACACACACACAAACACACACACACACAGAGCCGTAGAGCAGACAGGCCTATTGATTTTTGTGGTAACACTGTCCTGTCACCACATACAGTGCAAGTCTACCTCTGTGACCTCCCCTCCTTCCCTCCTTCCCTCACCCACCTCCTCTCCTCTCCTCCCACACATGTGTAAATGTGACACTTGACACCACTCACCTCCCCCTCACCTCTCTGCCACCTCCCCTCCCTTTTCTTACCATCTCTCATTACGATCTCTACTTCCCTTTCTCCTGCTGCTTAGATCCTCTTCCCTCCTCTCTTCTTCCATCTCCTCCTCTTTCTCCCGCCCTTTCCTCACCCTCCTCCCTCCCTTCCTTCCCTCCATCCCTCCTCCCTTTTTTCTCCTAAAAGGATTATTTTCAGGATGAGAGAGACGGTGATTGGAGACAGGGAGGTGGCGGGGGACATGGGCCTTTTGTTTTGCCAGTGCTGCTCAGGCAACATGCACATGAAAAAAAACACCCCACATATAAAAACACACAACATACATACGCAGATAAAAAAGGACAAATAAGAGAATGTCTCACGGATCCCCCAGAGAGCAAGGAAGAGGAAAAAAGAGATGCCCCGCTGTGTTCAGAAGCTTTGGCAATACTACTCCTCAGTCATGCCAATACATGAAGCGAAGAGAACAAGATAGAGAGGAAAAGAGGAAAATACCGATATGGAGAGATACAAAGAGAGGAAAAGGCTAAAAAAATTCACAGGCTACAATAACCTTATAGATTGATTACAACCCCTGGGTTATGCTTACTGGATTATGTCTTACTATAGTCTAACATCATCAGTTATTAGTATTGCCTAAGAGTACACACACTGTGCTTTTCAGCCAGGGACTAATTGTGTTACAAAGTTGTAAAATTGCCTAGAGTTGGTGACCCACATGACCTATGCACGCCTCCCATTGCCCCGAAAAGTCACATTCTGTATAAACAAAAGTAGGTAGACGGCATTTTGCCGCACCACCCGATTTTGTTTTTATACTGCCAATGCTGAAAAAAGACTGATTGGGCTTTCCTGCAAATTTGCACAATTCCTGTCTAAAAGGGCTAAAGACTGCATAGGGATGAGGATGAATAAATGTGTCATGGATGCTGAGCACTTGTAAGTGAGATACATCATGTTATCACATCACATCATGCCAATCTACACTGAGGGGGTTACTGAGCAGCACCATACAACAACAGACATCCTGGGTTTATGCAACAGTGTGCATTAACATACTGTCAGTATCCATCATCAGTCCAACAGAGCAGTTGCTTCATCATCCCAAAACCTCCACGTCCAACGTGGGGCTCAAACCCACGACCCTGAGATTAAGAATGTCATGCTCTACCAACTGAGTACGGAACATGGATACATGGCGTTGATCTGAGACCACCTACACAAAGGGGATACTTTGGGTTGATGCTGGGTAACAGAACAGCACCCTACAACAAACACAGCAACCCTGTCTCACTCCGAAGTCGTCGAAATCCGGTGCTAGGGCAGTGATTTGCGGAGTCAGACCTAAACCCAACCACATTTTGGTTGGGTTTAGGCAACTTGTTGGAAGAAAACGTCAATTTGCGGTGTTGTCCTGATGTAGCGTGTTTAGTCTGAAAGAGACTGTATGTAAACGGTAAATTTCCTGTGAAAAAGGAAGTGCATTTTGAAAGAAGACAACATGTGTAACAAACAGAGCTCAACACGATGTCAGTATCAACAAGCAGCGCACCAAGGGTGCCTTTGACGTCATATCACGGAGCTGAAGGTTCATGACCATACATTGATGTGTGAACAAGTCAGAGTGCGAATGTGTGGTCCACAGATGTACTGAGTCTAAGCAACAGTTGCCAGTGTACATTAACAGTGTTGTCACAGTTGGTTTGCAACCATTGCAGGTACAATGTTACCCCAACCTAAAACTTCTGCCCAACGTGGGGCTCGAACCCACGACCCTGAGATTAAGAGTCTCATGCTCTACCGACTGAGCTAGCCGGGCATAGGCAATGTGAAATAGGGCTCAAATTTCGGATCATGCATCCTCTCTAATGCCACATTTCCTGTGCATGGATCTGCTCTGTTAACTGTTTTTTGCTTTTCCATTAGCAAAAGTTGTGAACAGTACCTGGTGCCTGCAGTGGAAAACTAACAGAGAAAATGACCCAGTACCAAAATGAGTTAAGTCCAGTCAAGTTGAGCCAAACCATGCAGTGGAAATGAGGCACACGATCCTCTCCTCATAGAACCTACATGTCCTTATGTGCACTGTGACATCACATCACTACACGGAAATATAGTTGCTCATAAACCACCGTGTCAATCACGTTACTGAACGTGAGGAGGGGAGGAACAGAGCGAGAGAGCAAACGAGGAGATGTGTGTGGGTAGAGGCATGAGTGTAAATGTTGATGCGATGCACATGTAGAGATCTAAGGATGAATGTGCAGAACTCTGAAGAGGGTTTGAGAGGTAGCTGAAGACATTTTATAAGGAAGCAATGTCGAGCAACAACACACACACACACACACACTCGCGCACACACATTCACACACACAAACTCCTGTCTCTTTGTGACAATGCTATTCATATTTAAAGACAGTCTTTTAACTGAACACAGCATGGAGTAGAAGATCATAACAAGCACACACACACACACACACACACACACACTGAAAAGCACACAGTCTGTCTCTGTCTCTGCATGTAGGTATTCGCTCAAAATTAGGTATTCTGCCATATCTACAGAGTAGGCTCTATGATGATGCAGAGCCTACTCTGTAGCCTGACGTGCAACTACATGCGACCGCAACGCAGACCTCCTGTCTGTTTTTGTAAGCTGAAACAATTTCCCTCAGTGGAGACGAAGCTTTTATTTACTTTAATCTCACAGATAAGAAACAATAAATTGTGAAGACAATAAAGCCTCCACAAAATAGCATCTTCAGTCTTGTGTGTGTTTTATCCTGGCTTCATATGAGCAGAGGAAATTTCCGCAATTCGCTATGCTAATTTATACAATGTAAAATGCCATAGGCTTGTGCTAATAACGTTAGCATGTTAGATCTCTTTGGAAAACGTGTTTAGTGTGACAGTTGTTATCTCAGTGAACCTTGTGAGCTGTAATGGAGCCAAATTTGTGACGTTACCTTTGTTCAATGTTGCTGTTGTCCCTGGCTTCATATGAGTAGAGGAAAAGTCCCCTAGCCACTAGGCTAATTTATACAATGTAAAATACCATTGTAATAGGCCACATCTTGCAATTGAGGATGTGTGGATGAGTGATGTGGATAAATGACTCGTGAGAAGAAGAAGAAACTGATCAGTTCTATTCATATCTATAACAGATCTTACTCCTGGTGCAAAAGTCACTTCACACATCTGGATCTGTTGAGTGTCTACAGAGGAGGAGTTAAAGTGAAGGAGTGAGTGAGGGAATAAATTAGAGAAGAGTTAGGTCTCCAGGATCTCCCACCCTCCCAGCTGCTCCTCCTCCACCTCGCTCCTTCTCTCCTTCACCCTTTCCAGCCAGAGGAAAACTCCTCCATTCCCTGCATTCCTCTCACATTCCTGCTCTGGGTTTACCTCCTCTACCTCTCTCCCTACATCAACATCACCTCCTCCTCCTCCTCCTCTTTCGCTCATGGCTGTCTGTCTGTCTCCACCTCTTTCCCTCTCTCCCTTCTTCTCTTCCTTTACCCTCTCTCTCGGGGGCTCTCTCCCTCTCCGTATCTCCCTTCCCCCCTCTACCGCCCTCCTCCCTCTTTCTTTCCCAGCATGCTCCAGTAGGCCAGTGGAGGCAGGGGGCTCGCCTGAACCCTCCACCCCCAGCAGGGGCCCTGCAGCTCAGCCTTGCTGGCTGGCAGGCTCCCTGGCACACCTCCAGCACACACACACACACACACACACATGCTTTTCTTCTTCTCTGCTTGCTTGCTGTCTCTTTCTGGCTCCTTTCTATCAGTTCTCTTGCCTTCAGTCTTCTTTTTTTCATAAGCGCCATTCATTTATTCCTTCTATCATCTCAATCTAAATTCAGTGATGACTGTCGGTGCATTTCTGCTGTTCATCTTGGTCATTTACTGCCTCAAGATTGCCCTCAAAGATTACAAGTACCTTAATGCAAACAAGACCTGAATATTTTATTTATGACTTAATCAATGTGTTGGCAGAACTGTCAAAACTGATATCGGTATATTATAATTTTAACTGCTCCTTAATACTAAGCATGAGAACAGCTTCTTTCCCACATTCTTCTTCACGCAGGCGTTACATGGGAACAGCAGCTACAGAGTTCATTTTCCATGTAAGACATTCTGGAAATTTGCCAGCTCAAGACCTTATAGGATTTCTGTAAATCTTTCAACATGACTCTTGTGGGAACAAAAACTGTAACATTCTCAACTACAGCGTACAGATGCTTACTGTAAAACATTTCTATTTTAGGGAGCCAGCAGAGTGATGCTGACAGAAAAAAAACAAAACGGTTGGAAACCACAGGGAAGGAAAAATTAAGAAATCCTTGATTGTAAAGCAACATGTGTCATTAGATGTTTGAACAATATGGCAGCCAAACATTAAAATAATTTGTAATGTGAATCAGATGCTTTGGCCTTGACAAGCACATTCTCACTCGTCTGTGGTCCTACGCTTCAAACAACCCAAACTATCTCTGGACTTTCACCCAGGAGTTTTTTGAAAAGAGACTTTATGTATCGAAGGAGCGGAAACTTAGCATTAACTTTAAAAACAGAAGTTTATTCTAAAAAGAATGAAAACTGGCACGCCATCAATGAATGCAAAAGACTGGTGCCACTCTGACATCATCAATGTGCTGCTCCTGTGCTTCTTTCAGAATTCCTCTGTGCTTCTTCAGAGCTAAGCTAGTTTTCTAAATTGAATTTAACACAATTGAAAAAACTCCTCAGTAACACTGAACAAAAAGTAGGCTGGCTATGCTGATGAGTAACGCTACCAATAGGCTAGAATGTTAGCGAGTTAGCTCGCTAAGTAGGTAGCCTATGCTAACAAGTAAGCTGTTCACTAACAAAGAGTAAGTATAACAGATTTTTCAGTTGCAAATTCCTGCAGTTAACACATTTCCCTCCTTTTTCCATGTTGTTCCTGGATAGATTTGGTCATATTTATCCAGGTATATCGTCATAATCAAACTGATTATGCATAATTTGTTTACGTTGACATCGACATAGCAGTGATAGTCCTGGATCAACATTAACAAATTATTCGGGGTCAACATGCTGATGATGATAGTCCTGGATAAACAGGAGCACTGCATTTCTTTTTGAAAAGGTTATTAAAAAGGAGTGAACATGTTTCCTTTGCAGGTCTTTGCAACTGCAAAATGACATCATCCTTACTCTTAAGAATAAATATTTTAGCCTATTGGCAAGCTACTTGTTAGCCTAGCCTACCTAGTTAGCAAGGTAATTGCTAACCCTGCCGTAATTTACAAGGTTTTGTTCAGTGTTATTGAGGATTTTGTTTAATTACATTAACTTTAATTTTGAAAACTAGCTTAGCTTTAGAGAAGCACAAAGAAAGTTTGAAAGAAGTACAGGAGCAGCACACTGATGATGTCAGAGGACTGTGATTGGTTGCTTGCAATGTTGGTCCTGGAATGCAATGTGGGATGTTGATCCAGGAGCATGTCCTACTTGGCAAAACACGCTGTGCGGTCAGGGCATATATGTAAATATATCAAATCATCCATGACTTATGAGATCATATACAAAATAATATCCACAATATATGTCATTCACAAAAAAGCATGTTTGCATATACAAGCCGTAACTATGTTATTCACATGTCAACAGATGCTGATGCTAAAAATGGCACTACAGGAACTTTTCTGTTGAAACAATCTCCTGACTGATGCTGTTAATAAAATAACAGAACAGAGAGAATACAGAATGTAGGACATTTAATGTTAATGAACAGTTTGATTTTCCACTGTTAGAACTGAGGAATTCTCTTTTGCCTTATTTGACAAAACTGCCAAAAATTTCATATGAAACATTGATGAGACGAGAGTGCCAAGCGCACACACACACACACACACAGAAAGAGACAGAGAGACGGAGAAAGACGAGGAGAAAGAGAGAGAGAGAGGCCCTCAGTAATTTGGTATTTCCTTTTTAGACAGGGGAGGAATGACCAATGCCCTCGTTTTCAGTCGAAGTACAGGCGCGTACACACACACACACACACACACACACACACACACACACACACACACACAGTTCTTTTAATGACCCTTACATCCGGCCTTAGGCACTGGGGCCTCAGAGAGAAAAAAGAGGGAGGGAAGAGAAAAAATATATACATTTAGATAGACAGATAGACAGATAGATAGATAGATAGATAGATAGATAGATAGACAGATAGATAGATAGATAGATAGATAGATAGATAGATAGATAGATAGACAGACAGACACCCACATACATATATATTCAGTATAGTCGGTGCGAGCTGAGCTGTAAGCTCAGACAGGTATGCGCTAACGGTCAGAGGTGAAGGTTCACAACCCTGACACACACACACACACACACACACACACACACACACACACACACACACACAAAGCTATGGGAGTTCAACTGGAGGTTAGACCTTCAGGCTCCGGCTCAAAGAAAGAGAGACAGAGAGAATTCATAAGCAGCTGATTCAGCGTGCCACTGACTGGTGTGATTACTGCAGGAGGAAGAGGGCTTTTTTAGGAACATGGATAATTTCAAGACTTGGAGAAACAAAATGAAAAAAAAAACAGAAGAGGATGAGGGTCCAACATTTGCGAGTTTATGAGAGAAATGATTAAAAGAAGGAAAAAAACGAAGGACAAAGAAGGAAAGGAGGACAGAAAGTACTGAGTGAGTGATGACAACTCTTTTACAACTCAAGCAACAGCTGAAGATGTTACTGTGTGTCTCCGGGCTGTCTCCGATACTCACACATACACAGGGCCCTGACCTTGCTAATGGCAGCTGTTGACGTCACTCTGTGCCCCAACCAGAGCTACGAACTCCCCACTATGCACACACACATACATTGGATAAAAGGTTAAGATCAAATCCAGGTCCAAACCCAGAACCCCCGTCACATATAATTTACAGCATTAGAGTCCATTCATTTGACCAAATCTGATAAACAGCCAACATAACAGCTTTGCAGACACATTGATAACAAAGTGAAAGCAGCCAGTGTTACAAGCACACAATGACACTCTGAACCTGATGTATAACTACAACCTTTGCCCATGTGATTATCTGTTCATGTGAACTCTTGTGGCGTCCCAATTCCCCAGTATCACTACTGCTGGTTAGCTATCAACCTCACTCTCTAATCAAAGTTTCTCTGAGCTGTACTTGGCTTAGTTAAACGAGACAAAGGTCATTGTCTTTCCTGTGGTGGTGTCTCTACATCTAGTATGTCCAGTGCTTAATTTGAGCCGGAACGTACTGGAACGCATACCAGGATCTTTTCAGAAAAGGCACTGGTGCGTTGTGGAACTAATTTGCATGGGTCTTGAACTTTTCACATCTAAAAACTACATACAGTATTGGCTGATGTCACTAGTGTTGCAGGGTATTCTGGTAATGGTAGATCACAGTCCTAAAACTCCATAGTAGCCTAGTTCAATAGTTCAAAGTCCTATCGCAAGAGGGTGAGTGTTTCCAGACATGTGAGTATCTTTGAGCAGTGAAAGTTATTATTTATTTCTTTTTACTTGTTGGCAGTGATTTGTTTTCCACAGAGCTCTACGTGCGAGCATTTTACTCGCATTTATGACTAAAAATAGTTTTGAGCGAGCAAAATAAATCATTCAGCACACTGTTCGAGTACAGATTTCAACCAGCAGCAGAACGGAAAGGCAAATCCTGCTGGTTGTGGTTGAGCGGGCGTCACAGACAGGATATGGCGGCCATAGTGCTCCGCGCCGCAACATAACGGCTTACCAGCGACAGAGAAGTCCGACTCCAGGTCCAGTAATTTCCTCTTTTGTTGGTCTCGTAGTAACAGCTGACTGGTAGTAGGACTGCCAAGCATGTCTTTTGCATCATGGCATGCATGGTAAGAGGCCCAGTCTGTGGCATTTTCACCCTTGACCTCTGCTCTGTCATTAGGAAAACTGCTCTGCACC